>CM067167.1:12344803-12439493 GCA_034093135.1 Erigeron breviscapus
TGGGGGGTAATCTGGTTGAGTTCACTTTCTTCAACAGTAGTTTTTGTTGAAAACACTACTGGAGTTGATAGTTTAGAAATCTTTTTCTTTTTCTCAATTAAAGGAATATTTTTCTCTTTCTTAGAAAAAGGTTTGGTATTTTGTATAGGGCCAGATGAAGTACCCTCAAAGTTGTTTAATCTTGCATGACAACTTTGAACCTGACGAGCCAGTAGTTGAAACTGGCGCTCCAACCTTAACAAAATAGATTCTTCAGATGAAACCTGAGCCTTTCCAGTTGACTGGACTTTTGGCTTAGGAAGGGAATTGTTCTATTTCCTTTGAACCTGGGGTTCATTAGAAACAGTCTGAGGCAAAGGTTTATGCTTATTGACCTTTTTAACTGGAGCAGTCTTCTGGGATGCTCCAGTCTTGACCTCCAAAAATTGAGCTGGTATTATACAAGATTTTGGGGTAGAAGGTTCATCATATAAGGTACTAGGTTTAACCTCCTCTGGTAACCGGTCAATTACTGGTATTAATGCTGCAACATGAGTATTTCCATCCAGATATGCACATTTTTGGGATGGAAATTGGTTTACTCCAGCATCATATGGCTTTCTTGTTTCAAGCCATGATTGAATAACCTGTTTTTCTTTTTGCAAAATTATTTCCAGGTCATGTTTTTCTTGAACCAGTTGTTCAGTTACCAAAACTTGTGCTTGAAATTCCAGTTCAATATCTTGAAGTTCTTTTAATTTTGATTTTAAAGCAGCTATTTCAGAGGAATCTGTTTCTAAGCCATTTAGACTGTCAAATCTAACAGTTTCCACAAAAATTAAATCAGATTTAGAGCTTCAGCAATGTCCAATTTAAGTTCAGGATCAATTTCATTATCATAATCACTAACCTTTTTAATAACAATGTCTACCCATCGACCAGATGTGACATCATCCTTCACCAGATGCTCTTGATCTGTCAGAGCCATAAAACAACAGTCTCTTTCCTCTTCTTCATCGACAGACGAATCATCAGAGGGAACCCATGCTTCTTCAGTGGTTGCTATCATGCATTTATTATTATCTTCCATTTGTTAGACAAGAGAGCAATTTGAGCCTTAAGCTTTTTGTATTTCAACTTATAGCTATCATCAGGCTTGTTATAAGAAGCAGTTGGACCAGACTGAGAGACAAACAAACTGGACTTGCACTCTTTCATGAAATGACCTTTTCTGCCACACTTAAAGCATGTCAGATTGGTCTTGTCAGTGGAAGAACTGGGTGCATGTTGTCCAGTGGGCCTATTTGCTCTGGCCTTAAAACGGTTAAACTTTTTGGCCATCATTGCAACCAGGTCATCACTGTCAGTTTCATCACAGTCTGGAGAGATATCATTACAGACTCCAGAATCCATTAGTTCAGACATCATCTTCTTCATAGAAAATACATTCTCAGAAGATATTAATGCCGCACAAGGTGGTACAGTATTAGTGACCACTGTGGAACTACTGGAAGCATGATTAAAAGAATCTTTTTCTGCTTCAATCCTCTGGGCTTGATTTTCTTCAGTGAATCTGAAGGCTCCATACAATGTTGACAAAGTATGGGAATGCAAGGTTTTACCTTGCCTCAAGACCAGAATCATGTGAGACTATTTTGTTGGAAGAATATCACAAAATTTCTTCAAAAGTATATCCTTGTCTTTATCAACCCCTAGTCCTCTTAACTGGTTAATAATACTCATAAATCTGGTGTAAATACCAGTAAGAGACTCATTGGGGAGAGCAAAAAATGACTCATACTTTTTGTTTAAGGAGACTTTTCTGGTAACAACAGTATCATCACCTCCCTCATGCTGGTTCACCAGTTCATCCCACATGCTTTTGGCACTGGGATAGAGAACTAATGTGGGAATAAGAGTTTCTGGAACAGCCCCGAGGATCATATTTTTAAGAAGTGTATCAAGATTTACCAATCTTTTCTCCTCTTCGGACCAGTGTTCCTCTCTCTTTTCCCTTCCACTTCTTGATCCAGTAGGGTCAAGAAGTGCATTGATAGGAAGTCTTGGCACATAGGTTCCTTCATTTAAGATTTTCATCATATTCCTTTCAATACCAGTAACATGCAATATTATCCTAGCTTTCCACGTACCAAATTCATCACTGCTCCATTGAATTTAGGAACAGGATTATTTGAATAATGCACATGCACATGTGGAGAAGCAGGAGGAGGAGGAGGAGGAGGTGGTGGATTGTTATTTCCAGTGGGTGGGTCATTAAGATTAGTTTCATGAGTTTCTTGAGTATTTTCTGGGATTGCCATCGCGAAACAGATCTAGGTAAGTATATTAACCTTTTGCTCTGATACCAAATGTAAAGTCCCTCACACGATGGTTTAACCCACGAGTGTAAAATAACAAGTCAAGTATGAACTAGAATCGGACTAGTATTACTTTAAATATAAATGCAAGAATATAAATAAAGCAATAAACGACTTAAGCAATATTTAAACAAGTAAATAAATGATGGAACACGAATGTAATTTTTAAGTGTATTTTCTTTATTGATGATAAACAAAATACAAGATTGTTGCGGAACCTAGATATTACAAGTATGTAACTATCTAAACAATCTTTGAATTACAAGTGATCTATACTTGCTAAATAATCTCTTTAGATCGATATACTTAGAGTTGTGAAGTATAACTGTTTAGATCGAGAGTATTTAAGCAAGTTCACCAAATTGCTAAAAAGTGATTTGAACGATAAATATGACTTTGTATTTATAGGCAGATAAATTCAACAATGAATTTATTTGCCGTACAAATATGGTTGCATGCATTTAATGAACCGACAAGGTTATTAAATGCATTGGTTAAGGTACAAGGATAAAGTCCTTTTAACCAACCACCTTTACACACGTATGTACTTTTATCAATAGACAATTGGGATGTCCGGGTAAAAGTGTGTAAAGGCATAAAGTCAATTCCTCGATATCAGTGTTCAGACTTGTAAGGTCTAGAACACTGATAAAGGCTCCAGTCGGGAGATCTGGTAAGGCTGTCAGTGGGCTCCACTGTTTGTCAGTCTTCTTTCTTCAGACTTCAGTCTTTGACTTCAGTGAGAATGTCTTCAGTAGAATAGATCTGGACTGGGGTGAAGTCCAGTGAGCTAATCTGGAGAATACTCCAGATTTCCTATACAAGTATTTGCTCACTGGTCTTCCATTATTTCTGAACAAATCTTCAGAGGGACTCCAGTTTCCAAGTCTGGAGTAGGTCCAGTAATTATCATTTCTGGACAGATCTTCAGTAAGGCTCCAGTAGTCGAGTCTGGAGCGAGTCCAGTAAATCTGGATCTAACAAATTCATTTAACAATTACTTTTCACTAAGGCTAGGATCCAACTTGACATACAATCATTTCACCAGTTGATCTGCTAGAAATGACGGTATTCAAAAGGTAACCGAGGATCGATAATTGCATTCATGCAACTCCTAGAGTTATGGGACTTACAACAATACTTTAAAGGGGTGTTAAGTGCTTTGTAAACATGTTTTGTCCCATCTTGTGCCACGGGTTAAGGTCTCACCTCTTAACTCGTTTTAAGTCGCCCAATTAAGAACATGTAGATAGTCCACCGCTGGTCTCACAACGGAGTGGTAATCTACCTTGAAGAGATACAATTCGCCTATGGTATCACATAGGAGCGAAAAGCACTGGCAAGTGTTCTAATCAAAGTGGGTGGCAATGACTTAACTTTAAATGGGTAATGCATTTGATGTGAATCAAAAGTTTATGCATGAAGACTCATGCATAATCTTCATAACATAATGTTTAATAAAATCATTTGTATAGTCTTAACAGCACAAGAGAGCTCGGTAGCTCCATTTGAACGCACAAAGAAGCGCAAGAGCAAAGGTTTGCGATGAACACAATTAAAAACCCGCTCTTTTAGGAGGCTAACGCACTCCGACTTATACCTCTCTTAGAGTTTGTTCAAATGGGTGAGTCGGTGTATCTCAAGGTTGTAAGACTCCAATTTTATTAATGAAATCTCTATTTCGATAGTTCTTAGTCAAGTTTATATTTTTCCAAGAAAACAATTTTTGCATCACCTTTATACTTCTTTATAAACAATCAAAAATTAATAAACTTACTAATTACCGAACTACTTAATCATGTAACAAGTAAGGTAGGCCACCTAAACATGGTCACTATGGTTCATGCATATGTTTAATTCCCGGCTCCCCTTCCGAAGAAGAGGACCACATACATCAAGTCACCTTGATTGCGTAAGCCATTAAACTACTTAATTACCAAGTAATAACACATAAACACATAAACATGCTGACTGGAAATTTCCAGCAGCTTCAAGACCTGTTTAGCCCTATTTGTGATCCGATTCAGATTTCGACCAGAACTACAAAGTTGTAGCCCTATGTGTCGAGCACCTACTGTCCAAAGGACAACTTCTAACTCATTACAGATTAAAAGATATGAATTTTTTAGTGAACTGTCGCAAACCAGGAAAATCACACGAAAAATTCATATAGTCACACAATAAACCCTAATTATTGGACTATCATGCTTTGCTAATTATATCTCTATATAATAGTAATAATCACAAGTAATCTTGCATGAATCACTTGTGATTATACTTTTTATTTAACAACTTTAAATAAAAACGATACACAACATGCAATTTATATCAAATAAATCATGTCAATTCACATATCTCAAAACTTGCTCGAGGGTTTCAATCCACCATTGAATTAGGTCAAAATTAATTAAATAAAACCCTAATTTATTTAATTAATAATCGTTTTTAATTAAAAAAAATAAGAAAAAAACTTCTTTTAATTATTTAATCATTAATTAAAATAAACCAACCCTTAACCCCCTTCAAGTTTTGATCTTTGTAATTAATAGATCACATATGTGGCTCGTGATACCACTGTTAGAATATGAGCACATAAACTTATAACAATTCACGAGTACGCAGCGGAAAGAAACGTATATGCAATCAAATTAATTAACAAAGAAAGGAATTGAAACGTGTACCTTTGCGCAAAGCTTCCAATAATTATTATTAATAATATGATTATTATTAGTTAGGGTTTAAAGTAAAACCCCTCTACGATCGCACACTAGACACCCCTTATACCGTATGCTAGTACCCCGATCACGATCAACAAACTCCTTTGTATATAACCCTTCATACGAAAACCCATGAACCGAAACACTTGTTGTCGACTAACTAAAAGTAAGACACCATAATTAATGCTAGCTTTAGCATTAATTATATATATATGTTTCATGAGGGAAATCGTAAACCACAAAACCAAAACTTCAAAACCCTTTTGTGATTTGAGAATTTCGGCCGAAGCCAAGAGGGAGAGAAAGGAGGGATTTTCTTATGTGTGAATGAATGAATAAAACCCTTGATTAAGCCCTCTATTTATAGGGTTAAATCTTAGGGTTTTAGACTTGGTGACCAAGTCATCTCAAGGCCAAATACCTTGAGAAATTTCGGCCCCCTCCATAAGGAATTAGAGCCCAACTCTAATTTCCTTATTTCACATTTAACCTCCTTTTAATTAATTAAATACAATTAACTCTTTAATTTATTTAAATTAATCATTTCGTGATTATATTTTAATTAATATATTACATAATATACTAATTAATAATATAAGGTTACCGTGTCATTTCGTGTGACCCCGTAGGCTTAAATTATTTCCGGACATACGTTTATATTTAACATGATCACACTCCAACAGGTAATGGGTCAAAACGGATCATTTCAGGAATGCGGGTCAAGCAGGTGCGGGTCGAAGCGGGTCAGTTGCAGGTCGACCCGCTTTTTTTATCTACAACCCAAGTCTTGTCTCATTCCACCTTATGGAGATTATCTCCGACTCATCTTAATTTTTTTAATATTTTTGCAATCTCACTTTGCATTTATCTACCAATATATATAACAAGGTCCTAAATTCATTCCTAAACAAATAAGAACCCTTGGATGAATTTCATCTTTGATTTATAGTCATTAGATCAAATTTAGTTATTCCATCTTTATTCCATGACAATATTAATACTTATACTTTACATTATTTGTCAAAATATATCCTTCTTAATTATTAAAATATACCATAAATAATAATATGTATAATTTGTTCGACTCTCATTAGCCCCTGATATCATCTTCTTCTTTTTTTTAAAAAAGAAAGGGTAATGCTACATGTTATAATTAGTCTCTACGTATCATGGCAATTGTTTAACATGGATGATTCCAAAAGTAAAATATGATTGTAATTTTATTTTATTAATATGGATGATAGTTCATATGATGTTGTTTTTTTATTAACCTTGTCATAGATATGAGCCTGCTGGAGGATTAATGGGTATCAAATGGTATATGGGATTAAGGGGTTCCCATCCAATTACTTTTTTTTTTATAGATGTTAATGTACTATACTCCAAACAAAGAAAAAACCCTTTTTCCAACCTCTTTTTTTTTATTCTATTAAAAACAAAACAACTCAAGATTTTTACTCTGCCAATAAAGAGGTTTATCTCAAAACTAATGTTTCCAACACCAGTGATGTACTTCCAAAGAAGAGGCTTATGACAACAAAGACGACGTTTGTATGTATTCTTTATCTATTAATATTTTTTAGGAACATAATTACAAACATACCCTTTAAAAAATTTACATTGTAACAAAATTGGAAAGGGGCTCCGTCCATGGTTATATTTCATACAATTTGCAAAGTTATTATAGAATAAAATCTAAACTCAATACTAATGCGTTGCCTATGGTGGATTCTAACTCGGCAATTCAAGAAAAAATGTTCCTTGGAGTATTTATGATATATTATTTTCTCTATTTCGATTGATAAATATCACAATTTTATTTTTTTTGGGTGGAAGGTGTAAGGGAGGGGGGGCGAACTCGGAAAATGAAATGTAACGGATCGACTGGAAGGCGATTGTCAGGTAAAAAAGTGGGTGGTTTAGGTTTTGGTGGTCTGGATGCTCTTAATTTAGCATTGATGTACAAATGGATATGACATGTGGTTCAAATCCGGATGCCATTAAAGTTAACATTATCCATGTGATCCATGGTTCTGAGTCTGTGTTCCCGTGTAAAACAAATGGTAATAATATATGGGCAAATATATGTTCCTCATTCTTTGAGACACACTCCATTGCTAGCCCCCTTAAGATGTTATTAAAGAACAGTTGAGAATGAAAATAAGACAAGATTATGGAATGATCATTGGCTTAATGGTGGCAATCTCGCAACTCGGTTTAAAAGGTTGTATGCATTGGAACAGTCTAAAGAATGTGTCATGTGTGATATTTTTGATGATATGACATGGAAATCCGAATGGCATCGAGATATTTGTGATGACATGAATAAGCAATAACTTTTGGCATTGAATAATTTGTTATTATATTAGTAAGACTTAATGAGCAACACAATAAGTGTTTGTGAAATTATCAAGGTCAAAAGAGCAAATGTTAATAAAGTGAAATTGAACATTTAAATTTGTCAATAATTACTTAAGAAAATTGTATTTTTGATATATATAAGTATAAAAATATATTTACGCGCGTATTACGCGGGACAATAATCTAGTATATATAATATAATTGCACAATCATCATATATATATGCATCAATATTTGATGTATATATATTATTCCAATTATTTGATGTGTATATATTATTCCTCCAAAATTTCATGATTTGGGACTTTGGGTAATTAATTACTTGATAATCTTTAACTACTGCTGGAAATAAGTTCTTAACTTTCGTTATCAGAAAAGCCTCCAGTTTCGGTCATCTTGCCCCCTAAAGGTCGTTATGTATAAACAAAAATTTTAAGAAAAGGTACCTGTAGATATTGAGATAGCACCAAAACATAATCAATTAAAATCTTTGAGAATATTAAATTAGATATTGTGACCATTTTTCAAATATGCCAATCTTTTCCCCTAGCTACATACTGTATTTATATTTCTCAATTTTCGTCGGAGATGATTTTGATATGTAAAGTATATATATATATATATATAGGGCTTAGCTTGGATGCAGTTAACTGCATCATTTTTTGATCAGTTACCATGAAAATCAAGAGGGTATTTTTGTAATATATCAATCATCTATGTGATATGTGTGTGTGACTGCATCTAAGAACTTTGCAGTCAACTGCATATTCGATTTTCCCTATAAACATATATATAACTATTTATATATGATATATATCTTTATATATATATATATATATATGGGAAAAGTGAATTAAGGTTGTCCGCCTCACATATTAATTTTTTAATATTTTTTGTTTAATGAATAAATGTTGGCCCCCATGAATTTTATGGATAAAAAATAAATATGTGAGTGTCCACACCTAAGCTATCAGCCTTATATAACCATCCACATATATATATTCAATAATTATATTAGTAATGAAAGAAAGAATCAATTAGCAATCCTAAATTGTGTATATCTGTTAACACAAAAAATTCTCTGAAAACGACACATGAGAGTGCAGGAAATCAATCTTGATCGGTCTTGTTAACCCCATACTTGTATATTAAAAAATGAAATATTATTACGAGTATAAAGTTTTTATTTTATTATACTTTATTCTAACAGAATCATATATATCGTATTTAAATCAAAAAAATGTTTATGCTGATATAGAATAAAAAGATAATTAAAATGAGGTGGTTTTTTTTTTAATATCTTTCGAGCTAGTGTCCTAGTGATGGTGTTTTTTTCTACCAGTTGCATAGAGCTTAATCTAAATATTTTCATGATTATTTTCGAATTACTTCTAGGATAAGCAAATCATTCCTTTAATGTTGATACACATAAAATGGTTTATGATCACCAATTTAATTTTATCTCAATTAATAATGATGATAAAGATTATGTAAACATATTGTCTCATAATATATTCTTAGTTCTTAATTAATACAAATTAACAACAGGTATAATGTGAATTATGAGTATTTTGTTTTTCGTAAAACGTAATCATTATTTAAAGGCCAAAGTACTTTTTTCGTCCATGTGGTTTTTCGAATAAGCACTTTTCATCCTCGCCGTTAACTTTTGGCTAAAATCATCCCTGTGGTTTGCATTTCGTCCTTGGATCCGTTAACCCCCTCACGTGCAAGGCACGTGAGGGGCATTTATGTCTTTTCACCCATCTTCATGGTTTGTCCCTATGGTTAAGTGCAAAATTCGTCCTTATGGTTTGTCGTTTTTGCATTTTTCATCCTTGTATTGCCTCCAAACAAAAATTTAATCAAAAACCAAAACAAACTCAAATCAAAAAACCTATATATACCTACATATGAGAATCTAATTTAATACCGGCCGGTACGGCTAATTTAATTTAATTTATTTTTTTAATTTTTTTTTTATAAAACTTACTACAATTTAACGAAAATAGTCAAAATATAATTACAATTCACTCAAAAATAATACCAAATAGGTACTTTATAACAAAATATAAGAAAGTTCACAAATTAAAAAAAAATAACATTAAAGTATTATAAAAATAATGTTTAAAAAAATTCAAAAAATAAAAAATGAGAATACCAGAACGGTAATACCGAAAAATACCGGAAATAGTTGTACCGGAGTACCCTCCGATACCGGTATTACGAGTAATACTACAGGTATTTAAAACATTGTATGTACGTGTTTGCATTTGAAAGTGATTGACCAGATCCTCAAATGTAGGTATATAGGTTTTTGTTTTGTTTGGATTAAATTGTTATCTGTAACTTTTGTTTTGTTTTGTTTGAAAAGTTTTTCTGGATTTGTTAACGACGAGGATGAAAAATGCAAAAACGACAAACCACATGGACGATTTTTGCACTTAACTCTATAAAAAGACGAAAATGCCCCTCACGTGACTTGCATGTGAGGGGGTTAACGGCAAAGTTATAACGGCAGGGACGAAATGCAAACCACGAGGATGATTTTAGTCAAAAGTTAACGGCGAGGATGAAAAGTGTTTATTCGAAAAACCACAGGGACGAAAAAAGTACTTTGGCCTTATTTAAAAAAAACCATGTTTAGTAAAAATAATTTGTTACATTATTCTTATTCGAAATAAAAAAAAATGAAAAATGGTTTCACTTCTGATTTTGTTCTAGTACATACCATTAGTATGTTATGAACTGATAATCCTATATGAAGCCAAATGGCAGATCGATTTAATTGAAGGCATGCTCTCCAATTGCTCAAGTTTTGTGGGGTAATAAGAAAGAGAATAAATTGCTAGATATCATTTATAGGTCTCGATCAGTGGTCAGTTTTTAACATTTTTTTTTTTTTTTAACGTTCGTGTCACGGGACGGCTAACCGTTACATCCATACGGGCAGGTAGTCACTAGCGACCGATCCACGAAGTCAGGGACCACAGGGGAGGAAAAACCCACCAATTTAACCGCTACAGAAGGCACGACGTTAAATTGGAGGTAAAACCTCGCCTGCTCAGACTCGAACCCTGGTCTCCCAGGATCCAAGCATCATTGGAGGACTTCGGAATGCCGCTGGGGTTTAAACCCATGTTTTTCTTTTGCAACCTCACTATCTGCCCACCATTGATTTGTAAGTGTGCGTGTGTTCCACAAATGCCATTGTTACGAGTCGCCGACAAACCATCATTTAACTGGATCAACATTCGTTACAATACGGTGGTGTTGATGATATACAGGGACCATTTGGTCTTGGGTTTTCTCATTTATATGGGTTCCTTCCAATTAATTGGGTGTGATTTTTGGCTAAATTGAAGTCGGGTATATAAATAGTTATGTCTTTTAAGCCCAAATTTACTGTTAATAAAAAAAAAGCATCTGTTACAATATATACATGATGATCCTTCGATTTATTGATGAATTGTAAACTCATAATTAATTAATTATCCTTAATTTGATTCACACCATAATCTAAAAACTTTGAAAAATCATTATTAACCATGCATTGCGCGTACATTAATACACTATTTTAACAAATCATCATATTCAACCAACTCAAAAGTGCAACCGCAACTTGCTATCGAGTCTTCGATATAATATTTTATTAAACCCATATGCTTAATTAGAAGTAAGAAATAAAATAAATTTAATAAAGTTACAATCAGAATTTGGTTGGATCTTTCGTATTGACATACACAAAAAGCTCAACAAAGCTGCATTTGATTCCGTAATCTACTTAAGCTGATTTAATTAAAAACCGTATTAAAAATTTAATCTAAATCACACTTGGTTTCCGCCATATATTAAAAAGTTAGATTGAGAACACTTTTTAAAAAGACTAAAATGAAACGTCACATTTCTTTCATTATTAAAATAATAAAAATTAATTTAATTAAACTAAAAACTTTATTTCAAAAACTGTATATCGTTAGACAAAAAAAATATGGGTAGTCTTAAATTCCGTTTTTTAATAGAGATTTGACTTGATATACTTTTAAAAACCTTTTAATAGATGACGGTCCATGTCCAATATAAATGTTGTGATACTAGTTTTATTTTTTCTAGAACAACAACATATTATTAAAAACATAAAATAATTATAAACAAAGTCGATAAAGAAAAATTCACCTACTCAGGAAGAACACAATTACATAATTAAAAGTGGATTATTCCTAACTTATTATTCCGAACGAAATTGAGATTTCTTATTTTTAATGGAGATTTAATAGAAAAAAGGCTAATCGAATTAAACAAGACTTCGCTTCGATGAATCCCAAGATAAAAGATTCCTTCATTACGAAACTTAAATAGACCACCAATCAATTTATAAGACCTCCTCAATATGCAAGACTTAAAGGCCGAATTCGATTTGTTAGGAAATAATTGAAAGATGATACTAGTTTTATTATGTTGCGGTGATTGAAGTTTGCCTTGAAATAAAGGTGTGAAAATCCGTTTGATGATTTATTACTCCGTATTAGTTATTTATTTTTGAGAAGGAAAAATGATCCGTGCCGCATGATTTTACCTATCTTAGGTACTGCCATGTTAAAACAAGTTATAAATTAAACCTTTGAATATAATAAACATACATAACCCTCCCTGAATTTTACATAATCTCTCTGAAATACACATGTTTTACCTAAGATAGGTATTGCATGTTTTACCCGAGCTTTCCCTTTTGAGAAATAAGGTCGCCTAGTGGCAAGTGCAGTCACATTAGGATAGGATAGTGACACATTTTTTGTCTACCCTTTTGATTGATATTGACATTGACAATTCCAAATATGTGGATTCCATAGGATGTCATGTTGTTGTGTATTCAGCCCCTAATCGACGGTATCCTTGTCTTCTAAGTAATCTCATGCTATTCCCTTCGTCACAGCTTACCTTTTAATTTTCAAAGTGTTTATATATAAACTTTGACTTTAAATATATATTTTCTTATGTTATATGAAATTTAATAAAAATTATACTAATGAAAACACAATGAATTCATATAACTTTCATTAAGTATTATTAAACACAAACAAATTTGCTTAAGGTCAAAGTTAGAAAATTTTGACTTTTAAAATCCAAAACATGACACTTTTAATGGAACGGAAAATGTACAAAATAAAGTGATAGAAACCGGTTTTTAAAGTCTTTAGAAAGCAATTTTTTTTAGAACGATAGAATAGTATTAAAGGTAAAGTCATTAAGCAAAATGCCCAATGACATAACAAAAGTACAATTACAATTACATTATCTAGGAAAATAAACACGAAATAGCAGTGGACTCCTAGATACCTCTTGAGACCTGAACTGCGAAGATTGCAAAAAGGGTCAAAAAAAACTCACGCCAATTACGCGACGAGACGTGAGAAAAACCCTCACCCACATAGACCAAGCTATTTCGTATTTAGGACCATCAATCCGTTGTATGATTATAACTCCGGTTTGGTTTCATGGTTGAAAACTCGGTACTCACAATTCCATGTGATTTAAAAACTTGTAGATGAAAATGCCCTGTAGGAAAAACAACCATCGCCTTGGGACAAAATGGATTTCCTCTTCAGTGGGGCCCGAAAAAATGGTAAAGGCTGGATTAATAAGCATGTCCAGAAAACCTAGATTTTTCAAAAATTTGGTTTTTACCCGGGCAAACCCGGTTTAACCAAAACCGGTTCGGGTTTTCCATGTGGTTTGAATACTTGTTTCAATTTTTTGGGTTTTCGGGTCGGGTAGGTATTAGTTCAAATTGGGTCAGGTTCCCTTTTTTTGGCCAAAAAACACCGGGAAAAACCGCTAAAAAACGATCCACATTTGACCCAAAAACGGGTTGAAACTGGTTAGGGTTGGGTCAAACCCGATTATTGTTCAACAATAGGCTCGATGGCTTCTCTAAACAATTATATAATCATATGAACATGTCTAAGCAATCATAATAAATAATTTTAATTTAAAAAAGATTTTTATAATTTTTTGCAATTTTTAGGTCTTTAAAATAATTTTTCTATATATATACAGTGAAAAGTTATTAACGAATACATGATTGTTAGTAATCGTTTGTGAAGCGCGGGTTTAGAAGACTTTGGTAAAGAAATTGACAACGGGGTTAACGTATTTCGCGGCTGATTATTATTATTTCTTCCGGCCCAACTTACTTGGGCCTCCGTTAGGGTTTTAATGTTAATAAAAATTGTAAGCCTTTTGAATAACTTATTGGGCTATGTATGTTTCACTGTACTGGGCCATTACTTTTAATGGACTATATCGGAATCAATGAGAATCTATAAATAATGCCAAATTGAGAGGTATTTGTCAGTAAAAGAGTCGATAATCTATCTATATTCCTTTATAATAATTATCAACCCCCTATTTTTGGAAAGTGTTAGAAAATGGTTAGATGCAAAAGTACTAGATTACCCTTAATAAATACCCATTATGGAAAGAGTTTTTATAAATTACCAAATTTGCTCTTAATGAATTAATTTACACTCTAAACCCTTATCTTGCTAATTTACACTCTAAGTCGTTATATTTTAAAATATTTCTACTATCACCATTACATCAACTTACACGGTTACACCACTCGACACCAATTGTCGATGTCATCACCACCCGTCACCGACACCACTAACCGTCGCCGTCACCGCCGCCGCATTGCGCGGGTACCATGCTAGTACTCCTTTATAATAATTATTAACCCTCTACTTTTGGAAAGTGTTAGAAAATGGTTAGATGCAAAAGTACTAAATTATCCTTAATAAACACCTTCTATGGAAAGGGTTATTAAAGATTACCAAATTTGCCCTTAATGAATTAATTTACACTTTAAACCCTTATCTTGCTAATTTACACTCTAAGTCGTTATATTTCTAAAATATTTCTACTATCACCATTACATCAACTTACACGGTTACACCACTCGACACCAATTGTCGATGTCATCACCACCCGTCACCGACACCACTAAACCGTCGTCGCCGTCACCGCCGCCGCATTGCGCGGGTACCATGCTAGTAAGTATAAAGTAAACATCACGGGCCATCTCGATCAAAAAATCGCAAGAAGTTTAGTCGGTGAAGAGTGCCATATAGTATCACGTTTGATGGATTGGGTTATCGAATTTAAACAAAGAAGAGGCGTTAAGTCGAAATATATGAATGATTCAAGAGAGATTTCCATATTCATTTTCTATTTAATGGAAGTTTCCTTGTTATATAACTAGGTACGTAGCTTTATTTTCTCAATGATAGATTGGTTCTTAATTGAGTTAAAATTATATACATACATCTTGTGAAATTTACCTGGGGACTAGAAAATTGAAATGGTTACTGGGTAAAAATTTCGTCTTATTGCATTGATAGATCATCATTTTGTTAAAATGTTTTTTGGATAATGAAATGAGAGAGGATTCCCTCAAGTTAATTCACCCACTTGAGTTAAGTCAGAGAAATTTTGACCCTTGAATGCAAATCAAGAGTTAAGATTCAAAGATCATCTTTAAATCTTGACTCTTGATTTTCGTTTAAGGGTCAAGATTACCTTACACGTAAATTGAGGAAATCCCCTCCCTAATGGAATTGGGTTGAATCAGCGTGGAATCATCATCAAACGTTTTTCCTTTAATATAGCAAATCTCCTAATTGTTATTAATTACCATGACCTATTACAACTATATAAACAATACCTTTTTCTTTCTTTTTTTATTTTATTTTATAATCAATGCTTATCATATTTTGAAGATTTTTTTTCATATATTTTATATTCTGACAATTTGTAATTGTATGGACCGCTTGATTTTTTCATTAGTATTACCGATTTTCTTTTTCCACATATGGTTACCACATATCCGAGCTTTTAACAAGCCATTTGATTTAAGTGATTGAGTTCGACAATAGTAGTTATCGAACTCAAACACAAACTTACTAACCGATGTAAAGTTGTGACCTTCGAAAAAGGCAACTTCTCTCATCTCTTCTTGCACCTCTAGACCAACTAACTCAATGATGATACAACCATCGTTTACATAGGTTTAGTGGCTTAGTGCTATTTAGTATTGAGAAGACACACCCCATTTTTTGCACATGCCATGGTACTAAATTAACCAAGGTCACATCCAAAATCCAATCCAAGATAAGCTAAGACGCTTGAATTGTACCATGTGGTGTGATTGTTGTACAGCATGGACCACTTCAATTATGTGAGTACGGGTCGGTTAACTTCAAGTCAGTAGCTCACAAGATATATCTGAGGTGTCTATATATATATACGAGGAGCGTAAGCCCACCAGGCCAAAAAAGTCAAACCCCGACCAGGCAGCATTAGCGGCGACGTCGCCGCTAATACTGCGGGCCCCCATGTCAGTAACGGCTAATCTGGCAGAATATTAGCGGGGCCCCCGTCAGTAACAGAGTATTAACGGCGACGTCGCCGCTAATGCCCCTGGTCGGGTTGACTTTTCCTGGTCGTGTTACCCTATGCCTCCATTCAAATGCATGGTTTCATTTCATCATCAAAGGGTCATTTTATTACCAAAGTTGATCATTAACATATCAATCAATCATGCTTACAACACTAGTGTTATATACTCATCTTTATATATATATTTCGCCAACTTTTCAACCATTTATAATTTTATATACAAGGTAGATGAATCACAAAAACTAAAGATGCACTCAACCTTGAAGGTAGGTTTCCCGTAACATATATAACAAATAATAATAATTCTCAACTTGACTAGTCATGTTGGGATAACTGAATCTTTTCCCATAAAATACTATCAGCGAACTGAAGAATGCACTAATATAGATAGATGTTGGTTGTTACTGAAGTCATGCTAAACATAGAATGTACATATAGGAGACAAGATGAATGCATACCATATCAATATATACATAATGATTATTGTACCTTTTGTACATATCTTTTTACCCTTTTTAAAAAGGGATTAGTATCTTGAAATGTAACAAACTTTGAACGAATGTCTATAGTGTGAAATAACTAAAGTTGTGTGCATTGTATGTAATCATCTTTAAATTATGTGTATTGTATGTAAGAAAATGTATCTGACCAATCAAAAACTAACAAGTGGCAGCTATATATGGTTGTCACGTATGCATTCTTACATACAATACACATAATTTAAAGATGGTTATATACAATGAACACAATTTTAGTTATTTCACATTATAGACATTCGTCCAAAGTTTGTTACATTTTAGGATATTTATCCCTTTTAAAAAAGAGCAATGCTATAAAATACGGTGTGCTTTTAGCCTACTAAATTCATATGGTTCAAATTCAATCATCTCAAACTTGAATCGATCGAGTAAAGTTCGTGTAAATGATTTCATACTTCAAACCTCCAATTATTTGTTGAGCTTATTAGCCAAGCTCATAAGACAATTTATAAACTTTCCAATACATGAAAGTGCTACACTACTCTAGATATTTACATTTATAAAATACTTGCATCTAATTGGGTAACGCACTAAGGTGACTATACTTTATGAGAATGTCCAATTTAATCTTTGAGTTTAACAAGTAAATTTTGGATGAGTGATGTAAACAACAGATTTTAAGAGTTGATTATTAATCTTAATAAAAAAAAATAGACATATCCATAAGATGCAGAAAACACAACCAAATAGGAACATCCCATGTTTGCTTTCGAATATTAATACAACCAAATGACCAAATCTCCTTTCTTAAAACTAACTTAACTTGTAACCAAACCAAAAAATTAACAACACTAAAAGCTTGGATCTTTGTATGCTTTTCTTCATCTTTTTCATCTAATTTCTATCCTAATCTAAATGTGGATTGAATTGACTTGATTCGTTACCACATTAATAACAAAAAGATGAAAATATTTTTCAAGTTTTACTATACTATGTACTTACATTGCTATTTGTAGATGAATTATTGCAGAAAACACAACGATTCGATAAAATCTTTCCCAAAATGCTTCCCTCTTCAATCTGAAGCTTTCGACTCTGCTTATTCCAAAGATGAACAGCATAACTCTGGCTTCTAATCTGCCTGAATTTACCCCTTAACCATTTTGCATCCGTCTCATTTCTAGCCCCACGAAAAAGGTTTCGGACCCTATTCCAATTCACAGGATAAAACGCCGTTGGGGGTAAAATCGTAAAGTTATACCCCGGCCTACCTTCCAGCCTTGACACTACCCGTGAAACCAAGTAAGGACCATTATGACCCCATTTGTTTCCATCAAAAGTTAATGCAAATTCTTCAATAAACTTATAAACTAATGGATGCCTTTTATCAAAAGCCATAACTGCATTATTCAATCTACTCCAATTCTTTGTACTCAAATCCAAAGTTTGTGCTCCTATTGAATTCTTTAACTTTGAGAAGCTTTTTAACACAATAACATCTGTATCGATATAAACACCTCCAAACTTATACAACAAACAATATCGAAGCAAATTCGATAAGTTTTGGCCTAATGGGACATAACCAGTATTAACATCACCTCTAATCAACTTCACAAACCAAGATTCTGCCATTGTGTTCTTAAATAAGTACTTTAAATCAGGCGAAATCGCGGTAACTCTAAACCCTTTTTCTGTAAAGGGTTTTAAAATGTGTCTTCCATTAATTGAATCTATTGAATTCGAAACTATTAATAAACATCCATTTGGATGTGTATTAAATAATGTCTCAATTGATTTAATTTCTTTTTTACCAAATGAATTTAATGATGAAATCCATGTCATAAAGAAACGAACCTTACAAGAAGTTTCATTCTTACTAAAAAACTCCTTCACTCTTTCCCGGAATTCCCCTGGCCGGCGCCGGTCAACGGACTCCAAAAAAGTCAACGCTTCTAATATTTTTTTATTATTTTTTCCGGGAAATCATCTGGTTCAAATTGTAAACTATGAGATTTACGCAAAAGGGGCAAATGGGTATTTGAAATTACATCTGGGGTTTCTTTTTTCACTACAAAAACATGCTCATTTTGTCGTTGTACAAAAGAATCTCCGGCGCCGGTGACCGAGTTTTCATGTGATTTGAAATGGGTATTTGAAGTTACTGATGGGTTTTGTTCTTCTTCTTCAAGTGAGTACATCAGGTTTGACAAAGATGATGATACAGAAACCAAGTTTCTTGAATCTCCGGCGACATTTTCCGGTATGCTTATGGAGAAGATAGAAGCACCGTTGAAAGAAATTAAAAGGATCAAAAGAAAAGATAAAACAGCAAAGAAGGATCTTTTCTTATTTTCCATTGATTTATTATCAAAAAGTTAAATCTTTTTGTGTGATTCATGGTTTTGTGTTTGATTTGTTGTTGAGAAGGTGGGTAGTAGGGAAAGTATAGATGAGCATTCTCGATGGCGGCAAAAAGTTAGAAATGTGTGTTTGTTTGTGTGTGTGTTTGTGTTTTATTTTTTTTGATGTTTTGAAATATTTGGAACCAAAAAACTGAAAAATGTTGGTTGGATCAAGAAAAATGGAGGGAGGGGAGGGAATGAAGGTTGGTTTGTCATTTAGTGGGGACGTGTAGGCCGACCACCCCATATGTAATCCGACCACCCCTTTTGGAGCGACTGTCGCTCCTAAAGGGGTAGTAGGATACGACAACGGGCGACAGCATACGACAAATGTTATGTACGATTCGAACTTACCACCCCTTTAGGAGCGACAGTCGCTCCTAAAGGGGTAGTAGGGAATTGATCAATACCCCTTTAGGAGCGACAGTCGCTCCTAAAGGGTGCCTCGAAAAGATTAATATCTTCTTTCTCTGGTCTCAGCCTTCATATCTTTCTTCTTCCCTTTCTCTTCTCCAAATAAGCCACCCTTGGAAAAGGGAAGAAGATATGAAGGCTGAGACCAGAGAAAGAAGATATTAATCTTTTCGAGGCACCCTTTAGGAGCGACTGTCGCTCCTAAAGGGGTGTTTGACGGGTCAACGGTTCTAACGGGTATAAGCATGGGTATCCGCGAGCAATAAATGGGTCACCCCTTTAGGAGCGACAGTCGCTCCTAAAGGGGTGTGGTCGGGTTACCAAACATTCCGTGGTCGGGGTATCTGGCCGAAGATTAATTGGTAGTATTTAAGTCATGTTGATCCATGAAAAAAGGGCCACATGCATAGTTAGGTTGGGTGAGGTGCAATAAACTACTTCTCCACTAAACTTTTGATAAAGACTAACATTTTAAACGCACAATCCGGCGGTAGTGGTGGTAGTGGTGATGGCGTGACGGGTAGTGGCGGTGTGGTTATTATTGTAAAAATAATTAATGTAAAAGAGGTAGTGTAGTTATTTTATGAGTTGATGGGTTTATGTTTTATAGCCTTATAGGTATTTTAAGTGGAGATGTTTAAATTAATGAATAAAAGAGAGAATTAATTAATTCATTAAGGATAATATGGTCATTTCGAATGGGGACATTTTTATGAGAGAGAGTATTAAAAAGTGTTAAGAGAGAAAGAGTGATAATTTTTATAAAGTAGAGATGGTAAAAGTGTAAAACACAAAGATTGATACACTTTTTAACTGTTGGTGACTTAGGTTTTTTAGGTTGGTGACTTTGTAATGGCGTCCGTAAAGGATCTGTAAACGCACAATCCGGCGGCGGTAGTGGTGGTAGTGGTGATGGCGTGACGGGTAGTGGCGGTGTGGTTATTATTGTAAAAATAATTAATGTAAAAGAGGTAGTGTAGTTATTTTATGAGTTGATGGGTTTATGTTTTATAGCCTTATAGGTATTTTAAGTGGAGATGTTTAAATTAATGAATAAAAGAGAGAATTAATTAATTCATTAAGGATAATATGGTCATTTCGAATGGGGACATTTTTATGAGAGAGAGTATTAAAAAGTGTTAAGAGAGAAAGAGTGATAATTTTTATAAAGTAGAGATGGTAAAAGTGTAAAACACAAAGATTGATACACTTTTTAACTGTTGGTGACTTAGGTTTTTTAGGTTGGTGACTTTGTAATGGCGTCCGTAAAGGAATCTGTAAAACTATCACAAATTTTAATAAACATATTTGATATTTTGAATCGATAATTACTTTGTACTTTTACCATCTGACTTGATTGAAATGAGTATAAAATGATAGAAACCCATATATGATTATTGTTACCATCAGCTTGACTTCTTGACTTAGAGCTTTCACGTAACAATCGTTGATGGAAAAGAGAGTGATAAAAATAGAAAATCAAGAGGTAGAATCGGCATCTGTCTCGCCCTTAGCCTACGAAGACGTGAGTAAATCAGTAAAGGGGCTTTGCTGGCTTGCTGCCTAGCAAGTCAGTATGCATGTTGGCACCTGGACTTTTTAATAGATTGTTTCTAAATCGGATATGATAATTTTATCAAATAATTTTATCAAATATTTACCTTTAAATTTTTATGGACACTCTTAAGGTATTGAATATGTAATGATATGATGAAAAAACTTTATCTATCTAGTGATAAAGATTATGTTTATAATTAAGTTGTTTCGTATACCACACGGATAATTAAAAAATAAAACGAAAATATATTTTGTAATCACGATGTTTTGGAAAGATCAAACTAATTTGAACGTCACACAACATAGCACTATTACAATTACTTTCAACACCAAACGCAGTCGTGAATCGATTGTGATTGATGGCGTTATTAATTTATTTTTGGGTAAAGTAGTAACTCGTACTTAACTCCTATTATTTTTCTTTTAGAAATACGTAACTATTTAAAGATAGGACTTTGTTATTTATAGGTATACATAAAATTAAATAACCATTCTATAAAAATACAATAGCTAGCAAACTTGAAGATATGGATGTCAATTAAATTAGCAAAGTTGTATTTTTGCGCAACATAACACCACATTTTGGAGTTTTTTTCCAAAATAGTGTAGTGACTAAAATTATTTTTTTTTTTTTTTTTTTTTTTTTTTTTTTTTTTTTAATTTTTATAAAGTAGTAAAGATGGTAAAAGTGTAAAACACAAAGATTGATACACTTTTTAACGGTTGGTGACTTTGTAATGGCGTCCGTAAAGGAATCTGTAAAACTATCACAAATTTTAATAAACATATTTGATATTTTGAATCGATAATTACTTTGTACTTTTACCATCTGACTTGATTGAAATGAGTATAAAATGATAGAAACCCATATATGATTATTGTTACCATCAGCTTGACTTCTTGACTTAGAGCTTTCACGTAACAATCGTTGATGGAAAAGAGAGTGATAAAAATAGAAAATCAAGAGGTAGAATCGGCATCTGTCTCGCCCTTAGCCTACGAAGACGTGAGTAAATCAGTAAAGGGGCTTTGCTGGCTTGCTGCCTAGCAAGTCAGTATGCATGTTGGCACCTGGACTTTTTAATAGATTGTTTCTAAATCGGATATGATAATTTTATCAAATAATTTTATCAAATATTTACCTTTAAATTTTTATGGACACTCTTAAGGTATTGAATATGTAATGATATGATGAAAAAACTTTATCAAATAATTTTATCAAATAATTTTATCAAATAATTTTATCAAATAATTTTATCAAATAATTTTATCAAATAATTTTATCAAATAATTTTATCAAATAATTTTATCAAATAATTTTATCAAATAATTTTATCAAATAATTTTATCAAATAATTTTATCAAATAATTTTATCAAATAATTTTATCAAATAATTTTATCAAATAATTTTATCAAATAATTTTATCAAATAATTTTATCAAATAATTTTATCAAATAATTTTATCAAATAATTTTATCAAATAATTTTATCAAATAATTTTATCAAATAATTTTATCAAATAATTTTATCAAATAATTTTATCAAATAATTTTATCAAATAATTTTATCAAATAATTTTATCAAATAATTTTATCAAATAATTTTATCAAATAATTTTATCAAATAATTTTATCAAATAATTTTATCAAATAATTTTATCAAATAATTTTATCAAATAATTTTATCAAATAATTTTATCAAATAATTTTATCAAATAATTTTATCAAATAATTTTATCAAATAATTTTATCAAATAATTTTATCAAATAATTTTATCAAATAATTTTATCAAATAATTTTATCAAATAATTTTATCAAATAATTTTATCAAATAATTTTATCAAATAATTTTATCAAATAATTTTATCAAATAATTTTATCAAATAATTTTATCAAATAATTTTATCAAATAATTTTATCAAATAATTTTATCAAATAATTTTATCAAATAATTTTATCAAATAATTTTATCAAATAATTTTATCAAATAATTTTATCAAATAATTTTATCAAATAATTTTATCAAATAATTTTATCAAATAATTTTATCAAATAATTTTATCAAATAATTTTATCAAATAATTTTATCAAATAATTTTATCAAATAATTTTATCAAATAATTTTATCAAATAATTTTATCAAATAATTTTATCAAATAATTTTATCAAATAATTTTATCAAATAATTTTATCAAATAATTTTATCAAATAATTTTATCAAATAATTTTATCAAATAATTTTATCAAATAATTTTATCAAATAATTTTATCAAATAATTTTACTCGAGTTTTGTAGTGACTCAAAATAGTGTAGTGACTAAAATTATTAACCAAATTAGTATAGTTTCAAAAATATTTACCGTATAAAACTTTATTTTTAGCATTATATTTGTTCATTTAAAAATAATAATAAATAAAGATTGTAAGCTATGTGTAGACTAGGAAACAAACTCATAAACACTAATCACTCCCGAGTTCTCAAAGCCATAATTTTTCATATTTTAAGATCTAGTAAAATTTTATATAGAAAGATCATTCGCTCAGTACCCATCTCTTGTATAAATCTAATCATTCATGTATCATCTATTTTTAAAACAAAACAAGCCAATGAAGAGGGTAGTAAATTGTAAATGTCACTAGACTTTCAATAACAAAATTTATTAAAACCAAGAATATGACATGCATGATAGACCTCTCATCAACCAAATGAATACAAATATACAGATGGCGTGGACTTCAGGTTTACAAACGAGATACACAATCAGGGGACCAAATTCACAATTTAACGGTGACATCCGACGAGCGCGACAATCATAGGATTCTGCCGTCTATAATTATTAAATAACAAACTCTGAAACCAACCAAGTTCGCACAAGCTAAAAATTGATGGGTGTTTGATTACCTGGGCAAATAATGTATCATTATTGTGTATGTATATTTCATGATTTTATTGCCAGTTTGGGTTATGTGAATGGGAGATAATTAGTGTTATGAGTTTATTGGTCTACCCATTGCTTTTAATTTTTCTTTTCAGTTTTTAAATTTAACAAATAATGCTAAAAATAAAGTTTTATACTAAAATGGTAAATATTTTTGAAACTATACTAATTTGGTAAATAATTTTAGTCACTACACTATTTTGGAAAAAAACTCCCACATTTTGACAAAGACTAAGAGCACCCCCAATGTAGGGTAGTATTGGGCGTATTGGAGTTCCAATACGGTACACACCATTGGGTGTGAGCCGTATTGGTCCGTATTCGGCCGGCGTATTGGGTGGTCCGTGGTGGTGAATACGGAGAGTTAAGCATGTTTTGTTTTTTTTTTTAATCATCCAACGGCTAGTTTAATAAAAAAAATTAAAAAAATTTGAATTTAATATTTTTTTATTCAAATAACCTTAAACAAACACATTCTTTTTTGATAATGAGGACGTCATTTGGTTAAAAAGAGTGTGTGAGTTTGTAGAAGAATGAAAATTGGAATGGTAATGAAACTAAATTGTGCTCTGGGTAGGTATATATAGAGTGACATTCAGGCTAGCCGTTCAGGGACTGGAAGTGTAAATGCTTTTGAATTTTTAGCCGTTTGAGGGACTGAAAGTGTAAATATTTTAAATTTGAACGTTTGAGGGACTGAAAGTGTAAATATTTTAAATTTTGAACGTTGGAGGAGCGTCTTTACTTTACCTATAAATACTGGCTTCTTATCAAACATTTCTGATCAAATCACAAACTTTTATACATCTTAAATGGCTTCTTCATCAAATGTCCCTAACCGAAAACCACCAATGACTGTCGATCAAGTGCATGAGAGTATCATGGCTGATATCCTCGACCACCAAAGGTTCAAAGAGGAACTTGTTGCAGTTGGTCGAAAACTAAATGCGAAGAAGCAATGGTGTCAAGAACAAATCGATTATATACAAACCGGGTATTGTACTGATCTTGAGTGTCAATACTTTACTTATTTGCAGGGGAAGATCGACAAGATTCAAATTGCTGTGGAACAACTTGCTTGTGCGGTCATCACCTTGGACCATCTGATCATATGGGCAAAAGCAATGAATAATTTCTGTTCTTAAATTGTTCTGGAACACTATTATGTTGTATGTTTCTCTTTAATAAGTTTGTAATGTTTTTAAATTATGAATAAATTTTTATATAATATTATGTATTTGTTTTATGAATTATATTTGTGGTTTATTTATTAAAAGTTTGAAAATAAATATGTTGGAGTGTATTGGAATGTATTGGATGTATTGGGTAGGTGTGAATGGAGAATGATGTTTGGTTTTTTTTTTTTTTGTTTTTTTTTTTTTTTTTTTTTTTTTTTTTTTTTTTTTTTTTTTTTTTTTTTTATTTTTTTTTTTTTTTTTTTTTTTTTTTTTTTTTTTTTTTTTTTTTTTTTTTTTTTTTTTTTTTTTTTTTTTTTTTTTTTTTTTTTTTTTTTTTTTTTTTTTTTTTTTTTTTTTTTTTTTTTTTTTTTTTTTTTTTTTTTTTTTTTTTTTTTTTTTTTTTTTTTTTTTTTTTTTTTTTTTTTTTTTTTTTTTTTTTTTTTTTTTTTTTTTTTTTTTTTTTTTTTTTTTTTTTTTTTTTTTTTTTTTTTTTTTTTTTTTTTTTTTTTTTTTTTTTTTTTTTTTTTTTTTTTTTTTTTTTTTTTTTTTTTTTTTTTTTTTTTTTTTTTTTTTTTTTTTTTTTTTTTTTTTTTTTTTTTTTTTTTTTTTTTTTTTTTTTTTTTTTTTTTTTTTTTTTTTTTTTTTTTTTTTTTTTTTTTTTTTTTTTTTTTTTTTTTTTTTTTTTTTTTTTTTTTTTTTTTTTTTTTTTTTTTTTTTTTTTTTTTTTTTTTTTTTTTTTTTTTTTTTTTTTTTTTTTTTTTTTTTTTTTTTTTTTTTTTTTTTTTTTTTTTTTTTTTTTTTTTTTTTTTTTTTTTTTTTTTTTTTTTTTTTTTTTTTTTTTTTTTTTTTTTTTTTTTTTTTTTTTTTTTTTTTTTTTTTTTTTTTTTTTTTTTTTTTTTTTTTTTTTTTTTTTTTTTTTTTTTTTTTTTTTTTTTTTTTTTTTTTTTTTTTTTTTTTTTTTTTTTTTTTTTTTTTTTTTTTTTTTTTTTTTTTTTTTTTTTTTTTTTTTTTTTTTTTTTTTTTTTTTTTTTTTTTTTTTTTTTTTTTTTTTTTTTTTTTTTTTTTTTTTTTTTTTTTTTTTTTTTTTTTTTTTTTTTTTTTTTTTTTTTTTTTTTTTTTTTTTTTTTTTTTTTTTTTTTTTTTTTTTTTTTTTTTTTTTTTTTTTTTTTTTTTTTTTTTTTTTTTTTTTTTTTTTTTTTTTTTTTTTTTTTTTTTTTTTTTTTTTTTTTTTTTTTTTTTTTTTTTTTTTTTTTTTTTTTTTTTTTTTTTTTTTTTTTTTTTTTTTTTTTTTTTTTTTTTTTTTTTTTTTTTTTTTTTTTTTTTTTTTTTTTTTTTTTTTTTTTTTTTTTTTTTTTTTTTTTTTTTTTTTTTTTTTTTTTTTTTTTTTTTTTTTTTTTTTTTTTTTTTTTTTTTTTTTTTTTTTTTTTTTTTTTTTTTTTTTTTTTTTTTTTTTTTTTTTTTTTTTTTTTTTTTTTTTTTTTTTTTTTTTTTTTTTTTTTTTTTTTTTTTTTTTTTTTTTTTTTTTTTTTTTTTTTTTTTTTTTTTTTTTTTTTTTTTTTTTTTTTTTTTTTTTTTTTTTTTTTTTTTTTTTTTTTTTTTTTTTTTTTTTTTTTTTTTTTTTTTTTTTTTTTTTTTTTTTTTTTTTTTTTTTTTTTTTTTTTTTTTTTTTTTTTTTTTTTTTTTTTTTTTTTTTTTTTTTTTTTTTTTTTTTTTTTTTTTTTTTTTTTTTTTTTTTTTTTTTTTTTTTTTTTTTTTTTTTTTTTTTTTTTTTTTTTTTTTTTTTTTTTTTTTTTTTTTTTTTTTTTTTTTTTTTTTTTTTTTTTTTTTTTTTTTTTTTTTTTTTTTTTTTTTTTTTTTTTTTTTTTTTTTTTTTTTTTTTTTTTTTTTTTTTTTTTTTTTTTTTTTTTTTTTTTTTTTTTTTTTTTTTTTTTTTTTTTTTTTTTTTTTTTTTTTTTTTTTTTTTTTTTTTTTTTTTTTTTTTTTTTTTTTTTTTTTTTTTTTTTTTTTTTTTTTTTTTTTTTTTTTTTTTTTTTTTTTTTTTTTTTTTTTTTTTTTTTTTTTTTTTTTTTTTTTTTTTTTTTCATGAAAATTTCTTTAATAGTTGTAACATCCCGAACTTTTATTTAATGTTTGACTAATGCCGTTAAGTCAATTTGGGGTGTCGTTAAGTCTTTACTTAATATTTGAATGTAGTTATGTGTGGTTAACGTAGATAAAGTAGTTAGTTAGGTTTAAAAGCCTAAATTTTAATGACGAATAAAAGTGTGATTAATGTCGCTTAAAGGCTATGTAGTGCCTTTTAATGAAGGACTAATGTTGTATATGGTCAATAATGCAGTTTGTGACCAATAATGAAGGGTTTAGAAGTCCAGGGACTGATTTTGACATAGGTTGAAATCAAAAAACGGGATTAAGACTTTGATGGGTGTAATTAGGGTTGATTAAGCAGCCATTAGCAAATAATAAAGCAATTAATCCTTTCTTGAATCCTAAAGCAATTAATCTAGTTTTTGGGTCTAACAATTATTTTGGTGTTGGAATCGATCAACCATCTAAAGCAAGGTTAATCATTTCTTGATCTAACAATTAATCCTTTCTTGAATCCTAAAGCAATTAATCCTTTCTTGAATCCTAAAGCAATTAATCCTTTCTTGAATCCTAAAGCAATTAATCCTTTCTTGAATCCTAAAGCAATTAATCCTTTCTTGAATCCTAAAGCAATTAATCCTTTCTTGAATCCTAAAGCAATTAATCCTTTCTTGAATCCTAAAGCAATTAATCCTTTCTTGAATCCTAAAGCAATTAATCCTTTCTTGAATCCTAAAGCAATTAATCCTTTCTTGAATCCTAAAGCAATTAATCCTTTCTTGAATCCTAAAGCAATTAATCCTTTCTTGAATCCTAAAGCAATTAATCCTTTCTTGAATCCTAAAGCAATTAATCCTTTCTTGAATCCTAAAGCAATTAATCCTTTCTTGAATCCTAAAGCAATTAATCCTTTCTTGAATCCTAAAGCAATTAATCCTTTCTTGAATCCTAAAGCAATTAATCCTTTCTTGAATCCTAAAGCAATTAATCCTTTCTTGAATCCTAAAGCAATTAATCCTTTCTTGAATCCTAAAGCAATTAATCCTTTCTTGAATCCTAAAGCAATTAATCCTTTCTTGAATCCTAAAGCAATTAATCCTTTCTTGAATCCTAAAGCAATTAATCCTTTCTTGAATCCTAAAGCAATTAATCCTTTCTTGAATCCTAAAGCAATTAATCCTTTCTTGAATCCTAAAGCAATTAATCCTTTCTTGAATCCTAAAGCAATTAATCCTTTCTTGAATCCTAAAGCAATTAATCCTTTCTTGAATCCTAAAGCAATTAATCCTTTCTTGAATCCTAAAGCAATTAATCCTTTCTTGAATCCTAAAGCAATTAATCCTTTCTTGAATCCTAAAGCAATTAATCCTTTCTTGAATCCTAAAGCAATTAATCCTTTCTTGAATCCTAAAGCAATTAATCCTTTCTTGAATCCTAAAGCAATTAATCCTTTCTTGAATCCTAAAGCAATTAATCCTTTCTTGAATCCTAAAGCAATTAATCCTTTCTTGAATCTAAAGCAATTAATCCTTTCTTGAATCCTAAAGCAATTAATCCTTTCTTGAATCCTAAAGCAATTAATCCTTTCTTGAATCCTAAAGCAATTAATCCTTTCTTGAATCCTAAAGCAATTAATCCTTTCTTGAATCCTAAAGCAATTAATCCTTTCTTGAATCCTAAAGCAATTAATCCTTTCTTGAATCCTAAAGCAATTAATCCTTTCTTGAATCCTAAAGCAATTAATCCTTTCTTGAATCCTAAAGCAATTAATCCTTTCTTGAATCCTAAAGCAATTAATCCTTTCTTGAATCCTAAAGCAATTAATCCTTTCTTGAATCCTAAAGCAATTAATCCTTTCTTGAATCCTAAAGCAATTAATCCTTTCTTGAATCCTAAAGCAATTAATCCTTTCTTGAATCCTAAAGCAATTAATCCTTTCTTGAATCCTAAAGCAATTAATCCTTTCTTGAATCCTAAAGCAATTAATCCTTTCTTGAATCCTAAAGCAATTAATCCTTTCTTGAATCCTAAAGCACTTAAGTTCGTAAGAACCAAACGAAGATAAGGTCTATCTTCGTAAGGTGTAATCTGGATTTTAAATGGTCAGTCCTAAAGTCGTACGAAAGCCATTTAATGTCCCTAATGACTTATACTTCTTATGTTAATATACGATAGGTGTCGGGGAGTACTAATAAGCACTGTTAGCTTTGTTTGCGCGCACATACTACTAACAGGTAAGATACACTACTTTGACACGCTGAGGGATCAACTAAAAGCTGGTTTCAAATCGTAAACACTTCCATTCGGTACCTTATTATTGCATGTGGGCATATGGGTTACTTGGGAGGTATTATGGGTTATGCAGTTGACCATGAGACCTGAGATGCAGTCCCTATTGTAGTGTAATGCAGGATTGCTTAATGTGATATGTAGCTATGCAGTTGATGTAGTTTAATGAAGTATCTTGATATGTATGATATATAGAAATGAAGTTGATGTGTGATATGCATGCTTGACTTGTACGCCTAGTTCACTAGACTTGCTAGGTTGCTATGTCACTTGCACGTTTAAGGATCCAAACGTAATGAAGTTAAAGTGTGTGAATGTCTAGGAATGTGTGTTACCTAGACTATATGTGTGTGAATGTTTGGGAATGCAGGGACCCAATCTATATGTGTGAAATTGAGCTCATAAAACAGATGCAGTGAAAAGTGTTAAGCTTAACCCGTACTAGCCTTAGCCGGGCGAGTGCGTAGATGCAGTTGTTGCTTGGGTGGCTCCTCGCAACGTGGTCTCTATAACGCAGGGCGAGTAATACGAGGGGTTTGACCAACCTTCATATACGGATTACTCAAGGATTGGCTTGCCATTCCTTAACGACGTAAGATGAGTAGTCTTTTGACTAATCATCCAGTCGGGTGTGATGCAGGGCACACTTATATGCAGTTAACGAAGATACGTGTGACAATGTGTGAACTAATGCAGGATAGGCACCTTTAGGATGATTATCCTAATTGAAACGAAGTTGAAATGCAGTATATGTGTGAACGTGTGATGTGTGTTGTGCCTAATAAAACTTGTCTAATAATGAAGATTGTTTTAATTGGACAAATGCTTTTAAATTAAGTGTTATCTTACTTAGCTATTCTTATAGCTAACACTTGCTTCTTAATGTGGTTGTTCCCTCAGGTTTAGCTTGATGGAATCTAGATGCAGGACGTGTGAGCTTGGGTAGATGCAATGCAGGAGCCTTAGCTACCCTTAGACGATGCTTACTTTAGACATTCGTTACATTTCGTATTTAATGTCGAATTTATGTAGTGATGTGTGAACGGTTGTTTTATGTTGGCAACCGTTGGGTTTTCATTTGAACTATTGTTTGATATGGCATGTAACACCAAATAAATGCAGAAACCGAAATGTTTTTATCGGTTTTGACTTTTACAGTCTTTACTTCCGCAAGTTAACACCGTTAGGTGAAAAGTTTTTGAAAACCCATATTTTTAAACGACGGGTGTTACAAGTTGGTATCAGAGAAGTAGTTTAAGTGAACCAAGGCCTATTGACCATAGGATTTGGACTTAAACTTAAGGTGTGCATGCTAGGTACTCGTAGGATGCCTTAGCTAGAGATGACATGTGATGTAGGATGGGTTGGGATGAGTGCGAGTGTGATAGGGCTTACGAGATGTTTACGTTACGATGATATGTTTTAGCCTTATCTCGACGAGCTTTTTGTTTTATTTTGCGCTTATCGACTCCACCATTTTATTGAAGGAAAATGGTTAACACTCGCAACCGCAACATCCAACGCGACGGAGCTACTGCTAGCGTTACTCCACCTGTCCATCCGGGTGCAGGTGCTTCTAATGCTGCTAATGCTGCTGCTAATGCTAATGTGAATCGTGTGAACCCCCGCCGTGTTAATCAACCAGGCTCATTGGGTCCGATGCCTCCACCACCTGGCAATCCTCCGAGAGTTAACGATGTAGCGGTGGATCAGATTCCCAATCAGACGGAGATGTATAATCTTGTGCTAACTCTTCAGGCCCAGTTGGCCCAAACGCAAGAACAGTTGAATCAGGCGTTGGCAGCTAACGCAGAAGGAACTGGTAACAGTCACTCTGTGCCTTCTCACCACACTGAGCCACCGGTCGATGATGTTGTTATTCCCTATGCTAATGTTAATGTGGTTCCTCCTAATGATGCTCGCGCCCCTCGATTCAAGTTTGAAAGTTTCCAGAAGTGTGGAGCTCAGAAATTCTATGGAACACTTAATGCAGTAGGTTGCATGGAATGGCTTGATGATACTGAGATGGTTTTTGAAGCTTGTGATTGTCCCGAGGATAAGAAAGTGTTGTGTGCTAGTAGGATGTTGAAAGAAGGTGCTCGGGACTGGTGGAAGAGCATTACTATTTCGATGACTCCGGCTATGGTAACTGCTATTACGTGGGCTGACTTTAAGCAGAAATTCATTGAGGAATATATTGGGGTACATGAGCAGCGTAAAATGGAAAAAGAGTTCCGTGCTTTGACAGCTGAAGTTGGCAAAATTAATGATTATGCTCGTTCCTTTATGGAGAAGATGAAGTTCGTAGGCCATCTGTTCCGTACTGATGCAGATCAGGTTGCTTGCTATGTTGATGGTTTGCCTCCGAGTTATCGAGGTATCTGCAGGCAGCACAAGACTCTGACTGAAGCAATCAAGGAGTCTAAAAAGCTTGATGATGATTTTGCTTCGGACAAGAAAGTAGTTGAGAAAGTCGACGACAAGAAAGTTGAGAAAGTCGACGACAAGAAAGTGGGATTTAAAAGAAGGTCAAATTGGTCTTCCAGTAACAATAATAATAAGAAGTTCCGTGGAAGTGGTAGTTCGAGCGGTGACAAAGATAAAAAGAAGAATGGGTCATGGTGTACATTTTGCAAGACAATTCATGAAGGGCATTGTACCGACAAGACAAGAAGGTGCCATAAGTGTGGGAAGTCGGGACATCTTGCCACTGACTGTAGGGACAAGACTCGTTGCTACAAGTGCCAAGAAACGGGTCATCTCATTGCCGATTGTCCACAGATGAAGAATGCTGGAAAGAAGACCGCCACGACAGCAACAAAAGTGAGAGCTCTTCAAATGACGGTTGATGACGCAAGGAACAACGATGAAGTGGTAAGTGGTACTTTCCTTGTTAATTCAAAGCCTGCCTCTGTTTTATTTGATTCAGGTGCAAATAGGTCGTTTGTGTCCACATTATTTGCTCCTAAGCTAGAAAGAGTCACTACTCCCTTAGATTGTTCATTAGAGGTAGAAATTGCTAATGGTACGGTTAATAATATACGTGTGGGATATGACGATTGTGACATTGAGATTGAAGGTTGTTCTTTTCCAGTCCAACTATTACCTACTACCTTAGGTGGTTTTGATGTAGTGATTGGTATGGATTGGTTGGCTAGAAATGAAGCTAGTATTTTATGTTCCCAAAAGATAATTCGATTGCCTATATCCGAGGGTAAAGTGATAACGGTGTATGGAGACAAGAAGAGAGGAGGAATAAGGATTATTAGTATGATGAAAGCTATTAAATGTATAAGGAAAAACAAGAGCCATTTCTTGGCTTATGTCATAGATGCAAGAAAAGAGAAGTCTCCAATCGCTAGTGTTGAGGTAGTATCAAATTTCCCCGATGTGTTTCCCGATGATCTACCCGGTATTCCTCCCGATCGTGAAGTTACCTTTCAGATAGATCTTGTTCCCGGTGCTACACCCGTTGCTAAAGCACCTTACCGATTAGCTCCTACAGAAATGAAGGAATTAATGACGCAACTACAGGAGTTACTTGACAAAGGGTTCATACAACCTAGTTCCTCGCCTTGGGGAGCTCCGGTTCTCTTTGTTAAGAAGAAGGATGGATCAATGCGCATGTGTATTGACTACCGTGAGTTGAACAAACGAACGGTCAAGAATAAGTATCCTCTCCCGAGAATTGATGATCTTTTTGATCAACTACATGGTGCTTCGTATTTTTCAAAGATTGATTTGCGGTCCGGTTATCATCAGTTAAAGGTAAAGAAGGAAGATGTAGCAAAGACAGCTTTCCGGACTAGATATGGTCATTATGAGTTATTGGTCATGCCATTTGGGTTGACCAATGCTCCAGCCGCGTTTATGGACTTAATGAATCGGGTATGCCGCCCCTTTCTAGATCATTTTGTTATTGTGTTTATTGACGATATTTTGATCTATTCTAAGTCAGAGGATGAACACCGTGAGCATTTGAAAGCAGTTTTGGAGGTGTTGAGGGAGAAGAAGTTGTACGCAAAGTTTTCTAAATGTGAGTTTTGGCTCCGAGAAGTGCAGTTTCTTGGTCATGTTATTACATCGGAAGGTATTAAAGTAGATCCTTCAAAGATTGAAGCTGTTTCAAAGTGGGAGCAGCCAAAGACTCCTACCGAGATTAAGAGTTTTCTTGGTTTGGCTGGGTATTATAGAAGGTTTATTCAGGATTTTTCCCGAATAGCCAAGCCTATGACGGAATTAACAAAGAAGGGTGTGAAGTACGAGTGGACTGAAAAGCAGGAAAATGCATTCCAAACGTTGAAAAAGAAGTTGTGTGAAGCTCCTATCCTTGCCTTGCCTGAAGGTACTGATGATTTAGTGGTATATAGCGATGCTTCTATTACGGGTTTGGGTTGTGTCTTAATACAGAGAGACAAAGTGATTGCCTATGCTTCACGTCAGTTGAAGCCTCATGAGAAGAATTACCCTACCCATGATCTTGAGCTAGCGGCGGTTGTGTTTGCATTGAAATTATGGAGACATTACTTATATGGTACTAAATGCACACTTTACACCGACCATAAGAGTTTACAATATATGTTTACTCAAAAGGAGATGAATGTGAGACAAAGAAGGTGGATGGAATTACTTAAAGACTATGATTGTGAAATCAAATACCATCCGGGTAAAGCCAATGTAGTGGCGGATGCACTAAGTAGGAAAGTGCAAAGCTCTTCTTGTAAGTTGATGAGCATGCAAGTTCAAGCCAAGTCGGGTCTATTAGATCGAATTAAAGAAGCACAAGAGATGGCATTAATGAAGGATAATATTGATAACGAGAGTATTGGGAAGAAGAAACGACTTGTGATGGAGACTAATAGCCGTGGGTTTAAAACATACAAGGGTCGCATTTGGGTGCCACTGCTTGGTGGTAACCGAGAGTTGATCCTTGAAGAGGTCCATAGAAGTAGGTATTCGATGCATCCCGGTGTCACCAAAATGTATGCAGATTTGAAGCCGATTTATTGGTGGCCGGATATTAAAGGTGAAGTAGCTCATTTTGTAGCAAAGTGTTTGACGTGTGCAGGAGTGAAGACGGACCATCAAAAGCCGTATGGTTTGTTGCATCAATTAGAAATTCCCGAGTGGAAATGGGATCATATTACCATGGACTTTGTAACGAAGCTACCTAAAACGCCGAAAGGGAATGATATGATATGGGTGATTGTAGATAGATTGACGAAGAGTGCTCATTTTCTAGCTACCCGACAAGATGTGCCTTTAACGAAGATGGCAAAGATGTACATTGATGAAGTAGTTGCGAAACATGGAGTTCCTTTATCTATTGTTTCGGATCGAGACTCGAGGTTTGTGTCAAACTTTTGGAAGGGTCTTCAACGGGAGTTGGGTAGTAGAATAAATTTGAGTACCGCCTATCATCCCCAAACCGATGGGCAAAGTGAGAGAACCATTCAAACCTTGGAGGATATGTTGAGAACGTGTGTACTTGAATACGGTGGAGCATGGGATGAACACTTGAAGTTGATTGAATTTGCTTATAATAATAGTCACCATGCAAGTATTGGGATGCCACCATTTGAAATGTTATATGGAAGGAGATGTAGGACTCCAAGTTGTTGGATGGAGCCCGGTGAAAAGCAGTTGACCGGTCCCGAAATTATTGAAATTACCTCTGAAAAGGTTAATGTAGCTAAAGAAGCCTTACGTGTGGCAAGGGAAAGGCAGAAAACATATGCAGATAAGAAAAGGAGACCGATTGAGTTTAATGTTGGTGATTTAGTGATGCTGAAAGTATCACCTTGGAAAGGAGTTATCCGATTTGGAAAGAAGGGAAAGTTGAGTCCACGTTTCATTGGATCTTTTAAAGTGGTGAAGCGCATTAAAGATGTGGCATATCAGTTGGAATTACCTCCAGAATTGGATGGAATTCACAACACCTTCCATGTATCCTACTTGAGGAAATGTTTAGCTGAGGAGTCGAGTGTGATTCCTATTAAAGACGTGAGTATTGACCCAATGAAGAGAATAGTAGACGAACCGGTAGCGATACTTGGAAGAAAGCAAAAGAAGTTACGCCGAAAAGTGATTGAACTTATCTTGATAAAGTGGAAGCATAATCATGGAGAAAGCTTGACTTGGGAAACTGAAGCAGTAATGAAGGAGAATATCCCGAGTTGTTCCTATCTGATGAGATTCCGGGGACGGAATCCTCTTAAGGGGGAGGTATTTGTAACATCCCGAACTTTTATTTAATGTTTGACTAATGCCGTTAAGTCAATTTGGGGTGTCGTTAAGTCTTTACTTAATATTTGAATGTAGTTATGTGTGGTTAACGTAGATAAAGTAGTTAGGTTTAAAAGCCTAAATTTTAATGACGAATAAAAGTGTGATTAATGTCGCTTAAAGGCTATGTAGTGCCTTTTAATGAAGGACTAATGTTGTATATGGTCAATAATGCAGTTTGTGACCAATAATGAAGGGTTTAGAAGTCCAGGGACTGATTTTGACATAGGTTGAAATCAAAAAACGGGATTAAGACTTTGATGGGTGTAATTAGGGTTGATTAAGCAGCCATTAGCAAATAATAAAGCAATTAATCCTTTCTTGAATCCTAAAGCAATTAATTAAGTTTTGGCTCAAGCGATTTGGTGTTGTAAATTGATCGATCATCGAGTCAAGCAGGTAATCATTGATGTATTGATTGTATTTTCAGATTTAGAGGTTGTTTATTTACGAAACAGATCTGATTATAAAGGAATTAGCAAGTAATTAGGGCTTAAAAGGTGTTTTGGTTAATTAACATTCAAAATGGTGTTAAACGAGTCTATAGTCGATCTTGATGATCAAAATATGTTTAATCGTGTCGAAAACATGTTTTGGAAGAAGCTTGGACGAGTCGTTTATTGGGGAATCGAAGATCTTGGTCTGTTTATGAAAAACTGTCGAACAGGGATGAAACGAAGATAATCCTCGTTTCTATCTTCGTTTTCACTAAATTCGTAAGAAGTTTTGGAGCTAACTTCGTTGGCTAATTCGTAAACTAGTAAGCAAAACGAAAAATGAAGTTTAAATTCGTTTAACGGCCTATCTTCGTAAAGTGTGACTTAAGTTCGTAAGAACTGAAGTAAGTTCGTTTTCTGCTTAAGTTCGTAAGAACCAAACGAAGATAAGGTCTATCTTCGTAAGGTGTAATCTGGATTTTAAATGGTCAGTCCTAAAGTCGTACGAAAGCCATTTAATGTCCCTAATGACTTATACTTCTTATGTTAATATACGATAGGTGTCGGGGAGTACTAATAAGCACTGTTAGCTTTGTTTGCGCGCACATACTACTAACAGGTAAGATACACTACTTTGACACGCTGAGGGATCAACTAAAAGCTGGTTTCAAATCGTAAACACTTCCATTCGGTACCTTATTATTGCATGTGGGCATATGGGTTACTTGGGAGGTATTATGGGTTATGCAGTTGACCATGAGACCTGAGATGTAGTACCTATTGTAGTGTAATGCAGGATTGCTTAATGTGATATGTAGCTATGCAGTTGATGTAGTTTAATGAAGTATCTTGATATGTATGATATATAGAAATGAAGTTGATGTGTGATATGCATGCTTGACTTGTACGCCTAGTTCACTAGACTTGCTAGGTTGCTATGTCACTTGCACGTTTAAGGATCCAAACGTAATGAAGTTAAAGTGTGTGAATGTCTAGGAATGTGTGTTACCTAGACTATATGTGTGTGAATGTTTGGGAATGCAGGGACCCAATCTATATGTGTGAAATTGAGCTCATAAAACAGATGCAGTGAAAAGTGTTAAGCTTAACCCGTACTAGCCTTAGCCGGGCGAGTGCGTAGATGCAGTTGTTGCTTGGGTGGCTCCTCGCAACGTGGTCTCTATAACGCAGGGCGAGTAATACGAGGGGTTTGACCAACCTTCATATACGGATTACTCAAGGATTGGCTTGCCATTCCTTAACGACGTAAGATGAGTAGACTTTTGACTAATCATCCAGTCGGGTGTGATGCAGGGCACACTTATATGCAGTTAACGAAGATACGTGTGACAATGTGTGAACTAATGCAGGATAGGCACCTTTAGGATGATTATCCTAATTGAAACGAAGTTGAAATGCAGTATATGTGTGAACGTGTGATGTGTGTTGTGCCTAATAAAACTTGTCTAATAATGAAGATTGTTTTAATTGGACAAATGCTTTTAAATTAAGTGTTATCTTACTTAGCTATTCTTATAGCTAACACTTGCTTCTTAATGTGGTTGTTCCCTCAGGTTTAGCTTGATGGAATCTAGATGCAGGACGTGTGAGCTTGGGTAGATGCAATACAGGAGCCTTAGCTACCCTTAGACGATGCTTACTTTAGACATTCGTTACATTTCGTATTTAATGTCGAATTTATGTAGTGATGTGTGAACGGTTGTTTTATGTTGGCAACCGTTGGGTTTTCATTTGAACTATTGTTTGATATGGCATGTAACACCAAATAAATGCAGAAACCGAAATGTTTTTATCGGTTTTGACTTTTACAGTCTTTACTTCCGCAAGTTAACACCGTTAGGTGAAAAGTTTTTGAAAACCCATATTTTTAAACGACGGGTGTTACAGGAATGTATTGGATGTATTGGGTATTGGGTGTGAATTGAGAAAAATGTATTGAAAAGAGGTTTTGCTGATGTGACACTGTATTGGATACTATTGGACTAACCCATTGGGGTGCTCTAAGCAACAATATTTGGTTGTTATCCTATTACCTTTTTTATAACCACGAACTAAAAACATACACACATATATATAGTATCTTTTTTCTTAATAAAAGAGAATCCCAAAATAAAGTCTTTTAGAAAATTGCCAAGTGGCAGTCTCTCCTCTTTCCTCACTAAAACTTCTGTAACAAACCTAAATTAATAAAATCAATAAGAAAATAATAATAACAATAACAATACAATCTCAATTTCAACTACACATAAAACTAAATACAAAATTCATCTGAGAATAATCCGGTAAGAATCCATACCAACTGTTTTCCATGCTAATTTTTTTTCCCCCAAATTTTTATGGTTTACGTTTTAGTTTTAATTTGCTTCTAAGTAGAAGGATTGTCAACGTGTTTCAAAAATTGACTAATTGTATTGTTATATACTGATTGTGCTTTTGAAAATGTTCAATCATTCAATGTATTGTAGTTATATGAACATATGAGGTTTTCAAAAGAGATTGTGTTGTTGGAAATTTTCAGGGAGATCAAGACACGGGACGTCTAATCATCTTTGTGATCTAATAAAAAGGGGCAACAAAGAATTTAAATGTGATAGCTACAAGGAGGTATATAATTAGTATAGTTTCTATTATCCATAACAAGATTATAGTTAGCATCTTAGTCAAATTTTATTTGATCATTGTTGACTTTATCTATACTATTATATAAAGCAGGACCACCTTTTTTGAAAATCTCAATTAAGGAATTGAATCGCCTAAAATGCCCCTGTCCTTTTAAAGATAATTACCCCTTTACCCCAACCCTCTCCAAATACCACCACTACAACCACCACCGACCACCGTCTACAACCACCGCCACCTACAACCACCACACACCGCCGTCCACGATCAATCCGGCCACCGCCGTCTACGTACCGCCACCAACACCCATCACCGACACCGAAGCCGCCGCCATTATTTCACCACCGCCGCCGCCGGAAAATTCGAAAAGTCACCGGAAAACTTAGATCTACGATTGCTCCTCCGTTTCTTCGAATTGGAACTCGAAATTGTCACCAAAATGCTCAGAAACGAAATCCGAACAAACCCTTGCCAAAACAAAACCGATTCAAGGTTCGCCGGAAAATTCAAAAAGTCGCCGGAAAACTTAGATATACGATTGCTCCTCCGTTTCTTCGAATTGGAACTCGAAATTGTCACCAAAATGCTCAGAAACGAAATCCAAACAAACCCTTGCCAAAACAAAACCGATTCAAGGTTCGCCGGAAAATTCAAAAAGTCGCCGGAAAAGTGAAAAATGTGATTTCTCTTTCGCTTTTTTGAATTAAGACACAAAACCCATTTCAATGGAATCACGATTCAATCGCGAACAAACCGTAGCCTACTGTTCTGTCCAAACACTTCGCCGAAAAATTCACCGGAAAAGTAACCTCCTGTGACCGGCGGTGGTTGTGAGAGGAGGGGAAAGTAGAGGAAAAAGAGAAGAGGGAGGTATTATATCGTACACGGTGGTTGCAGTGGATTATACTATCTTTTTATGTTGTAGACGGGGTGGGTTGGTGTAGATCGAGACAAAGAGGCAGTACTTTTGTGTTTGGTCTTTGGTGGTTGGTTATGGTGAATGGTCGAGAAAGAGAAGAATATCAATATGACAGATTCTTCTCAATTTGTAAAAATCCAATATTCTTCTCAATTTACTGCTTTTAGGGGAAATGAAAATAAATGTGTTTATATAGGGTAGGGTTTTGTTTTGATGGGCTTTGGGCTTAGGTTTTTGAGTGGGCCGAATTTGAAGTTTTAAATGGTTGAGTTGGGCTTTTGATATCTATAAAACATATATTCATTTGTAAAAATCCAATATTCATTTGTAATAATTTATTAAAAGCCAACCAGCTTTTATTATTTGGTTTCTAAATAAATATATTAATTTGAAGATTTTAATGTATATATAATTTTGTAACACATATAATTTCATATAAGTAAATTGTCGTAATCACGGTACATCAAACGTTGTAAATTCTCACCCGCCGCATTGCGCGAGCATTATGCTCGTATACAACATAATTACAATCACTAGATTTTTTGGAAACTTCCCAGGCTAAAGATTATTTATAATTATGAATACTTTTTTTTTTATCAATCATGCAGTCAATTATTATTCATAGTTGCTGAATTATGTATATGAAATTATTCATCTATGACTTTTCCACTTATATGCATTTATAAAAATGTTGATCCGTTTTTCATACATAATATTTGAGATGTATGAAATTATGAATGCGAATTTAGTGATTTGTATATCATAAGCCTGAATACAATGCGATGCTTATGGAATCTTATATGAGATGCTATGTTTACTTTTGATATCTGAAGCTATGTATAAAATATTGGACATTGCAATTAAAGGTGATTTTTCAATTGTGATGATTAGAGAAGGCATTGAAAAGGAAGCTCTGGCTTCAGTATTTTGGAACAAGCTAAAAGGCATACTGAAGGCAACAACAGTTGAAGTTCAAGCCTTTGGTAAGTTCAAGAACCACCACTTAGATGACATTGTTATTTTTCTTTGAGGTAGTCATTCTTATGTCGTAATGTTTTTTTTTTCTTTTTATCAAATATGCCATATCCATCCTTAGGGAATTAGCAGAAACGTATACCATGGTTTCTTCAGTCATATCCATATGTTGACTACTATTGAACGGTTTCTGAAATATTTTTTTGTGAACTGCTAACTATGACAAACCATGTTTTGTAGGGAAGGGATAATTCATTATTGACACTCGAAAGGGTCAGAGAGGATATAGTTGGGACGATAATAAAAGTGGTCATCATTAACGACTCTACATTAATAGTTACTGATGGGGGAACTCGAGCAACTGTCAAGTTAAGGGTCACTCAAATTCGAAGGCTGGTTGAGGTGAACTACTTATTCTAATATGCAATATTTTCTTATAGGCTGCAAAATGGGAAGGCTAGGTAACAGGTCAAAATGAATTAAGGTCAAAACATGTAAATTTATACTATCGGTCAAAGCCAACTTTCATGTTCCTCCTTGTATTTTGTAAATATTTCACGTATTTGATATCATAATTCATAACAACTACATGAGTATATTTGTTAAAAGATATTTTTAACATAAGTCGACTTAGGACATTGTGAGAGTATAATACATGTTACATGACTTTAGACCAACTTAACCCATTCATTTCAGTATCATATTTGGTCACAACAAGTGATTGGCAAAAGGTATTTCTTTCCTGTGCCCGGGTAATACCCGGTTGATTAGCTAGTAGATATATATACACACACTCTTGCTTGTACGTGGCATTTGGAGTGAGAAAAAGAATGGATGAAATAAAGCACAAATACATCGAAGTTAACGGGTTAAAGCTCCACGTAGCTGAGATAGGGTCAGAGACATCACCGGCGGTGGTATTTCTTCATGGATTCCCGGAGATATGGTACACATGGCGCCATCAAATGATTGGGGTAGCAAAAGCTGGTTACAGAGCAATTGCACCTGATTACAGAGGATATGGATTGTCCGACATTCCTTCTCAACCTGAAAAAACATCCTTCGTTGACTTGGTCAATGATACTGCTTCCATCCTAGATTCCCTATCCATTCCTAAGGTACTAACTAATTAACTAGTGCATCTTCATCACCTACATATAGGAGTATTTTTGTGTGTGTTTGACTGTTTGTTTATATAGTTCCCCTATGTAAGATATGTTATAATTGTTAGAGATCAACCACTCTAAACTTCTGCAAACATCCTTTAAGATTTTAGCAAAATGTCAATAAAGAAGCTTTTTATAAAGATCTAGCATATGTCACTATGTTGACATCCTAATACAACAATACATTTACAAGAAATTGACCATTACTAATGATTTCGCCTTTTAATAATAAAGACAATTAATGGATTAAAAACTTATGATGTCTGCCAATTTTGTGTTCCAAAACATGACTATAGATCGATTATGGATGATGAAAAAATTGGACACCAAATTAATGAACTTGGTGGTCATGTTTGCCTGGACATATATTCTTAGGCGTTTGTAATCGGTAAAGACTTTGGAGCTATGGTGGCTTACTCCGTAGCACTTTTAGTCCCAGAGAAAGTTGCAGGAGTTATAACTCTTGGTGTGCCATTTATGCGTCCTGGTCCTCTGACCCATCATCAAGCACTCCCTGAAGGTTTCTACATCCGAAGATGGCAGGTATCCCCTGGCTCTCTCTGTTTCTTTGTTTATATACATACCCCTGAGCCCAATTGGAGCAGCTAGCGAGCCTTTTGGGGCTTTTGATTTTGTCTCAAGTCTCGGTTAGTTGAGCGACAATATAAATGTAAATGTCATCAGGAACCTGGAAGAGCGGAAGCTGATTTTGGGCGCCTTGATGCAAAAGCAGTGGTGAGAAACATCTACATTTTGTTCTCTAAAAGTGAAATACCCATAGCCCCTGAGAACCAAGAGATTATGGATTTGGTGGAACCATCTACTCCTTTACCCTCTTGGTTCACCGAGGAGGATCTTGCCGTCTATGGTGCTTTGTATGACAAGTCCGGATTTCAAACACCGCTACAAGTTCCTTACAGGTAATATCATGTCGAACCTAGCTATTACAACAATTATTTGTAACTAATAAAATTCCCCACGTATCATTTCTTTACTCTCTTCACTGAGATTGAAACAAGCTGAGCCTCTTGCATAACGTAAATGTTAAGAAAAAGTTCTTTAGTTTTTGAGGTATGAACACCATTTCTTTACTCTTTTCACCATCATGTTTAAACCAAAGTTTTGGTTTAACAATCAACACTCCTCCTTAAACTACACTTTGGTTTAAATATGTCAAATTAGAAAGTACAGTATGTATTATGTAAATAATTAAAAAGACGTGACTCTTGGCAAGAGACACATCCAAAAAGGAACAGACACACTGATTCATCAAGGGGTGTCGTCGGTTATTGGCGGTTACTATCTGTTACCAAGACTAGGCATCGTTTCAGTGAAACAACACACCCTTTCATAGTGTCTTTTCAGTAGGTATATATATAGGGTCAAAGTGTCTTGTAAATTTCCATGAACAACAATTGCAAGTATCAATAATATAGCAAGTTTATCATACATACCTGTGATTTGTTCATTATTGTAAGATTAATTCCGACACATTGTAGGTCATTCACAGAGGCTGTTGAATATCCTAAACAAGATCCTGCTAATTTGAAAGTAGAAGCTCCAGCACTATTCATCATGGGTGAAAAAGATTACGTGCTCAAGTTCCCTGGAATGGAGGACTATTTGAAGAGCGGGGAGGTCAAAAAGTATGTGCCTAACCTGGAAATCATATACTTGCCTGAAGGTTCTCATTTTGTTCATGAGCAATCTCCTGATCAGGTGAACCAACTCCTAGTCGATTTTCTCAGTCGCAACAAATATTAGTGGCCGGCTGGATCCCTGGTTGAGCACTTAATCTAAAGATCTTGAGTTTGAATCCTGTGTTTTCAAGTAGCCTAGAGTCACCAAAATGTACGTGTCAATAACCATGTTATAAAAGGTTTTATCTAGCCTTTGTAAACATGATTTGTGTATTGGATCAAATACCATTATATATCATTATATGTAATATTGTATATGTATATGCGTTGTATATTCGTGTGCGGCCCTGTTTGTGTCTGACTTAAGATAAGTTGTTAAGGTAAGAGACTACATATAAAAGTTGAAAAACTTTTCTGGTCTACTTTGAGATGCATATTGTCAAAAAAGATATAAATCAACTCTTTGTTTGTTTTTATATTGTGATAACTAATTCTAGAAGTACAGGGTCATTGTTGAGATTATGCCCAAACTATAGTTAAGGAATCTAGAGAGCTTGTTGGTCATGCTATGTTCAACTTCCCCCTTCAGTTTTCGTAACCTTGATTTCTATTCCATATGATTTTTTCAATCGTGTAGGTCACTTGGAGAGCAATTTGAGTATCCAAAGCAAGATCTGGATGATTTGACAATCGAAGCTCCGACGCTGGTGATCATGGGTGAAAAGGATTATTCGACCAAATTCCCGGGAATAGAAGGATATGTGAAGAGTGGAGAGGTCAAGAAATATGTGACAAATCTGGAAATCAAATCCGTGGCTGAAGGTTGCCACAAAGATGATTATGGTATAAGAGACACAGAGATGATTATTCGAATCCATCACTTACACTTTTATGTAGCTCAATGACTATAAAAAAAATCTGCTACTTAAATTTTAATTACTGGTGCACAGCCTAAAAGGTTACCTAGTAGTATATGTCTATAAGTAAAAAAATAAGCAGACAATAGAAAGGGCCACCTAAACTATTACTACATTGGTTCTTCAAGTTTAATGTTTTCTTAAATAAATCATAATTATTATTTTGTACATCAGAATTTATATTACTCGTCCTATTTTAAAACTTAAGATACTCCTTTTATATTTTTTATATAGTACCCAATGAATAAAAGTAATGACAAGATGGATCTTTTGGGAATCAATATTTTGTTTTGTGTTCACCTAACACTGAGGCTGAGGTGCACCATCAATATCGTTGACTTTTTTCTTGTTAAAAGCACCATTATTAGATCAAAGAGTTAATTGACATTGAAGTGAACTCAAGTAAAGTAACAATGGATCAAATAGTCCATAAGTTTGTGCATGTCAATGGGCTGAAGCTTCACCTAGCTGAGATTGGTAGCGAGTCATCACCAGTGGTGGTGTTTGTCCATGGTTTCCCTGAGATATGGTATAGTTGGCGTCACCAAATGATTGCTGTGGCCAATGCTGGTTACCGCGCTATAGCTCTTGATATTCGTGGCTATGGTCTCTCTGATCCACCCCCACAGACCGAAAACTTTAAGTACTCCGATATCGTTAATGATCTTCTAGGAATCATCGATTCACTTGGCATTGATAAGGTACATTATATTAACTAATGCTTGAATTAGTTATATCTCATTGTTATTATTATTTATACATGTTATTTGGTTCATTTCATTTTATTAGCACATAATTAATTACTTTGTAAAAATGTGATATGGTACACTATGTTGTATTTATATATCCTTTGATGACCATAATATAATTTTGCTTGCTTGCTTGTAGATATTCCTAGTCGCGAAAGACTTTGGGGTTAGACCAGCTTGCGTCTTTGCGCTCCGCTACCCAACAAGGGTCACCGGAGTTATATCCGTTGGTATACCACATACACCTTTTGGACCCCCTACCTTCTTAAAAGAGTTGCCTGAAGGTTTCTATATCAATAGATGGCAGGTTGGTACAAACAAAATAATGTTATATATGACTTATGTATTATAGATATAACATGACATATGACATGGATCAACTAACTCAGTCATTAGTGAATATGTTATGAGCACTATATTGAGCAATAAGTAATTACGACATACTTATAGGTGCCTGGAAGAGCTGAAGCTGATTTTGGCCGTCTTGATGCTAAAACTGTCGTACGTAACATATACATATTGTTTTCTAGAAGTGAAAATCCAATTGCTACCGAAAGCCAGGAGATTATGGATATAGTCGACCCATCTACACCTTTACCCTCTTGGTTCACTGAGGAGGATCTTTCGGCCTATGGAGCTCTATATGAGAAATCTGGTTTTCTCAATCCACTTAAAGTTCCTTACAGGTAACTAAGTACACAATACATCAGCTTTAGTCTATAGTAGGTCATGGGTTCTAGCAAAAAATCCAGAAATATTCAGATGGTAAACTACTAAAATGTGTGGAGCGGGTTGGGTAACAGTCAAAAAGTAAAGTATTGGTATGGGTGTAAATGGGCAAAATCATTGGGTTGACCCAAAACTTTTTTTCTTTTTTTATCAAAAATGTTTAATATGTAGTTAGGATGTTATAATTAAGAAAACATGAAGTAAATTAATTTTAATAGTATTACCCATTCGACACTTAGCAATAAAACATAACTTGAACCCACTCATATTGAAGTAAATTACTTGAAATTGCTATTTGAACCACACTTGAACTCAATTTCTTTTAAATTGTGTTGCTAATTAGGTCATTGGAAGAACAGTATGACATAGTAGATCCGGTAATTAAGAATCCAATGCTGTTGATCATGGGGGAGAGTGATTATTTCTGGAAGTTTCCAGGAATGGAAGGTTTTATAAAGAGTGGAATGGTTAAACATTTCGCATCAGATTTGGAGATAGAGTATGTGCCCGAAGGGAGTCATTTCGTTCAAGAACAGTTTCCAGACAAGGTTAACCAGTTAATTATCGCATTCCTCAACAAGCATAAATGTATTGTAGACTCTACTTCGCAATCGCTTCATCTGAATAATGTATGATTAACAAATAAGGTCACGATTTGAGGAGTTGTGTTATCACTTTATGTATTGTGTTCTTTTATTACAATGTGTTTTTTCATTGAGGAATTGCATGGTTAAGAACTACTGTATAAACAAACTAAAACGCGCCTAAAACTCTACAAAAACAAAAAAGAAGCATGTCTAAAAAAACTTCGCAAGACTTGCTTACCATAAAAATTAAAGCAAAAGCAGGCGGAGCATATAATAAGCATGTCTAAAAAAACTACCAAATGGAACCAACTCTTGTAATTGTCAATCTAATTAGTATTATTTTGGATCAAAAAACAACAACAATAATATGTTGACAAGATGCCAACAAAAGTAGCTACAAAAGTGATAAAACTACCTTTATTACTTTCACCTAACTGAGGTGTGCCATTTTGACTGTTTTTTGTTCTTGTTAAAATCACCAATATATGTTATATATTAGATCAAATACTTAGTTGAGAATATTGAATAGAACTCTAGCAAGTAACAATGGATGAAATAGTGCATAAGTTTGTGCAAGTCAATGGGGTGAAGCTTCACTTAGCGGAGCTTGGTAGCCAGTCATCTCCGGTTGTAGTATTCCTTCATGGGTTCCCTGAAATATGGTATACTTGGCGCTACCAAATGATTGCTGCTGCCTATGCTGGTTACAGAGCTATTGCTCCTGATTTTCGAGGCTACGGACTCTCAGACCCACCTCCAGAGACCGACAAATTTTGTATGTCCGATCTAGTTGATGATCTTCTTGCAACTATTGATTCCCTTGGCATTGATAAGGTATATATATATATATATATAAAATTTCCTATAATTTAGCCTAAAAATCCTCTTGAATCCACAAGATGATGGCATGTGAAATCCACTAAATCTCTATCCTGCTCTTATCCTTTAATTTGTTTTGTAGTTAGGAGGATTATTAAGCTATTCTTTTCGAAGGATATATCGTTTCCCTATATATATATATATCAACTAATGCTTAAATTTGTTGTGCATTGATAAAAGACTAAAAGAGGTGTATTTGATGAAGTTAGAGGCTCAAAATTATATATATATGTTTTTATCTAAATCAACTTGGAGTTTACAGTATTATTTTTCACACACAACATTGATTTATGATCAATTTATCTCTTGGATTATAATCTTTGCTCGCAATTTTATTTTGTTGCTTGCAGATCTTTATTGTCGCGAAAGACTTTGGGGCTAGACCAGCTTGCATCTTTGCACTTCGCTACCCGATGAGAGTCATTGGAGTTATATCAGTCGGTATACCACCTATGCCCTTTGGACGCCTTGCTTTCCTAAAAGAGTCGCCTGAAGGTTTCTATATTAACAGATGGCGGGTATGTTGATACAAAGATCATATTACCTTTAATACTAATCTAGCTTTATAATACATCAATTTAAAAGATTGTATCATCGTACGCATTGAAAAGGCTTCAGACACTAATTTGACTTGTTTCTTTGTTAAATTAGTATCATTAGATTAGCCTGCATCAAACAATTTATAAGCAAAAGGGTCGCTTTGTTATGACTGCGAGTGTTTGATCAATACTTTTCTTCTTGCTAGGTACCCGGAAGAGCTGAAGCTGACTTTGGCCGTCTTGATGCAAAAACTGTTGTACGAAATGTATACATCTTGTTTTCTGGAAGCGAAAATCCTATTGCTAGCGAAAGCCAAGAGATTATGGATCTAGTTGAACCGGATACGCCTTTACCACCATGGTTCACTGAGGATGATCTTTCTGTTTATGGAGCTCTATATGAGAAATCTGGTTTTCTTAATCCACTTAAAGTTCCTTACAGGTAACTAAAAACACAAGATATCACATCAGGTAATTTGAGTCGGTAAAAGGCTGTGGGTTCTTACCACAAACCAAAAAAGTCAGAGGTGACAAAATGGGTGGGTCGGGCACTAAAAATTACATGTTTGGCATGTTTAACCGTATTTGGCACTTGATTTACTTTTACGGGTATAGCATAATGTAAATCGCCTTTTTGTAAGTAAACTTATAGAAATTACCATTGCTGCAATAATCGGTAAGCCTTTGTGCATTAGGTCACTGGAAGAAGAATGTGACTTAGCAGATCCTGTAATTAAGAATCCAATGTTGCTGATCATGGGAGAGAAGGACTATTTCTTGAAGTTTCCAGGAATAGAAGATTTCATAAAGAGTGGAACGGTTAAACACTTTGCATCGGATTTGGAGATAGAATATGTGCCCGAAGGTAGCCATTTCGTTCAAGAACAGTTTCCAGACAAGGTCAACCAGCTAATTCTCGCATTCCTCAGTAAGCATCGTTGATCATGCATAATCTTGTGGGTTCAACTACTATCGCTTCATTAGGATGATGTATGCTTCATAATAAGCTCATCCTAAAAAAACTTATTAAGGCTGTTTTATGTATCATGTTGTTGAGTACACTTGTTTATGTTATTAATGTGTTGTATTGTATGGTAAAAGGTACCATGTGTATCGATCACCTATATATGGTGTTCCGTTCTGTCTTACCCTTGATATGCTTCTTGGGTCCTAAACGAAAACTGATATCTGAAAAACATGGAAGCTTCAAGATTGTTATTTGTTCACGGATACCTGTTGAGTCAAGGTACAAATATGAGTAAAAGAATGGTCAATTCATCATTTTTAAAATCTGTGACTCAGAACCGAACATACTTTTTAATAATCATATCGGAACAATTCAGAAAGTTAATGAGCAATTTTGTTTTTCAGTATCTAAGAGTTTGGTGGTAATTAAAAAAAAAAAAAAACTTAGAAATTTATATAAAAGTACGATATGCATATATAAACAAATTTTAAAAATTTAATGAGTATTTTGATCAAATAATATAAAATAAAGTAAGTTGTGCAATATTCTCTAATACAGAAAATAAATTTGACATTTTAGAATCTAACAGAAGGGTATCCTATGACCATTTTTAAAAACCATCTCTCTAACACTAGATTTCTACATCAGATCACTCATAATTTACGCCGTTAGTTAATGTCAATAACAACCCAGGTAGCCAATTGAAGAGAGAAACAGCAGTTAGTTAGTTAGTTAATGGATGAAATAGTGCACAAGTATGTGGAAGTCAACGGACTGAAGCTTCACTTAGCCGAGATGGGTAGCCAGTCATCTCCGGCAGTTGTGTTCCTTCATGGTTTCCCTGAGATATGGTACAGTTGGCGCCACCAGATGATCGCCCTCGCCAATGCCGGTTACGAGCTATTGCTCTCGACTTTCGAGGCTATGGACTCTCAGAACCATCTCCAGACAATCACCAATCTGGATTTGCTGATCTCGTTAATGATTTGCTCGCTATCCTTGATTCACTTGGCATCCATAAGGTAGATACAGCTTGAGAGTTATTTTTTCAAGATATCGCTTAATTATAGATCATGGTAAAGGTCACTTGATAAAAAGTCAAATAGTGTATTCGGAGCCAATTTTTCATTTTGTTTGAGTTCAGTGACAATTAAAAAAGTACTGTAGTTATTTTATATAGACAACCATTTTGCATGATATGTATTTTTAAAACGCAATTTAGCTTGCAAATGTTCCATACATAAATTTTAGTGATTGCTGCTTCTCACCAGCTTAATATGATCATGAGAGCTTTTCATGTTGTTTCCATGTAGATTTCTATTGTTGCCAAAGACTTCGGCGTTAGACCAGCTTTCCTATTTGCACTCCGCTACCCCACAAGAGTAGCTGCGGTTATATCACTTGGTGTACCACATAGGCCCTTCAAACCCCGTACGTACTACAAAGAGTTGCCTGAAGGTTTCTATATCAATAGATGGAGGGTACGGATTTAATTACAAAGCCTGCTTTTTGATTATATGATTGTCGTATTTTCAAATCTGTTAGTTAAACCATAAACCATCTCTTCTGCCAGGAACCTGGAAGAGCCGAAGCTGATTTTGGCCGTCTTGATGTGAGAATAGTACTGCGAAACATATACATCTTGTTCTCTAGAAGTAAAATTCCAATTTCCGGTGAAAACCAGGAGATTATGGATTTAGTCGACCCATCTGCCCCTTTACCGTCGTGGTTCATGGAGGAGGATCTTTCCGCCTATGAAGCCATGTACCAAAAAACTGGTTTTCTTAATCCACTTAAAGTTCCTTACAGGTAAGTAGGTGACCAAAACCACAAAGTTGCTAGCTTGAGTCTTTGGAACGATCAACCCGAATAGCTAAAGGTGGTAAAATAGGCAATGGGCTAGTCAGACAACGGGCCAAAACATTTTTTAGTCAAAATGTGTGACTTTTTAGTTGGTATTGGCTTTAGTTGAACAAATTTAATGCTTAAATAGTAAATGATTTAAGATGCTTCCTACATCAGATACACACTCTGGCCAAACAGTATTTGAATTCAGTTCTTTGTGAATGATGTTGTTTTAGGTCACCAGATGAAGAATATAACATAGTAATCAGGAAGCCAATGTTGTTAATCATGGGGTTGATGGATTATTTTTTGAAGTTTCCGGGGGTGGAAGATTTCATAAAGAGTGGAATGGTTAAACAGTTTGCGACGGATCTAGAGATAGAATACGTGCCAAAAGGAAGCCATTTCGTTCAAGAACAGTTCCCTGACAAAGTAAACGATCTAATTCTCGGGTTCCTCCATAAGCATAGCTGCTCATAATTCCATGGGTTCAACACTTCAATTGAATAATGTATGGTCGATAATAAGGCCCAAATATACCTTGTTCAAAAACAATGTCTCGTAAAACTTGTTTTATTTACCACGTTTTCAGGTGTCATGTCTTTTGTTTTCACCTAGTTGTACAATGTATATCTATCAATAAACTAAACAGGATTGTAGTTTTCTTTAAACGACATGTGCCGCTATATTAAAATGACAAGTGTCCTTTTAGTCATACAACAACAACAACGGTACTCAATCCCGGCGAGTGCCAGGGTTTGAGGGAGGTATGACGTAGACATGGTGGTGGTCGGAGATGATTATGGTGGCGGTGGCGGTGGTCGCCGTCGCCGGAGGATCATGGTGGTGGTCGGAGATGATTATGGTGGTGGTGGCCGGAGATGGTGAAAAATGAATGATTGAGATTTGGTCATAATGGTCCTAAAATAAGGAGTGATCCTAAAATAACTTCCCCCTATATATATATATAGGAGAGAGATCAAATAAGAAGGTGTCTTAAGGAGAGAAGGTAGAGAAGTTCTTATGAACCAATCAGAACGTGACATGTGGCTTTTTATAAAAAAAAACGCGGTGACATTTTTGTAAATAATTTGACTTCAAACCCAAGCTGACCAAACCCACCCCAAGCTGACCCAACCCCAAGCTGACCTCCCAAGCTGACACAACCCAAGCTGACCAACCCCAAGCTGACCCAACCCAGCTGACCAAGCTGACCCAACCCCAAGCTGACCCAGAACCTAAGCTGACCCAAGCTGACCCAACCTGACCAGACCCCAAGCTAACCCAACCTGACCCAAGCTACTGACCCAACCCAGAACCCAAGCTGACCCAACCCAAGCTGACCCAAAACCCATTTGTGTAGATTATGTGTAAATTGTGTCAAGCTGACCCAACCCCAAGCTGACCCAACCTGACCCAGACCCCAAGCTGACCCAACCTGACCCAACCTACCAGACCCCAAGCTGACCCAACCCAGAACCCAAGCTGACCCAAAACCCATAATCTACATTTGTGTAAATTGTGTCAAGCTGACCCAACCCCAAGCTGACCTAGACCCAGACCCCAAGCTGACCCAACCTGACCCAGACTCCAAGCTGACCCAACCCTGACCCAACCTGACCCAGACCCCAAACTGACCCAACCCTAAGCTGACCCAAGCTGACCTAACCTGACCAGACCCCAAGCTGACCCAACCTGACCCAGACCCCAAGCTGATCCAACTCAAGCTGACCAACCCAAGCTGACTGAGAGCCCAAGCTGACCTGACCCAACCCAACCCCAAGCTGACCCAACCTGATCCAAGCTGACCCAACCCAGCTGACCAAGCTGACCAACCCAAGCTGACCAAACTGACCAAGCTGACCCTACCCAAGCTGATCCAACCCAGCTGACCAAGCTGACTCAACCAAAGCTGACCCAGAACCTAAGCTGACCAAGCTTCACAAAAGTTTAATTTATTTACGATTATGCCACCGCGCAATTTTTTTTTTGACACATGTCGCGTTTTGATTGGCCCATAGGACCTTCTCTCCCTTCTCTCCTTAAGATACCTTCTTTCAGGATCCTCACCCTATATATATATATATAGGGTAGGGTTAACGTGAGAACCACAAATATGGAGAGAACCGTGAGAACCACTAGTTTTCCTCCCTTTTTCTTCTTTTTTGTGTGGTTTTTTATTTTTTTAATTTTTATTTTTCATTTTTTGAAACTTTTTTTTGTTTTTTATTTCCTTTTAACAAAAACCCATTCCAAAAAAAAAAATAAAAAAAAATTTTTTTTTGTAAAAAATCATATGGGTTACGCGTTAAGAAAACGTATGTATACGGTACGGGCCAGAGGCCCTTATCCGTTCTAAACTGACCGTCAAGGGACGCATATGGGAATCGTATGGATTTGATGGGCGGCGATCCAAGAGATGGTGACGGTTGTATACGGTACGGGCGTAGCCCTTAACTCTAAGGGCAAAGCCCTTAGAGATGGTTTTTTAGTGGTTCTCACGGTTCTCACCATATATGTTGGTTCTCACTTGATCCCTTCACTATATATATATATATATATATATATATATATATATATATATTGAGTTAATTACACTTTTGGTCCCTGTCGTGGGTTAAAAATTACCGTTTTCATCCCTACCTTTCATATATTACCGTTTTGGTCCAAAAAACTTTGCTCCGTCAACGCTTTTGGTCCAATTCTCTAAACGGACGTTAAATACCTATCACGTGATCTGCACGTGATGGGTATTTTAGTCTTTTTGTTACCACAAGGACTAAAAGTGTAATGAACTTTTCTAATAATAAACTTTTTTTTTAATTAATGTATATACAAATTCATATATACATAAGTTAGAAATCAATTTATTTGTTTACCAGATTTTCATTTATATCTATCTATCATCATCATCATCATCATGTTCAATCAACAAGTATATGTCTATATATCTATATACAATGTATACATACATATCCATAAAACAATAACTTATCTTGCCTCTTCATATTTATACATTTTATATGTATCTATATCAATATTTATACATACATATACATAATATCTGCAAACAAATTCATGGATCCCATAAAAACAAAAAAAAGGTCACCAAAAGAAATAAACAAATTTTTCCAGATCTTCATCCTATTATCATTAAGATCTTGATGATATCTCTTGGCATTAAGATCGAAGCTTCTTGCTCACTCCCACCATCGTTTCGCAGCCAAAAGGCTTTTACCTTTTGTTTTTTCGTGAGGTAGCAACCAACATGGTACAGAAGATGGATCCCTTTTGGAATTTTTGTACAAACAATATTTCCATTTTTTCACGTGATTGCTGCAAAAAGTGTCCTTAATTGAATCAATTTTTCCATTTTTTCATTTACATTAAAAAAAAATACAGAAAAAGAAAAAGAAACAACAACATTTTGCTTCAAACTTATGAGGAAAGGGAAAGGGCTAGGATAGACAAGTTAGCGGAGCGACAACGCAAACAGGAACTCGATGCGATTAAGGAACAGTATTTATTAGGAAGTAGGCAACCGAATAAGAAGAAGAGGCCATTTATCAAGCCTAGTGACAAGTTTAGGCCCTCGTTCGATTATGACTATGAGGAGGAGGATACGTCATCTCGTAGTAGTTATATGACCGTGTTGTGTCCGATTCCGACCTTGTTGTTTAGGACAGGGTTTCTAGCCGGTATGGATCGACTAGAGCAGAAGAAGCTTCACAAGGAGTTGAGAGATGAGATTCTCAGGAACAACAAACATGGGATCATTCTGCTGCTGCAATGTATGACGCGTTTGATATGCGAGTTGATCGGCATTGGTCTGAGAAGAAGCTGAAAGATATGACCGATAGAGATTGGACGATTGTTCGGGAGGATTTTAATATATCTTACAAGGGCTCCAAGATTCCGAGTCCTATGAGGAGTTGGGCTGAGAGTGGGTTAAGTCCCCAGCTTCAGAAAGCTGTGGTGGATAGGGCCGGTTATAAGACGCCGTCTCCTATTCAGATGGCTGCCATTCCGCTTGGTCTTGAGCAGCGTGATGTTATCGGGGTTGCACAGACTGGCTCGGGTAAAACTGCTGCTTTTGTGCTTCCTATGTTGACTTATATAACTAGGTTGCCTCCTATTACTGAAAGGGCTGAGGGGGGGCCTTATGCCGTTGTTCTGGCACCTACTAGAGAACTTGCACAGCAAATTGAGAAAGAGACTGTTAAGTTTGCTCGCTATCTAGGTATTAAAGTTGTTTCCGTTGTTGGCGGGCAGTCGATTGAGGAACAAGGGTTTAAGATTAGCCAAGGGTGTGAGGTTGTCATTGCTACCCCCGGTCGTTTGCTTGATTGTTTGGAGAGGCGGTATGCTGTTTTAAATCAGTGTAACTACGTTGTTCTTGATGAGGCTGACCGTATGATTGACATGGGTTTCGAGCCACAAGTTGTGGGTGTTCTTGATGCAATGCCATCAACTAACTTCAAACCAGAGAATGAAGATGAAGAGCTCGATCAGAAGAAGATATGTAGAACCACTTATATGTTTAGTGCTACTATGCCTGCTGCTGTGGAGAGGCTAGCTAGGAAGTACTTGAGGAACCCTGTTGTGGTTACTATTGGAACTGCAGGGAAGGCTACTGATCTCGTTACTCAACATGTTTTTTTGGTGAAGGAATCGGAGAAAATGCCTAGGCTGCAAAGCTTGCTGGATGAACTTGTGGATAAGACCGCCATTGTGTTTGTAAACACTAAAATATCTGCTGATCATGTGTCCAAGACTTTGGAAAAGGCGGGTTACTGTGCTACAACTTTTCACGCTGGCAAGTCACAAGAGCAAAGAGAAATCCGTCTTGAAGGCTTCAGGACTAAAAGATTTAATATTTTAGTTGCCACCAATATTGCAGGACGTGGGATTGATATACCGGATGTGGCTCATGTTATAAACTACGATATTCCCGAGACTATTGCAGATTATACTCATCGTATAGGACGTACAGGGCGTGCTGGGAAGACGGGCACAGCTACAACATTCTTGACTCTTCAAGATTCTAAGGTTTTTTATGATCTCAAGCAGATGCTTATAGATAGCAATAGTTATGTACCTCTTGAACTTGCTAGGCATGAGGCTTCTAAGTTCAAGTCCTGATCGATTCCTGATACACCACCTAGAAGACGACACAGTGTTTGCGCATTGAGGCATACATTCTAGTAACGATGTTTTGTTACATTGAGAACTTTACGTGGGAATATGTTTCCTGGTTTTGATGAAGCTAAGTATTCCAGAAATTTTTTTGTAAACTTAAGTTGGTGTTATTTATTTGCAGAACTTTTTCTTATTTGATTGCATGAATTTTCATAGATGTTTAATTCAGTTTGCTTCTTGATTTATAGGATCGTTTATTGTTCTTTTTGTTGCTGTCACCTGGAAGCACACTAGCTCAGATTCTGTTTCTCCCTGGCTAGTTATGATCATATTTCATAACCAACAAAAAAATAAATCATGCAAGTTTGGTAGCAAAATATTTTCAGTTATGAAGAATACTCTTGAAATGATTTGATTCTTGTGCTATTTACAACACTAATTTTATGAGGACTAGATATATTCTTAATTGTTCAAGCCCGGTTTGTTTTTGTGTATGAATCTGAATACCACTTCTAAATGTTAATACTGTAAGTGGTTCAAATGTCTAAAATCTTAATTAGTTAAATACTAAAAAAATGTGCACATTGCACTTATATTGCTGTCTAAAATCTTGACTGCATTATGTATTTCAAGTTTTCAAACATTAGATTGTATCCTTGTTTGATGATTAGACTAAAAAGTGGACCCAACAGAGCAAAGAAGTTGCAAGTTCAAGTCTCATATTTCACGACTTTATGCTTCCTTGCTCGAAAGATAAGTTAAATGTTTAGCACATTACAAAATAACTTTACATGAGATGAATACACTGCACGAGTCACAGAGAAAGGGGTAGGCTAACAAACTACAATACAACATAACACTAAAAAATGCTCTTCTAAAAGTCGACCCATACAATCATATAGCACCAAGGCGGTGTCAACACGGCTTACGCTAAGAAAAAATTTCACATAAAATGAATATTTGACCAAAGATATTAAAAAAAGAAGATATACGTAATTGTTGTCAATGTGGTCAATAAGACTATAACATGATCCTATCTGATTCCTCTTATAGAGAGAAAGGTTGAAGCTGTACAAGACGTTGATCCTACAACACTCAGTTATGTTTTCATGTCATCCTACATGATTCAATTACCTCAAGCACCATTGAATGAGTCTCCTCTGATATCATATTCAATGACATGTGAAATTCCTAGCAAAGGTATAATTTTGTCAATGAAATATTTCATGTTTTCAGATTTCTTTTATTGACAAAGAGTTAAAAGGGTAAAAATGGCATACCACAAATCTCTCTAAGACGGGCACTAGAACAGCCAGCTTACGATTTGGTAGACATTCAGCGACGGCATTACGTATGCTCTTACTGTGATAAGACAAAGAACATGTGTTCCCATGAGACCATTACGTAAATGATATTAATGTATTGCAAAACTAAGATGTCACCCAACCTTTCTGTTGATATAAAGGCTAAAAGAAGGGCTGAGTACGCTTCAACAATCGTTTTCTCGGCTTCTTTCTCTCCCTCCAAAACAGGATCCTCATCGTTCTGCAAATGGACAGATGTTTAGAGCAACGAAAATTCATTATTACCCATTTAGCTAAACTCGACTCATTTTGGCAAGTCTTTGTCCACATCAATCAGTTTGATTCAAGGGCATTTTGGTCATCTAGCTAAGAATAAACAACTTTCAATCACTATATGGTCAACAAACAAAGCAATTCTTTTGCACACACACACAAAAAAATGTAAATATACTCACCCAAGCCGATTGTCTCCCTTCTTCAGCTGCTTCGCCAGCCCCTTGATTTGCCAAAAAAATTGAACAAAGCAGGGGAATTACATCCGTAATTTCATAGTCTAGACCACCTACGCTAGGTATCGATATACTGGCAGCTGCAAGTCGTGATCTGCAGAATATCCGTTTAGTTTCAAGTAAGAATCAATCATTTACTGAAATAATCAAATATTGTAGTAAAATTTTAACTATCATGAATGATATATAATTCATAGCTTGTTTGTACTGTCATTTAGAAATATTTTACTTTATATTCATATCGTCTTTAGATAGTTTATAGACTACAAATATCGACTTACCTGTTATGACCATCCTTTTCGACTAGATTAACAAGCAGTCCGAGAATAGCAACGAGAAAATCCAATTCTTGATCATCAAGGCGCTTATTATCAACCTCAAGAAAAACTGACTTGTCTCGTTGACCACTAAAAATTGGCAAATATGAACTGAATGATGGAAAATGGCCTGCAATTAAACCACATAACGTCTCCAATCCTCCACATGCAGCAATTTGCTCACACCCCACAGAGTTGTCGTTTGTTAAGTTCATCAAAACCTGTAATAAGATTTCATATTGAGAATAGTTGACGGTAATCCTTCTACGGTTCTAGTACCACTATTTTTTAAAAACTTGCATACTTTTATATGTAATTACGGGATATTTCTCAAAAACAAAATGTGCATAGTTAAAATGGAAGATATTTAAACAGTCAAAGTAAAACAACAAATGAAAGAGGGTAGTATAACATTTTATGTTCAATTGTTCATGATGAATAGAAATCGGCAATAATTGTGATGGTGATGAACCGACGATAACAGTGGTGAAGAAAGTTTTTCCACCAGGTGGAGTGTGATAGAATGTGGATTGCAGAAGAGGCCTTTCCCCCAAAAATGAATTAGGTCTTGCACTCATGTATCACCACCATATTAGAGGTTGCAATATTATTACTTATGAGTGGGTCAATTGAGTTATGTTTTATTCTAATGGGTCACAGTGGTTAAAAAGAAAGTATTATAAGGAAGCACGTCAAGTGAGTCTAATGGGTGAAACAGGTCGACAGTCACCGCAGCATAAAACTGATGCACAAGATCTCCTATAAATCATTCTGTTCATAGAATTTTTTTATTACTGAATTACATAATTTGGTAGCCATACTTAACACAAGACATCAAAGTTGCGGCAAAAAGGGTTTCCCACCAAACTGCTCACATTTTGTAACCTCTGCTATTATGTGTCATTTATACAATATACAAATGAAAGTTAGGGTCAAAACTTTATACTCGTACTTTGTAATCACTGACACGGTGATATGATCCCACATCGGCCAAGTATGGGATTGGTTGGTGGTTTATAAGCCTAGGTGTCCCCTCCTCCTTTGAGCTAGCTTTTGGGAGTGAGTTCTACACTTAGCTTATGGCATGATGCAAGCCTATTATGGGATGGGTTCGTATCAATTGGTATCAGAGCCAGCCCTACCTTTCGAGGTTCCAACGCTCGGAGTGGTGGCCTATGGAGTGGTGGCTTGGACCCAAGGAGAAGGGTGCCAACCGTGACCAACATGGCCGTGACCAACGAGGACGTTGGCTCTTCAAAGGGTGGGGTATTGATATGATCCCACATCGGCCAAGTATGGGATTGGTTGGTGGTTTATAAGCCTAGGTGTCCCCTCCTCCTTTGAGCTAGCTTTTGGGAGTGAGTTCTACACTTAGCTTATGGCATGATGCGAGCCTATTATGGGATGGGTTCGTATCACACGGCTTCATAAGTTTTCTAATTTCAATACTGATTATAACCTGAAATTTGTCGAATGAAATAGAAACATAAAAAGGGAAGATATAATACCTTCACTGCAGCAAGAAGACAATCAGCCGACAGATTGAATACTTCATCATCTTCCACGCGCGAACAAGAAGCTTGAGGAGAATCATGCCTCTCCACATTGCTCGATTCTTGTTGGCTCATGATCATCAAATCCTTGCTCCCATACTCATCTTCTTCAACTGCTGAAGTGCTTTTCTGACTTTGGGACAAGTTTTTCTTCCCTGACAACATGTCCCACTTAGAGGGTTCTTCTAGATCTTCATCAAAAGCAAAGGGATCTTCACTGCCGAAAGGATCTTGACTATCCTCAAAGTCAAATGTAGACTTTGTGCGTTGACTAGCTTCAGCTTTCTTACCTAACTGACTCCATGAACCATAGTTACCTCTGTTCTTTGAACCATTTGATGTACCACTGCTCGATCTAGATATTGAAGATTTTGCTTTTGTCTTTAGCAAATGACTGTTGAAGCTAGAAATGGGATCAGCTTTTGAAGAACCCAACTGATTATGAGACAAATTTTGACTTTTCTGAGATGAACTAAAAGTGTTCTGGGAAGGGATCTGATCCATGCTGCAATTCTCTACAGAGGAGCTGATATATATGATCTCATTGGTGTCAACTGCTGATTAGGAAAACAAGTCAATCAAAAAACCAAACATGACAGCTACAAATAGCAGAACAGGATTAAGGAAGAGTCAGCTTTGCCAACAAACACTTCTGCGTCCACTTTTTAATTTTTTTCATAATATAGTTGACATATGAAAATTAATTGCAAAAACTATATCATCACACATATCTACCATTCTTAATAAAGTGACTTGAAAGGTTTTATGCATTAGCAATATACTATCGGCGACTAATGGTCTATTTGACCCATTCAATTTTTAGCTAATTTTGTCTGTTTGACCTGTTAAAAATCAAACATAACCCAAATCGACACCGTCATTAGCAAAATTGGTTGATTACCACCGCAAATGACAAATATTGCATGTAGATGGGTATTTGAACCCATTAATGAGAAATAGGCTATATTGGGCTATTATATTGAGAAGAGGTCAAATGGGTAAACTTGAAATAAAATTAGCTAAATACAAAGTGAATCCAACAGTTTCAGAGTACCCAAAATGTATACTCTGAAACTAACTGATTTCAGGTATAGATATTGTGACAAGTTGGTGTAGCACAAGATTGCCACAATTTTGGATTCACAGGGTTAAAAAATGTATTCAAGTTTATGAACAAGATAAACATAAATTAATGAAGTGTTAATAAAAGTTTGAAGTTTTCAACAAGTTCCCCATTAATACTTGGTGGAAAGTTTTCGAAGTCACTACCTTTGTCGTCAGCCAGTGATGGAATCTTGGATGTGTGAGTAGTCCCATTGGAAAGACTGTGTTTATTCCTGATATCGAAATTGAATGAAGAGCTTTTGAGTAGAGAAACACCTGTGGATAAATGAGGCAACAAGAAAAGTTTAAGAAGAATATCTGATATATTATTTTATTCGGAAATAACCTAATTAAAGCAAGGTTTGTTCATTTGATGTATAGAAGAATAAAAAGATACCTGAAAGAACTTTAATGACACTAAGAATAAGTTTTGAGAAGGATTGGGAAGAATTTTGATAACCAAAGTCATCTTCTATTCCAAGCAAATGGCTCTGTTATTTGTAAGATCATGAGTTCACATCATAACTTCTTTTCATTACAAAACTTTTCATGAAATACACGTACTTATAACCATTACCTGGTTATCATTACTAAGAAATGTAGCATTTTCCATAATTTTCAAACACTTCAATAGAAGTATCGCACTTTCTAGATTAGCAGTATTTTGTGACTCTGGAGTCGGGAATGAATACCGTTCTAGCCATCCCTGCACATCAGAAATGATAAAATATTAGTCTACCCTTACAAAATGAAGTTAGGTATCTGCGAATTAGTGATTAATTCATGCATAATTGGTTCCCCTCCGCCCCAAAAAGTATGCTACCCCAACGGACCAAAGTTTTAGAAAACTGTTCAACTATGGTCAAATGTCCAAAGAACCATCCAATGATAATAGATATATAGTGTACCACCATAAATTTTATTCTTTTTGTAACAATGGACAACTTCGTTATCCTATGTGCTAAACTTTTTTGCCAATTGGATATTGCAACCCCAAATAAAAGTTACTCTAATTTGTTTCCGCAAAGGATTCAACAATTTGTTAAATGTCCAAAATACAATTTAATGATGATACGGATGAAACCTTGTGGGCCCAATACAATTTCATCATCTACTGTGATTGCGACAATGAAGAATTTGGTATTCTACCTCAGTAACTTATCAAGAAAGATTGGATCGAAAATAATAAGTTATACACCTCTACCATTTTATAGTGAATGATCTTTTGTCATCTCTTGATAAAGAAACTACAGTAAAGTTGGTAGATCTACCTCCATAACGCCATGGCATTCCCTTATGATGTCAATAACAGCATCCAATCCTCCATGCTCTCTAAGTTTTTCCTTAAAGTTGCCCCCCATCTTTCGAACAGTCCCGGTAGTCTCTGAAATAATACATATTACATGAATTATAACTATTCTCAACTTAAATGTGAGCTTTTAATTCCTTTAGGAGTGATATATCTATAAGGACAAATGTTTTTAAAAAAAAAGGAGAAAACAACTGATGCCGGTAGAGAAGAAGATTTTGCAAGTACCTTCAAGAGAAACAGTCGACAAGCAAGCTTTTTCAATTGTTAACAAAGCAATCCATTTTGGATTCAATTCGGGCCTTTTTATCTCACTATCACTTGCACCTCTTGGTTTCAATTCTTTGCAACTCACAAGAACTTCCTCTACTTTCTGCGAAATAGCAGCAGAGGTAGATTCGTCTCCCTTGCCATCATTAAAGATAGAAGCATCCTTGCTCAGAGCTACAAGTTTGCTACCAAGGGTTGAAATTTTACTTTTAGTAGGTTGTCTAGTGACTGGTTTCAATAGTTTTAACAAGAAACGAATGGTGCTAGGTGAATCCAAAAGGTAATCGTCTTGACCCTGAAATAGGATAAAGATTGGAGATGGTCAATTATGTCACAGTGTTGGTCCACAACATACATAATAAAAGATATATAAGAATCAAAACTATGTTGCAAGGACTATGTTGCGGGCAAACTTTATAATTTTTTTGGATTTCTTTTGAATTATAAAGAATAAAGACACAGTAAATAAGAATTATGTTGCAAGGATACATGTCAGGGATATATGTATATGAAGATGCTAAAAGATCTACAATGAGGGGATTTTTTACACGTGTGTCCATCCAAAAAATATATTACAGAACCGATAATACAAAGAACTAATTCTAATAGATCTAAGGGTTTTTTTGAAGTTTCACGCTAAGATAATCAGAATTTAGAACAGTTAATTAGTTGCATTTACCTCAATAACCAGTTTTCCTCTGGCGACTCCTTACATTTATCTCGATAAGCATTGCCAACTGATTATCAGTATTTACAGTCACATTAATCCCTTGGAATGCACACACCCCAAAAACCCCATAAGTATATTAAAATTTTCTCTTGCTTCTAATAAAATTTGGTGCACCCGTATCACACACAAACACCCAAAAAATATATTAAGCAAACACATCTTCTAAGAAAGCATAATATTAGTCTAAACAATCAAAGAAAGCATATGTGCTGTATTGACTTGTCTCATCCTTTCTCTCACACAGACATACATTGTGATTCATCACTTGGACCTGTAAACTTAATTATTCACAAACTGGGACCTTCCGTCTCTTCCAGTTTCTCCAAGGAACATATCAAAATTTTACTACATAAATCATGGTCAACATTTCGGTTATCCATAATCAACTTCCGTAACGCTACATGCATGCTACTAATTAACCGACAAGATACTGTTTGAGAATTAGAAGAAGGAAAAAAGATAACCAGGAAGAGTAAGCTTACATCACTAATCCACTATGTTGCAAGGATACAAAATATCGAGCTTCTAAAAGCTTAAGAATGAGACAATGAGTTTTTAAGTGTGTTGAACATTTATCCTAAAGTATCATAACATAACATACATAGATCAAGGAAGGCGTTTGGAAGCACATTCTAGAAATGATTATTGAGAAATTGAAAAATCAGATCAGTTGATCAGAGCCATGGATAGTTCAGTATTTATCTCACTAATTAGTTTTCCTCTACTCTTTTCTTAAAATCTAACTATCTTTACCCCGATTCCCTAAAGAGCAATAATCGTGATCATAATCACTTTCTCCATATTGCTGAACATTCACAGTGGTTATTCCAACCTAAGGATGTGGCGATCACTTTAAGCACAAGCCTTAATATATAACAAAAACACATCAATAGTCAAAAAAGCTACTTGTTGATTAACAGGGGGCACTCTAGGCATCTTACATCACTCCTCAAAACGAAGAACAAAGCCGCGGCAGCCAGATTGCTTGGAGTGTCATCAAGATTGAGCCCCAATACAGCATCGATAATCTTCTTTGCCATCCTGTAACATTTAAAGGATTGTTACTCCAACAAATCACCTATGAGCTTCAAATTACGAGCACACAAATACATTTCTTAATAGAAGAAGAAAAAAAACATACAACATACATTTAAGCACATCAAATATCGATAAATTGTATCAAATGGGTTTCTCAACAAGTGCAGTATCCACTAAATGTCAACTACAAACTACAACAATGTGGACCAAATTTGGCCTTAAAGATTTTAGTAAAGGTTAATAATTCAAGATTCATTCCTAGGTTCGACCTAGTTCTCCATTCAAACACATCAAATATCAAAATTCTAAATATTTTACCAACGGGTTTTCTTGATAACTAAAATTACTATGTCACTCATAATTCTCAATAACTATCTTTGCCATCCTATAAAAAAGATTACTACTGAACAAACCACTATCGGGCTTCAAGATTTTAGTACAACGGGTTGGCAAATTCAAGATTCAATCCACAATTTGACCTTGGCTATATATACAAACACATCAAAAACCATAATTCAATGAATTCACAAAAGGGTATTCTCAAACACCAAATTCAAAAACATACCCATGAGTCCTTAACAGCCTTCTTTGTTGTAAACTCCCTGAAACCATCAACAAAGACAGTAAACTCGCTCTTCGAATTCGAACCGGCTGGCCTCTTCTTAGCCCATCTAAAGCAAAATCAACCTCGTCAACATGTTCCATCATTTCACCGAATTCTTGGGTCTCCATTAAAGTACTCGTTTCGTCACCATCTTCACTTTCTTTTAAATATCTTTTCTAGGTTTCTTTGATCTTGGGGGTAAAACAGTAAATTTACGTGAAGAAGAGGAATCATCATCAAAACTATATGGGTCTGAGGATTCATGAAAAGAATCATCAAAATTATTGTTCTTGATTGAATCTTGAGATAGAAACGAGAAATTGAAAATATCGCCTGTTGGGCTTTCTTCAGAATCGTTGAATAAATCGATATCTATATTATTATTATTATTATTATTATTATTATCTTCGAAATTTAAACTATTATTACTGTTACTGCTCCGGCTATTATTACTGCTGCTGCTCCGCCTTCCGTACGTTCTAACGATCATCTTTTTACTTTTTTTTTCTTCAAAACTTAAACAGTCATGTGAGAAATTGAGATGAAATTAAGGGAAAATGAGATATGGGTTTTGTTGAATTCGGGTTTAATTGAATTGGGTTGGTTCAAATTTTGGGTTTTTGTTGAAGATGTGAAAGATCTTGTTTGTTTTCTGGGAGTGTGAGTTTGAATGAAGAAAAAGGAAGAAAATGAAAATTCAATTTGGGGAAATTATGAAGGTTTTTAGATGGAGGATAGTTTCGGGTCGGGTTGGGTTCTGTTGGGATTTATGTAGCCGTATGAGAGACTGAGAGTGTTGGGGTTTTGGAATTGATAAGGGCCAAGATTTGGTACTTACCCCGTTTTGTAACGGATTTGATTTTGAATTTGTATTAGGGAGAGTTTGGCTCACAAAATGTTTTTTAAAGGAATGAAATTTGATATGATGAAATGAAATTTAATGGAATGTAATTAAATTCAATCAATGTGTTTGGTTGGCAAAATGTATTAAGGAATGTTTTGATGCTATCACTAGAATGACATTTCTGCCTTTTTTTATATATTAACTTATTCCCATTTTCAGAAAAGTATACATCAAAACAGATCTATGTAAGTCCCTGTCTTTTTCTCCTTTTACAACCTTTCGTCTTTTTCCTTGTCAGCACATATTGCAGTCATCCAACCGATCTGTCAATTTCTCTCACCTCTATGACTAACCTAAAACAATTGTAAGTGGTTATTTTTGGGTGGGTGGGTGGTTGTTGTTGTTAAAGGTTGTGGCAGAGGCAGGTTGTTTTCCGGATGGGTGTGGCGTTGGTCGTTTCCGGCTGGGTGGGTGGCAGTGGTTGTTTCCGGCTGGGTGGGTGGCGTGATGTTTTCCGGCAGGGTGGGGGCGGTGGCTGTTTCCAACTGGGTGGGTGACAATGGTCGTTTCCGGCTGGGTGGGTGGCGATAGATGTTTTCCGGCAGGGGTGGGCGGCGGCGGTTGACCGGAAGTTAGAGTGGTAAATGTGGAGAAGGTTTGAGGAAGATGATGTTTGTAGGGATAGAATGGTATTTTGTACATTCAAGTCTTGATGGAATTGAAATCCATCACACCTTGCCAAAGAATATGATTCATGTGAATGTGGTAATGTTTACATTCCATAAGAATTGCATTCCTTCCTATTTTTGTAACCAAACATGGAATGGAATGGAATGAAATTTAGATTTCAATTCCATCAAATTCCTTCAAATTCCGCAAACCAAACGCGCCCTTAGGGTTTGTTGGCTCAAACCATCACCAATGGTATTATATTTTTGGATCCTTTTAAGTTAAACTTTACTAAATAAAGTTAAAAACTTTAGCTGTTAGATTGAAATAGAGAGTTAAAATTTAAAAATCATCTTTGAATTTTCACCATTGCTTTTAATTTAACAACCATGATCCTTCTAACTTTACTAGTAAAGTTGGTTTCAACTTTAGAGAATCCCCATGCTATATCTTTAGGCATTTTTGACCGTTACATAATCTGTCACATCATTTTCAATGTTATCTAAATTGTATTATAAAGCAAATCTACTTTTTAACTTTCAACTTTTCAACATTTTTCAACATTTAACAATAACAATATACACCATATCATAACCTACACTACTCTGTGCCACCGCCACCAATCGCCACCGCCACTCACCACCGCCACCGTCATTGTCATTACACCGCCGCGTTGCGCGAACATATAATCACCGCCACCCTAGCCACCAATCTCCGCCGCCACCGCCGCCGCTCGCCACCACCCGTCACCGCCACAACCACCGCCACCATTACATCACCAGCACCGCCGCCACCTCCATTACTACCGCAACGCGCGGGTACCTTTCTCTCGTCTCCAATCATACAAATGAATTTAGATATCCATACATTTTTCACATCACTCCACATATTTCATATAAAAAAAAGTGTAAGAATGTCTACTCATGGCCTTGTATAGTTATAACTTGAAATAACCTTACCCAAAATACATGTATGTCGAGTGGAGGAGTTCTATTAATGAACTAATAATTAGCATAGTATTCGCACATTGTAGCGGCAATAATTAAAAATATGTGCGATGGTGATAATTTATATTGGTGAGGGGCTGACTGGTGTTGGTGATGATGGTGGCAACGACATGTATGACTTTATGAGTGGGAGGATATGTCCTTTTCAAAGCAAGTGCTAATCGGATTTTCACTTTCTTCCAAGCTCAGTCGGTAATATACTACTTTTTTTGTAAATTTAGTTATTTCCAATTTGTTCTTTACAACTTATTTCAAACTTGTAAATTTAATAGATATTATGTTCGTTTTGTTTGTGATTGTAGTGCACATTGTTGGGCTTTCTTCAGAATCGTTGAATAAATCGGTATCTATATTATTATTGTTATCTTCGAAATTTAAACTATTATTACTGTTACTGCTCCGGCTATTATTACTGCTGCTGCTCCGCCTTCCGTACGTTCTAACGATCATCTTTTTACTTTTTTTTTCTTCAAAACTTAAACAGTCATGTGAGAAATTGAGATGAAATTAAGGGAAAATGAGATATGGGTTTTGTTGAATTCGGGTTTAATTGAATTGGGTTGGTTCAAATTTTGGGTTTTTGTTGAAGATGTGAAAGATCTTGTTTGATTTCTGGGTGTGTGAGTTAGAATGAAAGAAAGATAAACAAATGAAAATTCAATTTGGGAAAATTATGAAGGTTTTTAAATGGAGGATAATTTCGGGTCGGGTTGGGTTCTGTTGGGATTTATGTAGCCGTATGAGAGACTGAGAGTGTTGGGGTTTTGGAATTGATAAGGGCCAAGATTTGGTACTTACCCCGTTTTGTAACGGATTTGATTTTGAATTTGTATTAGGGAGAGTTTGGCTCACAAAATGTTTTTTAAAGGAATGAAATTTGTATTTGGGTTTGCTAGCTCAAATCATCTCCAATGGTATTATTTATAATTTTAACTTTTTTTTTCTATTGATATATGTGTAGTCATTATATAAAAAGATAAACTTGAGCTTAATTGAAGGATTAATGGTGGATTTAGGGTTTTGTGTGTGAAATTAGTGTGTGTGGGTGAGAGGTTGAAGATGATGAGAGGAGAGAGAAAATATTTAAATGTGTTTATTATTGGAAGGGTTATTACATAATGACTTAAGCAGGGGTATTTATATAACTAAATCTATTAACACTAATACATTTTCCATTATTAGATATTTACAATTAAACACCATTTTTTAATTCTAACAAACCAACTGTGATTTCCCAGGGAGAGTTCAGTGAACCCATCAAAAGATGGGTTCACAAAAATAACTAATGATTTTTGTGGGTGTGCAGGGCGATCGAAAGAAGAATACTTGGTATCTGGACAACGCTGTTGGTCGGACTATGACTGGATGTAAGCCCCTGCTAGAAGAGTTCACTGTCCAAGATGGACCGACAGTGACTTTTGGTAATGATGGAAGTGGAAAGACTGAAGGATATGGTGTGCTAAACAATGGACAAGTCAAATTCACAAGAGTTGCATTGTGAATGGTTTGAAATATAACATGATCAGTGTAAGCCAATTATGTGATGATGGCTTTAGAGTTTTGTTCGATATTGCACAGGGCACTAAGTTTAACAAGGATTGGCAAGTGGTAATGATTGCACAAAGAAAAGGCAATGTGTACATCATGGATATGGAAGCTTTTCCAAAAAGAACAATGCTTCTATACCAAGGCAGATGAGGACACCAACTGGTTATGGCATAAAAGGTTATCCCATCTTAATTTCAAAAACATCAATAAGTTGTCTCGCAAACAACTGGCTGATGGGATACCTCCAGTTTCTTTCAATAAAGAAAAGCCATGTCTAGGGTGTGAGATGGGTAAGCAGAAAAGAGCCAGTTTCAAGACAAGGCAAAACTTCAGTATCACTGAACCTCTTCACATGCTTCATATGGATCTTTTTGGTCCAGTGAATGTTCAAAATAGAGCTGGAAAGCGTTATACTCTAGTTGTGGTTGATGAATACACCAGATTTTGCTGGGTTGTGTTCCTCAGATCAAAAAGTGATGCTGCTGCTGAAATCATCTCTCTCATCAAAAGAATCAAGCTCAAATATAGTTGAAAAGTTTGCCAGTTACGAAGTGATAATGGTACAGAATTTCAGAATAAAACTCTTGAAACATTTTGTACTAGCACTGGCCTTTCCCACAACTTCTCACCAGCGCACTCTCCAGAGCAGAATTGTAACATCCCGAAACTCTTTGACGTTGACCGTTAACTTACCGTTAGCGACCGTTAGTTACTATGTGTATTATATGTGCTTACGTGAGTTAAATGATTTACGTGAGATATGTGTTAAAGTGATTTAAAGTAATGAAATTAAAGTTGATAATGATTAATAAAGTTAAGAAGAAGAGTACCACCAGTGACACTTCATTTTATCCCTCCATCAATTTCAATTTACCACAGGAATTGGTGATTGGATCTGATGTTCATGCCATTCCAATATCAGCACCAGTTCAAACTCCAACTTTTCCAGTTCTTCAAGAAATGCCTTTTAATGAAGAATTTTATGATGCAAATCGTGACCTCATTGACTCTGATGAGGACGTAGAAGTAGTTTGGACAGATCCTCCTCCAAAAGCTGTTGCAACTGAAGAAGATCGCCAGGTGACTTGCACTGATATTGTAATTCACCAGCCTAGTCAATACACTAGATGGACTCGAGCACATCCAATTGAACAGATTGTGGGAGATCCAAATAGTGGGGTTCAGACTAGAAGAGCCACCAGTGAGCAATGCTTAAATGTCACCTTCTTATCACTAATTGAACCGAAGAAGATTGACGAGGCTATGGCAGACCCAAGCTGGGTGGAAGCTATGCAAGAAGAGCTCGTCCAGTTTGAAAGGAATAGTGTATGGGAGCTTGTTCCTTGTCCACCAGGGTTAAAGAAAGAACCCATTGGTACTAGATGGGTCTACCGAAACAAGATGGATGAAGATGGCCATGTTGTAAGAAACAAGGCCAGATTAGTTGGCCAGGGTTATTGTCAAGCAGAAGGCGTTGACTTTGATGAAACTTTTGCTCCAGTTGCAAGACTTGAAGCCATCAGAATATTTCTGGCTTATGCAGCCCATCTGCAGTTTAAGGTCTTCCAGATGGATGTCAAAAGTGTGTTCCTTAATGGAACATTGGAAGAAGTTGTGTATGTTAAGCAGACTCCAGGCTTCATCAATGAGAAGCATCCTCACTGGGTCTATAGACTGAACAAAGCTTTGTATGGTCTTAGACAAGCCCCAAGAGCCTGGTATGATACTTTAACTAAACATCTTCTTAAAAATGGCTTTCAAAGAGGTGCAATAGATAATACCTTATTTATCTTGAAAGAAAAAGGTAATATCTTATTGGTACAAATTTATGTTGATGACATTATATTTGGTTTAACTGATGATGCAATGTGTAAAAAGTTTTCTAAAATCATGTCATCTGAGTATGAGATGAGTTTAATGGAAGAATTAACATTTTTCTTAGGTCTTCAGATTAAGCAAACTGAAAATGGAATTTTCATAAACCAAGGAAAATATGTCAGAGATTTGTTAAGAAAATACAAATATGATTCTATCCCATCGAAAAACACACCTATTGCAGCACCATTAAATTTGGACTCTGACCCAACTGGCAAACCAGTGAACATCACTGAATATCGTGGAATGGTTGGTTCACTGATGTATTTAACTGCCAGTCGACCAGATATAATGTTCGCAACATGTCTATGTGCCAGGTTTCAGGCTAACCCTAAAGAATCACATTTACACGCTGTTAAGCGTATCTTTAGATACCTGAAAGGGTGTCCTAATCTTGGTCTTTGGTACCCCAAAGGCTCAGGGTTAGATCTAATGGGTTATTCAGATTCAGATCATGCAGGTTGTAAGATAGATAGAAAATCAACAACTGGTGGTTGTCATTTCCTTGGAGGAAAACTGGTGAGTTGGACCAGTAAGAAGCAGACGTCAGTCTCTATGTCCACTGCTGAGGCAGAGTACATTTCTGCGGTCAGTTGCTGTGCCCAGATTCTCTGGATCAAGAACCAGTTACTAGATTATGGTCAAAAGTATACAAGGACCCCAATCTTTTGTGACAACATCAGTGCAATTGCTATATCTCACAACCCAGTGATGCACTCCAAGACAAAGCATATTGACATCAGGTATCATTTTATTCGTGATCATGTTATGAAAGGAGACATTGAAATTCATTTCATCCCCACTGACAAACAGCTCGCTGATGTTTTTACAAAACCTCTTGATGAGAAAACCTTTAAACATCTCATCAGCGAACTGGGAATGTTAAATCCTTAAAACTGGAGATTTTTGTCATGAACGCGTCAGTGACACTGATGAAGTTCTCCAGTTGAGGAGGTCCAGATAATCTTTGCTCGCCAGGCTATCGAACGCCTTTGTGATACTATCCTGGCACTAATCGATTTCTGGATCATCATTTTAGGGGGAAAGACTCAAAATAATTTTCTGACTAAAATTCGTTTTGTTTGAAAATGGCAACTGGAGAACTCTCCAGTTGGAAACTGGCACTGGACTAATCCTCCAGTGACCAGATTCAGTCTTGTCTTAATTTTTTATAACGTTAGAGATACTTGGTCAATATTTGTGACACGTGATGGCACTCGAGTGCTTTAAACCACTTGATATCGTCATCCGACGTGTTTAAAGTCATTTTGGTATTTGACAACTGTTTTTATTGGGAAAATTAAAATTAGTGGGCGCGTGGGTAAGTTAAGCCGTCATAGCATTTAATGCTGACACGGTAAATTATGTTTTTATTTCAAAATTCAAACTTATTTTGTTAAAATATCTACAAAATTGATTTTGTTAATAAAATATAATTTTTGGTATTTCATTGGGATCTTGAATTCCTTATAAATACCCTTATTTACTCCGATCACATTTACTTCCCTTTACATTCTTTTCATTTACTTCCCAATCATCTAAAAATTGCTTCATTTCTCTCTCTGTTTCATAAATCAAGAACCCTAATTCCAAAATTTTAGTTTCATTTTCCAATGGCACCTAAATCTTCCCGTTCAAGAGATGTAAATCTCTTATCTGTCCCATATGCTCCTTCACCAGATGTCAAACAGGCACCTGGTGCTCCTGGTAACACTTCGCTCATCAAATTAAATCCAAATAATCCGATGGCGAGTTTACAAGGAACCCAAGGGTCCAATACCCTTATTGGAAGAATCCAAAGATTTTTGAAGGATTCTCCAATTGGACCCTCATTCTCTCTAAACCCACGCAAGATGTTTCACGACTACTTGTGTGAGTTTTGGTACACTGCTACTCTTTCTTCTGATTGTTCTTCCATCACTTTCACATTAAAAGGTGGAACAGTCCAGTGTACCCTATCAGCAGATGTGTTGAGGGATGCTTTACACCTCAACTACTGGAGAGAGGGTGAATCTCCAGTTGTCATCCCCCAAACATTAATTTTTGCCAGGTCTTCCTTGAAATGGGACATAAGGAGTGCCTGGAGAAAGGGGTGTTGAAAACTAAAGGTGCGATGACCATGAAGGGTCTTACACCCTCATGGAGGTATTTTTTCATCCACCTTGTGGAAAGTATGGGTGGGAGTTCTGGTGGACTTGACCAGATTAACTCCGCACAAGCAGAAATGGCATACTGCTTGTGGAATGGATTGAGAGTGGATTTTGCTGATATCCTTTACAGAAGCCTGGTTCAAAAACTGAAGGGCACCAGGGGACTATGTATCCCCTTCTCCAGGTTTCTCTCTCTTTGTTTTCTACAAATTCTGGGCAGTGAAGCTTATTCAAGCACAGATTCACCTTACACTGTCCCAGATTTGTTGAGGAATCTAGACTCTCTAGTATCTGAAGCTGGAGAGGTCGAGATTCCAGATCGAATGCGGCTGGCATTCGCAAAAACCGATGCACCAATCCAAGGTGAGTCGGAAGGACAACTAGGCGGGCCTCAAAATAATGAGGGACCCACCAGTTCGTCTACTGGAATTGTTATGGTTGTGGATAGAGCAACTATAACTGAGGCAACCCCACTGACCTCTATCCCTGGTGAAGATACCTCGGTATCTGATCCTCCAACAGATGCACCCAACCAGGAAACTGGGGAAGGTCATCTGGAGACTGACCCATCTGGTCAGCCCTCAGTTACATTCATGGATCTGGACATGAATGTTAATGACGAGGAAATCCTTATAGAGTCTTCGGATTCTGAAGGTACTGAATCAGACTTAGAGATTTTTGATTATGCTGTACAAGATCAAAACCCTTCATCTCAAGTCTCGCCTCCAGATACTTCAATTTCACTTTCACAAACTCAAGAAAATGAGCCTACAAATATTCCTTTTCCCACTTATAACTATATGTCTGGAAACAGACGTATGGCACCATCACCATCTGGGCAATTCTCACTCCTTCGAGAAATGCCCCCACCACCGCCGCCGTTGGACACACCTGAGCATTCTCAGCATGTCCAACAATTTGAACTTCCAGTCCTTTCTTTTCCACCATTCCTATTATTACTTCAACAACTGCTGCGATGTCAACTGGGGAGACTTCTCTAAATTTGCCTCCTCCAATTGCTCCAGTAGAAACTGCTGCTGGTCCAGTGACACCTTCTCCTCCGTCACTGGACAGTCAAGTTGTCTCTGTTCAAGCCGATATCCAAAACTTTCTCACCAGGGTGGAGGATATTCAAAAGACACTTGAAAAAATACCAAGTCTTTCTCCAGATACTACAAGGATCACTTGACCAATATTAAAGTGGTTGATCTGGGGATTAACAAGTTTTCATCAAATGAAGACTTGGTGTTGAAGAAGCTGAATGAGCTGGTCACTGGCTGCAACAATCTGGCAACATGTTTAAAAGAAGCCTTTGACCTCACTCAGTCCAAGGTCACAACCTTAATCTCCAACTTGCTGGGCAACACTGTTAGAACATCTGAAGTGGATTTAAGGGAGATTGAAAAACAGGTAAAAGAATTGGTTGACAAACCTGGGTTGAATGTGACTGAACTTGGGCAGCAGTTAATGACTTCAGTTGGTCAGAAAATAGATGATACGCTGGGTGCTAGAGAACAACAATTGATAGAAAATGTGATATCTGAGATCACCAAGCTGGCCACTCCTCAGGTTGATCTGGGGATTAACAAGTTTTCATCAAATGAAGACTTGGTGTTGAAGAAGCTGAATGAGCTGGTCACTGGCTGCAACAATCTGGCAACATGTTTAAAAGAAGCCTTTGACCTCACTCAGTCCAAGGTCACAACCTTAATCTCCAACTTGCTGGGCAACACTGTTAGAACATCTGAAGTGGATTTAAGGGAGATTGAAAAACAGGTAAAAGAATTGGTTGACAAACCTGGGTTGAATGTGACTGAACTTGGGCAGCAGTTAATGACTTCAGTTGGTCAGAAAATAGATGATACGCTGGGTGCTAGAGAACAACAATTGATAGAAAATGTGATATCTGAGATCACCAAGCTGGCCACTCCTCAGGTTGATCTGGGGATTAACAAGTTTTCATCAAATGAAGACTTGGTGTTGAAGAAGCTGAATGAGCTGGTCACTGGCTGCAACAATCTGGCAACATGTTTAAAAGAAGCCTTTGACCTCACTCAGTCCAAGGTCACAACCTTAATCTCCAACTTGCTGGGCAACACTGTTAGAACATCTGAAGTGGATTTAAGGGAGATTGAAAAACAGGTAAAAGAATTGGTTGACAAACCTGGGTTGAATGTGACTGAACTTGGGCAGCAGTTAATGACGAGGAAATCCTTATAGAGTCTTCGGATTCTGAAGGTACTGAATCAGACTTAGAGATTTTTGATTATGCTGTACAAGATCAAAACCCTTCATCTCAAGTCTCGCCTCCAGATACTTCAATTTCACTTTCACAAACTCAAGAAAATGAGCCTACAAATATTCCTTTTCCCACTTATAACTATATGTCTGGAAACAGACGTATGGCACCATCACCATCTGGGCAATTCTCACTCCTTCGAGAAATGCCCCCACCACCGCCGCCGTTGGACACACCTGAGCATTCTCAGCATGTCCAACAATTTGAACTTCCAGTCCTTTCTTTTCCACCATTCCTATTATTACTTCAACAACTGCTGCGATGTCAACTGGGGAGACTTCTCTAAATTTGCCTCCTCCAGTTGCTCCAGTAGAAACTGCTGCTGGTCCAGTGACACCTTCTCCTCCGTCACTGGACAGTCAAGTTGTCTCTGTTCAAGCCGATATCCAAAACATTCTCACCAGGGTGGAGGATATTCAAAAGACACTTGAAAAAATACCAAGTCTTTCTCCAGATACTACAAGGATCACTTGACCAATATTAAAGTGGTTGATCTGGGGATTAACAAGTTTTCATCAAATGAAGACTTGGTGTTGAAGAAGCTGAATGAGCTGGTCACTGGCTGCAACAATCTGGCAACATGTTTAAAAGAAGCCTTTGACCTCACTCAGTCCAAGGTCACAACCTTAATCTCCAACTTGCTGGGCAACACTGTTAGAACATCTGAAGTGGATTTAAGGGAGATTGAAAAACAGGTAAAAGAATTGGTTGACAAACCTGGGTTGAATGTGACTGAACTTGGGCAGCAGTTAATGACTTCAGTTGGTCAGAAAATAGATGATACGCTGGGTGCTAGAGAACAACAATTGATAGAAAATGTGATATCTGAGATCACCAAGCTGGCCACTCCTCAGGTTGATCTGGCCCCACTGACTACTGAGATCAACCAGTTGAGGGGCAGCAATGATAACTTAAACACCTAGGTATCACTTCATGCTCAGTCTCTGGATAAACTGACAACTGAAGTAGAAAGTTTGAAGAAAAAGGATGAAGAAGTCAAGGATAAGGTGGTTTCTGGTCTGGATGAAGATTCCAAGATTTTGAATGAACTAAAAACTGGTCAGGAACAAGTTGCAGCAAATGTTCTGACCCAGTCAAAAGAAACCAACCATCTATGGAGATCTTTCAGGATGATGTGCACCATATTCAAAGAATGCAAGAACATGCAATCGTGGCAGCCTCTTGACCGGTTGCCAGCTCACCATTCTGAATGAGAAGTTATTAGGGCAGGTCTAGATGCTGCCAAGGGGGAAAGAAGTGCAGTTCTTGCACAAATTCAAACTGAAAGTAATCCATCTGGAACTCAAACAGGTAGTGAAATGATTGTGGCTGCCAGTACTGAAGCTGGTGAGCAAAGAATTGATGAAACTGGTGATGTAAGTGATAGGGGGAATGTTGTTGTTGTTGACAAAGGCAAAGGTTTAACATCTGATGTATCTGCCCAGCCGGCCACTGATGTACCTATGTTGGAAACTGGCAATCTGGATAGGCTTCCTCCAGTTTCAGAAAGTGATAGCAAAAGATTGGCTAGACTTGGCAATGAAATTAAAGAAAGAAAGAAGATGAAACAAAGAAACCAAGCTGAAGCCAGAGCACATCTTGCACATATTAAATTGCTTGATATTAGTGATGCTCATCTTTTGGGAATCACTAAGGAGGAGTATGCCAGAGTGAAAAATGATGACAGGATAGTGGGCATGTTGAAAGAAATGCTTGACATTGAACTGGACAGGCACTATCCTGATGAAGAAGCTGAATTTGATGCCAGAAGTTTGAATATATCAGTGGATAAGGCAAAAGAGAATCGGGCCAGTGGGATCATGAAAAGAATTGAAAATGTTAAGAAGGTTGTAAAAAGGGTATTGAATCCACCAAGAAGGAACCCTCAACCAAGAAAACCACTGACCAGAGATGCTGACCTTAGTACATTCATAGAACCAACTGGCGATGTATCGAATGATGACATCAAGTCTGCTGTACTGGCTGCTGGAGCTGGGAGTATTAAAATATCAAATGAATCTGAAGCAAGAAGCTATTACTCCCAGATCATGGCAACCAGAAGACATAGTGGGACTATCAATGGTGTTAATGTAACAATTAAGCCAGGCACCAAGTACTTTCACGTTGAGGTCAGTTATACCAGAGGGCCACTGGTTAAAACTGACAATCCTGGTGCAATGCAATATGGGTTCTCGGAATGGGTTGAGATGATAAACTTTTTGGAGGCCAAGGCACGAAGGAATAGGTTTGAGAAAGCATGGGTCAACTTCTTGAAGGGCAAGATTCAACACAAAGAGAATCTGGAGCTGAAGTTGAACATTGATCCTGAAGACTCACAACCTATCTCTTCAGTGACCAAGAAAAGGAAAATTGGTGAAGGGCCACCAAGCTAAATTTTTCTTTCAGTTTATCTACTTGTAACTTTATTTACATTCTATAACTTGTGTAAATTTCATTTCCTTGTATAAATGAAGTTACCAGTTTGTAACCACAAGGTAGATAATAGATTAGATCTAACAAACTTAAAAAGAAAAACCCAATGCATTTATTGATCTATAAAAATGCCTTGGAAAACTTAGATAGATTTAATCGAACAAGTCTCTCCAGTTCACACTTGTACAGATACAAGAACTGAAAAAGACTGGCTAATATTTCAGGACAAATAGGGGGAATTTGTTAGGACCAGTTTCAGTGAAACTGGCCAGTCTCTAGTTGCACCTGGAGACCAAGAAGATTTGTCCAGAAATATATTGAAGTCCAGTTGCATCGTTCAGTTAACGCAACTGAAGACTTCCTCCAGTTGAGAACTGACCAGTTGAAGAATCCTTCCAGTTGGAGTCGAAGACAACAAGTGGAAGATAGAGAATGACAATGGCAGCGAAGCCCAGTTGACATTCTAGTCAGTTACAAACTGGAGACCGTCAGTGGAAAGCTCTTACAAAGCTTTACATTGATTACGAGGAATTGACTTTTATGCTTTATGTGCTTTTACCCGGATAATAAGATTTATCTTATTATTTAAGTACAAAAAGGTACATAAAGCTGGTTGAGTAAAGTTGCTTTATACTGCAACTTTACACTGCATTTTAAGGAATTAAATGTTATTCCTTAAATGTTCTCAACCATATTTGTATGGCCAAAGTTAACATTCCAATGTTAACTTTGCCTATAAATACAAGTCATTGCACAACAAGAATAACAAGTGAGAACACTTCACACTTTGCATACCTGCAATATTCTTGGTGAACTTGTGCAATCTTCTCTCAATCGTAAAAAGGAACATTTCACAACTTTAAGTATTTCGATTGTTTAGAGAAATTCCAAGTGTAGATCAATTGTAGTTCATAGGTTGTTAGGATATTTACATACTTGTATTATCTTGGTTCCGCAACAACCTTGTAATTTATTTAAAGTTAATAAATAAATTACACTTGAAAATTACATATTGTCTCACCAATTTATTTTACAAGTATTTTGTATTATTGCATTGTTCTTTACTTATTGTCACTTAAATAAGTAATCTATCTAGAACTTGGTATATACTCTCTGTAACTGGTCGTCTCCAGTTCAGCGTTTATATTGCAAAGTAACTCCACCATCGACATAGAGGTGTCTTCAGGTAGTACCATCTATTGAGTTGGGACTTACAAGTTGCCCTAGTATATATATGACCTCTTGGTCGATCTAAAGGCTGGAAAAAATAGATCAAAACACTAGAAAAGTATTTCACACAAAACCTAGGTTAAATCTTCAAGATCTAGTTGATTTCGGGTGATTCGGAAGGGTTTTTGCTAGCTTTTTGATCCGTTTATCATCCTCCAAGGTATAGATCGAAATCTTTGCAGAATATCAGTCATATTTATCCATATATTTCGTCCATACCTGGACTTGTTGAGTATTGATTGATAAGAAACGTTTTTGTTGTTAGAATTGGCGATTTCGGGTCATTCGGTGATTGTTATTGCAATCAATATGTATCTTGAGATTTCCTACAGGTATGAAGTTGTTTCTAGTGTCATTTTAATGTTCAAATAGAATGAATATAGGGTTCACATCTGGTCTTGAGGTTTGATTTGGATTCGATTGCGTTTGTGAGTCGATTTAGGTCATTCGGGTGTCAAATCGATTGTAAAATGAGTATAATGAATCCATGAATCAATTGATGATTTCATAATGATAACTAAGTCATAATTTGATGTGTATGAGCTGTAGAGGTCGTGGTGGCTTGACATGGATGTTTGATGGTGGAAATTGTTTGCAAAACAAAGGGTTTATTAGGTCTGAAAATTCAGTCATATTGAAAAAATCATATCTTCTTTATATGAACGACTTAGGAGATGAATCTTACATTTCTGAAAACCTCTATGTGTCCCCTAAATTCGATATGAACAAAGTTTCGTGTGACTTTGCCCAGAGATATGCGAAAAATGTCGATTTCCAAAAATGGTCAGGTTTCGGACGAATTCTGCAGACTTGTCTTGCAAACGTCATAACATATTCATTAGAGCTCTTCATAAGTCAAACCTTACATTTTTGAAAAGGTCTTTGAGTGACCTGCAAAATCCTAGTACTGAGTTTTGTTTTATCTGGTCTTCTTGAGGTCTTAAAGTCATTGGCAAGTGAATGGCGCAAAGCTGGAAACGTGCTCAAATTTCTTTGTTTAGCATTTATGCTTTGTTGTAGCTTATAGGTTGATCTTATATTTGTTCTAGGTACCCCGGGATACTTGTCAAGCACTGTAACTTGTTAATTGGTTGTTGTGGAACTCCTTAAAGGTAAGATAACATCTTTTACCACATGAGGGACAACAAAACATAAGTTTTCATTGGTTAACTTCCCCAAATGAATGTTGTATGTTTATATGTATTCGGGAATATATGGGAGGTTTCTATGGGAATGATTATGTTACCATTGATGATGAATGGTAAGCTTATGCATGCTATGATGAAATGATGATATGTTTATGTTATGAAATGATGTTATGATGAAATAAGATAAATGATAAGCTGAAATGTATATGTTGATAATACGATAAGATGCTATGATGATATAAACGTATGATGCTATAATGCAATTGATGATATGATGACGCTTTGTTATGATGTTATGCTTATGAAATGATATGATGATATGTTGCTATCACTTTAAGATGATATGATGCTTATATGACATGATGATATGATGTTATTATGTTATAACGATATGTTGATATGAATGATACGTTGACATGAAAATAAAGTGATATGACGATGTGATGTTAATATGTGATGATGACATGTTGATGCATATATGTCATATGATTGATTGCATGGCTTGAACACCTAGTCACTAGACTTCTATAGGTTTGCCATGACACGTGCACGATTAAGGGCCCTAAAGTAAAGAAAGATGTATGTGATCAGTTTAGGTGAAAGTGTAGCCTAAGCTAATATAAAATAAAGAAAGATACATATGATTAGTTTAGGTGAAAGTGTAGCCTAAGCTAATATAATAAAGAAGTCTCGAGCATATGTAAAGTCTTGTGTTAAGCTTAACCCATGCTAGTTCTTCGGAGCTAGTGTGTACGTGGTCACGTGGTGTGGGAATCTAGATACCTCCCCGTGGCATAGTTATGTTTGAGTGTATCCGGGTGGAGTAATTAACCACTACACGCGCAAAGGTTAAACGATATACTCAGTTGGATTGACTTTGTCTTTCCTTAACGACGACGATGGACCACCGTAAGGTCTACCCATCAAGTCGGGTGTGAGGATCCCATGTAAGGTCTTATGGCCGCCTACACACAACCCCACATCCCTAAGTATGTGTGGCTTATGTCACATAGCCTACGTCTAGGCAAAAGAAACAAAAGTAAAGAAAGTAAAGAAATAAAGAAAGTAAAGAAAGATGAAAAGTAAAGCTTTATGATGATAGGCACATTTAGGACTACGATGAATTCCTAATGTGTTAACTTATGTATGTTGCTTTAATGTTGATGATATGATCTTGCTAATGTATGATGTGATGGACACCATAGTAATGTGGTGATCTTAACGTGCTATGACGAATATGTGATATTAACAATATGAAATGTTTTTGTTAATATATAATGAATTGGCAATGTTTTCATAAACTCATGTTATCTTACTTAGCTTTTAAAGCTAACACTTGCTCTTTTGAAAAACGTTGTTCCCTCAGGTTAAGCAGGTTGAGCTAGTGAAACACTTAGCTTGGTGAGGCGGGTAGTTGCTATGAAGAAGACATTTAGTTTTCCCGCTTAGTCATTTATGTTAGCCTTATGATGATTGGCTACTTTTAATATGACTTATGTATTGTTTATGTTGGCATTTATGTTGGTGCCAAATCTGGATTATCTTATACTATTTTAATGATATGAATGTTGTAACATCACTTCTATAAATGAACTATCCATTAAGGGTTAGTTATGTTTTAAGGAATATGTTTTCCGTATTTCTAAACGCCGTTAGGCAAAAGTTTTTGAAAATCCAGATTTTAAAATGACGGGTGTTACAAGAATGGAGTTGTGGAAAGAAAGAATCGTACACTGATAGAAGCTGCCAGGAGCATGCTATCTGAATCTGGTCTTCCCACCAGTTTTTGGGCTAAAGCAGTGGCAACAGCTTGCCATACCCAAAACCGGTCAGTTTATGTAATACCCTTCGTTTAAAAATATGGGTTTCCATAAATTTTTTGCCTAACGGCGTTCAAAGAAAGCGGAAGTAAACTTCAAATGTCCAAACCAATTAAAATCTGTTTGGTTTCCTTATTCAATGGTGTTACAATTCATATCATCAAAACAAGTTTAAATGGAAACCCGTCGGTTGCCCAACACAAAACAACCGACTACAAAGCATGCAAACTACGTAAATGTCAATGATCTAATACTTGGAAATCCTCCTAACAATCGAAACACTTAAAGTTGTGAAAAGTTCCTTTTTACGATTGAGAGGATATTGCACAAGTTCACCAAGAATATGCAAAGTTGCAAAGTTGTTTTCTTGTTGTGCAAAGACCTCTATTTATAGACAAAGTTGGTATTGGGATTCCAACTTTGTCGTACAAATATGGTTGAGAGAATTTAAGGAAGCAATTTGACTTCCTTTGAAAATGCTTGATAAAGTATGACATAAAGTCACTTTATCCAACCTGCTTTATGCACTTTTGTACTTTAATCATAGACAATTGCTATTTTCCGGATAAAAGTAAATAAAGCAAAAAGGTCTTCCTCATAATCAGTGTAAATCTTTGTAAATGCTTTAAACTGACAATCTCCAGTTTCGATCTGGTTAGAATGCCAACTGGGCTTTGCTGCCATTGTCATTCTCTTTCTTCCACTTGTTATCTTCGACTTCAATTGGAATGTCTTCAGATGTATAATCAGATCTCAACTGGAGGGAAGCTCCAGTGGCATCAACTGTACACTGGCCACTGGACTTCATATATTTCTGGACAAATCAACTGGTCTCCAGATGTAACTGGAGACGCTCAGTTTTCAGCAAAACTGGACCTAACAAATTCCCCCTATTTGTCCTGAAATATTGCCAAGTCTTTTCAAGTTTTGTATCTATACAAAGTATGAACTTGAAAGACTTGTTTTGACTAAATCTATCTAATTTTCCAAGGCATTTTTATAGATCAACAAATGCCTTGGGTATTTCTTTTGAGTTTGTTAGATTTAATCTGTTATCTATCTTGTGGTTACAATCTGGCAACTTCATTAATACAAGGAAATGAAAAATTTACACAAGTTACAAGACTGCAAAATAAAAATACAAGTAGATAACTGGAAGAAGAACTTAAACAGATGGCCCTTCTCCAGTTCTCCTTCTCTTGTTCAAAGAACCAATAGGTTGAGTATCTTCAGGGTCAATCCCAAGTATGTTCTCCAGATTCTCTTTGTGTTAGATCTTGCCCTTTAACAGATTTATCCAAGCTTTCTCAAACTTATTCTTGGTCTCTTGAGCTTCCAAAAAGTTGACCATCTCAACCCATTCACTGAACCCATACTGAAGAACTGATGGATCGTCAGTTGTCACTAGTGGCCCTCTAGTGTAACTGACTTGCACTCTAAAGATCTTGGTGCTGGCTTCACAATAACACTTACACCATTTATCTTGCCATTTTGTTTTCTCTTAGCCATTATTGATGAATAATAGGCTCTGGCTTCAGATTCATTGGCAATCTTGACAGATCCAGCTAAGGCAGAATGCACAACAGCCTTTATATCATCATTGGACACCTCTCAAGTTTGTTCAACAAACGTTCTTAGATCAGCATCTCTGGGCAATGGTTTTCTTTGTGGTTGTGCCCTTTGCTTTGGTGGATTCAAAACCATTTTCACAATCTTTTGAAAATTTTCCAATCTCCTTTGAATCCCACCAGCCGTTATTTCTTTTGCCTTTTCCGCTGATACATTAATTGTTCTGGCATCGAAAGACACTTCATCATCTGGATAGTCCTTATCAAGCTCAATATCCAGTCTTTCCATTATGGCACCATGATTCTTTGATCATGTTTAATTCTGGCATATTGTTCATGTGAGATGCCCAATAAACCAGCATCTTGTGCATCAAGGACTCCTAAGTCTTTAATTTGTTCCCTGGCCAGCCTTTCGTCTTCTTTTCTTTTTCTTTTTCTTTTTTTCAGTGCATGACCAATTGCTGCCAGAGTTTTTGAGTCACTTTTTGTCACTCGAGGGAGTCTATCTTCATTACCAGTTTCAAGCACACTGGCTTCAGTACCAGTTGCTTTAGCTTGTGTATCAGTGGCCAGCTGGGCAGTTTCATCAGTTGCTTTACCCTTGCCCTTATCATCATTCCCCCTATCACCAACATCATCAAACTGTTCGATCACATGCTGACTAGCATCAATACTAGCAGCTACCACTATTGCCCTATCAGTTGAAGCACCTCCAGTGGAAGTTTGTGCAAGGACTGCACTTCTTTCCCCCTTGGCAGCATCTAGACCTGCCCTTATAACTTCCCAGTCAGAATTGTTGTGTGGCAACCGGTCAAGAGGCTGCCATGACTGCATGTCCTTGCACTCTTTGAAAATGGTGCACATCATCCTGAAAGATCTCCATAAATGGTTGGTCTCTCTAGACTGGGTCAGCACATTACCAGCAACTTGTGACTAACCAGTCTTCAGATCTTGTAACAACTGAGCATCTTCAGGAGAGAGACCAGCATTAACAACTTCTTTCTCTTCAACTTCCTTCTCTTTTAAACTTGCAACTTCAGTGGCTAGTTTGGCAATCGACGTGGTATGAGAAGATACTTGGGTATTCGATGCATTAATACTTCCCCTCAACTGGTTGATCTCAAGAGTTATTGGGGCCAGATCAACCTGAGGAGGTACAATCTTGGTGATCTCAGATATCACCCTTTTAACCAATTCCTCTTCTCTTGTAGCCAAAGTATCTTCAATCTTTTGACCCACTGAAGTTACCAATTACTGCCCAAGCTCAGTCACATCTAGACCAGGTTTTTCAACCAATTCTTTTACCTGTCTTTCAATCTCCTTCAAATCAACTTTAGATGTTCGAACATTGTTACCCAGCAAGTTGGAGATTGAAGTGGTGACTTTTGTTTGAGTAAGGTCAAAGGCTTCCTTAAGAGAACTGGATAAATTGTTGCAGCCAGTGACCAACTCATTGAGCTTTTTAAACACCAAGTCTTCATTAACTGTAAACTTGTTTATCCCCAGATCAACAACCTTTGAATTTGTAAGATTATCCTTGTTGTATCTGGAGATGGACTTGGTGTTCTTGTCAATTGTCTTTTGAACATCCTCCACCATTTGAATAAGGTTTCGGATGTCGGCTTGGAAAGAGACAAATTGACTGTCCAGTGACGGAGGGGAAGGTGTCACTGGACCAGCAGCAGGTGCTACTGGAGTAACTGGAGGAGACACATTAAGGAAAACCTCCTCAGTTAACAACTCAGTAGCGAAAGAAATAGAACCAGGGGTTGGCAAAGAAAAAGAACGTTCAGAGAGATCAATGTGTTGGACATGCTAAGTGTTAGGTCCAGATTTAGTCCAGAATAACTGGACTCGCTCCAGACTTACTAGACTCGCTCCAGACTCGACTACTGGAGCCTCACTGAAGATCTGACCAGAATCGTGTTCTACTGGACCTACTCCAGACTTGGAATCTAGAGTCCCTCTGAAGATTTGTCCAGAAATAATTGAAGACCAGTGAGCATATACTTGTATAGGAAATTTGGAGTATTCTCCAGATGAGCTCACTGGACTTCACCCCAGTCCAGATCAACTCTACTGAAGACATTCTGACTGAAGTCAAAGACTGAAGTCTGAAGAAAGAAGACTTAACAAATGGCGGAGTCCACTGGAAAGTCTTACCAGATCTGTTCACTGGAGGATTATCAGTGTTCTAGATCCTGCAAGTCTGAACACTGATATCAAGGATTGACTTTTCCCTTTACACACTTTCCAAAGAATAATCCACTTGTTCTTTACCAAAGTATACGTGTGTTAAGGTGGTTGGATAAAAGGATACACTTGCACTTGATGTGACTTTATCCTTATTCCTTATCCAATACATTTAATGTTCTTGTCGGATCATTAAATGTATGCAACCATATTTGTACGGCACAAAATTCACTGGTGAATTTTGTTGCCTATAAATACAAAGTCATTTCCTTGACAAAAATACTTTTAAGGATTCATTTTGCATTAAAGTGAATTTGTCCAAATACTCTCGATCTTAAACAGGGATACTTCACAACTTTAAGTATCTCGATCATTTGTAACTCAGAGGTTGTTAGGATACATACTTAATTGTATTATCTTGATTCCGCAACAACCTTGTGTTTTATTTAACATCATAAATAAAATACCCATGAAAAATACATAATGTTCCACTTTATTTGTTTATTGCTTTAAGTCTTGTATTACTTTATTTATATACTTGCATTTATAGTAAAGTAATACTAGTCCAATCTAGTGCTTATTAGACTTGTTGTATTTTGTATTTTCCTGGTTAACCATCGAACTTAAGGGACTCACACTAAGAATGCTCAGGTGTGTCCAACGGCGGCGATGGTGGTGGCATGTGTCTATTTCTAGACACAAATAATGATGAAAATGATGGTGGAGATGTATGTGGAACTCTTTGTGTCACGTGTAAATCACCCCCATGACAGAATTTTCAGTTGTTGAGTCCTAAAAAGAAAATGTAGGTTATTGTGTTAGCTCGAAGTGGCCACTGGAATGAGTCTAAAAGGTCGAGTAGAACTCGAGTTATGAATTTTTGAAGTCAGTGTGGTCATTCTGAATTTTCAGCAAAAACGATTCTGTGTCAGTTTTTAAAACGAGTATAACACACTTATACGGGTCAAATCTTGTGTTGGTCACTGAAGATAAAATGTACCTAAATGTGTTAAATTGAAGTGGCCACTGGAATGAGTCTAAAAGGTCGAGTAGAACTCGAGTTATGAATTTTTGAAGTCAGTGTGGTCATTCTGAATTTTCAGCAAAAACGATTCTGTGTCAGTTTTTAAAACGACCAGAAGTCACCTTTGAAGGAAAATTCACATATTGGTCACTAAAAATAAAATGTAGGTTATTGTGTTAGCTCGAAGTGGCCACTGGAATGAGTCTAAAAGGTCGAGTAGAACTCGAGTTATGAATTTTTGAAGTCAGTGTGGTCATTCTGAATTTTCAGCAAAAACGATTCTGTGTCAGTTTTTAAAACGAGTATAACACACTTATACGGGTCAAATCTTGTGTTGGTCACTGAAGATAAAATGTACCTAAATGTGTTAAATTGAAGTGGCCACTGGAATGAGTCTAAAAGGTCGAGTAGAACTCGAGTTATGAATTTTTGAAGTCAGTGTGGTCATTCTGAATTTTCAGCAAAAACGATTCTGTGTCAGTTTTTAAAACGACAGAAGTCACCTTTGAAGGACAATTCACATATTGGTCACTAAATATAAAATGTAGGTATATGTGTCATCTAAATTTGGCCATTGGAATCAAGTAAAAAGAGTGAGTAGAACTTGAGTTATGCTTGTTTGAAGTCTGCTTGGTTAAATATGAAAATGACGATTTTGGTACGAAAGTAAGTTTTGGCATCATGATAATGATATAAGAGATACATGTTTTGTGAACCAACCCAAGATTAATATAAGATTGTAAATGATGGGTTGGGTTTTGAAATGCTAGTGATTATGGCTAGACGGCCTAGTATGTGATTGATGATCCTATATGCGTTTGTGATTTGTTGCTAGGTTGAAGCATACATATTTTGTGTTCTTGCGGTCATCTTGATTTTATGATTTTGGTTGTCGCGGAGGAGGTGAGTTTTCTTGCATACTTTTATATATGCCTTGGGTCAATTACCATATGATGGTGGATTCCGTGTGTGGTAATTGATTTGGCGTTGAGCCTAAGTAGTGGCCGTCTTTGATTACGGGCCTAAGTAGTGGCCATAGTCCATGTGGGACATAGCTCATGTGGAGCATTGATATTGTTTATTGAGATTGTAATCATTTGCTTATATGGATCCATGTAATGCGTTGGCACAAAGGTGAGTATTATAGATATGGCACGACGGTGTCATAGTCTATATGCAATAGACCTTTGTGCATTGCCCTCCTTCGTGTGTATAAACGTATGCAAGATTATTCACTAAGCTTTGCTTACTTTTTAGTTGTTTACACTTTTTATAGGTTGTCCCGGAAGCGGAACCATGTTAAGTAATATAAAGATTGAAGTTTGAAGTTGCTTTATGGATTTTGATTGCTTTAGCTAAATGCGGAAAATGGTAATATTGATAGGACCCGTAGAGACCCCCTTTGAACTATTGGTTTCATGGTACATTTGATTGTTTTTGTATAATTATTGATTATGTCAAGTGTAAGAATTAAGGAGTTTTGGTCATTCTCAATGGGTCATTTTGTAATAGAAATGAATTTGATTGTGATGAACATATTTTGGAAACTCATTATCCGTAACAGGTTTTGACGATGATTTTACGAAAAGGTAATACCGAAATTTCTAATTTTTGCGTATTGTCTTTTATAACGAGTTTTGGTACACATGGATTCCTCTGTGCTGTTTTATACGGATTTATAAAAGATTGTAAATTGAGTCAAATGTCAAAGGTTGAATCTTGGTTCTGACTTTTACTGAATCTTGGTCTTGGTTTTACTTCATCTTGGTTGTGATTTTTCTTCATATGGGTAAAAAAAAAAAAATTCCTTATTTTTCTATTAAATCGAGTTGTGTCGTTTCACTTTGGCCATCTTACTGAAGATTGCAAAATGTTAAGAAGGGAGATTTCTACTCTTCTAGCCAAAGGATATCTTAAAGAGCTCCTTGGAAGGAAGAAGGCTAAGGATGTTGAAGGCATAGAATTTGCAAGGCCTAATTCGACTCAAAAAGCAGATTCTTCACCTCCAGATGCAAGAGTAATTAACACTATTTCTGGCGGATCAGAAGTATGTGGGACAACGTACTCAGCAGCCAAGAGTAAAAACTCGTTACATTATTCAAACATAAAATACAACATCAACAATTACAACATTTAAAAACCATACAAGTTAACTCTAGTTGCCACAAACAAAAGGGGTAAACCAATAAACATGAATACGACCAGGAGCGGAAGAGCTTCATCCAGAGGAAGTTGAAACACGCCGTACAACCACGGTATGATACCCAAGTAAACCAAAATTATAAGAGGGTTCAACATTTTTTTATTATTATTTTCGGTTTATGAACTATATGATGAGGAAAGTAGTAAGAGTTGTGGAGAGTATGTGTGTGTAAATGTTTATGGTAAATGAAAGGTATGTGTAGTGGAATTAGTATTTATTATAAAAAAAAAAAGAAGGGTGTGCCGCTCCAACGGCCGAAAAAGGAAAAGAGGGGGAAAGATAAATTTGAAATTTGTATTTTTTTATATATAATTCTAATACATATATGTGTGTATATGTATATATATAAATGTTTTATACCTTAATAAATTACGGAAAAGTAAATATGTATACTTAGACAAAATTCTATATATATATATATATATATATATATATATATATATATATATATATATATATATATATATATATATATATATATATATATATATATATATATATATATATATATATATATATATATATATATATATATATATATATATATATATATATATATATATATATATATATATATATATATATATATATATATATATATATATATATATATATATATATATATATATATATATATATATATATATATATATATATATATATATATATATATATATATATATATATATATATATATATATATATATATATATATATATATATATATATATATATATATATATATATATATATATATATATATATATATATATATATATATATATATATATATATATATATATATATATATATATATATATATATATATATATATATATATATATATATATATATATATATATATATATATATATATATATATATATATATATATATATATATATATATATATATATATATATATATATATATATATATATATATATATATATATATATATATATATATATATATATATATATATATATATATATATATATATATATATATATATATATATATATATATATATATATATATATATATATATATATATATATATATATATATATATATATATATATATATATATATATATATATATATATATATATATATATATATATATATATATATATATATATACAATCCTTGTATTTGTTTATACATCAATAAATCAAATACATTAGAAAACAACGTGTCTCAATGCTACATACTTGATTATATTTATATATATATCCTTATATAGTTTCTGCCATTTGTTCTTGCATTTTATATCTAGTCAATTGTTTCTTGTTATCCATATCTGGATCGTAAACTGAACTTGTCCATCAAGATCAGTTGTACTTTCCAGTCGGGTTTGTTATTCATCTATATATTTGGGACTCACAATTGGTATCAGAGACACAAGGTTGAATTTTATCAATTCATTAACCTTTGATCTGCATAGATGGCTGACTTTGAACAAGAACGACCTGACCCTAATAATGCTACTCCACCCCCTCTCATCAACAACAATATACCATCACACAATGTTCACGTACACTTTCCAAATAATCCTGTTCCCAAGTTTGATGGGAACAGTGAAAACTTTCAAACATGGAAAGCGTGCATGCTTAAATATATTGCTGGTGTTGAGAGACATTTACCAGATATCTTAAAAGAAGGACCCTTTGTCCCCATGAATGCTTCTACTGTTGTCAGAAATGCCGATGGGACTCCTAGGCAGTCACCTAAGGAGAAGGATCATTGGTCTGAGGAAGATCATAGACTTGTAGACCTGGACACCAAGTTACAAAATATGATTTTATACGCAGTTCCAGAAACCCTAATGCCCACTCTTGTTTTACTTGAAAATTCCAAATTAATGTGGGAGGAACTAATGACACAGTTTGAAGGCACGAATGAGACAATTGTCACAAGAAAAGTTGCTTTAAACAAAAGATATGAGTCTTTCTTTGCTATCCCTGGGGAGTCTTTAACTCAAACCTACATCAGATTTACAAATCTGGTAAACCAACTGAAAGCCCTGGGTGTAACCAAAGACAAAGAAATTTTGTTGGAAAAATTTTGTGACATTTTACCTTCTAAATGGGAAAATTTAATCTTGGTCTTGAGACAAGGCAAAACCTTGCACAGTCATACTCTTGCTTCCCTTTATGGAGCCTTCAGATATACTGAAGAGAACAAAGCTGAAAGAGCCTTGGCTGAGCAGGATGCCAAGAATCATGTTTCTACCAGTTCTGGTACGGTTCAGTATTCTGAACCACATAGTACTGCTCTACTATCTTCTGAGAGTGATGTTTTTGACTCGATGAAGAAGATGGTGTCTGAAATGTTAAAAACTGGTGTCTCTGCTAATGTCACTCATGATTGTGATGAGAATGACAATGATGATCTGGTTGCCATGCTGGCTAAAACGTTCAATCGTTTTAAGGCCAAATCAAGTCGATCTGGCAAACCTTTTGCTTCCAGTGCTTCTATTGACAAGTCTAATCTTGAATGCTTTAAATGCGGCAAGAAAGGACATTTCATGAAGGAATGCAGATCTAGTCAACCTTCATCATCACAATCTGCTCCTAACCATTCTATTTTTCAGAAGTCTGATGACAGCTATAAGGCCAAATACAAGAAGTTGAAGGCACATATGGCTCTTTTGGCACAAGACAACTCTAGCAACAGTTGCATGATTGCCAAAACTGAAAAGTGGGAAGACTCTGATGAATCATCTGATGATGAGGAGGAAGTTAGGGACATGTGTTTCATGGCACAAGAAGATCAAGGTCATTTGGTCAAATCCGATGTTGAATCTGGTCGCTGGGTGGATATAGTGATGAAAAAGGTCAGTAATTTTGGCTTTGAAGAAAATGAGGAACACAAACTGGACCTTTTGGTTCTGTTAGAGGCTGACATCTCATTTGTTGAGACAGTGCGTTCAGAAAGCTTAAAAATGTTTGAAAACAATACTTCTGAACTGAACGCCAGTCAGGCCAGACTAAAAGAACTGAAAGATGTTCATTTGGCCCTAAAAAGTTATCAGTCCATGGTTGCCACTTTAGAGTTGGAAAAAGAAGAGTTAAAAACCATCCTTGAAAAAGAACAGAAAATAATTAAATCTTGGATGAGTGCACCAAAACCAGATGCTGCAATTAAAAATACTTTTGCAAATCAAAAAACAGCATATGAATCTGGTGATCTTCACATGGCATCTATAATCACTGATTTAGATGCACTTCCAAAGGAAATGAAACCTGAAATTATTTTTCCTAAAGTTGGCAAACAGAAAACTATGACTGATAGGGCCCAGGAACAATCTGAGGGTAAATCTGAAACATCTCAGACAACTGTTTCAGAAAAGAAGGCTAAATCCAAAAAGCCATCCCCTCAGACTTCATCTAAGGTTCCCAAGGACCAAAAGAAGAAGAAAAATATCTCCCCCACTGAGCCTTCTACCTCAGATTCTGGTAAGGCTCAGGTGTCTAATGAAGAATCTATTTTGTTAAGGTTAGAAAGTCAATTTCAACTATTGGCTAGACAAGTGCAGAGTTGTAATGCACGTTTAAAAAATGTTGAAACTCCTCCTCTTCAACCTAAACAAAACACAAAACCTTTTTCTAAGCAAACCAAGAAGAAATCTGAAAAGAAAAAGGTTGAAAACCCCATCAAACCAACTATTTTTCTGTCATCTGAAATAATGACTGAAATCCCCTTTGATCCTTCTGTTCCTTATAAACCAAAGAAATCTGAGACTGCTAAGGGAGAGTCTAGTGAACCCATCCAAAGATGGGTTCCCAAAAAGAACTAATCTTTGATTGTGTGCAGGGAGACCGAAAGAAGAACATATGGTTTCTGGACAGTGCTGCTGGCCGAACCATGACTGGTTATCAGACCCTGCTAGAGGAATATAGGGTGCAAGAGGGGCCCTCAACAGTTTTTGGAAATGATGGTAATGGAAAAACTGAGGGATATGGTGTGGTGAATAATGGTCAAGTCAAATTCACACGTGTTGCATATGTGAACGGTTTGAAATATAACCTGATCAGTGTCAGTCAACTATGTGATGATGGCTTCAAGGTTTTATTTGATATTTCACAAGGCACCATATTCAACAGAGATGGAAAGGTGGTACTGATTGCACCAAGAAAGGGAAACATTTATGTCATTGATATGAATCCTTCTACCTCTGAACAATGTTTCTACTCAAAGGCAGATGAAGACACAAATTGGTTGTGGCACAAGAGACTTTCCCATCTAAACTTCAAGAACATTAATAAGTTGTCAAGAAAACAACTTGTTGATGGGATACCCTCTATGTCTTTCAACAAAGACAAGCCATGTCCAGGTTATGAAATGGGTAAGCAGAAAAGAGCTTCATTCAAGACAAAGCAAAGCTTTAGTATTATTGAACCTCTTCATATGCTTCACATGGACCTTTTTGGACCAGTGAATGTTCAGACCAGAGCAGGAAAGAAATACACCCTTGTTATAGTTGATGAATATTCAAGATACTGCTGGGTGATTTTCCTCAGGTCCAAAAGTGAAGCTGCTGCTGAAATCATTGCTCTCATCAAACAAATTGAGCTCAAATACAAGCGAAAAGTTTGTCAGCTCAGAAGTGACAATGGCACTGAATTCAGAAATGCCACTCTGGAGTCCTTCTGTACTGAAACTGGCATATCTCAGAACTTCTCCTCAGCCTACACACCAGAGCAGAATGGTGTTGTAGAAAGAAAGAATCGTACGCTGATTGAAGCTGCTAGAAGTATGTTGAATGAATCTGGTCTTCCCAAGAACTTCTGGGCTGAAGCTGTTGCAACTGCATGCTACACTCAGAACAGATCTATCTACGTCAAAAGACACAAGAAGACCTCCTATGAAGTACTCAGAAATAGAAAGCCTAATATTGGATACTTCCATGTATTTGGGTGTCCAGTATACATTCTGAATGATTCCAGTCAGCTTGGAAAATTTGACGCAAAAGCTGATGAAGGATACTTCCTAGGATATTCATCAAATCGCAAAGCCTTTAGAGTCTTTAACAAGAGACTTGAAAAGGTTGATGAGTCAATTCACGTTACCTTTGATGAATCAAATTCTGCAATCTTTAAAAACTCCATTCCTGTACCACCCTCAGAAAGTCCAATGAGTTTTGGTGATTCTGATCCTATTGCTGAAACTGATCAGACACCTGAACCTGCTTCTGAACATCTCCGTTCAGAACCAACAATAAAAAGGCCAAGCAACATTCCATCTTATCCTCCAGTCAGTTTCAAACTACCTTCTGAACTGACTATTGGATCAGATGTACATGCTGCTTCTCCTCTGATATCAGGCTCCGCTGAGCAACCTCAATCTGAAGAATTTCATGATGCAAGTCATGATCTGCAGGAAGAAGAAGGAGCTGCAGATGTATTTTCTGAAGCTCCTCCTGAAGTTACTCAGAGAAGTTCTTGCACTGATATCATTATTCATCCTGGTCAATACACTAAGTGGACTAAAGCACATCCTATCGAGCAAATCATTGGGAATTCCACTAGTGGGTTCAGACCAGAAGAGCCACAAGCGATCAATGCTTAAACGTCAGTTTCTTATCTCTTATTGAACCCAAGAAGATTGACGAGGCTATGAATGACCCAAGCTGGGTTGAAGCCATGCAAGATGAGCTCAACCAGTTTAAAAGAAACGATGTATGGGAACTCGTTCCTTGTCCCAGTAACCTGAAGAAGGAACCAATTGGGACAAGATGATCTTCAGAAACAAGATGGATGAAGATGGTCATATCATCAGAAACAAAGCAAGACTTGTTGCAAAAGGATATGCACAAGAAGAGGGAATAGATTTTGATGAAACTTTTGCACCAGTTGCCAGACTTGAAGCTATCAGAATATTCTTAGCTTTTGCAGCTCATCATCAATTTAAAGTCAATCAAATGGATGTCAAAAGTGCATTCCTGAATGGAGAACTAGAAGAAGTCGTTTATGTGTATCAACCACCAGGGTTCATCAATGAAGAAAAACCACATTGGGTGTACAGACTGAACAAAGCCTTATATGGTCTGAGACAAGCACCCAGAGCCTGGTATGATACTCTTACTAAACATTCTTAAAAATGGTTTTAAACGTGGTGCAATTGATACACTTTGTTCATATTGCATGATAAAAGTGATATCCTTTTAGTACAAATTTATGTTGATGATATTGTGTTTGGTTCTACAAATGAGAAGATGTGTGAAAAATTTTCTAAAATCATGTCTTCTGAGTATGAAATGAGTATGATGGGTGAACTGGC
>CM067167.1:12440493-12460493 GCA_034093135.1 Erigeron breviscapus
CATAGACAATTAATAATTAAAACTTAGAATCCAACGTCACATTTAAATGATGGTTAGGTGACCTTTATCCCATGATCTAAATTAACAAGGTAGTCAACGTTTGACAATTGCAACTTTTACAATTTCTAGTGGTATGGGACCGGTTTAATATCTTATATTAAATTGGCATGTTTAATCCCATCAACGCCTTTGGTTATCATGCTTCGGTGACCCTAATCACATGGTTTCCAAATCAAGTTGTCCTACTTATACACACATGTAAATTTATTTTATACTAGTGGTTAGGTGACCTTTATCCCATAAGTACGATAAATTTACCTTAACTTATAAGTTCCCTCAAAGTAGTTAGGTGACCTTTATCCTACAAAGAGTTTCCAAATAATTAAGTGTTGTATAAAAGGATGGCGTTTAACTTGTTTTTCAAGGGTCGTTTGAGTTTTTATATTCTAGTTAATAACTATGTACCATAATGAATTTTGAAATCCATATTTCAAGGTTCTTTTATAAAATCCATTTTTATAATTGTGACAATTAACTTTTAATAAAACCCATTTTAATTTACCAAGTTAATGTCAATATTAAAACCAATTTTAATCTTTATGTGTGTCTTTTAGTTTGTTGGTTTTTAAGCATCCACATGACAAAATAATAAACAACCATACAAACATGACAAACATAATAATAAGTGCACAACATTAGCCAACTATTTTGACCACACTTGTTAGCCGAAACAAGTGGGTCAAAAGGTCTCAACCTAAGGGACAAAGTAACACAAAATTTTGTGTTAGTTGAGCTCCCACTTGATCTTGCATCCAAATGCTTCAAGTAATCTTTTGTGATGTGATTTGAATGTCTTTCTTCACTCTTCCTTTTGGCCTCCAAAACAGCCCCTAAACTCTTTAAAGCTTTCTTGGAGATTATGTTTACAAGAAAAATGCTACTAATCTATTTATTACATACCAAATGGAATAAATAAATTACATAACCAAATGAATGAATAAAATCCTATTTAACTATTACAACCATTGAATAATTAAATAAATACAAACACATCCATACATCCCAATCAATCACAAGGTCTTTTGGCTAAGTTGTGACACTAAAATACACAAAAAAAGAACCCTTTTTGTGTATATATATTGGCCCAAAAAATGCAGAAAATTTGGCCAAAAAAATGTTTTTGTCCAAACAAAATCAATTTTTGATGCATATATCCATATAACCGGCTCTAGATGCCATTGTTGGTTCTTGTTGGGTTTTATCAAAGTCATATTATCATTATAATATCAAAAACGCAGCGGAATATTGAACCATTTCAATGTGTTATATGTGGTTAAAAACCAAATTTTAACTTATTAAAGAAAACCCAAACAATAAGGATCCATGTATATGAATAATATGCAATCAAAACAACAACCATAGGGTGTTTTAGAAGACTACCTTCTTCCAAGCTTATGAGAAGGTTGATATGAAGGAGATGATGATCTTGAAGTGGCAAGTCTTCAACCTAGAAGAACCTCAAGCTTGTATACCCCAAACTATCAACAAACACCCAAATGTGCTAGGATTTAAACTTGAAAAACCCTTCCCTTTTGTCCTCCTTGATGCCGAAATTAAAAGAGAAAAAGAAGAGAGTTTTTGCTCTTGAGAAAGTTGAGAGAGTTCTTGCAAAATGCATGTAAGAAGTGATACACTCTATGTTGAGTGTTGTGTGTATAATAATAAGAGAATGCATGAGTTTTAAGTGGAGAAAAACTCAAAACACATGGGGGGGGGCGGCCCCTAGGTCCATCACATGGGACTTTTCCACCAACTTTTTAAACTTGTATTTTATATAAAACATTTTATATAAAAGTCTTGTAACTTGTTACATACCTTATGTAACATGTTATATATTATACACAACATATATATGTGTTTATTTCACCAAATAAAACACATTCATATTTCTCTCAAAATAAATTATCCATATAATTTATATATATATATACATTTCTCAAGTGCAATTATTTAGAAAACCACTTTCTAAAAGTTTCAAGTATTGATATTTATTTAAAGATCATATCTTATAAATAAATATTATAAGTGTTTGTCTAGCTTGTTATTGGGTATGACCCGACTTGGATCATCACGTACTAGCCACGTCAATTTAATATGTGTCTTGGGCAGACGAATTCCAACACCAAGTGCAGCATGTAAGGAATTATGGTTTAATTCCTTAAATGCTCACAACCACATTTGTACGATCTTGTCCACATCATCATGGACTTGGTCTATAAATACAAAGTCTTCTCACAACTTGCAAACAGATTGAAACTTTAGCATTGCAACTTGTGAGATATACTCTAAGTAAACTTACGAGTATTTCCAAGTTAATTAGATCACTTGTATTTCAGGATTGTTTAGATACTTACACTTGGGTGTTTATCTTTGTTCCGCAACAATCCTTGTATTTGTTTATACATCAATAAATCAAATACATTGAAAAGAAAACAACGTGTCTCAATGCTACATACTTGATTATATTTATATATATATATCCTTATATAGTTTCTGCCATTTGTTCTTGCATTTTATATCTAGTCAATTGTTTCTTGTTATCCATATCTGGATCGTAAACTGAACTTGTCCATCAAGATCAGTTGTACTTGCCAGTCGGGTTTGTTATTCATCTATATATTTGGGACTCACATATGTATATTACTTAACTTATCACAAAGGAAATAAAACTAATTTTCTTTATTCAATATTTAATAATTTATTAAAATATTTGCAAAGGTTAAGTCAGTCTTTTATTTATAAATATTTCTGTTATAAATTTTAATTATGAATAAATTTTATACAATAAAAATCTACGGACATGACCTGACTACCAGTCTCAAAACCTATGAACAAAAATAGGCATAGATAACTCTATGTATTTTTCAATAACTTTATCGATGTTAGTTCTACCTAAATTTCGGGACGAAATTTAAATAACTGGGGGAGAATGTGACAACCGCCAAAATTTCAGGTTGATTAATTTACTATTACGTGTACTATTTAAATTTTTGTTGATCAAACAATATGAACAAACATTTTATGGCATAATAAACTGAACAAATAATTTTTGATAAATTATGGATAACTATTGCCAAGAACTCAAATAGTTATTTGAGAGTTGCTTATAAATACTTTTTCATACTTATACTATCAATAACCGTATTTATGAATAGTACCGTATTCATGAATAGTAACGTATACATGAATAGTACCGTATCCGTGAATAGTAATCGTATCTAGAAATTTTATTTTATGAATAGTACCGTATTCATGAATAGTAACGTATACATGAATAGTACCGTATTCATGAATAGTAACGTATACATGAATAGTACCGTATTCATGAATAGTAACGTATACATGAATAGTACCGTATTCATGAATAGTAACGTATACATGAATAGTACCGTATTCATGAATAGTAACGTATACATGAATAGTACCGTATTCATGAATAGTAACGTATACATGAATAGTACCGTATTCATGAATAGTAACGTATACATGAATAGTACCGTATTCATGAATAGTAACGTATACATGAATAGTACCGTATTCATGAATAGTAACGTATACATGAATAGTACCGTATTCATGAATAGTAACGTATACATGAATAGTACCGTATTCATGAATAGTAACGTATACATGAATAGTACCGTATTCATGAATAGTAACGTATACATGAATAGTACCGTATTCATGAATAGTAACGTATACATGAATAGTACCGTATTCATGAATAGTAACGTATACATGAATAGTACCGTATTCATGAATAGTAACGTATACATGAATAGTACCGTATTCATGAATAGTAACGTATACATGAATAGTACCGTATTCATGAATAGTAACGTATACATGAATAGTACCGTATTCATGAATAGTAACGTATACATGAATAGTACCGTATTCATGAATAGTAACGTATACATGAATAGTACCGTATTCATGAATAGTAACGTATACATGAATAGTACCGTATTCATGAATAGTAACGTATACATGAATAGTACCGTATTCATGAATAGTAACGTATACATGAATAGTACCGTATTCATGAATAGTAACGTATACATGAATAGTACCGTATTCATGAATAGTAACGTATACATGAATAGTACCGTATTCATGAATAGTAACGTATACATGAATAGTACCGTATTCATGAATAGTAACGTATACATGAATAGTACCGTATTCATGAATAGTAACGTATACATGAATAGTACCGTATCCGTGAATAGTAACGTATACATGAATAATACCGTATCCATGAATAGTACCGTATTCATGAATAGTAACGTATACATGAATAGTACCGTATTCATGAATAGTAACATATACATGAATAGTACCGTATCCGTGAATAGTAATCGTATCTAGAAATTTTATTTTATGAATAGTACCGTATTCATGAATAGTAACGTATACATGAATAGTACCGTATTCATGAATAGTAACGTATACATGAATAGTACCGTATCCGTGAATAGTAAACATCGCTTTCATACTTTATTCTTATAATATAAACGTCCAAAACCCGCTCACAGAGGTTAGTTGAGTAAAAATTATTAAAATGAAAGTTGTAGATATTAATTTTCCGATCTTATAGAAACTTGAATTTTCTCAATAGGAGCCCGTATGCATAATTTAGGATTAAAACAATGTATAAATATATACTACTAGGATAAATGAAATCTATCATTAGAAACGTCCAAGAGGTAGTGGGAAACACACTTTATTCTACTTTATAATTTAAAAGTCATAAATTATGAATCACGGGTTTAGTTCACTAGAGATATGGACAAAAAGAATACTATATATATACATATCCCTTATTCATGATTAACTTTATAATATAATAATAATATAATATAATAATATTACGCGTTATATATCGAACGCGTTATATTTAACGCGTTTTCCCCTTCTATAAATAGCCACCTTCGTTTAACCATAAAACTCACACCATCATATATTCACTTCTAAATTTCTCTCTGATAATCACACAAGATTAAGTACGTCTAAGTGATCTTTCTTCTACAACACTAAGGTGAGTCTTCATACTCCTCTTTTCAATTATTTATACATTTATTTGGGGACTGAGATACATGCAATAAAACTACTTGTTATACTTATATGTATATTTTCAAAGTTATATACTTATATGTATATTTACAAAATTATATATATATTATATATATTTTGTAACTCCACTTTATTTATTTTACCTTCGGGGTAAAATACAAACTCTTTACTGTTATGATGAACACAAGTATTCCAGAAATGTATATATGGTTGATTCTAAGTTGCTCTGTTCACTCAAAGTCCTCACTATCATGAACGATTAATTATGGAAACATAAACGTGGGTATATTGAATAGTACTATTGGGGTAGGCACCCCCATCCGTGTTGGTCATACCAACTGGATACGGATGCATTATATTTGGAAAGCTTAGGGTACCCTGAACAAGGTACCTACTCTGGAGGCAAATAAACACACACTTGTCTAGTTTCGGTTCATGAGCTTAGAACTTGATATATACAGTTTCAACTCTTGCTTATGTTTGATCCATTGTGTGATCAAATGGTTACTTAAATCTTGTGGTTCATACTCTGTATTTTAATTAAAAACATATGATACTCTTTGCTGATATTGTATCATAAATACTTGACATTGCGGTAAGGCAATGATCACACTGAACTCTGGCATTTTGAGAAACTATAATTTCTATATGAAAAACTTATGGAACTCACCAACTTTATGTTGACGTATTTTAGCATGTATTCTCAGGTAACTAGACGATACTCTATACATGGGACATTTTTCCGCTGCATACAACATACTGGACCATGGCCTACCCTCAGACTCTAGTAAAGACAAGTCAATTTGCTAAAGTCTTTGTCTACTGTTTAATATTGTTTAATATTAAATAAATGTTTTCAAGAATAATATCTTTCATAAATTGTAATATAAATTTGTGAACAATGCTTTTATATAAATGTATTTTAAAACGACAACGTTTTGTGTCGTTCAGTATATCTTGTGTTGTGAATCCATGTACGTCATGCCCCGTCTAGGGCGGGTGTGACAATCGCTGAAGGCTCGCTGATGAAACTTCTCGCTGAGGCTATCAGCGACTACTTGGCTCAGCAAGTAATCTTCAGCGAATCCATAACTCAACATGGTGTTGTGGGTTCAGTGAAGTTAAACCGACGCCCTCTTGGTCTTCTCGGAGTAGACAAAGGACTATACAAAGGGAGACCCGAAGAACGCAAGTTCATCAACTAAAGCAATACCTGCAAACACACAATTAACACAAACACGTCAAATGCACCTGTGATAAGAAAAGAAAACTAAACTAATAAAACAAGTAACTTTCTCACGCGTGAGAAAGGATCAAACCACAAAATTAACAACTAAATCGGCACACAATCCCTGGCAGCGGCGCCAAAAACTTGATGTGTAAAATCGAGTTTGTAAAGTTTATAAACAAGTACCCACTAAAAACCGACTACTACACACTTTCAGGCAGTGGACCTGATCGCATATAGTATAGTAAGTAGTAAGTCCGAGATCGTTCGCGGGGATTGGTTTTGAAATAATTGTTTGCTAAAGTAGTTTTATAAAAAGGGTGGAACCGTAGCCGAGTTGCTACCTAACTTTGACAATTTGAAATTAAAGAAATTGAAATGACAAGACAATTAAAAGTAAAGAAAGTTCAGACAATATAAATAAAGATCATCCACTTCGAATCCACTTGACTTCAGCTATGATTGCACAAGTTAAAGATCAAATTCTTTAGAGTTGACAATATAATCGTGAAAGGATAAAAATGCTCGCGTGGTACCACCAACCGCTCGCAAATCACCCAACACCTAAGTTGCTAGTTTAATTACCCAAGCCGGTACCACCAATGCCTAGAAAATCTCCCCAACAATTAGTTTGCTTGATTATCCAATTACCAATTATGCCTATGTGAATGAAAACGTGGTACCACCAACCGTTTCTAAACACGTTTACCAATTAATTCCTATTATAGATTTGACATTCACCGTCATACCATGAACCGGTGACAACCAACCATAGACAATCGAATTGCAACGATAAACATATTCACCTAGTACCACTAACGATGAACACATAAACCATCAACATCAAAAGAATAAATCACAAGGAATTAATTGATAACGATCACGACACAACGATAATTGAATCAACTCTTGAATTAAAATATTGCAATCATGTCATTCGTCAAGTTTCATCAAAGTGGATGATTAGAAATCTAGCCACTCATGGTAAATTGAAATTCATAAAAGAAATTGAAAGAGAACATATTGTACCAATGATTGTTGAATTTAAATTGCAAGACAGAAAATTAGATACGATCTAGATGGATGTTCTTGAATCTTCAATGAATCCAATGATGAAATCTGAGATGATCCTTGAAAGAATTCGTGGTAGAACAGCTCCTAGAAAGAAAATTTGATAACTTGGGAAATAGGGTTTATTTTCTATTTATACCTCCCCAAAATCTGATGCAAAAAGGCTGAAACCCTGATTTCCCCGTGCACTCACTGCGGCGCAGTGGGCATGGTGCACTCCCACTGCGGCGCAGTGGAACATCCCTGGAATTCTATTCTTATGGTGAATGCGGCGCAGTGGGGTGTGAATACTCCCACTGCGGCGCAATGGTAATCCTCTAGAAAATCATTTCTTTTTTTCGACCAGTGACTGCGGCGCAGTGGGGATCCACTCCTCCCACTGCGGCGCATGGAATATCGTCTGGAATTCATGTGGCTTTCCCACCAGTGACTGCGGCGCAGTGGGGTGTGAATACTCCCACTGCGGCACAACTCAAACTTGCTGAAATCTTTGGTTCTTCTTTATTAACAGCTCTCGAACACTCGGATCAACATCTTGGCCTAAAATTGTCAGAAAATGCACCAAATGGACGCACAACCTGCTAAGAACCTGAAAGCACTAACAAACACCATAAACGCGCCAAATGCATAAAAATTGACTCAAAACACATACAAAAAAAAGCCATAAATGATGTGGCGATCTATATAAATTGGTCACATCAGGGTGCAAGTGCAGACACGGACTCTACTGTGTGTTGGGCTAGCACACTTTCATTTCTTCACCATCTCCTCCTAAAGAAGTTTTGGAGATGGCTGCTTGTGGGTTTCCCCTTTAACTCGATTCTTCTGGTTCTTGTTGGGAAGAACCATAAGGGTTAGCTTCGGTACTAATGTCCTTGGGCACTGAGGACGATTTCTTAAATTTTCGATGTTTAAGTACGCCCTTTGGAGATCCTGAGGGACCTTTTGGGAGGTCCTCAGGTTGGTCAGTGGAGGAGGGAATTGGTGGTTTGGTAGATGAAGTTGCTGGGGTTTTAAACAACTTCAACATTTGACCACCAGGTGCACCAATGGGTCTCGCATTCTTTTGCGACCCGCTCGGTGACCTTTCTGAGCCAGTCGGTCGTGCTGTTTCAGTTTTACTAAATACCTGAGTCATTTCAGCAGAAAGTTCTGGTTCTGGTTCTGGTTATGAAGTGGATGCCTTTGATAGATCCCTGCAGAACTCCGTTGCTGAAGACTCAAGCCCCTCAACATGATACGCATCTCCAAGCATATTCATAAAGTAGATGCTCAGAAATCTGGGAAATGAGATATGTAGACTTCTTTTGCCCTTTAATTTTGCCACCAACTGAGAGAAGAGTACCTCAGCGAAGTCTACCTCAATCCCATGCAATAAATAATATCCCATTTCAACTTGTGGCAAGGATATCTGATCCAACCCACCATAGTTTCCTCCTAGGCACTCGACAATCTGAGTCCAAAAATATCTCCAACAGTTTCCAAATCCAGACAAAATATGTGTCCAGATGACTTCAGATTGTCGTCTGCATCAACCATGTCATTGTGACCCATGGCCTGCAGTACCTCCCTAAAGTTAACTCCTTTAAGCCTTTTAGCATAGGCTAAAGAAGATGGAAGGTAATTCAAGTGAAGGGCCTCCCAGAACCCAACAAGTGAAAGGATATACTGCTTAGTGCCTTCTTTTAAAGAAAAAGCAATGGATTTTTCATCCTTGCTTAAAGTGGCAGTATACCAGAATTCAAATAAGTATCTATGATACAATACTTGAGGATCTGCAGTCAAAGCAAAATGGAGAGGAGACTCTTCAAAAAATTTATTAATTCTCCCCATTAAAGTTTTATTCTTGGCATTCAGTGCGGCCACAAAATTGTTCATATTGATCTAAGGGTCGATGGATCGAACCCCTTTGGCCATTGTGCACATGCCTTGACTGTCTTGGATGGTTTGTATTCGAATGTTATAAGTGATTTGGCTTGAGAAGCAGGTTTAGCCATTATTTCTACAAGGGAAAACTGAAAATGATTGATGAGTTTAGGGTTTTGGAATTTTGAATGAGGGAGAATGATGATTGGGAGTAAATGTAAAGAGAAGTAAATGAAGGAATTGTTTTCGGAAAAGGTATTTATATTTATGATGGAATACAAAGGGTTTTTCCAAAATAAATAAAATAAAAAGATTTTGAATTTCAAACCCAAAGGAAAATAATATTTTATTGAAATCAATTTTGATCGGGTTTGAAATCGAAATAATTTTGGGGTATACGTCCGCATTTAATATAAAGACGGTTGGGGCCCCACTTTTGGAAAACTTTTCAACTTACATTAATAAAATGTGATGATCACTTTTACATTTACGCGCCACTTGTGTAACACGTCAGCAAAAAGCATCATTATTCAAACGTTATACAGTAACTGTCACGTGTTCACACAACGACCAAGTATCCAAAAGACATTATAAAGGACTGAATCATTTCAGAAATTACTCACAAAATCTGATCATGGTCAGATTTGAGGAATCTGAACTATCTCAGTTTACACAACTATTCTGAAATCATTTCAGAAATTCTGAGGCATTTCAGACAAAATATTTTTCAGAAAGCAAAGTTCCCCCTTAAAGAAAAATTCTTTTAAGTACAAAAATATTTGACATTCCCCCCTGAGGTGATGCTATACAGGATTTAGCATACCTAACTCACTGATGAGATGTTTAAACGTTTTGACATCCAAGGGTTTTGTAAAAACATCAACGAGTTGTTTATTAGTGGGAATGAAATGAAGTTCAATTTCACCTTTAATAATGTGATCTCTAATAAAATGATACTTGAGGTCGATATGCTTGGTTTTGGAGTGCATTACAGGATTGTGAGAGATGGAAATGGCACTGGTGTTATCACAAAATATTGGAGTTTTGTATATACTTAACACCATAATCAGTTAGTTTGTTCTTCATCCACAGAATCCGAGCGCAACAACTTGTTGCAGAAATGTATTCAGCTTCAGCTGTGGAAAGTGACCCTGCAGTTTGCTTCTTGCTTATCCAACTGACCAATTTGCCACCTAGGAAATGACAACCACCTGTGGTACTTTTCCTATCTATTTTACAACCTACATGATCAGAATCTGAATAACCCATTAGATCTAGACTTGAGCCTTTGGGATACCAAAGACCAAGTCTGGGGACACCTTTAAGGTATCTGAAAATCCTTTTCACAACATTTAAGTGTGCTTCTCTGGGATCAGACTGAAATCTTGCACAAAGGCATGTTGCAAACATTATGTCAGGTCTACTTGCAGTTAAGTATATGAGGGATCCCACCATACCATGATATTTTGTGGGATCCACTTGTTTTCCATTGGGATCTGAGTCCAAAGTTAATGGTGCAGAAATAGGAGTATCTTTTGATGAGACTGAATCAAATTGATATTTTTTTATTAAATCTCTGACATATTTTTCTTGATTTATAAAAATACCATCACTGGTATGTTTCACTTGGAGACCCAGAAAATATGTCAGTTCACCCATCATACTCATTTCATACTCAGAAGACATTATTTCAGAAAACTGTTTACACATTTTGTCATTTGTAGACCCAAATACAATATCATCAACATAAATTTGTACAAGTAAGATATTACTTTTATCATGCAAGATGAATAAAGTGTTATCAATTGCACCCCTTTTAAAACCATGTTTTAGAAGATGTTTAGTAAGAGTATCATACCAGGCTCTAGGTGCTTGTCTTAGACCATATAATGCTTTGTTCAGTCTGTACACCCAGTGAGGTTTCTCTTCATTGATGAACCCTGGTGGCTGATAAACATACACAATTTCTTCTAATTCACCATTCAGAAATGCACTTTTGACATCCAAGGGTTTTGTAAAAACATCAACGAGTTGTTTATTAGTGGGAATGAAATGAAGTTCAATTTCACCTTTAATAATGTGATCTCTAATAAAATGATACTTGAGGTCGATATGCTTGGTTTTGGAGTGCATTACAGGATTGTGAGAGATGGAAATGGCACTGGTGTTATCACAAAATATTGGAGTTTTTATATATTTAACACCATAATCAGTTAGTTGGTTCTTCATCCACAAAATCTGAGCGCAACAACTTGTTGCAGAAATGTATTCAGCTTCAGCTGTGGAGAGTGACACTGCAGTTTGCTTCTTGCTTGTCCAACTGACCAATTTGCCACCTAGGAAATGACAACCACCTGTGGTACTTTTCCTATCTATTTTACAACCTACATGATCAGAATCTGAATAACCCATTAGATCTAGACTTGAGCCTTTGGGATACCAAAGACCAAGTCTGGGGACACCTTTAAGGTATCTGAAAATCCTTTTCACAACATTTAAGTGTGCTTCTCTGGGATCAGACTGAAATCTTGCACAAAGGCATGTTGCAAACATTATGTCAGGTCTACTTGCAGTTAAGTATATGAGGGATCCCACCATACCATGATATTTTGTGGGATCCACTTGTTTTCCATTGGGATCTGAGTCCAAAGTTAATGGTGCAGAAATAGGAGTATCTTTTGATGAGACTGAATCAAATTGATATTTTTTTATTAAATCTCTGACATATTTTTCTTGATTTATAAAAATACCATCACTGGTATGTTTCACTTGGAGACCCAGAAAATATGTCAGTTCACCCATCATACTCATTTCATACTCAGAAGACATTATTTCAGAAAACTGTTTACACATTTTGTCATTTGTAGACCCAAATACAATATCATCAACATAAATTTGTACAAGTAAGATATTACTTTTATCATGCAAGATGAATAAAGTGTTATCAATTGCACCCCTTTTAAAACCAAAACTGACTGAAGGATAAAATGGAATGTTGCTTTTCTGAGTTTTTGCTGGTTCTGAACTGAGATGTTCAGAAGCAGGTTCAGGTGACTGATCAGATTGGACAATAGGATCAGATTCACCAAAAATGATTGGACTTTCTGAGGGTGGTACAGGAGTTGGTTTATTAAAGATTGCAGAATTTGATTCATCAAAGGTAACATGAATTGACTCATCAACCTTATCAAGTCTCTTATTATAGACTCTAAAGGCTTTGCGAATTGTTGAATATCCTAAGAAGTACCCTTCATCAGCTTTTGCATCAAATTTTCCAAGCTGACTGGAATCATTCAGAATGTATACTGGACATCCAAATACATGGAAGTATCCAATATTGGGCTTTCAATTTATGAGTACTTCATAGGCTGTCTTTTTGTGTCTTTTGACATAGACAGATCTGTTCTGAGTGTAGCAAGCAGTTGCAACAGCTTCAGCCCAGAAATTCTTAGGAAGACCAGATTCATTGAGCATAATTCTAGCAGCTTCAATCAGTGTTCTATTCTTTCTTTCTACAACACCATTCTGCTCTGGTATGCGAGCTGAAGAGAAGTTCTGAGATATGCTAGTTTCAGTGCAGAAGGACTCCAGAGTGGCATTTCTGAATTCAGTGCCATTGTCACTTCTGAGCTGACAAACTTTTCGCTTATGTTTGAGTTCAATCTGTTTAACGAGGGCAATGATTTCAACAGCTGCTTCATTCTTGTTTCTGAGGAAAATCACCCAGCAATATCTTGAGAATTCATCAACTATAACAAGGGTGTACTTCTTTCTTGCTCTTGTCTGAACATTCACTGGTCCAAAAAGGTCCATGTGAAGCATGTGAAGAGGTTCAGTTATGCTGAAATTTTGCTTTGTCTTGAATGAAGCTCTTTTCTGCTTACCCATTTCACAACCTGGACATGGCTTGTCTTTATTAAAAGACATTGAGGGTATCCCATCTACAAGTTGTTTTCTTGACAACTTATTAATATTCTTGAAGTTCAGATGGGATAATCTCTTGTGCCACAACTAGTTTGTGTCCTCATCTGCCTTGGTGTAGAAACATTGTTCACTGGGTGAACTATTCATATCAATGATATAAATGTTTCCTTTCCTTGGTGCAATCGATACTACATTCCAATCCCTGTTGAATATGGTGCCTTGTGAAATATCAAATAAAACCTTAAAGCCATCATCACACAGTTGACTGACACTGATCAGGTTATATTTCAAACCATTCACATATGCAACACGTGTGAATTTGACTTGTCCATTGTTCACAACACCATATCCCTCAGTTTGTCCATTTTCATCATTCCCAAATGTTATTGAGGGCCCCTCTTGCACCCTATATTCCTCCAGCAGGGTTTGATAACTGATAAACGCTTGATTTACATGATCTTAATGTGTGCAAATGGCATGTTTTGTGCATGTTAATAGAAGATTAGGGCGCGTTTATGTTTGTTTAGTGTTTCAGGCCTTAGGTGATGAATTGGAACTAATCGGGTCAAGAAGGAAGTCAAACGAGTCAACTGAAGTCAACAGAAGTCAAATCTAGAAAACTGACTTTCTGGACCACCGTTTGAGACGCTAACACCCACCGTCTGGGACGGTGGGCCAAATCCTGCTACCGTTCAAATGGCGTAAATGTTTCTGCATGTTTTTGTACTACCGTGTGGAACGGTAGAACCCACCGTCTGAGACGGTGGGCCATTTCAAGGCACCGTGTGAGACGTCCACTGGAGCGTAAAGAATTCTGAAGATTATATATGACCGTCTGAGACGGTACTGTCCACCGTCCCAGACGGTGGTCGACTAAAACAGAAACCGAATTTTATGGTTTTAATTATTCTTGGGGTTATATTTTCACATACGAACTTAGACTTAATTGGACCCTAATTTCTCATCTCTGGAGCAGCAACCTACCTTTCCCAAGCCCTAATATCATCAATCATCATCAAATCATCATCAAATCATAATATCATGGAGATGACAATCCGAATTGAAGATTCATTGATGAAGATGATAGGCTAAATCCTCTTTAGATCATTCTCATGTGAACAATTATGTAAGACAATTGTATTCAACCTTTCTTATATTCAAGTTGGATTAGATGTTTAATTCTCAATTGTGTTTTGCATCTAATGTTGTTTGGTTTGAATGAATGATTACTTGTTTATAACTTTGAATGAATTCCATCTATCTTTTGATTTCAATTTATTGTTAATCATTAATTATTGGAAGAATCTCTTATGAAAGTGTGATCTTCTTAATGAATAGATAATTTAGTTATGTCAATTCCTCGGTTTTCATTATCGTGAATCATCACAGCCTAATCAATTCGTTCTTAACGTTCATTCATTCCAAGCTTTATAACGAATCATGTCTATGTGATTTCCAACGAATATAAGTTAGGTTATACTTTTGAAAGCATAATTGGGATCATGAGAATGGTCTACCCTTTTTATTATTGAATTATTTTGTTAAGTTTACAATCATTTTTAGTTGTTAATCAAATCAATCAAATTAATTTTAAGCTTATGTCTAGTTTAATCAACTTTGTAAATTGTTCAACACTTTCCCATGATTCCCTGAGGATACGATACTCGACTTACCCTTGCTAAATAGTGGTATTTAGTTTATATTTTTGATCGGTCCAACGACAACGATCAAATTTTGGCGCCGCTGCCTGGGAATCGGTGTGCAAAGTGTTGAAATTTTGTTTTCAATTAGTTTACTTAAAATTTTCAGAAAAATCCAAAAATATTTAGTTTTGTTTTGTTTTGTTTTGTTTCAGTTCTTGTTTGTTTCATTTTTCATTCTTGTAGTTCAGTATTACACGAGGTGTGTTGATTGTGCAGATTTCAAGTAGTGTATGCATACGAGGTATTCCAAGAATACATCACCTTTGTTGTTTGATCTGGAAATTGAGAAAACAGCTAGAAGGAATCGGATACTTCATCGTGTAAACATGGGTGATCAACCAGATCCACAACCAACCATCCAACCCACCATAACTCCACAAGAAACCAACCCTGAATCAAATGACCAAAATCAAACTCCACCACGAAACCCACCCCGATCAATAAGGAGTGCTTACACAACTCCAAACCGACCTAAAACACCAACTCATATTGGAGATGCATCACGGGATGCGGATGGGTCGTTTTATGATAGGCTCCATGATAGGGTGAATCATTGGGATGACGGAAGGTTTGATAATAATTCGGATGGGTATGATTGGAACCATGGGGGAGATTATGAGCAACCACAAAACCTTCAATATCCTCAATACAACCAACCCCACCATGGACCAAGAGTTCTTCCTCAAGGTCCACCACCTCGCCTTAACCATCGTGTAGCTCAACCAAATTACCAAGGGCAGCCAAATTACCAAGGGCAGCCAAATTACCAACCAAATAACCGTGTAAATCAACATATGAACTATCAAGCTCCACCACAAGGAGTTGATAGTCATTTCTGACCCGCCATAGCCGTTAATGCTTCACCCATAGTTCCACCGATTTTGAGAGGTAGAGCATTTGAGGTTAGACCTCAGTGTTTGAGTATTTTGCCAAGTTTTCATTGGATGGCGGCGGAAGAGCCTTATTTGAACTTGTCGGAGTTTGAAGCGATTTGTGGTACTATTGGAGGCCAAGGATTTTCACCGGATGAGGTTAAGCTAGTTCTTTTTCAGTTCACTTTGAAGGATAAGGCAAAGCAATGGTTCTTGACATTGCCCTCGGGTAGTATCTTTTCATGGGCTGAAATGCAACAATAATTTTTGGATGAGTATTACACCGTGCAAAAGACTAGTGATGCAAGGAATTCGATAAGAAATTTTCAGCAACAATCGGGTGAAACATTCTATGAAGCTTTCAAGAGGTTTAATGAGTTATTGAGAGTATGTCCTCATCATGGGATTGCCAAATGGGAGTTGATTACGGCTTTCTATGATGGTTTGCTATCGGAAGAAAAGAGGGATGTGAATTCAATTAGCAATGGCACTTTCTTGACTAATCCCGAAGATGTTGATTGGGAGTTCTTAGAAAAGATGAGTGTGAACTCAAAAAGGCAAGCACAATCGAATAGGAGAGCAAGACGTCCAATAGCCTCTTCATCAACTAGTGATCAAGCTACAAAAGATAGACTTGAAGCATTGGAGCAAAAGTTTGCTAAGTTGGGGAAGGCTGAAAATCGGGGTGTTTATCAAGTATCTCAAGACTATCCGATTTGTGAAAGGTGTGATGAGTTGGGACATTCGCTTTTGCAATGCCCATTAGGCTTAGATCAAGTTAAAGAAGTGAATCAAGTGTATGGAGAGAAGAAGCAATATGACATGAACTCCAACACTTATCATCCGGGGATGAGAAATCATCCAAACTTTAGATATGGCAATTCTTCAAACCAACTCAACCCGAACTTTCAAGGAAACAATCAAAACAGTGGGGCACCATCTCAACCATTTCAAGGCCAAAATTACAACCAAGGGAGTTACCAAGGTGGTCAAAATCAGGGAGGATTCAATAAAGGCTACTCAAGGAACTACCAACAAGGTAATAATCAAGGAGGGTCTTCGGGAGGTAATGATGTGTCAACTCGGGAGATTATGGATTACTTGAAAGAGATGGATAGAAAGAATGAGATTCAGGAGAAGACGGTTGCGTCTTTGCAAAAGCAAGTTGGGAAATTGGCGGAGGATGTGGCATCAATGAGAAAGGAGCCAGGAAAGCTACCAAGTGATACCAAGATCAATCCACAACATCAAAGTGGCGGTTCCAAGAATGTCAAGAACGTGGAGATCAACAATGTAAGTACTCTTCATAGTGGTAAGACTTATGATAATCATGTTGTCCCTCCACCACCATTTGTTGATGGTGTGGTGGAGGATGTTGATGAGAATGAAGATAGTGAGCATGAACCGGAAATTGTTTTACCAAAACCAAATAAAAAAGTGTCTTTCAAAGAGGCGGGAAACAATAGGTCTAATGGCAATTTTTCTGAAAAACAAGGAAAGGATATGGAGGGTAATACCATTCCTTTTCCTTTGGCTTTAATTGATCCAAAGCTTAGACCTACACTTAAGAAAAGAGGTCCCTATGAGGAAGAAATGTGGGAAATTTTCAAACAAGTCAAAATCAATATACCTCTTATTGACATAATCAAGCAAGTTCCGGCTTATGCTAAGTATCTTAAGGAGTTGTGTACCCAAAAACGGCATCATAAGCTTCCAAAGAAAATTGTTTTAAATGGGGAAGTTAGTGCCGTTGTGATGGGTATACTCCCACCTAAACTCCAAGATCCGGGAGCGCCTTTAATTACTATTTAAGTTGGTGATTTCAAAATGAACAAGGAACTTTTGGATATGGGGGCGGGTGTGAGCATTCTTCCGGAAAGTTTGTATGACCAATATGACTTTGGAGCGTTGGAAAAAGTCGACACCACCTTGGTGATGGCTTATTTGTCCCTTAAACTTCCTAGAGGAATTGTCCAAGATGTGATTGTTAAGGTTGAGGACTTCTACTACCCCGTTGACTTCTTGGTGCTTGATTATGCATCAATTGATAACTTTAGGCAACCCAATGTCATCATGGGTAGACCCTTTTTGGAAACCGCTAATGCTTTGATTGATTGTAGGAGGGGTACAGTTGAAATGACTTTTGGCAACCGTAAGTTGAGATTAAATGTGTTTTCTAGTGTTTCTCACCCCGTAGTTAGTGATGAATGCTTTATGGCGGACATCATTGATGAGTGTATACCTCATGAAAATGAGGAAGACACACGGGAGATGTGTGCTTTGGTTGACAGGTTGATTGTGGAGCATAGTGAGGCATTGAAGGCTGAAGAGAAGGAATGGGAGATTATGGCAATTCAAAAAGGTAGACCACCTTGGACTCATTTAGTGGAAAGTTTACCGGAACATATTGACACCCACCTCAAGCCATCCATTGAAAGTCCACCACAAGTGGAATTGAAAGAACTCCCATCACACTTGAAGTATGCATTTTTGGGAGATGAGCAAACTTTGCCGGTGATTATTGCATCAAACTTGGAAGAAATTCAAGAAAGAGCATTACTAAAAGTGCTCAAGGAATACAAGGCGGCTATTGGATGGACAATTGCCGATTTGAAAGGAATTAGTCCATCAATTGTGATGCACAAGATTATTACCGATTCTGAAGCAAAACCTTCACGTGATGCTCAAAGGAGATTGAATCCTCATATGCGTGAAGTTGTGAAGAAGGAGGTACTTAAGTGGTTGGATGCTGGAATCATTTACCCTATTTCAGATAGTACATGGGCAAGTCCTACACAAACGGTACCTAAGAAAGCTGGAATTCAAGTGGTGATTTCAAAATGAACAAGGAACTTTTGGATATGGGGGCGGGTGTGAGCATTCTTCCGGAAAGTTTGTATGACCAATATGACTTTGGAGCGTTGGAAAAAGTCGACACCACCTTGGTGATGGCTTATTTGTCCCTTAAACTTCCTAGAGGAATTGTCCAAGATGTGATTGTTAAGGTTGAGGACTTCTACTACCCTGTTGACTTCTTGGTGCTTGATTATGCATCAATTGATAACTTTAGGCAACCCAATGTCATCATGGGTAGACCCTTTTTGGAAACCGCTAATGCTTTGATTGATTGTAGGAGGGGTACAGTTGAAATGACTTTTGGCAACCGTAAGTTGAGATTAAATGTGTTTTCTAGTGTTTCTCACCCCGTAGTTAGTGATGAATGCTTTATGGCGGACATCATTGATGAGTGTATACCTCATGAAAATGAGGAAGACACACGGGAGATGTGTGCTTTGGTTGACAGGTTGATTGTGGAGCATAGTGAGGCATTGAAGGCTGAAGAGAAGGAATGGGAGATTATGGCAATTCAAAAAGGTAGACCACCTTGGACTCATTTAGTGGAAAGTTTACCGGAACATATTGACACCCACCTCAAGCCATCCATTGAAAGTCCACCACAAGTGGAATTGAAAGAACTCCCATCACACTTGAAGTATGCATTTTTGGGAGATGAGCAAACTTTGCCGGTGATTATTGCATCAAACTTGGAAGAAATTCAAGAAAGAGCATTACTAAAAGTGCTCAAGGAATACAAGGCGGCTATTGGATGGACAATTGCCGATTTGAAAGGAATTAGTCCATCAATTGTGATGCACAAGATTATTACCGATTCTGAAGCAAAACCTTCACGTGATGCTCAAAGGAGATTGAATCCTCATATGCGTGAAGTTGTGAAGAAGGAGGTACTTAAGTGGTTGGATGCTGGAATCATTTACCCTATTTCAGATAGTACATGGGCAAGTCCTACACAAACGGTACCTAAGAAAGCTGGAATTCAAGTGGTGAAAGGAGATAGTGGCGAGCAAATTGCGACCCGACCCATCACCGGGTGGAGGGTATGCATTGACTACCCGAAGTTGAACACCGCTACTTCTAAGGATCATTTCCCACTTCCATTCATAGACCAAATCATCGAAAAGCTTGCAGGTCAGCAATTTTATTGTTTTCTAGATGGTTATTCAGGTTACAACCAAATTGCTATTCATCCCTATGACCAACATAAGACCACATTTACATGTCCCTATGGAACTTTTGCCTTTAGGCGAATGCCATTCGGGTTATGTAATGCTCCAGCCACCTTCCAAAGGTGCATGATGAGTATCTTTTCGGATATGGTCGGTGATTCCTTAGAAATTTTTA
>CM067167.1:12465493-12650493 GCA_034093135.1 Erigeron breviscapus
TGATAAGGCGGCCGTTAGATTTCAAGAAGTTTTAGTTTTGTATGCATTGGTAACGGAGAGGCTAGCCCTGTCACTTAGGTAGATTATTATGACCAATATGTGGGACACCCGGAACAAGAGGTTAAAGACAATCCTTCCTTACCCGAGGCTGATTTCTCGCCTCATTTTGAGCCAAAAAGCCGCTACTCGTGACACACCAACAATTAGGGTTAATCAGGTGGTGTTTAACATGAAGCGGTTGTTGCAAAGTCAAGAGTTTAAGTTGGAGGAAAGACCCCAATGCAGAATTTTGAGGGATGTGAAGTCAAAAGGGTTGTTGATAGCTCCTAAGGAAGGGTTTACTAGAGAGGAGGCGATGGCTCAGCTAGAGCCCATGGGTGGAAATGAGAGAGGGGAAGCAAAAGGTGCTAGAGAGGTTGAAGAGGAAAGAGAGCCACCAAGGAGGGATGGTTTATTAGGTTCTGGATTTGGAGGTACTGGGCCGAGCTTTGGCTTTGAGCAGCCTAGTGATTATAATCAGTGGACATCCTATGAGAGGAATATGTGGGATATGACTGCTCAGCAGGGTGTGCAGCGGAGGAGTTATGAGTTAGGTATGGCATATGCTCATGAACATGATAAGAGACAGCAGTTTGAGTATTTTGAGCAAGTGCGCCACCACAAGGACCACATTGCGGGACTTGACTATGTGGAGACTCCTCCTTCATATGATTACAAGCAGCCGTATGTTCCTACCTCCCATCCATATTATCCTCAGAGCCACGATTCTGAGTGGCTCCCGAGACATTCTTGTGTTGGACGGGTTGAGGGGAGCTCGAGTGATCCACCACCAGTAGCCTCTGATCCATTTGAGGCCCAATCTCTATATCGGGGCCTAATGGAGTCGATCTTTGGACCGCAAGGTCCACGGCAGTGATTGGTACCTTCCATTTATCTTTCTGTTCTTATTGTGTGATTATGTGACTATGTGTTTATTTTGTGTTTTTTTGGATTTTTAATTTCGTAGGTAGATTTCAAATTTCTTGTTAATTTCATTTATGTTTCTAGTTTAGATGTTGATTTACTTTCTTGTAATATGAAATTGACCCTTAGGGGCAAAATATTCGAGTTATATTAGCTATACATGTTTGTAAAATGAGATTTTCTTGTGATTGGATTTGTACATGTAAGTGGGGCTAGGTAGTGTAGATTAGATTGCATGACATGGTTGACTTATGAGCGTCTTGATAGAGTTGCTAGCAAGTAAAAACATAGAAATGTGCAAATAAGGGTAATATTCCAATTGTGAGCTACAAGGCAAGTATCACACTTATATATCCGTTATATCCTTCAATTTCATGAGAGAAAAACGCCTCGTCGACGATTGATTTAGATTGTTAGCGTAGCATGATTTCTCGTGATAACTATATTGTGTGAACCATTATTGTACATTAGGTTAGAACTAGTGCACTTACCATGTCGAGACCTCTAACCCGGATTATGTGCTTAAAATGATGAAAACAATCATACAATTCAATCCATATTCCATCTCACTTCACCATGAAATTTGAGTAGTTATTCAAAGTTGTGTTGTTTATGATGAATCGAAAGAAAGAACAAAGTCAAAGTATATGGTCATAAGTGAAAATCAATTCAATTATCCATGTAAGTTGATCAAAAGAAAAAGTCAAAGTATATGGTCATAAGTGAAAATCAATTCAATTATCCATGTAAGTTGATCAAAAAGAACCAAATGAAATGTTCACGAAATCATTCTAGTAAATTGCCCAAATGAGAATCATTACCGTGTTTCATTCCATATTTCCACCAATCTTGTATGAATGCCGAAGTGATAATTTGGTGTTATGAGGTCTTGGTTCGATTTGTGTACTAGCCTATGACTTTTAGTGTGCAATAATGGTTGAGAGCTTCATATATACATATTAGCACATCTTTTGCTAATTCACTCAAAATATGAACCGAGGGGAGTGCACATTGTGAGAGTGTGATGCATGTATTGTGGCAAACTTGAGGTTTATTAGGTTTAATTGCACATTTATATATTTCTATTTGCTAGTCGTAAATCTTTTGATAGTTGTAAGTCTTATGAGTTGATTGTGTTTTGCATCTAATGTTGTTTGGTTTGAATGAATGATTACTTGTTTATAACTTTGAATGAATTACATCTATCTTTTGATTTCAATTTATTGTTAATCATTAATTATTGGAAGAATCTCTTATGAAAGTGTAATCTTGTTAATGAATAGATAATTTAGTTGTGTCAATTCCTCGGTTTTCATTATCGTGAATCATCACAACCTAATCAATTCGTTCTTAACGTTCATTCATTCCAAGCTTTATAACGAATCATGTCTATGTGATTTCCAACGAATATAAGTTAGGTTATACTTTTGAAAACATAATTGGGATCATGAGAATGGTCTACCCTTTTTATTATTGAATTATTTTGTTAAGTTTACAATCATTTTTAGTTGTTAATCAAATCAATCAAATCATAATATCATGGAGATGACAATCCGAATTGAAGATTCATTGATGAAGATGATAGGCTAAATCCTCTTTAGATCATTCTCATGTGAACAATTATGTAAGACAATTGTATTCAACCTTTCTTATATTCAAGTTGGATTAGATGTTTAATTCTCAATTGTGTTTTGCATCTAATGTTGTTTGGTTTGAATGAATGATTACTTGTTTATAACTTTGAATGAAATCATCTATAGTTTGAATGAATGATTACTTGTTTATAACTTTGAATGAATTACATCTATCTTTTGATTTCAATTTATTGTTAATCATTAATTATTGGAAGAATCTCTTATGAAAGTGTGATCTTGTTAATGAATAGATAATTTAGTTGTGTCAATTCCTCGGTTTTCATTATCGTGAATCATCACAACCTAATCAATTCGTTCTTAACGTTCATTCATTCCAAGCTTTATAACGAATCATGTCTATGTGATTTCCAACGAATATAAGTTAGGTTATACTTTTGAAAACATAATTGGGATCATGAGAATGGTCTACCCTTTTTATTATTGAATTATTTTGTTAAGTTTACAATCATTTTTAGTTGTTAATCAAATCAATCAAATTAATCAAATCATCATCAAATCATAATATCATGGAGATGACAATCCGAATTGAAGATTCATTGATGAAGATGATAGGCTAAATCCTCTTTAGATCATTCTCATGTGAACAATTATGTAAGACAATTGTATTCAACCTTTCTTATATTCAAGTTGGATTAGATGTTTAATTCTCAATTGTGTTTTGCATCTAATGTTGTTTGGTTTGAATGAATGATTACTTGTTTATAACTTTGAATGAATTACATCTATCTTTTGATTTCAATTTATTGTTAATCATTAATTATTGGAAGAATCTCTTATGAAAGTGTAATCTTGTTAATGAATAGATAATTTAGTTGTGTCAATTCCTCGGTTTTCATTATCGTGAATCATCACAACCTAATCAATTCGTTCTTAACGTTCATTCATTCCAAGCTTTATAACGAATCATGTCTATGTGATTTCCAACGAATATAAGTTAGGTTATACTTTTGAAAACATAATTGGGATCATGAGAATGGTCTACCCTTTTTATTATTGAATTATTTTGTTAAGTTTACAATCATTTTTAGTTGTTAATCAAATCAATCAAATTAATTTTAAGCTTATGTCTAGTTTAATCAACTTTGTAAATTGTTCAACACTTTCCCATGATTCCCTGAGGATACGATACTCAACTTACCCTTGCTAAATAGTGGTATTTAGTTTATGTTTTTGATCGGTCCAACGACAACGATCAATAACCAGTCATGGTTCTGCCAGCAGTGCTGTCAAGAAACCATATATTCTTCTTTCGGTCTCCCTGCACACAAACAAAGATTAGTTCTTTTTGGGAACCCATCTCTTGATGGGTTCACTAGACTCTCCCTTAGTCGTCCCAGATTTCTTTGGTTCAGGAGGAACTGAAGGATCGAAGGGGATCTCAGTCATAATCTCAGATGACATAAAAACAGTTGGTTTGATGGGTCTTTCAACCTTTTTCTTTTCAGATTTTTGCTTTTATTTGTTGGGAAAAGGTTTTGAGTTTTGTTTAGGTTGAAGAGGAGTGGTTTCAACATTCTTTAAACGTGCATTACAACTTTGCACTTGTCTAGTCAATAGTTAAAATTGACTCTCTAACCTTAACAAGATTGATTCTTCATTAGACACCTGAGCCTTACCTGAATCTGAGGTAGATGGCTCAGTGGGGGAGACATTTTTCTTCTTCTTTTGGCTTTTTGGAACCTTAGATGAAGACTGAGGAGAAGGCTTTTTGGTTTTAGCTTTCTTTTCTGAAACAGTTGTCTGAACTGTTTCAGATTTGCCCTCAGATTGTTCCTGGGCCTTTTCTGTTACAGTTTTCTGATTGCCAACTTCTTTAAAAATGATTTCTGGTTTCATTGCTTTTGGAAGTGCATCTAAATCAGTGATGAAGATCACCAGATTCATATGTTGTTCTTTGGTTAGCAAATGTGTTTTTAATTGCAACATCTGTATTTGGTGCTTTCATCCATGATTTGATTATTTTTTGTTCTTTTTCAAGGATGGTTTTTAATTCTTCCTTTTCTAATTCCAAAATGGCAACCATAGACTGATAACTTTTAAGAGCCAACTGAACATCTTTCAGTTCTTTTAGTCTGGCCTGACTGGCGTTCAGTTCAGAAGCATTATTTTCAAATTGTTTTAAACTTTCTGAACGCACAGTTTCGACATATGATATGTCAGCTTCTAAAAAAACCAAAAGGTCCAGTTTTTGTTCCTCATTACTTTCATAACCGAAATCACTAACCTTTTTCATGACGATATCAACCCAGCGACCAGATTCTACATCAGACTTGATCAAATGACCTTGATCTTCACGTGCCATGAAACACATGTCCCTAACTTCTTCCTCATCATCAGATGACTCATCAGATTCTTCCCATTTTTCAGTTTTGGCAATCATACAACTGTTGCTAGAGTTGTCTTGTGCCATGAGAGCTATATGGGCTTTCAGCTTCTTGTACTTAGCCTTATAGCTGTCATCAGATTTCTGAAAAATAGAATGGTGAGGAGCAGATTGTGATGATAAAGGTTGACTAGATCTGCATTCCTTCATGAAATGTCCTTTCTTGCCACACTTAAAGCATTCAAGATTAGACTTATCAATAGAAGCACTGGAAGCAAATGGTTTGCTAGATCGATTAGATTTGGCCTTAAAACGATTGAACGTTTTCGCCAGCATGGCAACCAGATCATCATTGTCATCCTCATCACAACCATGAGTAACATTATCAGTAATACCAGTTTTTAACATTTCAGAAACCATCTTCTTCATCGAGTCAAAATGATCACTCTCAGAAGATAGTAGAGCAGTCCCATGTGGCTCAGAATACTGACCCATGACTGAACTAGTAGAAGCATGATTTTTGGCATCTTGCTCAGCCACGGCTCTTTCTGCTTTATTCTCTTCAGTGTATCTGAAGGCTCCATATAAGGAAGCAAGAGTGTGACTGTGCAAGGTTTTTCCTTGTCTTAAAACCAAGATCAAATTTTCCCATTTTGAAGGTAAAATATCACAAAACTTTTCTAACAAAATTTCTTTGTCTTTAGTTACTCCCACGGCTTTCAGTTGATTCACCAGATTAGTAAATCTGATGTAGGTTTGTGTTAAGGTTTCACCAGGAATAGCAAAAAAAGACTCATATCTTTTATTCAAAGCTACTTTTCTTGTGACAATGGTTTCAGAAGTGCCTTCAAACTGTGTCATAAGTTCCTCCCACATTAATTTAGAATTTTCAAGTAAAACAAGAGTGGGCATAAGGGTTTCAGGAACTGCATACAAGATCATATTTTGTAGCTTGGTATCAAGGTCTACCAGCCTATGATCTTCTTCAGACCAATGATCCTTCTCCTTAGGTGTCATTCTAGGAGTCCCATCGGTATTACGAACAACAGTTGAAGCATTCTTGAGAATATGAGGTCCTTCTTTTAAAATGTCAGTCAAATGTCTTTCAACACCAGCAATATACTTAAGCATGCATGTTTTCCATGTTATAAAAATTTCACTGTTCCCATCAAACTTGGGAACAGATTGTTTGGAAAGTGTACATGCACATTATGCAATGGTATATTGTTGTTGATTACAGGGGGGGTTGTAGCATTAACATTAGGGTTAGGGCCTTCATTGTTTTCAGGGTTAACCATCTTTGCAGATCAAAGGTTAGTGAATTGATATAATTCAACCTTGCTGATCTGATACCAAATGTAAGTCCCAAATATAGATAATTAACCCAACTGGCAAGCAATTCTATTCTGGAAATAGACCAGTTCAGAATGCGATCCAGGTATGGATAAACAATAAGGTAAAGTACTGAAAGTAAATTGCGAGAAACAATAAGTGTTGAAACTATATAAAGTAATATATATAATCAATAACAAATGGCAAAACTATATATATATAATATATATATATAATCAAGTATGTAGCATTGAGACACGATGTACTTTTCAAATGTATTTGATTTATTGATATAAACAAATACAAAGGTTGTTGCGGAACAAAGATAAACACAAGAGTGTAAATATCTAAACAACCTAGAAATACAAGTGAATCTAATAACTTGGAAATACTCGTAAGAATTACTTAGAGTATATCTCACAAGTTGCAATGCTAAAGTTTCAAGCCCTTTGCAAGTTGTGAGAAGCCTTATATTTATAGGCCAAGTCCATGCTGATGTAGACAAGGTCGTACAAAATATGGTTGGGAGCATTTAAGGATTTAAAAATCAAATCCTTAATATGATGTTTAAAGTTATGTGTGAAAGTCACTTTGATGTGACTTTACACCTTTTATTCCCAACCTTTTACTTTATCTTGTACTTTTCCAGGTATAATAATATTAACCGGGTAAAAGGAGATAAAGTACAAAAGGCTTCCTCGTAATCAGTGTAAAGTGTTGTAAGTACTTTACACTGAGATGCTTCAGTCTTCGATCAGATAGAATCACCTTCTGAGCTCCACGTCTGAGCTGATTCTCTTTCTTCAGTCTTCAGTCTTTGACTTCAGCTAATTGGTATTCTGATACGTTGATCTGAACTGAAGTGAAGCTTCAGTGAACTAATTCTGAAAGGCTTCAGAATTCTGTACAAGTATTCTTCACTGAACTTCAACTATTTCTGGACAAATTATACTTGGTCGATTTTCGAACCAACGGAGTGCACTTTACTTTATTGTCTTTATATTCTGTTATTTACCTTTAATGTTTCATTGCTAAATTATCTCAAGCTGATTATGGACAAATACTTTAAGATAATTTATATTCCGCATTAAAAAGTATTTTTCAAGCTGATTAAGGTTAAAAGTTGTATTCACCCCCCCCCCCTCAACAACTCCTTGAGACATCTTAAATCATCATGTTTATCTCCTTTGGGACCTATCAGGTGGTATCAGAGCCAGGTTTTGTAATATACTTTAAATTGATCCCTCTCATTTTTAATATTTTTTTAAAGTTGGTTTAAAACATGTCTCAACCTTTGTATACTGACAATGGTTCTTCTACCAGACCACCTCTGTTTGATAAGAGTGATTTCAGTGGGTGGAAAGGTAGAATGTCTCTCTTTTTTGAATCAATTGATAATGACATGCCTGACATACTTGTTGATGAACCTTATATTCCAAGGGATACAGTTATTACACCAAGGCCAGCTTCTACTGAAGGAGCTGAGCCTGGTTCTCCAGATGTCAGAGTTGTTATCAAACCCAAAGTTGATTGGGGTGATGAGGATAGAAGGATGGTCAACTTGGATGTAAAGGCCGGGAACTTTATTGTCCAAGTTGTACCTAAGGACATTTATAGAGCCATTAGACATTGTCCTAGTGCTAAGAAGATGTGGGATACATTGATTGTCATGTTTGAGGGTTGTGCAACTTCTATGGAGTCTACCAAGACTACCTTGAATAGAAGGTATGAAAGATTCTTTGCACATAAGAATGAATCCCTTACAGACACTCATACCCGATTCAATGCACTTGTAAATGACTTAATTGCTATTGACATAATTAAAGATGAAACCTATGAAGATGCACAATGCTTCATGGTCAAAGAGCAATCAGCCAAGTGTCAAGAGATCAAAGAGAAGTGCTTGATGGCCAAAGATGCTACTGAAAAACTTCTTAATAGCATGACCAAGCTGAGAGAAGAAAGCAATCAGCTCACCAATAGTACAAGCCTAAAGTTGGTGATGACGTATCTCCTTTTCTTCCACTGTTCAAGAGGTATCTCCTTTTCTTTCTCTCTCTAATAAAGAAAAACTTGCCAAGCTGAACAAACTTGGTGATGAGGTTCTTTTGACATTTTAATAAACAACATAAAATGGAAATTTTGTCTTTGAAAAATGAAATTTCAGTACAAACTCAGTCTATTGAAAAACTTCAGTCAGAAATTAAATCTCTAAAAAGAGTAAATGTTTCTCTTTTACAAGAAGCTAAACAAGCTGATGAAAAGTATTTGAAAATCAAGCACATAACTGAGCCCTGGTATACTGATTCTAAAAGAGCTGCCAAGTGTGTCAATGAGCAAGTACCTCAACAAATTTAGGCCATGTTTGATGGTGATTATGACAAAGCTATTGCCATGAGTGAAGTATGTGCAATGCAGCCTTGTTATCAGACTATACCTCTTACAGTTATTCACACTAAAAAGATTCTTAAAAAGCATTCTGAAAACCCTGGTTTAGGTTTTGTCTATGGTGGAAATTTACAAACTATGTTTGATGGAGTCACTTCTGTTGAGTCTACCCCTACCAAGTCTGAAGTCAGTCTGGATTCTTCCAAGCTGACTGACTCTCCATCTGAATCTAGTAGTGAACCTAAGACCAAGGAAAACTCTTCTAAGCTGACTAATCAAAAGAGTCAAAAAGGGAAAAAGAACAAATTTACTAAGAAGCTGATTAAGTCCAAGCTGAGTAAGATTTCAAAGGAAGTTTCTTTTCTAAATAGTCTTTCAAAAGTTGATCAAAAGAAACTCAGAGTTGAGTCAAAGCTGGAATTGGTAAAGGATATTTAAGACAATCTGAGTCCAAAGTTGTTGAAAATAATTTTCAAGAAAAATCTAAACAACAATGGAAAGTAAAATCAAGTGATAAGAGTTCTTCTTCTACTCAAACTGAGTCTGGCACTTCAGTCAGCTCAAGTGAACCCATCCTTGGATGGGTTCACAAAAAGAACTAACTCTTTTCATGATTGCAGGGCATTCATAATGCATTTATCTGGTACTTGGACAGTGGATGTTCCAAGCATATGACCGAATGTAAGTCCCTGCTATATGACTTTAGGAATAGACTTGGTCCTAATGTCACTTTTGGTGATGATTCTCAAGGAGCTACAGAAGGATATGGTTCTCTTACAAATGGTCCTCTCACATTCAGAAGAGTCTCTTATGTCAGTGGGCTCAAACACAACTTGATTAGTGTTAGCCAATTGTGTGATGTTGGCTATGAAGTAAGATTTCGAGCTGACAGAGGGATTGTTTGTGGTTTAGAAGGAGATGTTGTTTTGATTGCTAAAAGAGATGAATCTCTTTACACTTTTGATATGAGCAAGCCTACTGTGTTGAAAGAAGTGTGTTTCTTGTCTAAAACTCAAGATGAGTTAAATTGGTTATGGCACAAAAGACTATCTCATATGAATTTCAAAGATATAAATAAGAGAAAATTTCATTACATACCCTTGGGGTATGTCATATTATTAAGTTTCGCCCCTCTTATTTTTTCGTATCATTACAAAAAACTCTATGGTGATTTTTTGTATCATTACATACCCCTCAGCCTAACGTCCGTTTGTGAGTCTCCATTAACCCTCTCATGTGCAATGCACACGAAGGTACTTTAGTCTTTTTACCTATTTTTTCCAATCCACAAACAAAACACCGGCAGATCTCTCTTCTCTTCCTATATATCCCCACAAAACACGAAAATCCAACCAAAATAAAACAAGAAACATGAATCTGAATTGCAAATGAATAATAATAAATCTAAATAATAATTACAAATCCAATATCAATATTTATCCCAAGTATTCATATTCAAATTAGTTGCACTAAACAAAAACAAATCACAAATATCACCATAAACAAATCCCGATAATCACGTAATCACATTGTTGCAAATTATTCCCACCTATTTCCATAATTGTTTCCATTAAAACATCCTCAGCATATTTTGAAAAAATATAGCCATTAGCAAACACACCTCTTCTAAACACACTAATACCATTAGGCAGATTTACAAACAAATTCACTAACTTATTTTCACCTGAATTATTATTCTTTTGTTTCCATCCATTTGATGAAACTTGAAAGAACATTGCCTCTCGAAGTCGAGCCTTGGATTCGGTTTTCACATTTAAATCCAACCCACAATTTTCATACACCCAATCTGCTAATAAATCAAGTGATGAATCAATTTGTGACTTGGTCAACGTTTGACCAGGTGGTGATGTTTTTGGGGACTTGAGTTTTTTCACACTATCTTCCAACATTGCTATGATGTTCCGATCCAACACCATGGGCGATGATGTTCCATCATGTGGCTGATATGTGTCATTTTATACCCATTTCCCACGGTTTAATTAATTATTTTTAAGTAGTTTTCGAGTCGTTTTCGTATATATTTGGTGCGTTTATGGTATTTGTTAGTGTTTCAGGATATTAACAGGTACTTGAGCATAATTTTGTAGAAAACGACATTTCTGAGGTGAAATGAGTGCTTACGGAAGTTTTACGAGTCCCGAAGCTGCATTTGGAATCTGGTCAACGAAAGTCAATCAGTTGAGAGACAAGTTGCGACGCAATTCAAAGCTGCGCCGCAACAGAGCTACAGAAATATAAGTTGCGCCGCAGTGTCCCAAGCCGCGACGCAACTCGTTTAGTTCATGCCAGCTTTAAAGTCAATAGAAGTCAAAGGGTCCACGCAGTCAAAGTTATATTGCGCTGCAATTTTCTAGTTGCGCCGCAATGGAGGACGAATTTTGGGATATTTTTAGGGCAACTATATAAAGCTTGCAAATACATTCTTAAACCCTACCTTTTACTTTCCAGCCGTTTTTAAGCATTTTTAGAGAGGTTTTTCATCAGATTTATCATCTTTGAAGATCAAGAACACGATTGGATTATTCTCGTTATTTGCTTTCAATTCCTTGTAATCGGTAACGATGAATTCTTTATATTTGATTTGTTATTCTTATTTCAATATGAGTAGCTAATCGTTTTATCATCCATCTTGATGAAGTGAGACAATATGTAAGGATTGCACTATTTTATTAATTCAAAGTTGATTTCAATTATCGTTGTGTCGTGATCTTGATGAATTGATTCTTCATCAATTATTTTTTATGATGTTGGTGATATGTATGTTCTTCGTTAGTGGTACTAGTTGAACATATGTGTGATTTCAATTAATTATCTTTAATCAATTGTCACTAGTTCATGGTATGATAGTGAATATCATTTTAATAAAAAGAATCATTTTGTCAACGTGTTGATTAACGGTTGGTAGTACCACGTTATTTTCACATAGATACAATTGTTAATTTGGTAATCAAATAAACTAGTTGGTTAGGAAAATTGTTTTAAGCATTGGTGGTACCGGCTTTTACAAAGGAACTGATTAATTAGGTGATTGAAATGATTTTACAAACGTTGGTGGTACCAGTTTGTGTCTTTACTTTGTCACGATTATCATTGTCAACTTAATAGGATTTGAACTTCATTTATGTGCAATCTAAACATGTTGTTGAGCGGATTCGAGATAGATGCCTTTTAAATTATTGTTTTAAACAAAAACTCTCTTTTCGATTAATCCTGAGGGATTACTAACAAATTTACTAATAGCAAAGTGACAATTCGGTCACAAAATCCCCCATCTTTACTTGAACTACTCTATTTTAACAATTGATTTACTTAGTCCTTGTGATCGACCTCGGATTTATCAAGTTTACTATACTGCATACGATCGGGTTCACTGCCTGTGAGTGTGTTGTAGTCAGTCTTTGGTAGTTCGTGTTTATAAATTTTATTACTCGATTTCACACATCAGTGGCTTATTATTGTTATTGTTATTGTTATTGTTATTGTTATTTATTATTATTATTATTATATATGTATTTTTTTTTGATGAGATCTATGGTGGGTTTGGATTGAAGTAGTAGATATATATTAGAGTTGGAATGAGGGTCATAGAAGGAAAACCTAAGGTGGCTTCGATGGTCATGTAGCAGCTGTGGAGGTGGTCTGGTCTTTGGTGGTGGCAGAATTGGGCGGTGCTCCGGCTGCAGAGGTGGTGGCCGACCGAAGTTCTTCAAAGGTGTTAATGTGTGTATGTTTTAAATCCACCATAAACTTTCTTCTATTTTATTCTGGTTTTTTGGATCTAAGAATATCTGTGTGGGTATCAAAAGTGGGTATGATAGCTGTGTTTGGTTTTTTATAGATTGGGATGGTGTTAGACTTTGGGAAGAAAAGTATTTTAGAGGATGTGTTTTTAATAAATATTATAAGGATATATTAGATGAGAATGGACGAAAATACCCTCACGTGATATGCATGTGAGAGGGTTAATAGAGAGTCACAAACGTCCGTTACGGTAAGGGGTATGTAATGATAGAAAATCATCATATGGGTACGTAATGATATGAAAAAACGAGAAGGGCAAAACTTAATAATATGACATACCCCAAAGGTATGTAATGAAATTTTCTCAATAGATTAAAAAGATATTTCGAGGATATCAAAATCTTAATGTTGAATGGAGGGAACATGCGTATGTGGATCTAACAGTGGTGTCACCTCTAGTGGCTTAGCATGTAGCTTCACGGCAAGTCCTGTCGCTTCATGCAAAGCGACCAAATACCAAAATACATGTCATAACAACCAACACGTATTTATACCATTTGCATTTGATACATTTGCTTTTCTTGCACCTAAAACCGTTGAACTGTTGGGAAGGGTATAACGGGTCATGCGCAATAATGTTTTGATGTTAAGATCTATCAAAGTAGTTTTTAAATGTTTTGGTTTTGCTATTAAAAAAGGATTAACGGCATAACTTGTTGCCCGTTTGCCTTATATTTCCATGTAAAATCCAAGTAACTAAGACTTATCCTAATGAGAACATCAGTTTGACAGGATAAGTTTCGGGAGAAAAAAATTTGTTGAAATGAAGGGCGGGTAAATGCATTATAAGGGAGTATAGATACAAAAGTATTGTAAACATATACGATACCAAAAAATATCAACACACGTATACGAAATAATCTTAATTTACTAAAGGTAATTTTTAATGTATAAGGTTATTACTTGCTACACATGTCGGACTATGTAGTGTAAAGATCGAGTCGTTGTGTTTGTTCATAGTAGATTAAGATGTTAAAAGGAAACAAAACATCAAAATGAATCACTTTTTTTTATTAGAATAATACAATTTAATAAATACATACACACATCACTAATTCATAATATTAGTATATTTTTACAGAGAAGTCTATAAATGGATTCTCATCGGGTATATGGATACGATGCGATTTTGATTAATGGGGTCGGGGATCATCTCATACCAAAACCAAATTCGATCCCCCACAAGGCCACAATAAGAGAAGGTCCTCTAATTTAAAAAACTTTTATTATTTATAATAATGAAATTTCTACATTTCGTGAAAGGCGCGACACAAACAACCACATACCAAACCCGCGAATCGGCTGGTTCACTAAAACGTGTTAAATTCAACTACTCACCCTTGACCGGTCGTAGCTCATCTTTCATGTATGTTATCATCTATGACCCACCCCCACCCCCCCACCCCCCAAAAAAAAAAAACAAAAAAAAAACAAAGAACAAAAATAAATTACATTCGATGATGGGGTATCATATTCCCCATTAACTTGTTTGAGAACACATCAAAAACATTTCGAGTGAAAACCGGTGGCTCCACCTTCGATAATGAGGTTTTTTCTCGTGTCTCAAGCAAGTGTAATTAGCACAAATTTTTTTCAACCCTTTTGCGTTCTTAGCAGTCAAAGTTATGGGAAGTATCTAGTTGTGTAAGTGGTGTAAGCTAGATATGTACTTTTTGTATTTTGGACCTCTAGTATCTTGCTAGATGGTTCCCTTATACTTGATAAAAATCTTTACCTTCTAAAAAAAATAAATTGCATGCACGGATATATTAGAGCCTTGACACGCATTAAGCTAACTACTGAGCCACAAATCACCTACTACATACACGACACACTTAACCCATGAGCAACCATCTAAAACACTTCTTGTAAAAAACCACACTAATCTTGAAAATATTAAAAGATTATGTTTCTTCATTTATGTTGAACTAAATTATTGTCCCGCGTAATACGCGAGTTAACATATATAATTAGTATAATGTTACTGTATGGAAAAAAAGTTAATATTATGATTATGCCAAAAAAAATTTATTAATATGTATAAAATAATTTTAAATATTTTTAATGTCGTTTTTTATAGTTATTTTAATACAGTTATTTTAACTTACCGTATGTATATACGATATTAACATTTAATTAGTAAATTAAATAAATAAAGATATAACAATGCTTACGATCATTTAAATATAAAATACTTTAATATGTAGTCATTTAACATGTAATAAGATTAATTTAATCCATATGATCAGCAAAAGGCAATCCATATGTAAAAATAATTATTATAATAAAAAAATAGAGAAAATATTTTAAAACAAAAAATATTAATTAATTTTCTTAAAAGTTTCCATAATACAAATATAGTAGATCTAAATATAAATATAATCGGAATTATATTTATTATTCCTCAGAACTTGTATGAGGTCGTAACAAAAACACCATGAAGTGAAAACCGGTGGCTCGGCCTTCATTGGTGGGGTTTTTTCTTACGTCTTAGGTTCTCCTGTAATTGGCGTAAGTTTTTTTCAACCCTTTTACGACCTTTGCAGTTAAAGTTCTGGGTAGGTGCTAGAATGTGTTATTATCTCTATATATATATAATTTTCTATCTCTCGGCGCTCATGTGACATGTCTCTGAGCTCGCCACGTCATTTTTTTTCTACATGTCAATTTCATATTGTTTTGAACTAAGAGTATGATAAGTGTCCATCCAAATCATTAGTGACTTATTATGTACGAAATAAATAATCGATGGCAATTGGGTTTCGAACCCATGATATTCCCGAACAAGGAGTGGATACGCTGCCAATGAACTAAATGTTCATTCGGATGGTTTTTCCCATCCACAAATAGATAATCACAACTTATAATTATAGTATTATAATATAATATAATGAATGAATAATTGAATATATATATGTATATATATATATATATATATATTATATATATATATATATATAATATGTATTTCCTATCATGCCTCTACCATTATAATTTTTGTCTATGCATACTATTCTTGCTTATCGGTTTGTCACCATATAATTAATAGCTACAAGTACCTAAACTTAACAAAGTTCACATTAATTAATTAATAATTAACTATATATTTATTTTTTATAAACAATTAGTATTTAGCATTCGAAACACCACAGTGATATCCAATTAGGCAGTATACGAAGCTCGAATCACGCATGCTTAAGATGAAACTCAGGACTCTCAAAATACTCTCCCAATAATCCACCCCTACAAATGTAGTTGGTGAGATTTCGAACCTGGTGGATTTTCAAGGTCTAAGACCTTACCAATGGGTCACCAACTCAACATTATCTTTTCTCTCTCTCTCCTCTCTCTTTCTCTCTCTCTCTCTCTCTTCTCTCTCTCTCTCTCTCTCTCTCTATATATATATAATATATATATATATATATATATTGCAACTTTTGTACTGAGCAATAATTTGATCGTCACGCCATCTTTTTCCTCGTGGAACTTATACGTTGATCATCTACTAGAAGTTGACAAATCATCATCCATTCAACAACCACATAGGCATCTGCTTTTATTAATTTTAAAATAGAAAATCAAAAAGTTAGAAGCAAGATTAAAACCCAAAACCTCAAGCTTCTAATGCCAAGAACAAACCACTTGATCCAATGTGATGTTTGTTTAATTTTTACAACACATAATAAAATATTCGATCTAAAATCTCACAACTTATTAAAATATTATTTATATAAATTAAATTACGCTTAACATGTATATAAAAGATATATAACACTCCATCCGTCCCACTAGAAGTGTCACATTTTGAATATTCAAAGTCTTGATTTGTTAACTTTGACCTTATATATTTTTTTAGTGTTATATAACTTTTGATGAAATTTATACCAAATGAAAATATATCTAAAACTCAATCAAAACATATAACTTTCATCAACTATTATATAACACAAACAAAAATAATTAAGGTCAAAGTTGATAAATAAAGACTTTGAATATTCAAAACAAGACACTTCTAATGGGACGGAGAGAGTAATAGTTTTTTACCAAAATATTAATATATATTATGACATAAACTGATTAACAAAAGATCATCACAAATATATCTTAATGACATGTTCCAAATTCACAAAAGTTTTCGTATTTTACAGATTTTGCCTAATTCTCATTAAAAAATAATCATGATTCTTAATTTTATTTTCATATCTTTTGAGATACAAAGTTTCTTATTTATATTCAACTTTTATTTTTCAATACAAATCTATTTGCAAAAAGATAAACTTTAGATAACTTGAAACATAAAAAAAGATAAAAGTGAAGATGGTCTCATTACACCCAAGTTTAATATATTATTGTTTCGTTAGTTTTATATCGTTTTTGTATAAATTAAATTGTTAACAATAATTCACCACAATAATATAATTATAATTTTATGAGAAAAATAAATGTGTGACTGGTATGTACCTAACCTTAGGTATAGAATCCCGACTTTTAGCTATTTTTGTTACATAATGAGTCACCACGAAAAAGTTAGATTTATTTTGTTTATACTACCTTTTTTTTATTATAAAGGAAAAGGTGGGCGTTTTTTTGGGTAAAAAAAAAGAGTTAAATGTATATATGATTTATTTACGTGTAAAGGTACATATTATTATTTACGTGTACATGATTAGGAAGGGGATATTTTGTCTAGTTATATAAAATATAAGTATTAATATTGTCATTGATAAAAGATGAAATAATTAGATATGATCTAATGGCTATAAATCAAAGATAAAATACATCCAGGGTTCCTGTTTGTTTAGAAATGAAATTAATGACATTGTTATATATATATATTGGTAGATAGATGATATAGGGGTTATATTAAAACTTGTTTTATAAGTGCAATAAGTAATTGTGGGAGAATTGATAAAACAAATGCCTTAACTTTTTAAAATCTACATCGAACCTTAAAGTATGTAAATTATCTTTAAAAAACTTTATCAACTCATTGGTTAAACATGGGTATTGTCTTCCACCGTTATTGTAACGCTCCTAATTTTATAAACAATATAAAATGGTATCAAAGAACTAAAAGGACAAAAGGGCGTTAATCTTATTCAAATCAAACTAAAGGCAACCTGACAAATCAAAATAAGTACTTCTAAAGCTTGAAATAAAACTCTAAAGCAAAAGGGTGCTAAGTCCACTTCTATCTACTCTCTTCTCTCGTTCCCAAAGCCCGCTTGATCACCTGCCGTATAAGAAAGAAAAAGGAATACGGCTGAGCAAAAAGCTCAGTGACGGATATGACAAAAGCAGAAATATAATATGAAAAGCAGAGACGTAATTCAAAGACAAACTTATTACCTTAACAAACTTATTTCAAATCAAAATACACATACATATGGTTTCACAAATACCTTATACATCAACAAATCAAAGTAGACTATAAAACCAAGTTCCATAAAATAATGCACATAAGAGCCAAAACAAATAACTTATCAAAAGGGCCGAATGAACTCATAGGGTAGCTACTCCACTAATCATTCATTTTTGGTGCAACGCCTCGTATGACACTACGATAAGCGCCCACCGTCAAACTTATCAAAATATGCCTAGGACCGATCCATACGCCTCCTATCAAAATATCAAAGTGCGCATACCACTACCGGGTAATCAAAAGGAGACGTCGTAGATCAAATCAAATACACCGCTACGGCTGGTGCCACGTCATCGGTGTCACAATAACGCGCCCATGGGACCTCCATGGGTAGGTTACTCTTATATGCACATCTTAAGAAACCGTTTTGACCAACTTATATATACTTATATATATCGAATATATTTTGAAGAGACATAATTAAATTTTAAGAGTAATAAAATAATTAAAACATTTTAAGTAATAACTTAAAAGTACATCTCCGTCCACCCGATTCTCACAAAATTACAATGGAGTCACTTATAAATTTTCCGGGCCAATCAATATGATTCATAATATGCGACTGTATTAATTTTCGTGGCCAATGAATATAATTCATATTATGCGACTGTATTAATCTTTTGGACCAACGAATATTCGAGGGACATATATAAGTGTACAAATTGGGAAACATTTGTACGAATCACCGCATCAAATGTAACACCCAAACGCATCTTTATCGGGACCATTTTCGAATCGGGTTTCAAGAGACGGTTTTGCCACATGTTATATGTATATCAAATATTATGATTTTACAATCAACAAATATATTCAAAGGCTAACAAACAAATAGTTTTTCAAATAACTTATCGAATCCATAAAAATTTCTACAAAATTTAAACGAAGTTTTGAGATGAAAGATTTTACCGGAAGGATAGATCCTAATAGCACCTAGAATATCCGTACTATATATATATATATATATATAACAAATAAAGTTTTGAGAGAAAAGATTGTACCGAAAAGCTCCTAATACCATCTAGAATATCCGTACTATTATATATATAACAAATAAAGCTTTGAAAAGAAGGATTGTACCGAAAAGATCCTAACACGATCTAGAATATCCGTACTATTATATATATAACAAATAAAGTTTTGAGAGAAAAGATTGTACCGAAAAGATCCTAATAGCAACTAGAATATCCGTACCTTATCGCCGCTTCACGAATATTGCAAAAATGAAAGAACCGCCAAATGAATACAATCGCCGAACCAAATCTAATACATATAAATAGTATAAGCACCAAAAGACATTCAAATAAGAATATATAATATCCTTTATATATTGTGAATATAATATATATAATTTTATGAGATTATTGCTTTTGTTACTACAAATATGAACTCACTGTACTTATTTTATAAGTAGTATTTCAATTGATTACATTACCTTACCATATAATAGACTTTTATAATTGCCCGTAATTTTATCTTTTCGCTTCGCGCATGACAAACCACGTACAAAATATAATTAATTTGTATGACAAAACTTTGTGTAAAAGTACAATCAAACCATTCTTTTCGGTGAAGATAAAACGTTAATCTTGCAAATTATTTTGATCAATATACTTGCTTAAATATTCCTATCAAATTAAGATATCAAAATTTTGATTATGACATAGCAGTTAGCAATGTATGATTTTAGATCACAGATTATATAATTATTAAAATAGGTCATGGAATATATGTCAAAGTTTTAAAAACATATAGATATGATATAACGATGAGATAACATAGATCATATTAGTTAATAACCATTGTTCAAAGCAATATTATACAGTCTATAATATAAAATCAAAAAGGCTTACCGATAAAAGATGATACTTGAAGCCTTGTATCATGTAGATTGCTTGACAAATTCACAACCATTTAGTGTCTTGTTTCTTTCTTTGCTCTTTCAAACGGATTTAAGAAACAAAACTTTTTGTTTCTCGCGATCAACAAAGCTCACAACTAAAACGTAAGTTATTATTATTATATTAATAATCAATTGTGGAATTTGTATCTTTGCGGCAGACTCACAAACGAATGAAATGGATTTGTTCTATTGTTATGTTTTTCTTTTCTCCCTTGCGGCTCCGAATAACGAGAGAGACATATATATATATTTTTAGGTTTAGGTTACAGGATATATATAGAAACAAATAGGTGTATATATCGTTAGTATTACTTGGAGCAAAATATTTCGACTCCTAAAACTTTTTAACTTCCTCAACTTCAAGATTCTCTAGCTTTAATTATTATTATCTTTTTATTTATTTATAATATACATACTTATATGCATGATCGAAGTTATTTTTCTTTTAAATTTTAGGAAATATTATTTCATGATCCATGAAGTTCCCAATACTAAATTATTTTATTATATATATTTCAACAATTTAGTCATACATCATAACAAGCGATGGTAACTCGTTACTCACAAAATAATAAAATAAAAACGTAGTCACTTATGTGTTACTATCAAATTTAAATCCGGGATATTACAGTTATTTTAAACGCCATGATGTGCACACTTTTGCAAGTGCATGATCATTAGCATAGTATGCTGAAAAATAACCATATGAACGATTTCAGCACACACGAGTCCTTTAGAGCGTCAGTACAATTCTTCAATAAAGCATATGGTGACAAAATTTAGTTTTACACTAAAAAGGGACTCAACTCTAAAAGAGAATATGTTAGATTTACTCATGTACTAATTAAATTTCTATATTAGTTTAACAAACAACATAAGGGAACATCCCAAATACTAACGAATACATGCACTTTATAGAGACCAATATCTTCTTAAAACTTATAACGATGATTACATTGTCAAGTGATAAAAACTTTAAGTTGATTATTAGGTTGACATATCATTATTTTCTTTATAAACCATCAAGTATATTTAAAGATTCTTGTACAATATTCAATAGATACAATATACATGAATACATACAAATTCACATCATGTATGTGTAGGTAGACAACCTTATGACTATGTCATATTAGTCTTAGATCATTCGTAATCGTTTACTTTTTTCACATATATTTTTTCTTAACAAATCAATACCACCTTTTCATTTTTTTCACCCTCCCCCTTTCCATTAACCATTTACCTTATATTGTACCTCACTTTTATTTAACTAAAAATACAATATAATATATTTCTTCAACAACGTGTCAGTAGTGAAAGAGTACAAAACATTCACCACCTACCATTCATCATACATGAAACTATTTAATAATACAAGATTCGTACTAGCTTTTTTTTTTAAACGGCAAATATGGAGTATATTTCAAAACTAGCAAGACGCTAGAACAATGCTTACAAAATAGAAATCACAACAAAGACGTAAAATTACACCATTTATGCCAATCATTCACCACCTTATTTGCCCTATTTGTAATCCATAGAAATGACATCGATTTGATTTCTTCATATATTGCATCCGGGGAGACAAAAACATTCTCATGTACCACTTCATTTCTTTTCTTCCACATGCACCAAATGGATACTTGAAATATTGCATTGATAATTTTCTTCCACACTTTGTCGCCAATTAAAGAGTTATGATATGAATGCAAGTCATGTACCTGGAAAGCAAACACGGGATTTATTCTGCACCAGCTACTTACTTTTGACCAGACCTCCATTGCTATAGGACAACCCGTGAAAAGATGGTCGGTTGATTCATCAGCTTGATTACATAGCGGGCAGAGAACCGAAACTGGAACTATTCCCCTTTTGCTAAGTTGCAAGTAGGTTGGTAAAACGGTCGAGACCCGCACGCCAGTTAACCCAATTGTTCCACCAAAAACTGTTGCTAAGAGTGTTATTTGGAGGGACATCGAGTTTTTTCCTTACTATTTCCACAACATAACTTCCTGTGCCGATCACCGAGTTGAGCTCTACCCCATATTTGTTGAAATCGACCTTCAGCTTATGTACACTTTTCCATACTCCCCCCAAATGGCTTTTTATGGGAATATCATGTCCATTACGTGACTGACCGTGTATAGCAGCCACCACTTTACACCACATTCGGTCTTATTCTGTCCCAAATCGTGACCACCATCTAGCTAACATAGCCATGTTTGCAGTCTTCAAAGAGCCAATACCCAAGCCCCCATTTTCTTTGGGTTTTATTATATCATCCCAAGCTATCCAATTGATTTTTTTGTGCCCTTCGTTTTCTGCCCAGAAGAAGCGCCTTCTCAAGCTTTCAAGATTCGTACTAGCTAGTAAAAGAGTACAAAACATTTGGCCAGTGATATGTACGACTGGTTGTTACTTAACCGACATAATTAACTAATTTGGTTTAAAGATTTCACCCATATGACATTACTTCACTTACCCTTCACTTAAGTAGTTAAGCCTTACAAATGGGAAGACAAATAGTAATTAATTTACCTCACTGTACAACTTTTATAACATACTGTACAAGTCAGTTATGATAGATATATCAATTGTTTTGGTAGGAATATCACTTCCCCTTACAAATGATCTTATGACATCACATTAATTAACTCTCAAGTTATTAAATGGAAAAGAAAAAATTTAATGATATCTATTACTCTATTATAAAACAAACTACCCTCTCCTCTTTTCAACTCTCTACCTTTAAAATACCCAAAATACCCTTAATTTTTAACACATTTCTAACTCACACACTAAATCTACCAATATATCCCTAAAATATTTTCCAACCATATTTATCCAAACTATCTATCTCTTTTATTCATTAATTTATATATTTTCACCTAATATCTTTATAATACTCTTAATAAAATTATATACAAGTACTTCCCATTATATCAGTGGTTGAGCACCAGCCTTACATGCTGGAGGTCTCGAGTTCGAGACATGGGAAGGACATTTGAAGGAATTTCACAATAAAGTCCTCCAGTGAAGCAGGTTTGAGTCTTGCAGAGGGGGCAGAGTTTTATCCAATTAAATGTCGTGTATTCGGGCGGTTTAGTTGGGAGTTTCTCCTCCTACTAGGTATTGAGGGTGAGGGGGCTCTCTAGCGCGGACCCGGTTAAGACAACGTAAGCTAGATCCTCTGTTGCGAGCAAATGATCCACACCTTTCAAAAAAAAATTATATACAAAAGATACATCCATTAACCATAAAATAACTACACTACCATTTACATCAATTACTTTTAGATTAATAACTACATCGTTACCACCACCGCCACCATCACCACCCGTTGCGCCACCGCCGCCGCATTGTGCGGGTACCATCTCTTATAAAAATATGAGTTTGTCGTGTAAAATGTTTTGATTGAGACGGGTAAAAAGAAGGAATGGTAGAGTTTTTAAAACAAACGGCGCAATGGAATTGGGCTAACCCTAAACCTACGCATCTTTTACTTTATTTTATACCCACCCACTCCAACCCACCCACTCACCCTAACCACGTCTTATAAAATGACATCACCCCCTCCTCACCTCTACACAAAAAAAAAACGTACATTACTCAAAAACCACGAGAGTGATCATTTAGAGCGAGAGAGAAACAATTTTTAGAGAGAGAGAAACAATCAAACAAAAAAATAAAAATAAGATTTTCTTTTTTAATTATTATTATCTTCCTCAGATCTCATCGCGGCCGTTTATTAGGGTTTCTTGTTCACATAAACCATCATCAATATCCAATTATCCATCTATAATTTCCTCCCCAAAAAACTTATCAGATCTAAATATATACATACACATATACATATAAACTTGCTGTACGAATAGATCAGATCAGATCCGTCATCATCCGTCCTTCCAGATCTAACCCTAATTTTGGCCTATTTTTTGGTTGCTATCAAACTCATATACACAAAGATCAAGATCTGTTACTATATTTTTGTTTATAAATTGTGACGTCATAATCGAACCAGGAAAAAACTTGATTGATTGATGAGATAGATACATAGATCTGTAACAATAGTTTCAAGAAGACCAAGAGGGTAAAAAGAAATAAACAAGTAACACATTTAATCTGATAATTTTTTTTTATAATTTTTTTTGATATTTTTAAACAATTAATTAATTTTGATGATGATAATTTTTTGAAGGAAGAAAAAAAAATGTATAAATCAGTGGTGGCAGTATATGATGGTGAAAGATTACTTGGTGATGTTGAAGTATATTATAATCCTCAATATCAGAATTCATCAACAACAAATATTAGAGAGAATTTGAAGGATAAAATCAGGATTTCATATTATTCAACACCAAGTGAAAGATGTCCACCACTTGCTGTTCTTCACACAATCACTTGTTCTTCTACAACAACTGGAATTTGCTTCAAAATGGAGTGCTGCAATTCATCTTCAAACAAGTCACATCTCAGTCTTTTGCACTCCACTTGTCTCAGGGAGAATAAGGTATAAATATTACTACCTAGAACTTCAAACCCAAGATGACAGTAAATTTTAAAAAAAGTAAAAAAGATGACAGTAAGTTAGTTAATATGGAATTTTAACTGAAACCCTTTTGTTGTAAGGACTTTTGATGGACAAAGATGAGACCTTTAATCAAAAACCTTAAATAAATCTTGGTGATGAACAACCTTTTTGGACTGTTATTCAAGAAAATTGTAAAGACTGTTGATGAATTCGGTGTTATGATTTGCAGTAGTTTCAAAGAAAATTACAAGGAAATTTTGGACTGGTTTTCAGAGGACCTTTGTTGATTTGACTTCAAATTGCAGAATTTTTTGGACTGTATCTTATCTTAAACTATACTGGATGTTACTCAGTTGAGAGAAAACTATTGACTGGAAAGTTTTGTTGGGGTATACCTAAACTTGTAATTAGGATAAGATGATGATTCTTTGAATAATTTGGTTCCCAAAGAATAATACAATAGTAATTAACCATATGCGAGTTCGAGACTCCTGTGTTTTGCTGGAAACTTGACGGGTTATTGTTCTTTCTGATTATGCAGTCAGTCTAAAGAAAACTCTTGATTGGTTTTCTTGGAAATATTAGTTGATTAGTTCATCTGTGTAATGGCAAGCGACAATACAATACAAAGTGTCTCGGCGCAAGCAGGGTTTTAATGAATTCTCTGATAAAAACCAGTCGCTATTTGCATTCACATGTTGACTTGTGCATTTATTTGTAATATGTATTTATTGCCTTGTTATAACATATATGCATATCTTGGAATTTATTCAGGAGTGTCATTTATTGCATTTTTGGAACGTTTTGTGGCGTTAATCGATTTCTTTCCCTCTTAATGTGTTGTTGACTGTACATCCCGTGTGCAGACTGCTGTTGTCACATTTGGTGGAGAGGAGCTACATTTGGTAGCCATGCGCTCTAGGAGAAATGATCTGTCTCCCTGCTTTTGGGGGTTTAGTGTTGCGCCAGGACTTTACGAGTCATGCCTTGTCATGCTGAACCTGAGATGCCTTGGCATCGTATTTGACCTTGATGAAACGCTCATAGTGGCCAATACTTTGCGGTCATTTGAAGACAGAATCGAAGCCATACAAAGAAAAGTTGTCGGTGAAATTGATCCACAACGTGTTGCCGGTATGCTTTCTGAAATAAAACGCTATCAAGATGATAGAAATATCTTGAAACAGTATGCAGAGAATGATCAAGTTGTTGACAATGGCAAGATAATCAAAGCACAGTCTGAGGCTGTCCAAGCGTTGTCAGACAATCATCAACCTCTTGTCCGTCCACTCATAAGATTACAGGAGAAAAACATCATCCTAACCCGCATCAACCCACTTGTATGTATTTCTACTAATCTGCTCTCTCTTTTCCAATTTATGTATTTATTTAATATTTCATTTGAACCGGTGCATTTACAGATTCGTGATACCAGTGTCCTTGTGAGATTGAGACCTGCTTGGGAGGATCTTAGAAGCTACTTGATGGCAAGAGGAAGGAAGCGTTTTGAGGTCTATGTCTGTACGATGGCTGAAAGAGACTATGCTTTGGAAATGTGGAGGCTTCTGGATCCTGATTCAAATCTAATAACCACAAAAGAACTATTGAACCGCATTGTGTGTGTGAAATCTGGTAAGCTGTGTGGCAATTGGTCATTACCTTGTTCTAAAAAGGTTATATTTTATGGTCATACAATTTTTCTAATCTATCAGGGTTGAAGAAATCACTCTTCAATGTTTTCCAAGATGGAAACTGTCATCCCAAGATGGCATTAGTTATTGATGATCGTCTGAAAGTCTGGGAGGAGAGAGATCAACCACGTGTTCATGTTGTTCCCGCTTTTGCTCCATATTATGCTCCTCAAGCTGAAGTACTAACTACCCTCATAAAATTTATTGTGTCACTCATTTGATTTCTTCAATTCAAAACTTAAATGTGTTGGTGCTTTTAGTATCCTTCATTATGATATAATACTTATTTGTGCATCTTTGATCTTTTAGGCAAACAGTGCTGTTCCTATTCTTTGTGTTGCTAGAAATGTTGCTTGCAATGTCAGAGGAGGTTTTTTCAGGTAAGAAAGTGCATTTATATTCTGTAGTTTTGGTTAAGATCCAACTTTAGATATATTAAAGCTGCGCCCGTTCTTTTGGCATGACAAGCTTTATCTTTGAACAGAGACTTTGATGACGGTCTTCTGCAGCGAATTAATGAAGTTGCATATGAAGATGAAATCAAAGATATCCTGCCTCCAGATGTGAGCACCTATTTGAGTTCTGAGGTTAGTGATGTTAAATAGTTGAGTTTCATATTTTTTTTGTGTGTATTTATTATGACGTCTGATTATATAATATAATCTGCTTGCTGTCCAGGATGATGCTTCTGCTATCAATGGGAACAAAGATCCACTTGGTGGGTTTGATGGAATGGCTGATGCTGAAGTCGAAAGAAGGTTGAAGGTAACCACCTTTTTATATTCCTCCATTTTGATAGTGCTTGCTTTAAATTTCTGAAATTTTATGAGTATTGTTAGTTTAACATTCATATCTTGTGATCAATCAGGAAGCTATAGCATCTTCATCCGTCCCCCCAGTTATGGCTAAACCAGATCCAGTAATCAAGACGAGTTTCCAGTACAATACTGCAGCCGCATCAATGCCCGTCTTGCAGGCAAAAGTTCTGGGGACAATTGTCCAATACCCCAATAAGCAACTGCCATCTGCACTAGAGCCATTGAACCAGGTGAAACTTGAGGCATTGAGTCAAGTGAAGCTTGACGCATTGAGTCAAGTGAAGCTTGACGCATTGAGTCAAGTGAAAGTTGAACCACTGAGTCATGTGAAACCTGAACCGTTGGCTCAAGTGAAGCTGCCAGAAACAAGCTTACATAGTTCTCCGGCAAGAGAAGAGGGTGAGGTGCCAGAATCTGAACTAGATCCGGATACAAGGAGGAGACTCCTCATCTTGCAACATGGTATGGACATGCGAGAACAAAAAATCAGTGAACCGCCTCAGTTTCCTGTCCGGCCTCCAATGCCAGTTATTGCTCCTCGAGTTGAGCCACGTGGAGGGTGGTTCCCAATGGGAGAAGAGATGGGTACAAGACAAATGAACCAAATCACACCTCCTAAAGAATTTCCATTGCACTCGGACCCTATGCTTATCGAGTCTAAACACCCTATTCATGCACCACCTTTCGTTAACAAGGCTGAAACTCCGATATTGCCTGAAAGAGCTCTTGATAACCAGAGGCTTCCGAAGGAGGTAATTAATGTTTTCACCGCTCTTATGCATTTGACTAGTTTATATGCTATAGGTGAATCTAAATGCATGCAATTATATTTGCAGGTTCTTCAAAGGGAGGATAGGTTGTTAAGCCGTTCACCGCCTGTTTATCCCTCTTTTCCTGGTAATGATTAATTTTCTACCTGTCTCGTAATGGAATATGGACGTCGTCAGATGCATGTGCTGTAACATTTTGACCAGCATATAAAATCTTAATATTAACGATCTTTGTTTTGGTTTTACTAAAGTAGAATTGCTTGTGGAAATGCTTAGTTTTCATCTGTAAATTTGATGAGCGGCATTAATATTGTCACCTCTCTGTTGAAGTGCTTAAAGAAGTTAGGAAAACGTTTTTGCAGACCAATTAGATTTTTGGTTAACACTGAAACTGAAAATTCCAAATTGTAATATTTTACTGTAGATTCAAACTACATTCTTAGAGAGTTAAAATTAAAATTTTAAAGGACCATTAGTTCAGAAACATTCTGGATCTTGTAACTGATATTTAGTTGGCTGTATGAGCTTGAGTCTTTACCAACAAATGTACCAGGAATCAGAAGTTAGCTTTTTAACAAGGTGATTGTATTTTGAAGGTGAAGAAAGTTCGCTGGGTCAATCCTCATCCAGCAACAGGGATATGGATATTGAAGGTGGTGGCAGTGATACGTTTGCGGAATCCCCAGTTGAATATCTACATTATATTGCCTTCAAGTGCGGAACGAAGGTATGAGAAGAATGAGCAATGCTCATTCACCAAATCTTTTAATATGATTTCATTACGTTTGCAATTAACAATGATAAACTAAATTAAGATTTATATGTAGGTGGAGTTCAGGCAGGCTCTGGTCTCCAGTATAGAATTGCAGTTCTCTTTTGAGGTATATGAAGTTCCTTTAAGCTTTATTATATTATTACTTGCGGGACAATTTCTGAGTCGTTAAATTTTTGTCAAATTATTGACTGTCTTTTACAGGTATTGTTTGCTGGAGAGAAAGTCGGGGAAGGAACGGGGAAGACCCGAAGGGAAGCTCAACATCACGCTGCCGAGGCATCTCTTATGAACTTGGCTGGTAAAATTCATATTCGAGCTTGTGTATATTAGGTATTGTTGTAGTGGGCCATATATTGGTAATCATTTTGGTAAATATATGTAGTGGAAAACGTTTTCTTTGTTATGCTTCATCTTTTTCATGTTCTGTTGGAGGACACTTTGGTAATCATTTTTTATGCTCTTCTGTGTTGGAACTGCATAATTATTTGAAAATCAATGTTTTCAATATGTTTCCCCTTTACATTATACTCCATTTAAGCTATGCAAGACCATAGTTCGGTCCATATTTGACAAGTTCCTATTGTTATCTAACACGAGACACCCTTTTATGTTCCTGTTGTTCCAAAAACGATTCTAACCACCATAGGCAATGTTGTTGCAGACAAGTATTTATCTCGACCAAAATCTGAAGATGAGGGAAGGTCCATAGGTGATGGAAGTTCTTTCGGACACCAGCCTTTATTGAGAGAAGAATCAATGGCATTTTCTACTGCATCGGGACCAGCAAGGTCTCTTGATACAAAGATGGAGTTTCCCAAGAAAGGACCTATTGCTGCCCTTAATGAACTAGTAAGATCTCAAACATTAGTCCCTGTGTTCTCTTGTTCAGATTGTTTGAAACCTGGTTATTAATTGGCCTATATCTTCCTTTATGATTATTTTAGTGCATGATGGAGGGTTTGGGCATGGCTTTTCAACCTCAGCCTCAACTTTCAGCAAATATGGGCCAGAATAATGAATTATATGCGCAGGTAGTACTCGCTTTTGCTTTATAGTAGTTGTGGCAAATTTGTCAGGTTGGGCTAGTTGGATGGGTGGCTCGGGTTGATCCAGAGTATTTTCTGTGACTAATGTATATAAATTTTAATAAATCATAAATGCACTAAAACTGAATTAGTGAGTGTAGAATAAAACGATATATGTTTTAGAAATGCATTATGGAGACTTCGACTGCTATGACCTCTTTATGCTATATAAACGCATTTGAGATAAAACATGGCCCAAATTGATATATTCTTAAGCAGAGGGGTCAAATCTGCCATCTCTATAGGGTCTTTTATGAACCTTATTTGTTTTCCCTCACTCGCTTAATGGTTCCATCATTTGGTCATTATATACAGGTTGAAATAGAAGGGGAAGTATGGGGTAAGGGAGTTGGATTTACATGGGACGAAGCTAAGATGCAGGTGTGTGGCTGTTCCTTTTTTTTTTCTTTTTCATGCTATAATTTGCTTTATGATATTCCGTAAATTCTCATGTTTTACTAAATTCCAGGCTGCTGAAATTGCTTTCATGAATTTGAAAGCAAGGATGGGGCAATATCCTCAAAAACGTCAACCTTCTCCCAGGTTGCTTTACTTTCCTTTTCCAATTGTTTACTGAATTTGATGTATTTTACTTTGAAGAATTTAAATAGATGTGGGGATTTTTCTAATTCGACCATTTTACCTTTTTTTATTTATTAATAGAAACGATAACTGTTCTTGGCCTTTAGATCAAATATTAGGATAGCTAGGATTGGTTTCTTGAGTCCTTAACTTTCTAGGGGTTTCAACTAAAACCCCTACCCCTAGGAAAATTTGGTCAAACGGGTTGAAAGTCGCCTGACATTTATGCATAAAACCTCGAGTATTATCAAAACAATTCAGTTTCCGTAATCATATTTGACGCTAATAATTAGTCATAAAATGTTCTTAAGATATGGACAATTATTTACTGGTCAGGCTAATCCAATCTGACCATTATAAAATGAGCCCTTATGACCCCTTAAATGCAAACCCATTAAGACTCCCATTTTGCTACATCTACTGAAAATCTTGATTGGTATGTTAAAGACTCACTGACATATCTACATGAACTTGGTTTTGCTCATTTTTCACAGATCGTATCAAGGAATGCCACCCAAACGGTTTAGACCAGAGTACCCGAGAGTCATGCAACGGATGCCATCGTCAGCAAGATACCCCAAGAATGCCTCTCCTGTTCCTTGACATTTGTAACAACCCTAACTAGATAAGATGCTCTATCCTGATTGGTTTGTCTCAACGATCCTACTGTACTTGGTTGCTGACCCATCTGTGAATGAAACCATCTGGGCCAATGACGGTTTGGTTGTTTTGTGGACTTGGATCCATCTATCCATCCATGGTACAAAGATGGAGAAGCAGATTTATTGTCTGGCATTCCCATTCAGCCTATTCACCTGGCTATCTCGAGCTTTCTTTGCTCTCCTTCGTTTATTGGATTATGATGATGCTGGATTTGGGGAACTCCACCAGTAGTTGGTACACGGATTGGGGAAATTGGTTGATTCTCCGGAATTTCCATTCGGACTATTCATTTGGATGTTCTCCAGCTTTCTTTGCTCCATCTTTTGTTTATCGGCTTATGTTGCTGCATTGGGGAAAAACCACCAATAGCTCTGTCAACTTCGGGAATACGGTTTCTTGATTTGGCGCGATCGATGATTGGTGTGGGTTGAGACTAGAAAGCAACCATGGTGCCAAAAGATGATATTTCTGAGTTTTAAAACTATTATATGCCTGTAACATTGTAATTGGTAGATGCTGCCATGGGAGGGGTGAGTTTTTTCCTTTATGTAGTTTTAGTTCTAGCTAAGCAATTCTTTATGGCGAATGGTCATGCTTATGTCGCCATCAATTTTTGGGAATTCTTTTTTAGTTTGAACCTCTCAACAAAACTCAGGTACCGAGCTTAAGATTGTTTAATTGATAGAAACCCGGTTTTCTTTGTTTGTGTTTTTGGTTTGGTTTAGTTATTAATAAATAGCGCCAACGGCCCAAACCATCAATCAAAGCAACCAATTAAAACATTTCGCAAAAATTATGAACATGGTTTTTAAGAATTTGAATGTATGATTATTCCGTTATAATTGGTTGGAAGCTAGTGGGTTTGGAGTGTCAATTGCCAACTTTGGGGACCGAAGTTGATATTTCTTGACTTGGTTGGAAACTAGTGGGTTCGGAGTGTCAATTGCCAACTTCGGGGACCAAAATTGATATTTCTTGACTTGGTTGGAAACTAGTGGGTTCGGAGTGTCAATTGCCAACTTCGGGGACCAAAATTAATGTTTCTTGGCTTTAGAGTAATAATGGTAAAGTATGCCAAAAAAATGTGAACTATTTTTAACTAGGGACGGGGATTCCCTCAAGTTACGAAAATTTTGATCTTTGGATTAAAATCAATGGTCAAGATTTAATGATCATCTTTCAATTTTGACCCTTGATTATAATCCAAGAGTCGTGATTCTTCTAACTTGACCCTCAAGTTATTTTCAACTTGAGGGAATCTCCATTCTTTTAGGATTCTCCATCCTTTTAACTATGTATCGAAATAATTAAATTTGAATTGGAAGAATAACCTAGTTTAATGGATGTTGGCTTGGGCCTAAAACCTATAATATAGGAATTAGTACTTCAAAATGACACGAATTATCTGAATTGTCATAGTGTGTATCAAATTTTAATCTTATACATTGTATATAATGAACTTTCAATTCCTGTGCATTGCAGGTTTTTAACTAATCAAAAACTTACAAGTGACAGCTTATGTGATTGTCACATATATTCAGATACATACAATGCATATGATTTGAAAGTTTGTTACATACAATGACAATTCATGTAAAGTTGTTTACATTTTGAAGTACTAATCCCTTGGTTAGACAATAAAACCCGAAATAAATAGCCGCTAGCCCTTCCAAAGTTAGCCTCAACCGGTTTTTCCAAACTACTGTAGTAATCTTTTTTCTTTGTAAAACAACATAGGGTAAGTTTGGTGGTTGACAAGGTGGTTTTTTACTCCATCGATGTGGTCTTGAACTCTGGTAATCCGGTAAAATTGTCATGTATTTAAGCTTTGGTATAAAACCTCTTATATATTAATTTTTAAAAATTTATTATATAATGAATAAATGATTAAGCTTTATGTTTTTTATGGATTAAAAGATCTATATCTAAGGTAGGTACATGACAGCCTTATTTATTAAATTTTAGGTGAGGTTATGATTTGGATGATTAGCTAACAATGTTTTTGAACTAGACCACGTAACCAAAAAATCTGATTCATCTAGTTGGACTGGTTCGATTGACTAGTGGAACCGATCGAGTTTTTTTAACAAACATTTTTTTAATTCTTATTTATAAACAACTTGTTATCCAATAAAAATACTGAAGATGTAGTTATAATCCATAAAAAAATAATGCCAAATAGTTTCAATAATAAAGAATATAAGTTTTAAAGTTCAAATATAACCAAAAATAAAAATAAAATATACACATTATTAATGATAATAGTAAAAATAAAAAATAAAAATAAGAACTCAAATACACAAAATCAAAACAGTTTAAAGCAAAATCAAAAAACCGACCGGTATAACCAAAAAACGGTTTAAAGCACAAATTAAACGATTTTGAACAGAATTAAAAAAGACAATTAAAAAAGACAGAATCGGTAAACCCAATGTTCAAAACATTGTTAGCTAAAACAATAATAGATATTACAAAACATGGCAATTATATGGTAGATGATAATAATTTTTATAAAATAATATAAATATTGTTATAATAATATATTTTTATATTGTTAATTACTATATATACTAAAAATGGAAGTACGGAAATGCGTGCAACATTTTTTTTATTCTTTTAACTTTTTTGCAAAATTCATCCCTTTTCGTTAAAACTTTTACAACAACGGTCCCTGTCGTTAACAAATATTACAAAAGCTCTAACAATCATTAACGACCGTTAGATTTTGTTTGGGTGTTTAACTGGAGTTGAAAAAACTGTTGTACATCAGGTCCTTTTCCCTAACTAGGAGTTACGTCCCTTTGTTTAATGGTCGTTAACAATTGTTAAAAGCTATTTGAGTGTCTAACGGGATTTAAATTTTTTACTAAATCAGGTCTATTTCTCTAACGGGCGTAGGAGGATGTAGTATTTGTTTCAAGTTAATATTGTCTACCGGCCGCCTAATTTATTTGTTTAGGAGTCGTATTTGGCTAGGAGGTTCGACCAACCTCAAAGATACATGTCGTTTATGAACAACGACGTTATATGTTATAGAGGTGAACATGGGTTATTTTTGGAACAAATTATAAATTTTAAAGTAACCTCACACAAATGTCTCCCGGGGCAACGCCCGGGTGACGAACCTCGTATGTACTAAAAATGAAAAAGGAAAGAAAATCAGTTACTCCCTTCGTCCCACTAAATGTGTTCTATTTTAAATTTTCAAAGTCTTCATTTATAAATTTTGACCTTAAGTATTTTGATTTGTGTTATATAATATTTGATGAAAATTATACCAATAAAAAATACATTTAAAACTCAATCAATTCATATAACTTTCATCAAATATTATATAACACAAATCAAAATATTTAAGGTCAAAGTTTATAAAGGAAGACTTTGAAAATTCAAATAAAAGAAATGAGAATTAGGAAATGGAAAAATGATTTATGATGTTAATATCATCTTTGTTAGATGATGTTGCTCTCACATCCTTACTAACATCAATTTTACACATGTCAAAAAGTTAACATCTTTGTTATTCCCTTAGGAAATATAAAAAGTTACAGCCATTGAAAACAGGCTAAGAAACTATCAAGCCACACTTAGTCACTTACACAGATAGATACACACAGGCGATTAGCGACTGAATATAGATATAGATATAGATATAGAGAGAGAAAGTTAGAAAATCTAGAGAGAGAAAAGATGTCATCGTCGTTCGATACCTTCAGCGTCGACGGCGAAGAATCAGCAACGATCCAATCATCCACCGGTCAATTCGATGAAAATTACTTCGACAACAGCAGCACCGCAGCTGATACGACGCCGTATCAGTTCCCCGTCGACGGTGAATCTGTAGACAGTCCAGATCCGTACGACTTCGTTTCGCATACGGATCCGGATCCTTATTCTCAACCGCCTCAGTCATCTTCACCGTTTGATTCATCAACTTCGGTCCCGATCTCTAACGGTTTGAATCAGGATTACGATGACGGTTTATTCAGTTCAGATGGACCTGTCCTTCCACCGCCTAGTGAGATGCGTGAAGAAGGTTTTGCTCTTCGTGAATGGCGCCGGTCAGCTTCTTACTTACTAGATCTGATCCATATATATATATATATAATAATAATTATTATTAAATATAAATTAAATTTAAATAAATAAATAGATATATGATTTTATTATATATCTTGATTATGATATACTGTATTTATATCTTAGAGATATTGTGCTAATTAGTTGTTGCTTTTAGGTTTTGCTGAATTAGTTTTTGAAAATTAAATAAATTAATTTGTAAGAAATTCATTAACTTTCTGCGGGAAAAGGTGATTTATATTATTTATTAGTTAAGAGTCATATTTTGGTATTAGTGATGCTTGCAGAAGTTTTCACAAGTATTGTAGCTTGTAGGGGGCTTTCACAAGTCAAAAATATATTGAATAATTGTAGGTCAAATGACATTAGAGAAGGCTAACATTGTGTTAAGTTATTCTATGTGGATCTATACTAGCTGCAGTATATACCTTGTCAAGTTGTGCAAAGAAAAATGATGTTTTAATGGTTAGAGTCATATTTAGATTTTAGTGGTGCTTACAGAAGCTGCCGTAAAGGCTGGATCTCGTAGTCTGCTCTCTCAAGTTAACATATATGTTTAGACGTATGGTCTTTGTAAGTCATGTTTGAATCAGATATTTGAGAAGTTTAAGTTGTACCAAAAGCTGGCACTTCTAACAGTACTAAAATATTGGAGGAAAGAAAGAGAGCCAGGTAATGGTCTAAAAGACATGTCCTTTTGAAATTAGTCCACTCCATCTGATCAAGTATTGTTGTGATTTCATTTTCCATAACTTGGTTTTATGTTATATGGGTGAGTTTATTTTAGATCCCTAAAGAACATGAGACTCATGGAACCAGTATGCCTCTAGATTAATAACTTAATGCCCCATATGTTGACTGGTCAAAGTTTGGATACTTTCAGTATACATTATACAAAAAAGACTGCTTTAACATACATCACCTTCCATGTGCAGACTTAATGCACTCCGTCTTGAGGAGAAAGAGAGCAAAGAGAGGGAGTTACGGAGCCAAATCATCCAGGAAGGTGAAGATTATATTAGATCTTTTCATGAAAAGAGACTGAAAAACATTGAGACCAACAAACTCACCAATAGAGAGGGCGAGAAGGTAAATCCATTAAACCACATCATAATCCATTTCATCTTTAAGAAGTCTTGTTTACAGAAGTTATTGTGTTTCAAGTATGTTATTACCTTTGGTGTAAGAAGAGCTGTTTATTTTGCTTATGATGATGTTAATGGTTCTGATACATGTTTTAAATATTCTTCTTGATAGTAATAGGATGACACTAGGGCGCGTTTGGTTTACAAATTTTTTGTGTTTCAAGTATGTTATTACCTTTGGTGTAAGAAGAGCTGTTTATTTTGCTTATGATGATGTTAATGGTTCTGATACATGTTTTAAATATTCTTCTTGATAGTAATAGGATGACACTAGGGCGCGTTTGGTTTACAAATTTTTTGTGTTTCAAGTATGTTATTACCTTTGGTGTAAGAAGAGCTGTTTATTTTGCTTATGATGATGTTAATGGTTCTGATACATGTTTTAAATATTCTTCTTGATAGTAATAGGATGACACTAGGGCGCGTTTGGTTTACAAATTTTTTGTGTTTCAAGTATGTTATTACCTTTGGTGTAAGAAGAGCTGTTTATTTTGCTTATGATGATGTTAATGGTTCTGATACATGTTTTAAATATTCTTCTTGATAGTAATAGGATGACACTAGGGCGCGTTTGGTTTACAAATTTTTTGTGTTTCAAGTATGTTATTACCTTTGGTGTAAGAAGAGCTGTTTATTTTGCTTATGATGATGTTAATGGTTCTGATACATGTTTTAAATATTCTTCTTGATAGTAATAGGATGACACTAGGGCGCGTTTGGTTTACAAATTTTTTGTGTTTCAAGTATGTTATTACCTTTGGTGTAAGAAGAGCTGTTTATTTTGCTTATGATGATGTTAATGGTTCTGATACATGTTTTAAATATTCTTCTTGATAGTAATAGGATGACACTAGGGCGCGTTTGGTTTACAAATTTTTTGTGTTTCAAGTATGTTATTACCTTTGGTGTAAGAAGAGCTGTTTATTTTGCTTATGATGATGTTAATGGTTCTGATACATGTTTTAAATATTCTTCTTGATAGTAATAGGATGACACTAGGGCGCGTTTGGTTTACAAATTTTTTGTGTTTCAAGTATGTTATTACCTTTGGTGTAAGAAGAGCTGTTTATTTTGCTTATGATGATGTTAATGGTTCTGATACATGTTTTAAATATTCTTCTTGATAGTAATAGGATGACACTAGGGCGCGTTTGGTTTACAAATTTTTTGTGTTTCAAGTATGTTATTACCTTTGGTGTAAGAAGAGCTGTTTATTTTGCTTATGATGATGTTAATGGTTCTGATACATGTTTTAAATATTCTTCTTGATAGTAATAGGATGACACTAGGGCGCGTTTGGTTTACAAATTTTTTGTGTTTCAAGTATGTTATTACCTTTGGTGTAAGAAGAGCTGTTTATTTTGCTTATGATGATGTTAATGGTTCTGATACATGTTTTAAATATTCTTCTTGATAGTAATAGGATGACACTAGGGCGCGTTTGGTTTACAAATTTTTTGTGTTTCAAGTATGTTATTACCTTTGGTGTAAGAAGAGCTGTTTATTTTGCTTATGATGATGTTAATGGTTCTGATACATGTTTTAAATATTCTTCTTGATAGTAATAGGATGACACTAGGGCGCGTTTGGTTTACAAATTTTTTGTGTTTCAAGTATGTTATTACCTTTGGTGTAAGAAGAGCTGTTTATTTTGCTTATGATGATGTTAATGGTTCTGATACATGTTTTAAATATTCTTCTTGATAGTAATAGGATGACACTAGGGCGCGTTTGGTTTACAAATTTTTTGTGTTTCAAGTATGTTATTACCTTTGGTGTAAGAAGAGCTGTTTATTTTGCTTATGATGATGTTAATGGTTCTGATACATGTTTTAAATATTCTTCTTGATAGTAATAGGATGACACTAGGGCGCGTTTGGTTTACAAATTTTTTGTGTTTCAAGTATGTTATTACCTTTGGTGTAAGAAGAGCTGTTTATTTTGCTTATGATGATGTTAATGGTTCTGATACATGTTTTAAATATTCTTCTTGATAGTAATAGGATGACACTAGGGCGCGTTTGGTTTACAAATTTTGATAGAATCTGATGGAATTGGAATTGAATTCCATTCCGTAGTATGTTTGGTTGTCAAAAAATGATGGAATTTAATTCCATTGAAATGTATACATTCTTTCATTTGATGGAATCTTCATTCCTTGGGGTTATTGGATGAAATTTCATTCCTCCCCTCTCTTGAATTTTCAGAAAACAAAAACATTCCATCAAATTTCATTCCTTCAGAATCTGATTCCTTTGACAAATTTTATTCCTAACAAAAACATTATGTGAACCAAACGCGCTCTATGGGATAAGAAATGGTGCTTTGAAACAATGGATAAGAAACGTGCAAGTGGTACATACCAAATATGTCTTGATATGAAATCATCAAGCATGACACTAAACTTGATCCTTTTTTATGTAAAGAAACATGATTGATAAGTCTAAAATGCCCAACCTTTCGTTATTCGCACAACTCTTAAAAATCCGTGCAAATATGAATTAAAAAAAAGGGTAACTGGATGGAAACCCCATGATCGCATGTACCATTTGGTACCCACTAATTCCCCAGCCGGCTAGTGTTTAGGAAATGTCAAGCCTTGAATCTGAAGTAACGAACTTCGGAATGTATTGTATAGGTGGTTTTTTCCATCAACTTCTTGTGTCCTAATAATATTGTTTTTTTTTTCTTTGAGACGTCTAGAAAGGAGGTTTATTCCTAATACTTACCATTGGTTAAACCACGATATCCATTTCTTGTCCAATCACTTCTGTCAAGGCAACACATTACACATCTATCTTTCATTTAATCTTTCAATTGTTCTCTTTTATCATTTTGCCACCATTGGTCGGATAATCATCTCTCTTTGTCAAGAACATGTCTCTCTTTTGTCAAGGCCACGCCACAGCGTCACTAATGGTGTAAAAAATGAGACAAGGCATTTTTTCCCTAGTTTCGTAATTAGCAATGGCAGAACAAGATTTATATTGTTTTGGCTACAGAAAGCGATCTATAAATGGGAACGAAAGAAGGTATCAACTTTAGAGTTCCAGGATTAGCACTACACGAGCTTGAGACAACCGAGTAATCCAGATGTTAAGTATCATTTTGTTTCAGAATCTGTTTGAGCATTGAATGTTAAGCTCAATCACAAAAAGGGTTTAACCACGAAAATCATCAAAATCTCCTCAAATTAAGAGTGCAAACCTACTAAGTTCTTAACGAACCTAAGGTGAATGATGATTTTCCCAAATAGACGTTTCGATCTTTCTTTGGAGGATATGAATGTTATATGTTTTTGTGTAATGAATGATTGATGATGAATGTACTGATTATGTTGAATGTGTGTGTAAATATGTGAATTGATTGTGAATGAATGTCTGGCAGCCAATGATGAAGAGTATTTATAGGCCATCAAATTAGGGCAACCTCATACTTTGGGCCATACCGAGTATGGGCCCTGGCCCAAATCCCAAAGAGATATAGAACATTCGATGTCAGGCATTTATACGTTAGTCAGCCACATGGTGACATTTAATATACAGATGTTGATTTAAATAAGTATGAAGGTTTAAAATCACTCCATAGGCCAGACATGTATTATTCGAAGGTTAGGCTCACTGAGGAGAGCCTTGCTGGGGAGAACCTTCCTGAGTAGAGCCTTGCTAGGGAGAGCCTTCTTGAGGAGAGCCTTAAGCTTTCCTGGGTCCCATTCCAAGGTTTGGAAGCCTTACCTTCCTTACTTGTCTAGCCTTAAGCTTTCCTGGGTCCCATTCCAAGGTTTGGAAGCCTTACCTTCCTTACTTGTCTAGCCTTAAGCTTTCCAGGGTCTCATTCCAAGGATTGGAAGCCTTACCTTCCTTACTTGTCAAGCCTTAAGCCTTCCTGGGCCCCACTTCAAGGCTCAATACTCTTTTGTCCTTTCCTAAGCCTCACCAAGGGTTTTTGGTCTTATTTAAGCCTCTCCTGTGGTCCACTTCCAGCCTTGACACTCTTTGTCTTTTCCTAAGGCTAGATGAAGGCTCTCATGGGGCCCACTTCCAGCCTTGACACTCTTTGTCTTTTCCTAAGGCTAGATGAAGGCTTTCCACCCTTTGTCTTTCTTCAAGGTTAGACTGAAGGCTTTCCACCCTTTGTCTTTTTCTCAAGGTTAGACTGAAGGCTCTCCACCCTTTGTCTTTTTCTAAGGCTAGACATTAAGGGATTTCCAAGGTTCTCCAAATTCTTTCTCTCCTTGGAAGCCTTTCCAAAGTCTTTTCACCTTTCCAAGACTTCCATAAATATATATTTATTTGTATATATTTATTTTTTATTATATCTGAGGCATAAAAATTTGGTTGTGTGGGTGTAAATCCGACCACACCTCATCAAGTCCCCCGAGTTCGGGTGTAAGTATTTTCTCTAGATGGAACTTACACTCGAACTCTAAATTTTTCGTTTTTCTATTTTTTTTATTTATTTATTCATTTGTTTCAAACTCTTTACCTTCGAAGCTTAGACATCCAAGCCTAGACAATAAGTCTTGCTACCTGGATACAAATATATGCATTGTATATATTAAGGTAGTAAACTAGTAATTTTATTCCCACATGTACTAGCTCATGTGGATTCTAGCCACAAGAAAGAATTAAGTCCTCACATGAGGTTTGGAGGAAAGGATAGTCCGGACAATAGTTCACATGACTTTGCATTAATTAGTAATATTACTTTCTCAACTCGCTGGCAGCTAGAGGCCTTCCAAGACTACACTCCGATTATCTTTCCTCTGTCTAGGTTCGACTGGGCCCCACTCCAAACTGTGTTAGTTTTGTCATTTAGTGGGCCTAGACATCCTGAAGACCCAAACCTTGCTGGAGGTTCGCTGCTTTGTCAAAGCCTTTCTAAACTTTTCCAAAGTAAAGGATCGCCACTCTCTTTATTATTTTAGGAAGTCTCGATCGAATTTTCCTTTTGTCTTTTGTTAAAGACCGCCCAAGGCTAGCTGACTTTTGTCTTTTTGTGAAGGCTCACCTCGGCCGAAGGTTCGATTCTCTCTCTAGTAAAACTTTACTAATACGTTGGAGGCTCGATCTGCCTTGGCCCATTCCAATGTTCGCTGGGGGCTTTCCTTGACTATGCTTACACCCCGACTTATATATATATATATTAGATTAGATAAGCCTTGATTAAAATGACTAAAGATTTGGACATCTTTAGTCTCGCTGGCGCCAGATGTGGGCCCCACTTCGAGGCTTCCTCTCCTTCTTTTGTCTTTTCTCAAACCTCGCTAGAGGCTCTCCTAGCCTAGCCTTAAGCCTCGCCATTCTCTCTCTCTCCTGTCTTTGATTCGATCTCTTATATATATATATTAGATAATTATTAATCCCATCGAAGCTTTGTCTAGGCTTCCCTCCTTCTTGTCTCTTTCTGAAGGATCGATCAGGAAGGAATCTCGTGGGCCTCTTATGGGTCCCACTCCAAGCTTCTCACTTTAACTTGTATTTATCTAAGCTCCGGATATATATATATATATATATATATATATTAATAAAGCCTAGATTTAGATTTAACTTTGTCAAGGAAAGAAACTTAGTTACTCTCTCTTCTGTCCTTCCTGTAGGCTCACCAAGATTGGAACTCTATCTAACCTTCGACAGAATTTAAGGTAGAGTCCCAAACCTCGACATCTTCTTTTGTTCTTATCTAACTTCGATCGAGGCTTTCCAAGCCTTGAGAGTCCGATTTTCTCTCTTCACTTCATTTATTTAATTTATTTCTCTTTAGCTTCGATTAGAACTCGACTGACTGTATATGTATATTTCAGAGCTTCAATCTTCTCAAACACTCACTTGTTTCAATTTCAACATATACATATTTAGTTAGGGTTTACCCTATATCTTCAAGTCCCCCAAGTTTGAGGGTAAGGTTTCTCTTTGAAAAGCTTGGATTCAAACTTCACACTTTCTTTTCATTCTTTTTCATTTAAATCTTTTTTCTTGAGACAGCCGTACGATTGAGAGAGAAAGAAAAGGGAATAGAGAGTCTTCCTTTGAATTGTTGAAAAGCAGTAAAAAGAAAAGTACAAGTTTCCCTGTTTTCCCTTTCCCTTTTTAATTAAGGTTTTTGTTTTTTCTTTTTCCCCTTGAATCGATAAAAAGGAAGAGAGGTACAGGCTCTCGTTTCTTTATTTTTCTCATGCCTTCAATTTTATTTTACATAAATCCTTTTCTCTCTTCTTGACTCAGTTTTGCACCTCTTTTTTCTTGGGTCGGCGAGCAACAGAGAGAGAAGAGAAGTTATTTCTCTTCTTTCTTGGATCGGCGGTTAATCAAAAGAAAAGAAAAAGGTATAGATCTCCTTTCCTTCTTTTTTGCCATTTGTTTTTGGGATCTACGTAGGCTTTGTTTTTTTTTTTTGAATTTTTTTTCTTTGTTTTGAATTCCGCAGAGACAAACAAGAAGGGATTGGTGGGATAAACAACTCTTTTTCCTTTCTTGTGGATCGGCTGAGTGTACAAAATAACAAAAGATTTGCTTCTCTTGTGACTCCGCCTGGAAAAAGAGAGCTATTATAGCGGCTCCTCCATTTTTGTCGTTTATTTCCTCCTAATGAAAGAGGTTTTTAGTTTAGTCTTTTTAACACCAAGGACAACATGAATTCTCTTGGTCCCCCTCCATTCACTTGCCTTGCAAAACATCTTGTAGTTATATAATATTATATATGTAGTACTATAAAGAAAGAAAAGTCACTAAAGTAATTCTTGCCAGCTTCGATGCTTCACAAGCATGCATGCCACTTCGGTGGCCATTTAGCTAGATATGTTGTAAAATCCGTGAGTTTTGACCCGTTGACTTTATGTGTAATTTGGCTAACAATTTGAGTTAATGAAATATTTGGGTCGTTTTGTGATTAAATGACAATGTGGTATGTTAGTCGGGTCGATAGTGTGTTTAATCGGTGTTTAAATGTATAACGATTTGTATTTTGGCTTGAGAAGGAAACGGGTCGGCCTGTGGGTCATCCACGACCCACCAGCCCCTTTATGACCCATTCCCTCCCCTTATCTTCTCATTTACCACATATCTCTTCTATCTCTTTCTCTTTTTCTCTCTAAGTGAAAAAGCTAGACCATCCATCTCCTCTCTTCATTTCTCTTGCAATATTTGGTGTTCTAGATTTGGTTTAACTCGAGAATCATCATCGTCTTCATCTCATTATCGTCTAGCAAAGGATTTAGTTCTTAGTTCAAGCATTTTACCCATTTTGCCATAATTCGGGTTCTAGCCCGGGAAGGAAGTTTTGGTAAGTCAAATTCATCCCATTTGTATCTATTTATGTTTGTTAATGCATTTCTAGTCGTTTAGTGAATTTACAGGTCTTAGAACGACTTCAAACGAGTTTTGGGTCAATTTAGGGTTTTAACTAGGGTTGATCGATTTGGAAGTTTTGGTGATGTTATGGATCGAAATCTTGGTTTGGGTAAGTGTATTTATGCATTAGAAGGTCAAATGTAACTTCAAGACGGGTCCTATAGCATTGTAGGTCGATTTAGGGTTTTGGTGCAAGTGAAAATAGGGTTTGGGGTTGGTTTTTCTGCATTTTAGACTGCTGTTCGTGGGCTGCCCAGAAGGGGGCGTAACCTACGCTCCATATGGGCGTAGGTTACGCTGGTTGAGTGTAGGCTGGGCGTAGGTTACGTCCAGGTTAGGTAGTGGGCGTAGGTTACGCTGGTTGAGTGTAGCTGGGCGTAGGTTACGCTGGTTGAGTGTAGCTGGGCGTAGGTTACGCTAGTGTATGGGCGTAGGTTACGCTGGTTGAGTGTAGCTGGGCGTAGGTTACGCTGGTTGAGTGTAGCTGGGCGTAGGTTACGCTAGTGTATGGGCGTAGGTTACGCTGGTTGAGTGTAGCTGGGCGTAGGTTACGCTGTGAGTGTAGTGGGCGTAGGTTACGCTGGTGAGTGTAGTGGGCGTAGGTTACGCTGGTGAGTGTAGTGGGCGTAGGTTACGCTGGTGAGTGTAGTGGGCGTAGGTTACGCTGGTGAGTGTAGTGGGCGTAGGTTACGCTGGTGAGTGTAGTGGGCGTAGGTTACGCTGGTTGAGTGTAGCTGGGCGTAGGTTACGCTAGTGTATGGGCGTAGGTTACGCTGGTTGAGTGTAGCTGGGCGTAGGTTACGCTGTGAGTGTAGTGGGCGTAGGTTACGCTGGTGAGTGTAGTGGGCGTAGGTTACGCTGGTGAGTGTAGTGGGCGTAGGTTACGCTGGTGAGTGTAGTGGGCGTAGGTTACGCTGGTGAGTGTAGTGGGCGTAGGTTACGCTGGTTGAGTGTAGCTGGGCGTAGGTTACGCTAGTGTATGGGCGTAGGTTACGCTGGTTGAGTGTAGCTGGGCGTAGGTTACGCTGGTTGAGTGTAGCTGGGCGTAGGTTACGCTAGTGTATGGGCGTAGGTTACGCTGGTTGAGTGTAGGCTGGGCGTAGGTTACGCTAGCTCCATATGGGCGTAGGTTATGCTGGTTGAGTGTAGGCTGGGCGTAGGTTACGTCCAGGTTGGGCGTAGCTTACGCTGCAAATTTACCTTACGCCAAAATGCTCCTGTTTACGCTCCACTTTACGCTAGAACTTCACAAGGGGCGTAACTTACGCCCATAGGGCCGTAACTTACGCCAGTTGTCCAGTTTCTGATTTCTTGCTTGACCTAATTCGACTTCCAGAACCCTAGTAACGCATCGAGCTTCGATCTAACTCACTCCTTAACTTATTTAACAATGAATAAGAGTCTTAGAAGTCACCAAACGTCGAGAACCACTTTGGAAACCTAATTAGGGTTTTGCCGAGTATTTGATAACTACGTATATGTGTTTATGTATGTTGATGTGAATGTATATGCTCGATATTTAGGTATTGGACGTGAAGCGAACATTGAACGACTGTAACTCCCTACTCAATAGAGATTCGGGCTGAAAAGTGTACATATACGTGTTTGTTGGATTGTTTGGTTGATTTGATTGACTGTCTAGTTAATTTCTAATTGATTGTCGATTGATAGATAGTTTTGACTGGTTGTGTGATGGTTTACGAATGTGATTGTGATATTGTAATTTATTAGGATAGAAGTACATACATGGAAGTCGGTTTTACTTTCAAAGAGTTTTAGATGTGGTGGGAAGGCTGCGGATGACCCTATACATAAGCATCTAGAACTTGATGAAAGTAAAATCCTCCGAAGTGTATATACGCGTTGTTTAGAGTAAATGATGGACTTGGGAATACGTTTGGAATAGACATGAATGCCCTGATATACTTGACTTGCGTGATACGCACTTATTCATACTTTTATCGTTGTATTGATGAATTTATGAATTAATGGTCGTCGATTGAATGTTTGACTGAATGATTGAATGATGAGTTGTTGGACACGTCTGATTGATTTTCGTAAAGGGTTGTGATATGTTTATATTACTATTATTATTTTTATTATTATTACTGTTAGGATAGACGTGCATACATGGAAGTCGGTTATGCCTTCCAAGGGTTTTAGATGTGGTGGGAAGGCTGCGGATGACCCTATACATAAGCATCTAGAACTTGATGAAAGTAAAATCCTCCGAAGTGTATATACGTATAGTTTAATTTGGGATAATGATTGATGGTTGATAATTGTTGAATTTGTGGTTGATGTATATACGCGGTTTACACGCAAGCATTCTATATATATATACGCGGTTTACACGCAAGCATTCTATATATATATACGCGGTTTACACGCAAGCATTCTATATGTATATACGCGGTTTACACGCAAGCATTCTATATGTATATACGCGGTTTACACGCAAGCATTCTATATGTATATACGCGGTTTACACGCAAGCATTCATATATATATATACTTATATATATATTTTTATATATTATTACTGTTAGGATAGACGTGCATACATGGAAGTCGGTTATGCCTTCCAAGGGTTTTAGATGTGGTGGGAAGGCTGCGGGTGACCCTATATATAAGCATCTGGGACTCGAAGAATGTAGAATCCTCCTAAGTGTATGTACGTATAGTTTAATTTGGGATAATGATTGATGGTTGATAATTGTTGAATTTGTGGTTGATGTATATACGCGGTTTACACGCAAGCATTCTATATGTATATACGCGGTTTACACGCAAGCATTCCATATATATATATATATACGCGGTTTACACGCAAGCATTCTATATATATATATATATATACGCGGTTTACACGCAAGCATACTATATATAAATATATACGCGGTTTACACGCAAGCATTCTATATATATATATACGCGGTTTACACGCAAGCATTCTATATATATATACGCGGTTTACACGCAAGCATACTATATATAAATATATACGCGGTTTACACGCATGCATACTCTGTTTACGCGTCTACACGCAAGCACACCCTATTTGATGCATTTGTGACATGGTTGATACGAATTTGACATACATTATGGATATGCATACATGCGATACACGATTTGGTTATTGACATCTTTTGCGCATATTCATTACACGCTTGCTTGTCTTGTGAAATCTTATTGTGGATGTTATTGTGTTTTCGTAGAGGCTCACTGTAAGTCATGTTTCGCCTCTACTCGTATATTGTGATTATTGACGGTGGTTCCTTATGGACCATTACTACGAACTCACCAACCTTGTGTTGACTATGCTTAGTACACTTTTCAGGTTATCAGGTTATTCCAGGGCGTGGAGTTTGATTGTTTGCTTGCTGTTGAACCCGGACTTGGACTTATATGGATCAAGGATCCATTTGCCTTCTTTTGCATTGTACTTAGGACTGTTAGCCATCTTTTGATGTTCTTTTGTAAACTTTGATGGTTACTTGCTCCTTATGTATTTTGATACTTGTTATTCGTATTGTATGGATTCACTGAATCCTTTATTTGCATTTAGTTCATGTTCTACATTAATCCCACCTTGTGCTATATGATTTCCGTGATATTTCGAGCCTCGGCTTGGGGTGTTACACATGTTACCCATATATAATATATATTATTACTTAACTAGCTTGTCTTTTGCTGTCTCGCCAGCTTCGACCTCAACACTTCATGACTTAGTGGCTGCTTCGTCACCCCGATGGCCCGGTAGTAAAACCAAGACTTTGCTACTTGATGGTTCGCCAAGACTTCGCCATTCTTTAATCTTTATGCTCATCTAGAGCCTCGACACTTCGGGCCCTTGATGAAATTCTGATACATACAATTTCTTTGGGATGCCTTGAGATATATGTACATATAAATATGCATGTCCATCCGAACTAAATCCTTGACTTTTAAAGTGATCTTGGCTAGTATTAGGTTCGTCCTAATGAAAGCTTCGTTGAGTCCCCCAAATTCAATTGCTAATGGTTTCTTGCCAGGGACATTACATTTGAATTTTATTTTATTTTTGTCCTGTCTGGATCTTAAAAACTTTATTACTCGCGAGTATTGTCACTTTTGATGAGAAGTGTTTACCTTTATATTCGATGAATAAAAAGATGACTAAATTTTATGTGCGCCGCTTCCCAATAGGAAACGCTTATCTTATCATCCAATGAATGAATAAGACGTGAATTTGATGTGGGTAGAGTAATCTTTTTGCTATCCCTTCATCAATATCACTTCCCGATGAGAAGTGCTTACCTTTTTATCCGATGAACAAAAAGATGAATAAAAATATCACTTCCCGATGAGAAGTGCCTACCTTTTTATCCGATGAATAAAAAGATGAATAAATTTTTATTAGTGTTCAGCCGGGCCCAGTTTTGGCTTGTTACACTTGGGACTCACACTTGGTGAGACTTTGTTTAATTTGTGTCTTGCTTCCAGCGAGAAGCACTCTACTCCCATCCAATAGATGAGAAAAAATGAAAATTTTCTAAGTGTTAGCCAAGCTTAGCTTAGATGTTCATTTTATATTATTATTCTTACTTATCCTTTTCCTATGAGAAATGTCTATCCTCATGGGCGAGGAAGATGAAACTCATTTTAAGTGTTAGTTGGGGATTGCTTTGTAGCTTTTATCCTTTTTGAAGTTTCCATTCATACACATGAGGTATGTCTTAGCCTTTAGGCACTTGGTTTGTCTGTCTTGCCTTCACAAGTACTTGGGTTTTTATAATCCGTGTCAGAAGTTGGCTAGGAATTCTTTCTTCCATCTTAGCACTTGACTTCTGGAATTTTCATTCGGATTACCCTTTTAGCTTGTCTCATAGTCAAAATATTCTTATAACAATTTATTGACCAAATATTTTCTAAAAGAAAATGATATCTCATTAATGATAATGATAAGGTTGGGATACATGATCTGACCAACAAACATAACCATAGTTGAAGTAAAATGACATAAAAATATATAAAGTGACACTTCTTAGCAAAGTAGCTTACATCAAGATGCTTCAGAGAAGGGGGAAGGATGATTCAAAAAGGAGGGAGGCTGGGACCCATACTAACTTAGAGTCTTGTCATTTGTCTTATTCATGGACCATGTATACGTGGCCCTCAGGCTCTCCTGGATCATCCTCCTCCATCATCTTCCTTTGCCATGCAAAGCTCTTCTTTGCTTGCTTAGCTCCTGGGACTAGGTGTGGAGAAAAGTGGTCCCACACTAACACTACCAGACCCAAGGGTAGATGCAAAGCTTACCTTGGGTGGTAACCTAGATCCACCACCGGAAACAACATCAGTTGCATTTGTTACCACTTCACTAGATCTAGAACCAAAATCTGGAAAATTTTCACCAGAGATATTTTGAATATCAGAAATCTCAGAGGTTTCCAGATTCATTACTGGAGATTTACCTCCATCAACACCCTTCCCCAACCCAGAAGGTATAACCTTAGAAATAGGAGTAAATTCCTCAGCCATGGGAGATTAAGAAACAAACAAGAAATAAAATGATGATTTTTGCTTTGCAACAACAAAAAACCGTCCGGTGATCAGTAAATTCACGGATGGCGCCAATGTTTGAGCATTGAATGTAGCTCAATCACAAAAAGGGTTTAACCACGAAAATCATCAAAATCTCCTCAAATTAAGAGTGCAAACCTACTAAGTTCTTAACGAACCTAAGGTGAATGATGATTTTCCCAAAGAGACGTTTCGATCTTTGGAGGATATGAATGTTATATGTTTTTGTGTAATGAATGATTGATGATGAATGTACTGATTATGTTGAATGTGTGTGTAAATATGTGAATTGATTGTGAATGAATGTCTGGCAGCCAATGATGAAGAGTATTTATAGTCCTTCAAATTAGGGCAACCTCATACTTTGGGCCATACCGAGTATGGGCCCTGGCCCAAATCCCAAAGAGATATAGAACATTCGATGTCAGGCATTTATACGTTAGTCAGCCACATGGTGACATTTAATATACAGATGTTGATTTAAATAAGTATGAAGGTTTAAAATCACTCCATAGGCCAGACATGTATTATTCGAAGGTTAGGCTCACTGAGGAGAGCCTTGCTGGGGAGAACCTTCCTGAGTAGAGCCTTGCTGGGGAGAGTCTTCCTGAGGAGAGCCTTATGTAACATCCGTGAGTTTTGACCCGTTGACTTTACGTGTAATTTGACTAACAATTTGAGTTAATGAATTATTTGGGTCGTTTTGTGATTAAATGACAATGTGGTATGGTAGTCGGGTCGATAGTGTGTTTAATCGGTGTTTAAATGTATAACGTTTTGTATTTGGGCTTGAGAAGGAAACGGGTCGACCCGTGGGTTATCCGCGACCCACCAGCCCTATATGACCCATTTCCTTCCCATTTCCCATTCATTCACTTTACATTTCTTTTCTTCTTCTCTTTTTCTCTCTAAGTGAAAAGCAAGACCAATCCATCTCCTCTCTTCATTTCTCTTGCTTTATTTGGTGTTTTGGGTTTAGATTAACTCGAGAATCATTAGCATCTTTAACTCATATCGTCTTATCAAAGGATTTCATTTAGAAGTGCAAGAATTTTAACCCATTTGACCTAAATCGGGTTCTAGCTCGTGAAGGAAGCTTTGGTAAGTCTAACTCATCCCATTTACTTCTATTTATGTTAGTTTACTCGTTTCTAGTCATCTCGTACATTTACAAGTCTTAAATCGGGTCGTAATGAAATTAGGGTTCAATTAGGGTTTTGGGTTGGGTTGAATGATTTGGAGGTGTTCTTGATGTTTTGGAATGGAAATTTGTAGTGGGTTATGTTTATTTATGTCCAAATATGTGGAATTAGGCTTGAAATTGGGTCCTAGATCATCCATGGTCGATTATGGGGTCAAAAATGGGGTTTTGGGTTGTTTTGGATCATTTTTGGCTAAGTTTCTGCAGCAGATTTGGCTGACTGCGGCGCAGTGGGAGGTGCCAGACCCCACTGCGGCGCAGTGAAATGCTAGACCCCACTGCGGCGCAGTGGGAGGTGCCAGACCCCACTGCGGCGCAGTGGGAGGTGCCAGACCCCACTGCGGCGCAGTGGGAGGTGCCAGACCCCACTGCGGCGCAGTGGGAGGTGCCAGACCCCACTGCGGCGCAGTGGGAGGTGCCAGACCCCACTGCGGCGCAGTGGGAGGTGCCAGACCCCACTGCGGCGCAGTGGGAGGTGCCAGACCCCACTGCGGCGCAGTGGGAGGTGCCAGACCCCACTGCGGCGCAGTGGGAGGTGCCAGACCCCACTGCGGCGCAGTGGGAGGTGCCAGACCCCACTGCGGCGCAGTGGGAGGTGCCAGACCCCACTGCGGCGCAGTGGGAGGTGCCAGACCCCACTGCGGCGCAGTGGGAGGTGCCAGACCCCACTGCGGCGCAGTGGGAGGTGCCAGACCCCACTGCGGCGCAGTGGGAGGTGCCAGACCCCACTGCGGCGCAGTGGGAGGTGCCAGACCCCACTGCGGCGCAGTGGGAGGTGCCAGACCCCACTGCGGCGCAGTGGGAGGTGCCAGACCCCACTGCGGCGCAGTGGGAGGTGCCAGACCCCACTGCGGCGCAGTGGGAGGTGCCAGACCCCACTGCGGCGCAGTGGGAGGTGCCAGACCCCACTGCGGCGCAGTGGGAGGTGCCAGACCCCACTGCGGCGCAGTGGGAGGTGCCAGACCCCACTGCGGCGCAGTGGGAGGTGCCAGACCCCACTGCGGCGCAGTGGGAGGTGCCAGACCCCACTGCGGCGCAGTGGGAGGTGCCAGACCCCACTGCGGCGCAGTGGGAGGTGCCAGACCCCACTGCGGCGCAGTGGGAGGTGCCAGACCCCACTGCGGCGCAGTGGGAGGTGCCAGACCCCACTGCGGCGCAGTGGGAGGTGCCAGACCCCACTGCGGCGCAGTGGGAGGTGCCAGACCCCACTGCGGCGCAGTGGGAGGTGCCAGACCCCACTGCGGCGCAGTGGGAGGTGCCAGACCCCACTGCGGCGCAGTGGGAGGTGCCAGACCCCACTGCGGCGCAGTGGGAGGTGCCAGACCCCACTGCGGCGCAGTGGGAGGTGCCAGACCCCACTGCGGCGCAGTGGGAGGTGCCAGACCCCACTGCGGCGCAGTGGGAGGTGCCAGACCCCACTGCGGCGCAGTGGGAGGTGCCAGACCCCACTGCGGCGCAGTGGGAGGTGCCAGACCCCACTGCGGCGCAGTGGGAGGTGCCAGACCCCACTGCGGCGCAGTGGGAGGTGCCAGACCCCACTGCGGCGCAGTGGGAGGTGCCAGACCCCACTGCGGCGCAGTGGGAGGTGCCAGACCCCACTGCGGCGCAGTGGGAGGTGCCAGACCCCACTGCGGCGCAGTGGGAGGTGCCAGACCCCACTGCGGCGCAGTGGGAGGTGCCAGACCCCACTGCGGCGCAGTGGGAGGTGCCAGACCCCACTGCGGCGCAGTGGGAGGTGCCAGACCCCACTGCGGCGCAGTGGGAGGTGCCAGACCCCACTGCGGCGCAGTGGGAGGTGCCAGACCCCACTGCGGCGCAGTGGGAGGTGCCAGACCCCACTGCGGCGCAGTGGGAGGTGCCAGACCCCACTGCGGCGCAGTGGGAGGTGCCAGACCCCACTGCGGCGCAGTGAAAAGCTGCTGAACCAGTGACTCTTTGTCAACTTCAAACGCTTATAACTTTTGATCCGTAAGTCCAATTGAGTCATATGACCTATCGTTGGAATCGTGAGAGAGTCTACTTTCTCATGGTAAAGTCCTTTTGATTTGAATCCTTGTCCATTTCCAAAAATGCCGTGTTAAAGTGTCCTTGCTTATGTCGGTAGGACCATAATGACGTTTGAGTGTCGTGGCATGACCAAGTCGAGTCCCGATTGTCATTCATAGTTGATTTACCCTCCTAAAACCAAATTAGGGTTTGACTCGTGATTTGTAATGTATATGTTAATAGGTGACGAACGCTAAGCGATTGTTGGACGTTATAACTCGATTATAACTTGTACTTAGCTCGCATATCCAATCAAGGTGAGTTCCGTAGTTCCCTACTCATTTGAGATTCGGGCTGAAAAGTGTAAACATACGTGCTTTATTGTTTGAGTGATTAGTTGATTTGCTTGAGTTACCGTCCGTCTTATTGTTTGATTTGTTTGTTAACAAATTGATAGATATAATGACACGTTTGATTGATTCGTATATGATTTTGATATGGTGAGTTAATTTAGGATAGTAGTGCATATATGGAAGTCGGTTATGCCTTCAAAGGGTTTTAGATGTGGTGGGAAGGCTGCGGGTGACCCTATACATAAGCATCTAGAACTTGATGAAAGTAAAACCCTCCGAAGTATATGTACGCATTGTTTAGAGGAACTGATGGAGATTGGGAATGTGTTTGGAATGGACATATACGCTTGTTATACTTGACTTGTACGGTACACACTCAAACATACTTTTATTGTTGCATTGATGACGTTATTGACACGCATTTGATATACGTTGTGGTCTCACATACGTATGATACATGATTTGATGTTAATATTTCGCGTGCTCATTTATTATACGCAATTACTTTGCCCTTATGATCTTGTAATGATTTGATATTGTGATTAGGATAGTTGTACATACATGGAAGACGATGATACATTTAATGAGTTGTAGATGTGGTGGGAAGGCTGCGGGTGACCCTATATATAAACATCTATGATTCCTTAAATGTAAAGCCGTATGAAATGTATGTGCATTGTAGTTTGATTGATTTGTGATATGATGGATTTGTGATTGAGATTGGTTAGGTTTGTACTTGATGTTTGGTTCGACGTACTCCCAAGTATTCGTACTTGATGAGTCGTACTATGTACTTCCAAGTGTTTTACACTTGAGAACATGCTTTTGTACTTATTGATTGGTTGATGTACTTCCAAGTATACTTACTTGATGAATGGTTCCACGTACTTCCAAGTGTCATACACTTGAGATCGCGCAATGTACGATGTACTACCAAGTTGTTAGACTTGAGAATATTGTGTTGGTAGTGGTTTTGTTGTTGTCATGGTACACTTAGGATGCGTTATCTGATGCCAAATTGTTGGACGTACCTTTCATGCATTCGGACATGATTATGCGTGTAGTACATATCTTGATATAGACATCACTTGTGCTTATTTATCATACGCATTACTTATATTGTGTTTTGTTGTGATTTGAGATTGAGACGCATAAAGGCTATTCTTATGTTATGTTTTGCCTTTACTTACACTTGTTGTGATTTAGGACAATGGTTCCTTGTGAACCATTCCTACGAACTCACCAACCTTGTGTTGACTATGCTTAGTACACTTTTCAGGTAACCAAGTTATTCCAAGGCAAGGAGTTTGATTGTTGCTTGCTGTTGAACCCGGACTTGGACTTATATGGATCAAGGATCCATTTGCCTTCTTTTGCATTGTACTTAGGACCGTTAGCCATCTTTTAAATGTTCTCTTGTAAACCTTGATGGTGACTTGCTCCTTATGTATTTTGGTACTTGTTTATTTTAATGTATGGATTCACTGAATCCTTTGCTTGCATATAGTTCATGTTCTACATTAATTCCACCTTGTGCTATATGATTTCCGTAATATTTCGAGCCTTGGCTTGGGGTGTTACACCTTAAGCTTTCCTGGGCCCCACTTCAAGGCTCAATACTCTTTTGTCCTTTCCTAAGCCTCACCAAGGGTTTTTGGTCTTATTTAAGCCTCTCCTGTGGTCCACTTCCAGCCTTGACACTCTTTGTCTTTTCCTAAGGCTAGATGAAGGCTCTCATGGGGCCCACTTCCAGCCTTGACACTCTTTGTCTTTTCCTAAGGCTAGATGAAGGTTTTCCGCCCTTTGTCTTTCTCTCAAGGTTAGACTAAAGGCTTTCCACCCTTTGTCTTTTTCTCAGGGTTAGACTGAAGGCTCTCCACCCTTTGTCTTTTTCTAAGGCTAGACATTAAGGGATTTCCAAGGTTCTCCAAATTCTTTCTCTCCTTGGAAGCCTTTCCAAAGTCTTTTCACCTTTCCAAGACTTCCATAAATATATATTTATTTGTATATATTTATTTTTTATTATATCTGAGGCATAAAAATTTGGTTGTGTGGGTGTAAATCCGACCACACCTCATGAGCATCAAAGCTAGAAACTTTGTTCTGATATTCAGATTAGTCAAGCACCTGTCAATCCGTCAAGATTTAATAAGTTATATTTGAACTTGAGCATATCAAAATACCTCAGGAACTTTCCGTACACATCCTCAAAGATCTTTATTTACATTTACATTCTTACCCAGAAGGCCAGAACCACCAAAAAATGAGAATAGTAATACTTGTCCATACATTATCAACCCGATGCCTTTGATTCTGAGTGTTTTATCATATAACTAAATAGCTTTTATCCTCTATGCCAATTGCCAAAACCCACCATCGACAACAATCCTCTTTCTTTGTTGGCAGGAAGAGAGCCTTAGTTGCGAGAAAGAAAGTCATAACGCCACAAAATAAGCCGAACAAATGACGGGTAAGACAGTTAACCCATCTTATCTACCTTCTATATAAATTTTGGCTGATAAATGATGCCAACTACTACCTTGTTACTATAACGAATACACAAAATATTAGAAAATCCTAGCATCTCCCTTAAATGAATGCACAACCACGCAAGGCTCATCTTTAGTTCTCCATGCAATTCTAGTATCCGTAACAGAATTTCCATCAACCATAATGTTGACTTCATCGAGGGGTTACTTGTGTAATGGTGGTAGGATAAGAACTAATTTGGCGACTCGTGGAAGCTTCAGATACGTTTTTGTTATCGTTAGACTCTTGGAAAAATCCCGGGGGTGTAAGTTCTTTTTCATTGAGTCGAATGTTTCTTGAAAGCATGTCGACAACTTGGCTCATCATAGGCCTACGATTCGCGGTTGCTTGAGTGCAGAAGAAGGCTACTTTTATGTACTTTGAAACTTCCTCCTCAGGGTATGTTTTAAGGTCAGGATCCACGAGTTCTAGGAGTTTCCCCTCCTCGTAAAGCTCCCATGCCTGAGTAAGAAGCGTAAGAAAATGATCACATAATAAATTTTAAAAGGGGGAAGGGTTAAATGTGTTGAAAGTCACCCCACAAGTTTGTTTCATGCATACAATAAAGCGTTTGTTGGAGGTCCTTCTGGAAGCAACCTATATACCCACATCTCACCTCCCTTACACCCCTCCCCAGGTGGGATTGGGTATCGTTGTTGATTGGATTATCATTATAATTATACTGTTGACACATTAAACTTTAATAGTTAAAAGACAAAAACGTATCAAGGCAACCCGGCCCATTTAGACCCGTGCTAGAAAATGACCAATTACTTCAGAAGTATGAATGTTGTCATGAAAATGAATTACCCATTCTAGCAGAACTTTCTGTGTTGTACCCCAGCTTGATATTGAACTGCTCCTGCCACTTACTATCTCAAGAATGAGAACCCCAAAGCTATAAACGTCAGCCTTTAGTGTCAACTGTCCGCCCAATACATATTCAGGGGCCAAATAACCGCTGGAGGAAGACAGAAAAACCTTGTCTAAGAATTAAATCGATCGCCTAATAATTACAATATAAAACAAAAGTTGAGGATAAAAGGATCGTCATTGTTGACCCTTTTGATCCAAAAAACACTTATTTGCAATATGTAGAGTTCCTTTTGCATTTCTGCAAGAATGACAATTTCTTAGTCATAAAAGTTCAAAAAGTCAATCTTCATAACATCAAGCTGGCTGATACTTATTGAGTTATTAACTTCTCCATCCTCGGATGTCATTGAATAATAAAGGAAAAAAGAATTATGTAAGAAGTAGCAAATTTGGACAAAATATGGTACCGAAAAGACTCAAAGAAAACCATCATCTTTGGGCTCTTTTTTGTCCACTATCATCACATGTTGCAAGAATGATTGTTTCATTCTATGACATGAAAAGTAAAGTACGACGATTTGAAAAGTCAATTGTTGCAAGTTCAAGATCTCCGAATTGGATCAGAGTTCCTGACTTTTAAACCGACTTGGTTTTTTGTTCATATAAACATTCATTCATAAATAGCTACAAGAGAAAAATCTACATTTTTCAAAAAAGAAGGCTTTTGGCCAATATAAAAACCAAATTTGTCTAACTCTTGCATCTTATAGTGTTACTTTTTTTGGTATTTTGCAAGACCAGTGATATTTTGAACCAAAAATACAATGATGGTTTGAAATTTTACTAATTTTAGTAACTTACGTTGTTCCTGCTAGTTTTGTGCTTATGTGAGTGATGCTATCTGGGAAAAGTTTAGCCAATCCAAAATCTCCGATTTTTGGTATGCAGTCCTCGCCTAGAAGTATATTACTAGCTTTTATGTCTCTATGCACAATATGTGGTTCAAGTTCTTCGTGAAGATAAGCAAGACCACGTGCTGTACCAATGCAAATCTTAGATCTCCGTTTCCAATCAAGCTCTATGGTATGGCTTTTTTTACCTGTAAGCAAGTCATAGCGTACTACTAAGTGAAAAGGGCAAGTCACATAAAATAGCTACCTACTTTTGTTCAATTCACGTCTTAGGAATTCACTTCTTTTTCTTACAAGGATAATAGCAACCTACTTCTGATTATTTTTCCATTTTTGAGTTGCATAGTAACAAAAACTAAAGTCTGTCGGTATATAAAGGCAAAAGTATATTGCCTGAAAGGGACGATGATAGACCTATTTTCTGTACAGAAAGTCCAAAATATTTACTACAAGAACTGAACAAAGGTAGGTTGCAACTTGCAAATTTATAAAACTAGGCATATTCTAACCAAGCTTTAACTTCAAGCTTACCTAATAGTGCATGGTCAAGGCTGTTATTCTCCAGGAACTCGTAGACTAAAATACGATGAGTTCCTTCTACGCAACATCCAATCAACTCAACAAGGTTTTGGTGCCTGACATTTGATATCGTATTGATCTCAGTTAGAAATTCACGATCCCCCTGCTTTGATTCAGCACAAAGAGCCTTTACAGCTACTTGTGATCCATCCTTGAGGATTCCCTAAAATTTTGATTGATCATAAGGTTGAAAAAGCAAGCACAGAGATGATATAGAAATTACACACTTTAAAAGGTTGCATGCCTTAAAATATACACTTGGGTACGTTCGACCCACTTGACACATCACACATCTAGAGATAAAGCACAATCAAATGGACTTGTTCATGAAAGTATATTGCTGCTATAAAAGTATCACAAGTATCAATACAGATTCATCATAATCATAAGTGTAGGATGCCTGGAGCACTACCAAAAAAAAGGAAAGGTACACACTTTCTTACGAGCAATGAACTCTAATCATGAAGACAGAAGAATATACACATATGAACATTCAGAACTTATTTTCTCTGGTCCACTTAGTTATATGAGAGAGAACTGAAGATGTGATAATGTTGCAAGTACAATTCTATTAGTACCATAACGTATCCAAGAGGTGAAAGAACTATGAATAGATGACCTATGATGGGGATGAGTACCTTGTAAACCACTCCAAAACCTCCCCGTCCTATCTTGGTACTTCGATCAAAGTTATATGTTGCTAATCGCAAATCCTTATATGAAAATTTCCTTATATTATCAAGAGAATAGCCTGTACAACAACTTAAAGTCAGCTTTACATTTTTCCAATAAGCTGATTAAAAAGGTCAATAAATTTAAGAGTAAATTACACTTTTCGTCCCTAAAGTTGGCACGTTTTTCACTTTTGATCCCTAAACTTTAAAAATTACAATTTTGACCTTAAAGTTGGCCAATTTTTTCAATAATCGTCCTTTGGCCATACGGCGTTAAAAAATGGCCGTTAACGTGCGCACGTGCGAGACACGTGAGGGCACTAATGTAATTTCACCTTACACCGAGGGACGAAAAGTGAAAAAATTGCTACTTGAGGGACGAAAAGTGAAAAAATAGCTACTTGAGAGACGAAAAATGAAAATCATGCGAAAAACGAAAAATAAATTTATATCTATATCTCTGTGTGTATATATATATATATATATTTGTTAGTGAAACGCGAAGATCATGGAAATCAAAAAAGTCAACAACAAAAGCAGCCACCGATCTTATTCTGATCATTTTGATAGTTTCATATTTCGGATTGGGTGAGTTTGGACGGCGGTTGAATTTTCCGGTGAGAAATTGAATTTTCCGGAGGTTGAATTTTCCGGTGAGAAATTGAATTTTCCGGAGAGTATAGATCGAATCAATTGTTGCCCAGGGTTTGTGCGGGATCAAGTTTTGAGAAGATTGGTGGTGATTTCAAGTGGTAATTCGAAGAAACAACAAAGTTATTGGAGATTTAATTTTTCCGGCGACCTGACATGTTTTCCGGCGAGCTTTGAATCTGAAATTTTTTGGTCAGGGATTGTTCGCGATTGAATGTAGAGTTGGTTGCAACCGGTTTCGAGTCGTAATTCGGAGGATCGAGAGAATAATCGTGATTTAAAGTTTTTCGGTGACATTCTATTCTTTTCCGACGGGGTTTTGCAGTTTCCGACGGGTTGTTCTTCTGAAATTCATCATTTTCCAGACACCATAATTGTTCATCGCTTTTTCTGCAAAAATAAGCCATTTGCCGACTTGACCAATCTTGCCATTGCCGAAGTAACTGATCAACAACTCTTATTTTTTTTATTTTTTTTAGAAGAAGGCAGTGATATAACAAAATTATTCTTTGATTAGGATTCATTAGTTTAAGAAGTGCAGGTTGTTGTGCCCATTTGTACTATAAGATGAATGATACCTCGTTTGGTGATTTTGTTGAAATTATTTATTTGTACTAAAAGCTGAGCATGAGCATGTGTGTGGGGAAAACATAGTTGAAAACAAGGAAGTGTGGAGACATGATTGAAAAACGTTAATATGTTAATTGGATTATTATCATAAGGTGATTGATGTTGTTGTGATTTTAGGTTGTTTGATTTTGGGATAGTATGTTTGAAGAAGAAGAAACAGGAAGGAAGGGAGGAAGGAACAAAGACAGAAACACGTTGATATATTTTTTGCATGATTTTCATTTTTCGTCCCTCAAGTAGCTATTTTTTCACTTTTCGTCCCTCAAGTAGCAATTTTTTCACTTTTCGTTCCTCGGTGTAAGGTGAAATTACATTAGTGCCCTCACGTGTCTCGCACGTGCGCACGTTAACGGCCATTTTTTAACGCCGTATAGCCAAAGGACGATTATTGAAAAAATTGGTCAACTTTAAGGTCAAAATTGTAATTTTTAAAGTTTAGGGATCAAAAGTGAAAAACGTGCCAACTTTAGGGACGAAAAGTGTAATTTACTCTAAATTTAAAGCCGAAAAAAGTGAAGGAAAGGAAGCCAAGGGACCTCTGATTATTAAGATCTATATTCAAGGTCTTAAAGAGCCGTTGAGAGGTTTCTCCGGCTTCTCTTTGAGATCGAGAGTAGATCTGAGATCGAGATTTTTCCGGTTAAGTCTTCCACTCCGGTGGATCTAACCCTATTTTTTTCACCCCGGGCCGGAGGTCCCTTCCACCTCGGTGGATCTGGAAGCAGCCTCCCTACCTTTGTGTAGGGGTAAGGTCTGTCTACATCATACCTCCCTCATAGCCCGACTTATGTCGGGATTGAGTACCTTGTTGTTGTTGTTGTTGTATATTCAAGGTCTTAAAGCCGTTGAAATTAGGATTGAGTATTTACCTTCCAGCTCCCTGTGAGGGCTTGTCGGTTTCTTTTGTACACGCGATGAACCAAAGCAGCTACAACTCATGTCTGTTTGATTCACAAGCACTCACTATCTGAAGCTCAACCTTATTAAAAAAAACAAAATGGCATCAGATATATTGATTGTTATTTGTCGCAGCAGTGATCAAGTCATTATGCAATGAAAAGTAATAAGAATGTGATAATTGAAGTCAAATATAAAATATAGCAGCAGCCAGCTAAATCATCACAAGTACCTCATGCTGATGCACTATAAATCACTTGTACCTCATGCAATACAACTTGCACCTTAGTAGTAGTATATGAAAAAGTCAACATAAGTCAAACAACAATTACAGGCTGGCACAAATCACAGATTGGCCTTCTACCCTTCTCTACTTTCATCTGTTTTCCTTCTACTTTCATTATACCTTAATTATCGGAATTTTCACTTAAATTAAAAAAAAAGAAAAAGGTTCTCATTAATCTGCTAATAATACTAAATAACTAACACAAAAACAAAACAGTTATTCAGCTTTAATCATGTTTTAATCAATCAATTACCAGTAATTAAAACTAAGTTTTACGATTAACAACTTCATAACAGCAAATTTAATCACAGATCCACTATATCAATCAATAACCGGAACTAACTTATAAAAAATCCATCAATATACATATAGTAGATATAATAATAAAGATATAGATATATATAAAAAAAAGGAATAGAGTTGAGAAATAACCGATTAAGAAGGAAGTGACCGGAACATATATATATATATACCGGGGGAGTTGAAGTATAATAAGTTTTGTTGTAACTGAGTTTGTTTCGTGTTGGATTTTATATCTTGAAGAAGTTGAGAAAATGCGCGTGGGAGAAACGGTCATACTATATATATACATATACATATACATACATGTATTCGTTCGTTTGTTGGTGGTAGTAAGTGGTTCCAGCCAGGTAGCCTCTCTCTCTCTCTCTCTCTCTCTCACTTCCCGTCTAATTTTCTATGTTCCCACCATTTTTTCTTTCCTTTTGGAATTAAAATACTTTCTTGTCAACGCTTACATTACACACTCGGTCTGTTTGGGTTGGTTTTCACCTAAAATCTAAAAAATCCCATTTGGTTTTTTAAATAAAAAACCGGTTGATAACTTGTTATACATAAAACTATCACAAAATATTTGTTACACAACTTACCAAATATTTACATTAACCAGAAAATATTGTTATTTATAGTTGTTTCGTAACATACTTTCTAAAACACGTTATCCAAAAATAAGCAGTGTTTGGGATTGCGTTTGCAAAGAAATTTTAAGTGTAAAAATTATATTTTAAAAAAACATGTTACAATCTAAAAAACTGCTTTTTTTTAATAATGGAAAGTTGAAAACGCATATACTGTAACTAATTTTTTTGTCAAACACTTTTTCCCCATTATTTATGTTATGAATCAACAATAAAACGTAATGATAAGCACCCTTTAGATATTAAAAGTTTGCACACAATAATCTATTAATTAATACAAACATGAGAAAGAAAAAAAAATTTGCTTATGTTAAGTACAACTTTTAACGTCAATGTAGTTACTAAAAACTATTCTGTGGTATTGAGGTAGTTGGTAAATTATTTTTAAGTTGTATGGGTTGTTTATAATTTTGATGCATTTAAATTTGACGTTTAATCTAATGAATTATACACAAACGAGAGCAAGTACTCGCGCGTTGCGGAGGTAAAATGATGAGTGTGATAGGTCATAGAGTGTGATAGGTCATAGGAGGTGATATGTCATAGAGTGTCATAGCCAAATGCCTTAGCCGTACGGGGTCCGTTCTCGGATTTAAAAATTCGTCGAAAATATATCGAATAACATCTCTAATGAAAGAGCATGAAATTTTAAGAACACCCATATAATTTTTATAATTTATTGATGTACGGTTTTTGAGATAAAAGATTTTGAAAGAATTAGAGGAATAAAATGATTTATGGAGTAGAGAGAAAGTTGTATGCATTGATGTATGGTACATCATGCATTATCATGTGTACATTGTTGAATTGAATGTTGAAAAATTAAAAGTTGAAAAGTGGATTTGCTTTATAATATAGTATAGATTATAGATTATTCATGTTAAAGATTGTAACTCAACAACTTGTGATGTATGAGATAACTTTGATGACGTACAAGTCACATTCCTAGTTCAATGTACATAGATAATGAATAAACATTCTTATAAACGCGATGATAGTAAATTTTTAAAAGGTAAGTAAACTATATTAAAATCTTTAAAAATATGTTAATTGGTTTCATATTAGTAAGATACACATGTAATTGACGAAAGCACTTTGAAAATATTGAGAAACAAACCAAAAGGCATGATTGATCATCAAACGACTAAATTGACACCACATAAAATGGCATTCTATATATGAAAACGACTTGAAAAAGATAATTGATCACGAAAACCAAATCTAGAACATTTACAGCATCAAAGCCAACAGCGAAACAATTCGATGACCAAATGCTGGCGGCTGGCCGGTGGGATAACGAGATGTACAAAATGATAACCAAGGCACCAAATTTGGAGCTCCCACTTGGTTGGGGAAGTACGACCTAGTACAAAGTTCAGAAGTATTACTAGACTACGATACCACATGCTACTGCACGTACTTATATAATACGAAAATAAGAGAAATCCAGAAAATTATCAATGTACACAATTAGATCACTAGCAATTCCTTTTCCATCATTAATCAACCACTATTTTATGCAGGATTCAATCAAATTTAGTCAAATTTGAAAAAAAAAAAAAAAACTTTTTCACATACAGTTATATTAATGTACTATACATTTACCCAAACAAAAAAGACAGTTTTTCTATAAAAAAATTTTCCATTATAAATCAAAACAATTAAGTTTTTACTTTACCGATGAAGAGTTTATCTCAAAACTAATGCTTTCATGATCATTGACTTCCAAAGAAGAAACTTATGATAATAAAGGTGACATCTGTATGTATTCTATGTTTATTTTTATCTTTTAGAGGCAAAATTTCAAATACTGTATATAAACTTAAAATAAAAAAATTGCATTGTATCAAAATTGGAGTAGGGGCAGTTGCCCACATTGCCCCCACCGTATATCTGGACATGACTCTATGTGAGTGTTAGATCAGAAAATCCATCGACACTAATCAACCTCTAATCCATTACAAGATACTTGAATACGAAAAGTGTTGTATTATCTGTAAATTGGTAATATATTTCAATAAGCCGAATATCAATATGAATATCGAGATCACTTTGTCCAGGTATTACGAAATTCGTATTGAGATAATATGTATTGCTAATGATAAAATAGTTTTAAATTTCTCATTAAATTCTTTTTGTGTTTTCCAAACTGTCCCCAATGACGAGTAGAGATCCTCTAAAGTTGATCCAGCTTTATAGGTAAAGTTGGATCAACTTTAACTATTGGATTAAATCTAATGATCAAGATTTAAACATCAAAATTTAATTTATCGAATTTGATCCAATGGCTAAAGTTGGTTCAACTTTAGAGGATTATAATCCCCAAATGACATGTTATAAGGTAGTTTCATCTACCTTAAAGTTTTGGATAGACATGACTCGTTATCGGGCCAGATACCCCGACCACGGAATGTTGGGTAACCCGACCACACCCCTTTAGGAGCGACCGTCGCTCCTAAAGGGGTGACCCATTTATTGCTCGCGGATCCCCATGCTTATACCCGTTAGAACCGTTGACCCGTCAACACCCCTTTAGGAGCGACAGTCGCTCCTAAAGGGTTCCTCGAAAAGATTAATATATTCTTTCTCTGGATCCATCCTTCATTCCCTTCTTCTTCCCTTTCTCTTCTCCATTCCAACCGATCCAACCCCCCTCTCCCCCATATTTTCCGGCCAAGATTTTCCGGTGAGGCTTTAGGAGCGACCCAGTTTTTCAGCGAGGCTTTAGGAGCGACCCAGTTTTTCAGCGAGGCTTTAGGAGCGACCCGTCGTTACCCCTTTCGTAAACCCAACGTTGAAGTAAGTTTTTATTTTTTTTTATTTCGTATCTATTAATTTGCTATATAGTATATGTATTAGTTTGATGTTATTCTTGTTATGCATAGATGTATTAGGATTGATCTTATATGCCCATAGATTTAACGTATTGTATACGCCCATAGATTTAATGTATTGTTGTTCTTGTGTTCTTGTTGTTGTTCTTGTTTTTGTTATGTAAAAATGATTGTAAAAAAGTGTAAAAAAATATAAAATGTAAAAAAAGTGTATTACATAGTATATAAAAAATATATTTAAAAAAAAGTTTATAAAAGTTTGTACTAGAAAATGTTTGTATTAGAAATGTTTGTATTAGAAATGTTTGTATTAGAAAATATAAAAATGTTTGTATTAGAAAAGTTTATAAAAAATGTAAAAAAGTGTATACATAGTATATAAAAAATTATTTTAAAAAAATTTCTATAACAAAAAGTTTATATAAAAAAGTAGTTAAAAAATTAAGTTTAAAAAAAGTAGCTGAAAAAGTAGTAGTACAAAAGTCATATAAAAATGTTTGTATTAGAAATGTTTGTATTAGAATAGTTTATAAAAAATATTTGTATTAGAAAAGTTTATAAAAAATGTAGAAAAGTGTATACATAGTATATAAAAAATATATTTTAAAAAAAATTTCTATAACAAAATGTAAAATAAAATGTCAAAAAAAATGAAGAAAATGTAAAAAATTATATAAAAAAAAGTTCATGCGAAATTTTACGTTCAAAAAAAGTACTTAAAAATGTTTAAATAGAATTAATAAATCAAAAAATTAAGTAAAAAATTATATAAAAAAAAGTTCATGCGAAATTTTACGTTCAAAAAAAGTACTTAAAAATGTTTAAAAAAATTTAAGTTCAGAAAAGTTTATAAAAAATTATATAAAAAAAAGTTCATGCGAAATTTAAGTTCAAAAAATTATAAATAAAATGTTTATAAAAAATTATATATATATAAAAAAAGGTTCTTACGAAATTTTACGTTAAAAAAAGTACTTAAAAATGTATAAATAAAAAAGGTATGTAAAAAGTTTTAACAAAAAGTTTATATAAAAAAGTAGTTAAAAAATTAAGTTTAAAAAAAGTAGCTGAAAAAGTAGTAGTACAAAAGTCATATAAAAAATTAAGTTAAAAAAAAAGTATAATAAAATGTTTATAAAAAAGTAAGTTAAAAAGTTTCAAAATGTTGATATAAAAAGTATTATAATACGTGTATTATTTATGTAGATTTAAGAAAAATGCTAGGAGCTCACGGCGGCGACGGCGATGGAAACGATCCGCACCGATCGTGGTGAAAGAAAATAACAGGCTGCAAAAACAGCGGTAAGAAAATTGACTTTACATTAAATTTAGTTATGCATTGAAATAATTGTATTCTTATCGTTTAAAGTAACTTATTTATGTTATTGTTACTTATTGGTTTTGTAGGGTCGAAGAAAACACCACCACCACCAAGAGGGGCAGCCAAACATCTAAACCTTGAGGCTGCCTTCAAGAAAAATGGAGGCCCGTTACCCATGTACTTCGATTACAAATCGAAGACCTTTCAGTCGATCGGGGACTACGGGGCTATGTACAAATCTTTGTTAGGCTCATTGATCGGAGATGTCCCCCAGTACTACGAGTCATGGGCCGATGTGCCCGAGTCTCTGAGGGACAATATCTTGGAGGAAATACAGGTTAGAATATGTTTCTTTTTATATTTTTTTACTTAATATGTTTTACAATGATAACCCCGAAACTGCTAACTTGTATTTGTAAACAATGTAGCGCTGGTTTGCGATGGACCAGTACTTAGAGCATGATGAGGACGACCCCACCCGGAAGGCAGCAAAACAGGCTTTCCGTGCTGATGCAGCTAGCATATATAGGCAGAGAAAGTCAAAATTCAAATCTCAGCATTTTACAGCACGGGGGGTGTAGACGCAGCAGATACCCTGCAGACAGCACCGCCAGCTGGTATGGACCCGGAAGAGTGGGGAAAACTACTGCGTTTCTATACGAGGGATGACCGGGTCAAGCGGGCCGCGACAAACAAGACAAACCGGTCCCAACAGGCGGTGGGGACTCAGGGTCGGCGATCTATTTCTCTTGCCCACGATCGGGCGTTGGTACGTTTGGTTTTAACAAAAGTATACAATTCTTGTGTTTTTTTATGCTAATTATTTGACTTGTTTGCAGGCCAAGCACCATAACGAAAAGAAGGAGGGGCCACCGCCCACGTGGGAGTCGACTTGGGCGGCAACCCACAGACTACAACCTCCGGAAGTTGCGGTATATACATAACTTTAAGTTAAATTACTTTTAATTACTGCTCCATTTATTAAACTTACCTTACTATTTATATGCAGTCCCGTCTGGAAGCTGCGCAGGTGAGACATTCACAGGATCCTGCACCGACACCTCCAACCCAGTTGTTCCCGGAAGCGTTTGGATCGCGATCAGGACATCAGCGCGGACTAGGGAGGATTCTCAGGGGTTTCGGATCCCATGATTTCCCTGTTGAGTTGCCGCAACCACATTATGGACCTCCGGAAGGCCCATCTGGATCGTATTCTGTCCCGTCTGGATCCCAACCTTCCGGCTACTATGGTGACTTGAACCAGCCTGGTGATGAGTATTTCGACCCCCGCCAGTTATGGAGTGGGACATCGTCGCATTATGGACCTCCATCAGGGGAATTTGGTAGCTTGTCGGATATGAGTGGATTTTTTAGTGGAACAGGCTCTGTATCCGGACCAGGTGTGGGTGATGATAATGCCGGTGAGGACGACGACGGTTCCGGTGATTAGACTTTTTTTTATTTGTACGAAGTATGGACATTTTTATAAATACAGTTTGTTATGTACATTTTTATTATTTGTATTTGATATGGACATTTTTATTATTTGTGTACTGTTTGTTTATAATGACGGTGGACTATCCGGTTTGCAAAAACAAAAAGCTTTATTTTCCCCCACTTAAGAGGGAACTAAACCACTGCCACTTTAAACAACATAGTCAAAGATTCAATCTTTTTATTAGGCCTTTTCCTTATAATTATGGCTGTCCAACATTAGTCAAACAACATAGTAACTATTAAAAATAACATGTGTATGTATCTATTAAAAATTACATAACATCAGTTGTGTTTTACAAAAATATGAATTAATGAACAATATTACAAAAATACCAATTAATGAACATGTGTATGTACCAATATTACAATCCTAATCAGATGAGTCCACTGTTCCCATATAGGTGGGAGGAGGTTTTGTTGCATCTATATATCTATTGTAGGCTAACTGGCGGTGTCGGTACAAATCTTTCCATTTGCTCACGGAGTCCTTACACGATCCTGTACCCAATATGCGATCTCCGGGGCCATCGGGTAGTCACCTTCCAACTGCACCATGATATAGTGACCGTGACCATGTACTAATGCTATTGATATGGGCTCTGTCCTAGGCACCTCATCAGGACCATAGGTAAATGGGAACGATGTCCAACTTGCGGCAGTAGATAAACAGTTAATTACTATACCCATCCTGTTGGACAACAACATGGCCCCCATAGTCATGTGCATCCAGTAGCCAATTGGTCTAAACACCCATACATAAGACCTTGATAACCCCTCAAAAAACCTCGCTTCAGCCTGTTCCCTTCTTGTTAGTTCATCGTAGAATTGTTTGTTGTTTTCATACTCGGCCAACATATGTAGTCGGATCCACTCGTAACCTTCGTTTTCATCGTACCCCAATGCAACAGCAAGTGCCCGGAATCCACAGTTGCCATCACCCGTGACATTAATAATCCCCTTGACGTATGGTCTAAATACCTTCGGTATGTCATCAAGGTAACCCTTTATACCCGTCGTCTGCAGTGGGCGAGTGTTAGGTGGTGGTACTGGTAGAGCAGCCAATTGCTGCTCAGCTGATATGGGAGATATTGGTGATGGTGCTGGTGCTGGTGGCATCGGAGGTGATGGTGCTGGTGGCATCGAAGGTTGTGTGGGCGTAGTGAAAAAATCAAAGTACGGTGCTGGTGCTGCTGGCATCGGAGTGCTAGGACCTGCAGGAAAATAAGTATCGGCACTAAAGAACTGATCCACTACGCCTGTTGGTGCTGTTGGTGGCACAGGATAGTACCCGGGTTCGGCTGCGCCGAACAACTGATCTAAGAATGAGGGTTCGGTTGTAGGCTCATTACTCGGCCCTGCTGCTGAAAATTGTGACGATCGGATCAACTCATCAATATATCCACGGGTGTCCTCCCGTAAATCGGTGTCAGGCTCCGCGAAACGTGACTCCGTGGGCACATGCTCACTGTGTCTCGCCGACTGAAAGTCTCTGTAGCATGAGCCTGAGTCTGGTGCGGTATCCGGATACTTAGGTGTTGTCACGTGCACGGACCTCGACTTTTTCATCTTTGGTGGTGGTGGCATCGGAGGTGATACGTTCAAGTCTGGCATCTGCAATGAATGAATGAATAATTAAGTTAGATGTATACCCGTATAGTATTTAACAATTAATAATTTGCTAGACTATAATAATATACCTTTTTCTTTGACCCAACAGGTCTACCACGTGTTTTCTTTTGGACCTCCGGATCCTTGATTTTGGACCGACCCGGATAGAGGATGTCCTTTATTTTTGACATCAAGCTTTTCCTTTGTTTTATGGGTTTTCGTTCCAAGGCAGTAGTAACCTCGCCACAAAAGTCCTCAACAGGCTCGTCATCATCCGAGTCTTTCTTCACATTTCCAGGCAGGCAGGTGGACGGGTTTATATCGAGCCTGCACCAAAATGCATCTATCTCATATTCTTGAACACGCCTTCCTGCAGGAATAAAAATATTACATTAAGTATTTTTAAGTAAAATGGACCATTTGTATTTGAATGAACTGTACTTACGTTCCTGCATGTATGTTAGAAGTCGACAACTACATGGCAAGCCACAGCTAGCCCATACTGTACACCCGCACTTTGACACGTCCCCTTTTAGTGTATTTTTCAATCGATCAATTTCGTCAACCATAATTTGCAAGGCTACATAGGAGGCTTTACCGAGCAAATCCTTTAAACAGGGATAGTTGTGTTTATTTTGATTGTACTGCCTGCAATGTTCCAGTGACCCCTTTATTTCGGTGTATTGCCCGCTGACAACAGAGTTAACACATTCAACGATCCTGTGGAACGTAAGCCGCTTTTGATGCATAACTGACTTCAGCAAAGAATGCTCGCTCTCAACCCTGTTGGTAGTGTAGTTACGATAGTTGCGGTGTTGGTCGACCCAACATGACACAAATAACTCCTTGTACGAGGCAAGCCACTGTATTTGTAGATACTTATAAAGATCTGCAGGAAAATAAAAAGTGATTTAGCTACATGGTTACATCGTAAGCTTTATCATAAAAACAGTATGGGGACGGGATGTATATACTTGGTTTATCTGCCAAGAATACTTTTAGCCGCTGCTCATTCTCTGCGTATTCTTTAACCGTGATTGACTTTACGAGTTTATCCCACCGATGTTTAAACGAACCATAATCTTTTTTTGTCCTAAACGATGGGTTGGCATGTAAATCAATATTCCTTCAAATGTGTATTCTACACAGTATCAGCTTCGTTTCCGGCATCACATCCTTAACCGCTTTCATGAGGGCCAGATCCCGATCAGTGAGTGCCACACGCACGACGAACCCTTCTTCGAGCGTCGACCTCAAGCACTGTAACACCCATGTGTATGCCGCATGTTGCTCATTTTCAATTAGTGCGTGCGCAATGCTGAATGTCTTGCCAGTTGGAGTGACACCCACAATCTCAACAAGCGGCATGTTGTAAACGTTGGTTTTATACGTGGCGTCTATTTCAATGATCCAAGGAAATGCACGCCATATGTCAAGTGATGTAGGATGTACGAAAAAGAGATTGGTCAAACATCCGGTTTTGCTATCCGTCGTGTACTGATACGTGTACTGATGGTCAGATAGTAATTGGAGCACGATCTGCAACGGGTAAACAACCAAAGTATAAGAAAGTCGTATTTTTTTAAAAAATAAACATATAGTTATACGATCCACATGCAGGTATGTTTCTTATTTCACCTGCATTCGAGTTTCCCCTCGTTGTTGGGCGTGCTTTAGCCGGTGTTGCCGCAAGTAGTTAGAAATGTCTTGTGAACGGGTCAAGATGCCGGGAAATGCATCCTTCAATTGGTCCCTTATGCTATTTGGCCCAAAACCTAGCAACGCCTTTTCGTCCACAAATTCTTTTTGAACATCGGTTAGTCGTCTTGCGTACGCAATACCTTCCAAATTACGAGCTGATGGATGGTTATGTCGGTGATCTATAACTTCAACCCACCAACTATGGTCCTTTGTCAGACGGCCTACCAATTTGAATGGACAGTCAATTTTGGTAGTCCCTTTGGGTGCCCCGGTTAACCGCTTATCTCTTTTTCCACCACGGTTGCAAATAAGGACCACCTTTTTAACTTCTCCGTCTTTTGTGGCATTTGATCTTCGTGTTACTAACACATAACCAAGCTCCTTTGCCGTTCTTTGAGCCCAGTCTACCAAATCTATGTGTGTCAAACACCTGAAATATTTTATACACTTTTTTTAATACACTTTTTATACACTTTTTATTTTACTTTTTTATATACTTTTTTATAATTAGATTTTATATGCACTTTTTTATAATACATTTTTTATACTTTTTTATATCACTTTTTTATAATACTTTTTTTTAATTCACTATTTTATTTACTTTTTTATATGCACTTTTTTATAATACTTTTTTTTAATTCACTATTTTATATACTTTTTTATAATCCACTTTCTTATACACTTTTTTATAATACACTTTTTATACACTTTTTTATAATACACTTTTTTTAATACACTTTTTTATACACCTTTTTTTTAACAATTTTTCAATAGCTTTTGTTAATCTACATTTTTATGTACATTTTTTAATATGTTTTTATATACAATTTTTTATCCGTAGTTTTAATAATTAGTTTTCTTACATACTTTTATAGCAACAAATCTAATGAATAATAACAAAATACAATTACTCACAAAATAACAACACAAAAAATGAAAAGGTTGGATTATATACATACCTCCTTGGTATAAAAAACACCGTGATCGTAATCAAATTCAGCACGGACATATGGGGATTCAAATTCGTCATCGGGCTCTTCGTACACAAACTCGTCATTTACACCTTCCGGCGCATTTGGATTTAAGAAAATGTCCTCCAAGCAATCCATCTAAAATAATAAAAACACTTATCAGTAATATCTATACTTACTATACTTTATATCCAAAAACGACCGAATGAGTTTGAATAAATGAAAACTTGATTTACCTCTTTTATACGGAGTAATTCAAATGAGGAATGGTTTAACCCTTTATATCCAAAACACACTTTCTGCAGCAAATGAAAATGAGGTGCGCCAACTTACAACGCAGATGACCATGCAGATTATGAAGTGTAGACTCTATACCAATTATACAAATCTCATTACCAAGAGGTTGTATATTGCGCAGGATCTCTTGAACAATCTTGTCGATAATTGCATATTCACCACTGCAGATATAAGAAGAGCATTGTTAGCGACTTAACCCAAAAGAAATTGATAAAGTACTTGAAAATTTGGATGACCATTATTTGGTGCTTTTTGATCAACTTTCTATGCATCCAAAGTAGGTTGTAAATGAAGTGTAAAACTCGATCGGTCGAACTTTTAAAGGTAACATGAATCGTCACGGGGAAACAGAAACATTATAGGGGCAAATAGTACGATTCGAACCTACTACCCCTTTAGGAGCGGGTGGTAGGTTCGAATCGTACATAACATTTGTCGTATGCTGTCGCCCGTTGTCGTATCCTACTACCCCTTTAGGAGCGACTGTCGCTCCAAAAGGGGTGGTGGGATTACATATGGGGTGGTCGGCCTACACGTCCCCCTTGTTATAGGCCAAACAATATATCGATAAGACCAGTAAATACCAACATATATTAGTGATATAAGATATCAATTATAAGTAAAAGCCTACATAATTAGGTATGTGAATTTCGTGTTGTTTTTGGGATGTTGCCCCTGTGACCCTGCAAGGGGGCGCGAGTGCGCAACCCACATTGGTCTATACTAGCAGACATTTCATACCCTTATAACCCATTAAAAATACGATGACCATTACATTAGTTATTTAGTCAAGATAATTGAATAAGTTTTCATATTCAAGTGAATAATTTAAATTTCTATTACAAAAAGTTATTTAGTCAGCAAGTCAAGAGATTGGTGAGGCATAAGGTTAATGTTGGCATGAATCTAGTGGTGATGTAATAAAGATGATGTAGCCATGCATATTTTAGTTCATTTATAGGTCCATACTCCATTGAACCAATAACAATTCTTTTGAATATTCAAACCCAAGAGATGGAATAGAATCGTATATGACCACCAGTATACATAGCCTCCATGTATCACGGATATATTTGTTTTATTTCTTGATTGACAATTATTTTTTAACTATTTAACTTTTTCTGTTTGTAATGAAGTCATATTATATTTACAAGCTCAGGAGTCAATTATATTTACAAAAACTAGTACTTATATAGCTACAAGCACTAAACAAAAACCGAACCATTCGTTATCAACTACAACAACCAACTTTAAACTAGTTTTTCCTTACCATGAACGAAAGGTAATTTCTTGAGGGTCAATATATATAGAAATTTGATTTACAGTAACATATATACCGTGAATGTTGACAACCTGGAATTTGGAATTTTGGTTTTATTATATATATAGATAGATGATGATGATGATAGGGGTTATCTTATACTGACTTAGCGAGACAAGGAAAATTCCATTTTCTTGACCGACTATTTCTAGCCCTAACTTTAAGAAACAAAGAAAAATAAAAAGGAGGCAGTGAGTTTCGGTCGAAACGCGTTAGTTCTAACGAATTTTGCTAGGTAGCTAGCTAGTCAAAGGTCGTTATCTCAAATATTCGGGGTTAACACATTTCTAGATACGTAGAAATAAAAGAAGAAAATTAAAGTTGACGCTTTCATTAATTTGGATCCGAAAATAAGGATCGATAGAATTATTGTATGTAAAGCTTAATGTTAAAAAAGTTATATCTACATGCAAAACCAGTCCATATAGTAACGTAACAGCTCAAGATCACCCCTAAATTTAATAATCTATTCAATTTTCATCCCAACTGGTACCATCGTACGTCTTCAAGATGAGCAACACACAGCCAGTAGTGCACTCGTTGGCATTCAGAGTAATGCGGCTATGCCGTCCGACATTCCACGTCGAAACACCGCTCCTATTTGATCCATGTGATCTTGTCATCGGAGAAGATCTATTTGACAGCCCCTCCGTTGCACCACACCACCTCCTCCGCCCTGATCATCATGATCATTCGGATGGGTCATCATCATCATCAGTTGGTGGATCAGATCTCACATACCGTAACCGGTTTCTCCTTCACGATGATTCCGATGCCATGGGCTTACCCGGCCTCCTTGTCCTCCCTCAGTCCTTTGGGTTAGTAACATCATTCATTTTTTTTTATCACACACTGCTTACACACACCATGCATGCATGAATGATCGAACGTTAACTTAATTCGATATGTTTTGCTAATGATCGATCGAGAGTTCTTGTTGAGTGAGTTCATTAGAAAAATCATCGAGACTTTTGTTAAAATAAGTAATGGCTTCAAATACTTACTCAATATATAGAAATATGGAGAAAAACTTACTAATTTAATTGGGTTTTAATTATGTGTGTTGTTTGTTTGAAGGGCAATATATCTTGGGGAGACATTTTGTAGCTATATAAGCATCAACAACAGCTCAAATTTTGAAGTCAGAGATATAATTATTAAGGTCGATCCCATTTCTTTCATTTCTATATATATTTGGAATTGAAGATTATATTTACTTACACAAATATTGGAATTGATTGGATGACATACTGCAGTCAGAAATACAAACAGAAAGGCAGAGGATACTGCTTTTAGATACAACAAAGTCACCTGTTGAGAGCATTCGAGCAGGTGGTCGCTATGATTTCATTGTCGAACATGATGTCAAGGAGCTTGGTTCACACACGTACGTAGGTCATATATGATACATTCCTTTATATATTTTCTTTTGTTGTACATTCTTAATTTGTTCTCAATTCACCGTCTACTTATGCTTAATTACAATCATTAGACTGGTTTGTACTGCTCTATATTACGATGGTGATGCTGACCGCAAGTATCTTCCACAATATTTCAAGTTCATCGTTTCAAACCCACTCTCTGTCAGGACAAAGGTACTAACCACCCTGTCAATCAAGTATTATCGGGCTTTTGGATGTGTGTTCTGAAATTGATTATATTGCATAAACAGAATTGGATAGTAAATGTTAAAAAGCATGGTTTGAACCCTTTTGGATTTGCGCTCTGAAACTGATTAGTATTTGACATTGATCAGTTATGTACTTCGTTGTGCAGGTTCGTGTTGTGAAGGTACGTTCATAATGATTAAAATATAAATGAGGGTAAGTCTACATCTCACTTATTTATGTGTGTATACATAACTAATGATACAAAGACCTTTTCAACGATGAGGTTATAGCCATATAAGCTTAATTACGCAATCATTTCTACCAAATGAATCTGTCTCTGGTTCTGAATATAATGTGTGATTAAGCCAAGATACCTGATTTTAATCATCAATGTATGGTTTATCTATGGCTGCTGTGTATTGCCTTTGTGTCAAGTAACAATAAGTCAATACCAATAGATGTGAATTTGTACATCATATGATATATGTCAGGAAACTACCTTTTTGGAGACTTGCCTAGAAAATAATACGAAATCAAACCTTTTTATGGACCAAGTGGAATTTGAGCCAGCTCCACGATGGAGTGCAACAATGCTTAAAGCCGATGTTCACCATTCAGAAATAGGTGGTTTTACTAGGTGAGGCTACAGATAAATTATGAAAAACTTGGGCATCTGATCTAATATAATGTTGAAGCAACTTCTAATTATATTTATCGGCGTTGCAGAGAAATATTCAAACCACCTATTCTCATTAGATCAGGAGGAGGAATTTATAACTATCTCTATGCGCTGAAAATGTCACCTCAGCCAACAAAAATCGAGGGGAACAATTTCCTAGGTAAACTCCAAATAACATGGCGTACTAATTTGGGTGAACCTGGCCGCCTGCAAACACAACAGATAATTGGCAATGTGAGTCAACCAACTCATACAATATTGTAAGAATAGCATTATTTTCTCTCTGCGCACGCGTGTGTATGTGTGTGTTTGTGATATAATGCACCGAAAGTATTTGTACATCTTTCTTATCATGAAGTCTGGTACAAACTATAATGCCATATAGCGGACTATCTGTCTACTACTTCTGCAAGAATCCATCTTCTTACTGCCTTGTGAGTTCTCTTTGGTGTCTCTTTACACTTCTTATCATAGTGTAGCCCGTCTTACGGAAAGAGGTTGATTTAAAAGCTGTGCAAGTGCCATCTGTCATCATCATAGAAAAACCATTTCCCGTGAGTGTCTCTTTTACAAGAAACTATTAAAAATTGTTCCATGGCATTATAATTACCGGTTGATTACAAATCATTATGTAATGCTTCTTTAGGTACAATTGAGGCTTACAAACCTGACCGGGAAGAAGCTTGGACCCTTTGAAGTTTGCTTACCGCTAAATGATTCAAAGGAGGAAAAGGCTGTTATGATTAGTGGACTTCAAAGGATGGTAAATCTTCGATCAGATTTCTTTGATTTGCTGATCTGTTTGTTTCAATAGATTGCACTTTTTTTTTATATCTTCTTAACTAGTTCTACTCATTCAGGTTCAATTTTAAATTTCTACCATTTACTTTTGCACTTTGTAGGCCTATCTTCATTTCGTAAAACCAAACCCACAAAAAATGCCGAATGAATCTTAGCATGCTGACCATTTCTAAGTTAGTCGAAAATATCGATCTTATAAGACCTTGGGTTCTTAGTACCCAACATTCAAATTTTCATTCTTTTTGCAGGATTTACCTGTGGTGGAGGAATTTGCATCCCTGGAGTTTCAACTGGTAACTACTGCGCTACACATATCTTGAGTAAAAGGTTTTCTATAACTTGCTTCAAATTAAAGCCTTTGTTTATGGGGAGAGTAGAACAGTCCAATATGTTGACCGGTTACGTTTGTTTCTGTTCGTTTTCAAAATATTTTTGGTACTTAATAATGACATATGATTACAGCCAGAACCTGGTTAATAAAGCAGTTTAAGAGGTTGTAAGCATCTTGGGTCATTTTCAACCCTTTGACCCATTAGAGGTAATTATCTACATGACTACATCTAACCATGTCCAGGTAGTTTAACCAAAAATGTACTAAAAAATGTTACTGTATATATGTTCTAACCTCTGGATGGCTTTACTTTCCATAGGTATATGTAAAGCCACTTACTTGAGTTTATGGTGCATAACATTATTCCATTTCTTGTCCTCTACGTGAATTCTGATTCTTCCGGTCGGTTCTGCAGAATCTAATATCTGCTAAACTTGGAGTACAGAAAATCACTGGCATTACAGTGTTCGATACAATGGAGAAGAAAACTTATGATGCTATGCCGGATATGGAGGTCAGTTTTATGCTGTTTTTTTCTTCCCGGTATTTATATTTTTTTATTCTCTTCCTCAACATTTTGTCCTGCAACCTTTTGAATACACGCTTTCATATCAAAATGCAGTAGTTATGAACATCGATGATCTAATTTTACAAATCATTCTCATTACACCCTTTTGAATACACTGCAGATATTCGTTGATTCAGACCTATAAGCTAACTTGTTTGAAAGGAGATCCAATGGCAAAACCAACGTGCATCTTGCACTTCCATGTGATCTTAAAGGATTACGACATGGCTGAAGTGTCACCTCACGTCTGGTGATGCCATCGGGCTGCACATGTGCAGAAATGGGCTGTGCCTATGTTTGCAAGGACTCTAGGATAAACTGATAGGTTTTTAGGCAACGTACACGTGTTTATCACTAGCCAAGAAATGTTTATATCATGCATTGTTCACACCTCGCCATCGGATAGTATTGAATTTCTAGAAAGTGATAACACGACAAGATAAAAATAAAATTTTAACCAACTTGGTTGTAATCTTCTTTCATGGTCCAAACTGATGGTCTTGGTCTCAGTTTGGTTCTCTGGTTGTATATGGCTGATCAAATATTGAGACACAAACATTAAAGACGCGTTTAGATGTGTACTTTAGAATCAGTTATCTGATACCAAATACGAGTAACTAACTAGAATCGGATGTCAAAGAGAAGCTATAGTAATAAAAGCTAACAGTGTTACTACAATGGTAAATCGAGTTGGTTATAGTTCTGTCAGCTATGTTTTCGCCTTCAATTTGTTAATTGGGTGCATCAAGGCTCATGAAACCTTCTCTATGCGACTACGCGTACAATAAATGATCTTAGGAGGTGACCAAAATGAGCCCAGTCCGATACATTGCATATAACAGTTTCAATAAGTTTGGGTCAAAATCGGATATGGTAAATGAACTTTGTGGATGAACAGGGTAATTATTACTTCAAAGAACCCGTAAATACAACAACATCGGTTCCCAATCCCACAGGATTGTCATAGCTTAGAACTCTTTATCAGCTACGTTTTCTGAAACATACAAATTAAATATCAAATTTCTAATGGGGGGTGTAAAAGACGGTATCTACTCTCTACATTTTTGTTTATGAATATCTTAGATATATACATTTTTTGTATAAATTAATAGGAAAGCAGCATAACAAGCAAGGTTCTATGGTGTAGTGGTTAGCACTCTGGACTTTGAATCCAGCGACCTGGGTTCGACTCCCGGTAGGACCTTTTTTAATTTATCATTTTTACATCATGAACTCATTTTTTATATGTGTGTTTGTTTAACAATGATAATATGATATAGCATTTATCTAACTTTTGCTCTTTTTTAGACGAAAAATACAATTAAAGAAGAGCTAAGTTGAAGTCCTTTGCCTCTATATTCTACAATTTTCATTAATTTTACGTCTAGTATTCAACTATTCATGAGCCTTGTTGAAAACATTGGTTTTTATATATTATATATATATATATATATATCCAAAAGGGTATGTTTATTTTTCATTTCTATAACTATTATTCGAAAAACTATTTCGTATGTGTGTTTGTTTAACAATGATAATATGATATAGCATTTATCTAACTTTTGCTCTTTTTTAGACGAAAAATACAATTAAAGAAGAGCTAAGTTGAAGTCCTTTGCCTCTATATTCTACAATTTTCATTAATTTTACGTCTAGTATTCAACTATTCATGAGCCTTGTTGAAAACATTGGTTTTTATATATATTATATATATATATATATATATCCAAAAGGGTATGTTTATTTTTCATTTCTATAACTATTATTAGAAAAACTATTTCGTATGTGTGTTTGTTTAACAATGATAATATGATATAGCATTTATCTAACTTTTGCTCTTTTTTAGACGAAAAATACAATTAAAGAAGAGCTAAGTTGAAGTCCTTTGCCTCTATATTCTACAATTTTCATTAATTTTACGTCTAGTATTCAACTATTCATGAGCCTTGTTGAAAACATTGGTTTTATATATATATATATATATATCCAAAAGGGTATGTTTATTTTTCATTTCTATAACTACTTAGGAGTTAGGATATAATAAGTATGATTCCATTATTGTGCGCAGGGGCGGATTCAGTGTAGTGGTAGGCAGGTCCCAGGACCTACCTTAGTTTCGAAAATGTTTTAGAGATAATCTGAAAATTTTACTAAGGACCTATGTAAAAAATTTGGCCAGGACCTACCTTGGATGATGAAGATGGAGAAGAGAAAGAAAACCGTTTAAAAAAATGAAAATAATATTATAGAAACTATATTCGAAAAACTATTTCGTATGTGTGTTTGTTTAACAATGATAATATGATATAGCATTTATCTAACTTTTGCTCTTTTTTAGACGAAAAATACAATTAAAGAAGAGCTAAGTTGAAGTCCTTTGCCTCTATATTCTACAATTTTCATTAATTTTACGTCTAGTATTCAACTATTCATGAGCCTTGTTGAAAACATTGGTTTTTATATATATATATATATATATATATATATATATCCAAAAGGGTATGTTTATTTTTCATTTCTATAACTACTTAGGAGTTAGGATATAATAAGTATGATTCCATTATTGTGCGCAGGGGCGGATTCAGTGTAGTGGTAGGCAGGTCCCAGGACCTACCTTAGTTTCGAAAATGTTTTAGAGATAATCTGAAAATTTTACTAAGGACCTATGTAAAAAATTTGGCCAGGACCTACCTTGGATGATGAAGATGGAGAAGAGAAAGAAAACCGTTTAAAAAAATGAAAATAATATTATAGAAACTATATTCGAAAAACTATTTCGTATGTGTGTTTGTTTAACAATGATAATATGATATAGCATTTATCTAACTTTTGCTCTTTTTTAGACGAAAAATACAATTAAAGAAGAGCTAAGTTGAAGTCCTTTGCCTCTATATTCTACAATTTTCATTAATTTTACGTCTAGTATTCAACTATTCATGAGCCTTGTTGAAAACATTGGTTTTATATATATATATATATATATATATATATATATATATATTATATATATATATATCCAAAAGGGTATGTTTATTTTTCATTTCTATAACTACTTAGGAGTTAGGATATAATAAGTATGATTCCATTATTGTGCGCAGGGGCGGATTCAGTGTAGTGGTAGGCAGGTCCCAGGACCTACCTTAGTTTCGAAAATGTTTTAGAGATAATCTGAAAATTTTACTAAGGACCTATGTAAAAAATTTGGCCAGGACCTACCTTGGATGATGAAGATGGAGAAGAGAAAGAAAACCGTTTAAAAAAATGAAAATAATATTATAGAAACTATATTCGAAAAACTATTTCGTATGTGTGTTTGTTTAACAATGATAATATGATATAGCATTTATCTAACTTTTGCTCTTTTTTAGACGAAAAATACAATTAAAGAAGAGCTAAGTTGAAGTCCTTTGCCTCTATATTCTACAATTTTCATTAATTTTACGTCTAGTATTCAACTATTCATGAGCCTTGTTGAAAACATTGGTTTTTATATATATATATATATATATATATATATATATCCAAAAGGGTATGTTTATTTTTCATTTCTATAACTACTTAGGAGTTAGGATATAATAAGTATGATTCCATTATTGTGCGCAGGGGCGGATTCAGTGTAGTGGTAGGCAGGTCCCAGGACCTACCTTAGTTTCGAAAATGTTTTAGAGATAATCTGAAAATTTTACTAAGGACCTATGTAAAAAATTTGGCCAGGACCTACCTTGGATGATGAAGATGGAGAAGAGAAAGAAAACCGTTTAAAAAAATGAAAATAATATTATAGAAACTATATTCGAAAAACTATTTCGTATGTGTGTTTGTTTAACAATGATAATATGATATAGCATTTATCTAACTTTTGCTCTTTTTTAGACGAAAAATACAATTAAAGAAGAGCTAAGTTGAAGTCCTTTGCCTCTATATTCTACAATTTTCATTAATTTTACGTCTAGTATTCAACTATTCATGAGCCTTGTTGAAAACATTGGTTTTATATATATATATATATATATATATCCAAAAGGGTATGTTTATTTTTCATTTCTATAACTACTTAGGAGTTAGGATATAATAAGTATGATTCCATTATTGTGCGCAGGGGCGGATTCAGTGTAGTGGTAGGCAGGTCCCAGGACCTACCTTAGTTTCGAAAATGTTTTAGAGATAATCTGAAAATTTTACTAAGGACCTATGTAAAAAATTTGGCCAGGACCTACCTTGGATGATGAAGATGGAGAAGAGAAAGAAAACCGTTTAAAAAAATGAAAATAATATTATAGAAACTATATTCGAAAAACTATTTCGTATGTGTGTTTGTTTAACAATGATAATATGATATAGCATTTATCTAACTTTTGCTCTTTTTTAGACGAAAAATACAATTAAAGAAGAGCTAAGTTGAAGTCCTTTGCCTCTATATTCTACAATTTTCATTAATTTTACGTCTAGTATTCAACTATTCATGAGCCTTGTTGAAAACATTGGTTTTATATATATATATATATCCAAAAGGGTATGTTTATTTTTCATTTCTATAACTACTTAGGAGTTAGGATATAATAAGTATGATTCCATTATTGTGCGCAGGGGCGGATTCAGTGTAGTGGTAGGCAGGTCCCAGGACCTACCTTAGTTTCGAAAATGTTTTAGAGATAATCTGAAAATTTTACTAAGGACCTATGTAAAAATTTGGCCAGGACCTACCTTAGTTTCGAAAATGTTTTAGAGATGATCTGAAAATTTTACTAAGGACCTATGTAAAAATTTGGCCAGGACCTACCTTGGATGATGAAGATGGAGAAGAGAAAGAAAACCGTTTAAAAAAATGAAAATAATATTATAGAAACTATATTCGAAAAACTATATTCGAAAAACTATTTCATGCATCGTGTAAGTTTATAAGAAACTATAGAGCTATAATAATGTGTATGGTGTAAGAATTATTTAGTAAATAATGATAGTAAATGACTGTAAAGAATCGAGATTTTATCCAATGATTTTAGCTCAAACTCGAGTTGTAACTTGTTTTAGTCAAATTTTAATCAAGCTCACGCCCAAACTCGAGTTTTTTTATGATGTCATAATAACAATGCATTTATGTTAAGTTGTACCGACCCAGGTCATTAAAACCACATTTTGTCGCATCAACTACAACTCTAGGACCTATCTTAGCTTAATTTCTAGATTCGCAACTGATTGTGTGTGTTTTGTATTTGCCAAATGCAACTAGCCACAAAAATTTTCTTTGAAAGGATTGCCAACTACACGGATGTATAAGCTAACCTAGTCATATACTCCATAATAAATGACGAGTCTTTTATGTAAACGTACCCTCACACAAATTCATTGGTTCGAAGTCACCCACATAACACACATATGGCTCGTTGGTTAATTAATACTACTCCAATAGTAACTAAAATGGACCCCCATCATAATAATTCAACATTTAAATTTAAATGGTTTTTTTTTTTTTGGGATCGAAATTCAAGTTTTAAATGTGCATTTGGGACCATTGGAGACTATCTCCTCTACCAGCCAATCTGAAAAAGAGCATATCTAAATGGGTCATGTGTGTGTGTGTGTGTTTTTAAATAAAAATAATTAAATGTATTACTCCTAATACTCATGTAGATCTATTGTTTAAATTGATATAATTAATATATATATAATACTCACGCAATGCAATGGTGGTTTGCTGGTGGTGGAACTGGTGGCGGCGCTGGGGGCTGCGTCGAATAGTGTAAATTGATGTGAATGTAATTGATTTAAAGATGTAGTGGATATAATTTAAAAGATAAACATTTAGGGTGTAAATTAGCAAGGTAATTGCTTAAGATGTAAATTAGTTAATTAAGGAAAAATTGAGTAATTTTTTTATAACAAATTAACTTTTTTTTTAAAACTATTTTTAAGAATAGGGGGTGAAGAACTCTTATAAACTAGTAAAAATAATAATGTATAATATTTGTTGAATGCATTTAAAAGTTTAGGTTTGATTCGAGTTGATTTTTGACCATTTCACCTATTTGATTCACTAATTATTTTCACGTTGACAATTATATTGTGTATCACTAAGTCATTTATTTGTAAAGATGTTATAATACAACAAAGTTTTCACAATAGACTTCATATAGAATCAAAAAAAGTCATTTGCCAAGTTGCTAAATAGACCCTTTTGACTGAAGGAAACATAAAATAAAAAGGAAAAGTTGATGGCGGAAATTGAACAAATCTGAAAAGACAAAGGACCGAAATTCACGGACAAATCAAAATATCGTGCGATTCTCCCTTCACCTATATAAATATTCCATATAAACACTTCATTTCATCGCAAAAAAGAACAACGAATATTCGTATCTCATATTTTCAAATATATTTGTATTGTATTGTATTGTATGGCAATTACCTTTTTTGCAACCAAAATATCCGATTTGTGTCTCGGAAAGCCACCACTGAGATCGTTGCCGGCCACCGCTACTATCGCGGACGCGGTGTTTGCGTTAAAAAAGTCTGGTGATATCTACGTAAGCATATGGAGTTGTGATGGATCGGCCCATGATAAGGATTACGACTTAGTAACGGCGAATTGTTGTTGTCGATGCGTGGGGAAGATATGTATGGTTGATGTGATTGTGTATCTTTGTAATGACTACAAGAATTTGTTGAATCCATCGGATGCTCTTCAATCCAATATTTTGGATCTACTACTTGCGAATAATGTGAAAGCTGCCCAAATTCGACATTTGGAACCCAACTCAAGGTTTGTTTTTACGATTATATTTGGTATTGTTATTTTTTATTTTATCGTTACACTAAAACATTAACAGATGACTCGTAAGATAGATTCTCCCGGAGCCCCGGGTTATGACTTATGAAATGTTAGAATGATTATAGATTAAATTTTTTGAAAAGTATGATTTTAGATTAAATGAACAAAATGCTCCATATATAATTTTCGGTAAACTACGGTATATTTTGGTTTCCTCCCTCCGTGGTTCCCTGAAAATTCGAATTACCGATAAGTGGGCGCGTTTTGTTCACGGAATGTTTTTAGAAGGAATGAAATCTATTAAAGGAATTGGAATCTAATGGAATGGAATTTGACGGAATGTTTTTCAATTTTTGAAGATTTAAGTGACGGAAGGAATGAGATTCCTTCCCCCATCCCCATGGAATGAAGATTCCATCAAATGAGAGAATGTTTACATTCCAACGGAATGATATTCCTTCATCATTGAACAACCAAACGCACTAAGAAATGGAATTCAATTCCAATTCCATCAGATTCCATCAGAATATGCGAACCAAACGCGACCTAAATGTATATCATTAAACATAACGTTATTAAAAATTTGTCTATGTAGTTGATTTAATATATACTTTTTCTTTTAATATCTATATGCGAGATTAAAGTGTAGTATAGATCATATTATATAGATGGTATTTTACAATTGAGATTTGCTAACTAATGTCCTCATTCATTCGGTCGAGCGTTCCTCGGGCGTCGATCAATCCTGAATCACAGGCCGCTCTGTCATTGTCTGATTTTTGGCCAGGGCATCAACTACTTAATGAACTCTGAGTTTTTTAAAATTTCGATAAACATATTTAATACTTATTAAAACTGTATTTAATAACCATTAAATCAAGTTAAATTTATACTATTTTAACTTGAATCATAAATAACATATTTCTCTATTATAAAAAGTTCAGATTTTATTGAATGCATACTAACTAATGTTTTAAGAGGACTAGTTACCAAATCTTTTTATGGTTTAAGAAAAACAAATTGCATTAGGAATAAGGTCAAAACTGAATCAAGTGATTAACATCATTGTCTAAAGAGTGTGATGTTAAGGGTTTATTCTTATAACTTGTAAGATTGAATTTTTTTTTTCTATCTTGGATAGATACTGATCTAAGGATAAAACTATTTATATTTTAACAATTCTTATACACTATTATAGTATTAAGACTTAAATTTATGAAAATTTTTATTGAGTGTTACTTGTTTATATTAGGGATGATAGATTTGAAGAAAAAATAAATTGCCTTAAAAATGATAGATTTGCATTTCTACGTAAGATAGTGATGGGGTTAGGTAGTATTGGTTGGTCATTAAATATTTTTTTAATAATACGGGGCTCAACCGTACAGGATAAAGTAAAAAGCGGATCCTGCTTGTGATATTTTACTATATTTATTGTGGTAGTATTAATTACGGATCGGACTATCGGAGTATTTCTTTGAATATAGTTGGAGTTTGACCATTGATTATTAGTCTATCTAGAAGGGATTATTCCTTGATAATGTACTTCCAATTTCCATCATTTTCAAATGAGTCAAGTTGTTACTTTTAAGATCTCAACATGTGAAAATATATATTTGCGTAGTTAGGTATAATCGCGCATGGGCTCGAGTTCTCAACTTGATAAAACTTTGATCCCAGCATGAGGGTTGGATTCGATAGATATGAACCCAGGGACTCTCAAGATCGATATTGCAAAAGTTAAAAGAGAAATTTAATGACGAGTCTTCTATTACATATATTTGTTCTCACTTGATCAGGTTTTATGTATTTGAGTTATCTGAAAAAGATTGTGTTTTTTTAAAACTTATATGTAAAAGAACGTGTGTTTTCTAAATTTTTATGTGAAGTTATTTGGAGAGAGCATGCTTATATATATATATTGAAATGATCAAGTGAGAACCAAAAGAATGGTGAGAACCGTGAGAACCACTAAAAAACATCTTTAAGGGCTTAGCCCTTAGAGTTAAGGCGCCCGTACCGTATCAAACCGCCACCATCTCTTGGATCGCCGCCCATCAAATCCATACCATTCTCATATGCATCCGGTGACAACCTCTTTAGAACGGATGAGGGCAACGCCCGTACCGTATCCATACATTAATTTTCGTAACCCATATGATTTTTTACAACAATTTTTTTTTTTTTTTTTGGAATGAGTTTTTGTTAAAAGAAAATAAAAAACAAAAAAAAAAAATAAAAATTAAAAAACCACACCAAAAAGAAGAAAGAGGGAGATAAACTAGTGGTTCTCACGGTTCTCTTCCCTGTTTTGGTTCTCACATTAACCCTACCCTATATAAAAATTTATGGAATATTCTATTGCTAGTAAGATTTGAACCTAATAATTCTTAGATTTGTATTTAGATAAAGCAGCTATAAAAGTTATGCTTGTCAATCGAGTAGGTGATTTTGGATTAGCTCTTGGGATTTGAATCTTGAAAGTGATTAGAGTCTTTTGTTATGGTGAACTCAAATTTTTATGTTTTCCTTATACAATGTACTAGTGTGTATGTATATAAAACAATGGAGGTTAAAGAATTCAGGACCTAAAACACTAACTATAACAGTTTTAATCTTGTAATTAGGTTTTAGATTGAAATAAATTATGTGTATAGTTAATGACAGGTATTTGAAAACTATAAGTTAATCCTTAAATCAAACTAACTTCACACTAGAAAAACTTATCTTTTAAAAAAAATTTATACTAATAAAAGCTAATGTGCCTCGCAATTTAGGTGATGTTTCATATGTCATGGTTTGGGTATATGGGGCCTGGATATAATAGAAATTGTTCAATTTACAGCTATATAATAAACATTTATTTTCATGTTTCAGTTTATTGGAGGCAATAGATTGCATACTTGAAGGTGCTCAAAACTTGGTCATACCAACATACACCAATTCAACAACTAGTATAAGGAAAAACCAACTTACCAAGCCTTCTGTTACTCTTCATGATCACAACCAAGAATTCTGTTGGCTAACTCAAGAAGACGTCGTTCGCTTCTTCTTGAACTCCATAGGCGTCTTCTCCCCGATACCAACATTCACCATTGAAGTGCTAGACATAATCGATAAGTCCATACTCACGGTTCACTACGACGACCCAGCCATTTCAATGTTACCCTTGATAAAATGCTCACTTATGGAGCAAACCTCTATAGGTGTCATTAACAAAGATAATCATTTAATAGGTGAAATATCACCTTATACTCTTGCTTGTTGTGACGAAACTGCAGCAGCTGCCATTGCAACCCTCTCGGCTGGGGATCTCATGGCTTATATTGACTACACTGGCCCGTCAGACGATTTGGTCAACTTGGTCAAGATGAGGTTGCAAGAGAGAAACTTGGATGCAATGTTGGATCTTATGGATGACTACTACAACCCATTAACATCACCATCCTTGTGTTGCTCATCAGATGAAGAATTTGGGTCAAGTAAGAATGGTTGTGTGGGTCGGTTTTATCCAGGGAGGCGGTCCGAGGCCATTATTTGCCATCCGTGGAACTCGTTGATGGCGGTTATGGTTCAAATGATCGCGCTTCGTGTTAGTTATGCTTGGGTAGTTCAACAAGATTATACATTGGTTGGAATTGTGACATTTGTAGAGATTTTGAAGCAATTTCGGAGTATGGCAGGTACTCGTATCAAGAAGTTGATTTTGTAACATTATTGATGGATTTGAGTAATGTGTAAGATTATGTATTGTTATTGTATCCAATTTGTTAGTCCTGTGAAATTTGTAACACTTCTTGTAATATGAATTTATTTAGTACTAGAAGAAAAATTTGGGTACCTCATACAATGGATTTTTATTATTAGCAATCCTAATCTAAATTTGTAACTTGTAAACAGAACACTTTTGAAAGGAAATCAAATTTTACATATAAATCACATTGTTTAGATATGCTTTTGCAAAGAAGGTATCAATGTTCAATCAACCCATTATATGGAATCATCACTGCTTACCATTTTGATGCAGTATCTTGATTGAAAAAATTTAGTTAGATAAACCTAGGTTGAAGAGACGGTACCAGAAAAAAAAATGCTAAAAAAAACAAAATTAAAATTTCATGAAAAACAAATTCAAAAGGGGGCAAAATGTTAAAAAACCTATACGAAAATTTTAAAAATCCACAAAAAAAATATTAAAAAGACATGACAAAAATTTTATGTTAAGGGGGGCATTGACCCCCTTTGCCCCCTTTGGTACCGCCCCTGCTAGGTTGTGATTGAACAAAACAACAAACATATGTGAAAAAATCTTTATTAACAATGTTTATAAATTCATGATAGAATTCAAGTTTTAAAACTATCATCACTTATTTTACTTTCTTAGCCATTGTTTAATAACCTTCGAGTTCTTTGGTCTAGTTTATATGACATATAGCTCAATCCTTCGAAGTTCGAACATCATATCAACATCTATTGACTAGGTGACCAATATATTTTCGCATTTATATAATACAAATGATCCGTAAAGTCCATTCTGAAAGAACACTCAAGTTTAAAAAAACAAGTTAGAAACATCAATATCATTTTGTTTATAGGACAAGATAAAGTGCATTTTAGATATATAATTTCAATAATACATAAATACCATCGGCTTAATGCACTTAAAATTCTTTGGTGCTTATATTATTTCTCGACCATCACCAAATCATCCACTATTGACCTCGTTAAACATCATTGTTGAGGCTTATGTCATAACCAGCGTATTGTTTAGTATATAAACAATTTGAGAGTAGATTTTGTAATCCTTTTTAGAGAGGCGTGCAGATTCAACATTTTGAAATCAAGTTTCTCGTCGTTTCCATGATTTGATTGATTGTCACTCAATGTAGCTGGTGAAAGCTACCATTATTGATCTTTAATGGGAAACATGCTACCTCATATCAAGTTTCTCGTCGTTTCTGCATGATTTGATTGATTGTCACTCAATGTAGCTGGTGAAAACTACCATTATTGATTTTAATGGGAAACATGCTACCTCATCAATAATGTAATAGTGACGAGGCTTGAGTTACTTTGCGTGGCTATAAAACGAATACACGTTTGAAGAAGAAACCGTGCACAAAGGGATCCAAAGTATAATATAGAGTTTATTTAAAGAGAAAAACAAAGTAATACCATAATATCATTGTTATCTTTACACTTTTATTAAAAGTTTATGACTTTTTATTTTTTTAAATGTTAAAAGGTTAGACGTCTTTTAAAATATTTTCAGCAACACCCCCCTTAACATTAATTACCTTTATATCAATTAATTATAGCGTTCAATTCATTGCCGTCGCCACCATCATCAGTCATCGCCGCTACCACCACACCACCACCGTATTGTGCGAGTTTGACGTCTCCTTCCGTTCGGAAGCCGGTCGATACAGTGGCGGTACCACATGGGGGGCAAAGGGGGCAAATGCCCCCCTCAAAATTTAGATTTTGTCATGTATTTTTAAATTTTTCATCGATTTTTAGAATTTTCTATAGGTTTTTAACATTTTGACCCCCTTTATATTTATTTTTCACGGATTTTTTTTATTTTGCCCCCTTTAGAATTTTTTTTCTGATACCGCCTCTAGGTCGATACATTTAAATCGAACATCTTAGGTTGTTCGGGTAAGGTTAATGATGAAATAGAAAAAAAATAATGTATTTTTTGCCACAATCAATAAAGCCAAGGGTGTTTCCTAACCCAAAAAATGAGGTAAGGATGTAGCCACAATTTATCACACTAAACCACTACACGCACCGTTCAAAAAGATAAACAACTACACGTTACCACTCACTAGTCCCACAAATAGCAAATCTTGTAAAGAAAACATCAAAAACCTCATTTAGTGTTAGACCATACTGAATTCCACGTGGCATCTTGACACTGACCCACTTCGTCTTATTCGGAGATTAGGATTTGCTAAAATCAACTTTAGCCATTGGAATCCAATGATCAAAATTAAAACATTTAAATCTTGGCCAACATACTGAGAGAGAGAATAATAAAGTACACGTAACCCAACCTACAGTCCCATTCGAGTCCTGTTTCTAGTTAGACAGGATTTTATATATATGTAAAAGCAATCAAGAATGGCTTATGATTGAAAATCTGGAATATATACGTATTGGTTATATGTATAGATAGATACAGAGATGTAATGAGAAAATCTTTTAAAGATTCTTTAAAAGTTCTTGAAGCAGATATTCAACATGCTAATACTCTGTAAGAATTTTTAACCATATTCCTCTGTTTTTTTGTGTGTGGTTTTGTATTTTTTTTTTGGTGAAATTTGAGGTTTTTTGATGAATATTTAATATAATTTTTGTGGGTTTTTTTTTTATTTGAGTTGATTTAGAATAATTCTTGATATGGGTTTGTTCTAATTTTGTATTTGATTTATATTTTACGTAGTTGATTACTTGTAAAATGAATAAAGGTGGCACCTTTTTAGGCTAACACTAAATCTAGTACTGATAGAGTGCATCTTTGATGAGTTTAAGTAAAGGGTATATATTATTTGAATATAGTTTTTAATGGTAAAGTACTAGTTTCTTGCACATAATTGCAAATTAGGCCATTAGGATTCTTAGATGTTAACAAAACAATGAGATATATTCATATATCTTGTCCTATACATAAAAGAAATGGTGGACACCCCGTAGGCTGAGGAGCAAAAGGAGGAATCCGCCCTTGATGGCCCATCAACCTACAAGTTGTCGACAGGTTTTAAAACTTGTAGTAGTCTAATAGACACCTTAGTAAAAGGGCCTTTTCAATAAGGCTCGCGACTCGTTGATAGCTAAGATAACCGTGTTTACTGATTGATGTTATTACTGGTAATCTAAAGTTTGCTTAGTGCTATTCTTAATGATTATCATACTTTTGATGCCAACTCTTGTGATTTAATTTCATAGGCATCACTGAAAAACGAAATACGCGTTTTGAGTGATGGTGGTCAAATTTGCTACATTAGAAGTTCAGAAATGGTATGTGTGTTGGCATGTTCTTGCGACCTGCGACTTCTTCATTGTGTTCATCCTAAAATTTTTACCTAACGATACAAACTTTTCCAAACACTAGGAGGATTCACATATATCGTTAAGATGAACTAAGATTTTTGTTCGACCTTAATTATCTAATTGTTTGTAACAGCAGGCGTGATTTTGTATAGTTGTAGTCTTGTAGAACCATTGTTTGTTTATCCAGCAGTTTGTTTATTCGTCTTTTTCTCACAACAGACACGTAGGAGCATAGGACCAACAATATTTTCCTGAATCTTGAATATGCTTGATTTGTTGCAGAGCATCAGATTTTAGAAGAGAATACGACGGGGCATGCGTACAGATGCGAATCTCTTATAGTGTGGCGGCACAGTTCTTCCTTTTCTTTGTTCAATGGTCCGACTGCCACCTTGCTGGTGCTCTGGGCTTGTTGAGGGTCCTAATTTCCAAGGTTCGAGTTGGAACTTATTAGATATACTGTTATGATTGTCCGTTGATTCATAATCTGATAATCATGTTTGTCTTTTTAATTTGGAAGACTTAAATTTGAGTCTGTAAAGACTTCCAACCTTATCCCAAGGCAAAGCTGAGAAGTCTTGATGGACCGGGGTCACCTTATTTTACCTGGCTTTCGTTTTTATAAGCTTTCTTGATTTTATATACTACAGGTTTATGTCGATGGCACCACAACAATGTCAACCCAAGAAAGAAAGGCAAGCATTAGAGAATTTTATGGTATGGCCAAGTATGTTTTTAATTAATAACTTACTTGTTGATTTTGCACTTTTACTTTATGTGAAATTGATAATTATGGTGATACAACAGGTATTATATATCCATCTTTAATGCAACTTCAAAACGGAGTCACTAATTTGGAAGATAGAAAACAGAAGATATGTGTTGAACGATATTCAAAACGAGAAGATGATGATGAAAGTGAATGTCTGGATCTTGAAGTTGAATCTGAAGATGAATGTGGTATCTGCATGGAAGCTAAGGACAAACTCATATTACCAAAATGTAGCCATGCGATGTGCTCCAGATGCTATAATGACTGGTAAGCTTCTCCATGTTCTACATAGTTCATGGTGACACTAAGCATCTCAATTCTTTAGTCTGAAGTTTTTCAAAAATATCTCTTACTCAAGATGCCTTGTTGGCAAAATTAGTTAGGGTCAAGGTTGACCACACTAAGTAGAGGTGAATGGTCTTCGGATGGTTGGGTAACATGTCAAATTTGGAATATGTATGGTGATATAACATGTTAGGGTCAAAATAGATGATCTTTGTGTGAGAGTCATATTGGGTTAGGGTGTTAGGCATGCTGCCGACACTTATTTGTCAATATCTGATAGTATTTTCTCTATAATTACAAAACATCATCATATTTAAGTGGCCGTATTAGACTATTAGTTGCGCGTCATTTACCATCCCATATATATTGGCCCCATATCACCAGTTTGCAAGTTATAGGAGATTACAATAGCAGTGAACGTAAAGTTCAATATACGCAAATGATAGTTTGGAATTTGGATTCACACAATAACAAAACGTGACAAGCTTGATACATTTCGGTGCAATTGCTTGTTTGAAATAAAATTAGGCCCAAGTGGGCCTAAAATTATTATATTCACCTTGGTTATTATATCTTCTGCTTAGTGAATTTACTTTATTACCGTAAAGGTTTGAGTGTTTAACAGATGTTGATCACTATGCTTATTGTGATCAGAATAAAAAAATCTGAATGAGTGAGCATTGTCATGAGAGTGTTACCCAGGAGAATTGACATGTATTGGTTGTACTCTTATATGCTGCCATTTTATTTAAATTACTATTCGTTATTTGCACATTTTGTAGAAGGGCCTGTCATCATTTTGCTAAAATCCCAAAATTCTTCCGAAAACAAATTGCAGGCGAACAAGGTCAATGTCATGTCCATTTTGCCGTGTCAGCTTAGAAAGAATTGACCCCTGTGAACTGTGGGTGTATGTTGACAAGAAAGAAGTGATTGATATGGCCACGGTAACATGGGAAAATCTGAAAAGATTCTTCATGTACATTGAAAAGCTCCCTCTCGTTTCCCCCGACTCGCTCTTTGACGCCTACTATTCTCATGTGAGATAGGGAAAAAGCAGTTCCTTTAACAAAACAACAAACATACAGGTTCATTTTTCCGTTCTGTTTATAAACACAAGTTTACAACATCACCAATACCTTCAAGAAACTTGCTACTCTTAATCATTTGATCATGAGAAGTGAGGAAATTTCGTAAGTCTTCCTACATAGGGGGAATTGGTTACACAGTGGTCGTTGTAGATTTGCTCACTTGAAAGTTCGGGTGTTTGCTGCTTCTTGTTAGATGAACCAAGTACTTTTAAGCCGATATAGTTCACTTTCACCTATAGTGATCTCTCTAAGATTGTGTATACCGGATGTGTAAGTGCATTTTGATGAGTTTGTTCACTTGACTACAAGTTCATTTAGTTCTTGACTTGTATAGTTTCCATTCTATATTCTAAAAATTTAATATATCTCTTAGGTTAAGAGCTATTCATCCCACATTAGATCATGTATATAAATATATACTCTATAATTTATGGGCTACTCCTTTTGTCAACAGTTGGTTGCAAAGTGGAGCTCTAATGGGTTGAGAGTTCTAATTTCTTGTATGATCAAAATCTTCACAATTAAAATTCTACCGGCAACCTGGTTGCATGATAAACCAAGCCACAATGCCACGTCTTCTCCCTTTCTTGCACCACGATGATGCGCAACCAACAATCACTATAAAAAGCCAATCGACGGAAAGAAAAGTGGCAGAAGTTGTTATGAACAAATAACAGATCATCGTCGATAATAGCGCCCTGTATTTTCAAGTCAAAAATTCCCTATTTCATAGCGAATTTAGATATATAAATAAATTTTTTTATATTAATGAGACTATATCAATAACAAATTCACAATATCTATAGTTTTTCTATTAACTAGTTATTGGAATCAAACATATATATATATTTAAAACACATTATACTATACATATATAATATACATCTGTGTCCTTTCAAAAATGTGTCCAGGCCGGAGGTTGGGTTGCCCCCTCCGGGCCTCCTAAGAAAAATGGCAATAAATTGTTGTCATTAGTACGTTTAACTATTAACAGTGTGAAGCATGGTCCAAAATACGTTTATGACTCACTCAACTAGACGGATTATTTGCATAATAAATAGAATTTGGTGATAATATAAAAGAACAGCAAAGGAGGTTGTCATTTTTTCTTAAATAAATTAAAATAGGGCCCACAATCCAGTCACTCCACATTTACCACTTGTATCCTCTATCTCCTATTGGTCACTGCCTTCCATAAAACATATATGAATCCCCATGCCACTTTGATCAGAATCTTACCTTTTGGCTAAAGATTCTTCAATTTCCGGCCAAAGATTCTTTCTTTTCTGGCCAAACATGGAATCTGGATCATGGAGGTTTCTTTTGTCTGTTGTACCATTGATTCTATGTGTTATCTTTGCTATCTATAACAATAACGGCCATAATTCTTCAAAGGTCTGTTCTTTCCATCCTTTTTGTTTTTGGTTCTTTTCATTTCATAGATATATTGCTAGACTTATTTGTTGGTATTTGAATCTTTATTGGGTTTAGTGCTATACAACATGTAGTAGTATGTAAAGAAAACTCTTTAGACTCACGCCATGCTACAAATAAAAAGATAAAAAGAAAAGAAAAGAACACGCGGCTCGCCCGCTGACAGGCCAGTGGTCCAACGCGAAGCGTGCCGAAGCCCTGAGTGAAAGGGCTTTAACTTCGGCTACGGGACTCCAACGGGAGACGGCCTTTTGTGTAGTATGTATGTGGCCGGACCTGTTCTTATTGACATATATTTAGATAGATGAATCCCCTTATGCATTTTGACATAGAACAATATTTTATTCAAGGCAGCTTTTGTGTGACACAATTATAATCAAGTTATAGCATTACTTCTTTATAGAACCAAAATGATACATATGACTAAAATTTATATGTCTAAAAAGGAGATCAGTGGCAATATTAAAGGTGAAAATGAATAAAGACTAAGAGTGGAATCCATGCCAATTGTTGAGGTAATTAGGCATGTTTAGGCTAATGGTTTGCAATTTTATTCGGGTTAGTGTACGTAACTCGAGCTTTAGGCACTCAAGTGGAAATTTTTGTGATTACACTTCACATCGGTTTTTTTTTCTTTTACCAGAAATCAATGGAGAAGATGATTGATTCTCTGCTATTTTCCTTCTACTACTCTTTGGATCTTTTTACACTCTTAAGAATCTTTTTTTTGGGGGACTGGGGCCCTCTTTAGAATCTTTGAGGGGATCTGTAAGCACCTACACCAGAATATTCCAACCAAATGGGCCGCGTGTGTGCTGGGGTGGGTGGGGGTAAGGTGAGTCTGGTGTTGTATCTCTATCTTTCTGTGTCACATGCACTTCAGGTACTGACTGGGTCCAAGCAACGCATATTCTGACATAATTGAGTGGTCCCTATTGTTGCATTGTATGTAGTCTTTGAGCTTTATTTTTTTTAAAAATTGTTGTGACAAAAATTTGAACTTGTTAGCCTCAAATTTCTACCAATTGTTCTTTGTTTTGTGTTTGGATGTAGTGCAAATTGAATAAGTTTTACATTAGACTGATTCATAATACCCGGTTGAGTAAGTGGTCAGTGAACTATGGAGAGTGCATAAGTGAGTAAATAACATATAAAGTTTCACCCAAATCATGGTGTAATGTTAAGTTGTTCCGTAGCTTTAAGATCTTACTTCTTGTAAGTCCTCTAGGTAATGTGATCTATTATATGCTTTCAGATGATGCTATGTAACTGATCATTAGATATGCAAAATTCAAATTTGAAGTCCTTGTGAATGAACAACGTAAATATATGTGTCCTAATCAAATGAGATACTATTTTCATGGTAATGCTTGCTTTCTATCACAAGCTCAAAGTTTCATAATCTTGTTCACAGTAATCTAAATACGCTGCAATGCTAATGTAACAGCCTGCAATTAGGGGATGCAGTCTTCTTCCTCATGATCATTACTGGATCGCTAGCAAACGCATTGTGACACCACATGAGATAATTTCCGGTGCAGGTTAGTTTAACTTCCATATATATCTCAGCTAGAAAGACAATTGATAGGCCTAAATCCTAATTGATGTGCCAAAAAATGGATCCTATGGATATCGTTAAGTCATATGGCAAGATCAGTGGAAATGATGAGAAGAGGGAAAAGTCATTCCATGTCAAGTACTTAATGGAATAGCCATAGCACTCTGTTTAAGCCAGTATACCATAGGACTATGTTATTTTTGGTAGTGTAAAACAATTAAAACTGTTTTTTTTTGTTTGACTCAAACAAGCTAAATTTTAGTTTTATAAGGCTTGTATCTTTTTATTAAATAAACTTGATGCCTACTGATGTAACTATTGAAAATCAACACAAAAAACATGTTTAGTTTGTAACAAATTTACAATCAATTCTGAACATGGGAAAGTAATAGGACTACATAAAGTCAACAAATTTTCAGGTCTATTTGGTTGTGCTGATTAGATTTGCAAATGGGCAGTTGAGATCAATAGTGGAGTCATCGTATCCGTGATTAAAGAAAAGGATATGCCAGGAAAAGTCAAGAATGTACCATTAATTGATTATGGAGAAGCTGTTGTGATGCCTGGTTTAATTGATGTGTAAGAAATACTGATAAACTATCTCGATTTCCTTCTAAAATTTGTTGCCCCTTTTACATGCTCGTCATTGAAAGTGATACCAAAGATGTGAGCTTTTATTATCAAAGAGAAATAGAATTTAATACTATTACATGTAAAACGCAATTTGTTGTGTGATGACCACAGGCATGCGCATCTTGATGATCCTGGAAGGACAGAATGGGAAGGATTTCCTTCAGGAACAAAAGCTGCTGCTGCCGGTACGTTATCATGTGTTATATAATTCAGTATAACGTCATAAATTAAAGAATTCTATCCTAAATGTACTATGACAAGAGGCTTATGTTTCATGTTTGTTTACACAGGCGGGATAACAACGTTGATAGATATGCCTCTTAATAGTTTTCCATCTACTGTGTCTGAGGAGACCTTACAACTCAAGGTGAATAAGTCTAATTTACACTTCAGTCAAATGCTTTTTTATTTCTTGTTTTTCTATTCTGGTTTTTTAGGTTTCTTTATCATAAGATGAAATGCTGAATCACTTTCTTCTATTTGTGTCCTGAGGACAGATAGAGGCTGCAAAGGGGAGGATATATGTTAACGTTGGTAAGCTCTTGACCCGAAACAGGAAAAAGGCCGACTTTGGTGCACCAAGACTCCTTGTGTTTTCTTTCTATACTTCAAAAGAGACCAATTCATGGGTCAACCCGACATCACTGAAATACGATATTCTGTTGGGTGAATCCTACATTTACTTCTTTTTTTTGCAGGGTTTTGGGGAGGTCTAGTGCCTGAAAATGCATTTAATGCAAGTATTCTGGAAAATCTTCTAAATGCGGGTGCTCTTGGTCTCAAGGTACTGAAGCTATCAGATTCATTGGATACATAAAATACGAAATTCCCCTAACCACCATATCTTACATATTTTTCCTGAGTGTGGTCCATATTCAGTCGTTCATGTGTCCTTCAGGAATTAATGACTTTCCTATGACAGATGCCAGCCATATCAAGGTACTCAAATTATATCGGTCTTGTAAAGCTTTCACCATTGCTGTTTAAAATTGTGTTTCTAGATGGTTTTTGAGCCCTGCTTATCTTTTCATACAGGAAGGGTTATCGGTGCTGGCCAAGTACAAGAGACCTTTGCTTGTCCATGCCGAAAAACAACAAGAAGTGGAACTGAAAGATGGCTCTGATGATCCTCGGTTATATTCTACCTATCTCAAAACCAGGCCTGCCTCAATGTATGTCTAGTTTTCTTAACCGAACATGACTAATGTATGTAATATATGCACTTTTATTACACACAAGAAGTCTATTGACCATGGAACTATCACAAAAGTTTTAAGTAGGAGGCAACTATTTAAATGTGGTTCGTTTACACTGGGCCAAAATTGCACGGTAAAATGTCCCCGATATGTCTCTTAGAAATGCCTGTATTTTGGCTAGGGAAGAGACGGCCATTAGAGAGTTGCTAACGGTATCAAAAGACACTAAAATTGGTGGCGTTGCTGAAGGAGCCCATCTTCACATTGTTCATCTCTCGGATTCAAGATCTTCCTTAGAATTGATCAAGGTAGATCTTTGTACATAGTCTCTAAGTATAACTAGGTTGTAATACCACCTAAGATGACACGTGGCTATTGGAACTTTCTTCTTGTGTAGGAAGCAAAAATTAATGGTGACAGCATAACTGTCGAAACTTGTCCACATTATCTAGCCTTTTCTGCAGAAGGGATCCCAGATGGCGATACTCGTTTCAAGTGTGCACCACCCATCCGTGATGCACCAAACAAAGAAAAACTCTGGGAGGCCTTGATGGTATTTTTAACTTCCATATATCTTCACATTGACCCACATGTAAGCTAAAATATGCATGTGCTTACCTGAAAACGAATTTTATAATAAAAAAAAATGTTCTTGTGGTGCATACCTAAATACAAGGCTGTTACTGCTCATGACAGACCGGTAAGGGATGTTGTGAAAGTTTGGTAGTGCAATAATAAGAATTGTAATTGCAGACTACAGAGCATTCACTAGTCGCAAATCCCCCCAACTTATCGGTTATCTTATGTTAAGGTCTCTTAAATATTCTAGGACGGTGATATCGACATGTTAAGCTCAGATCATTCACCATCTGCACCGGAGCTCAAATTATTTGCTGAAGGTGACTTTTTGAGGGCATGGGGAGGCATATCTTCGTTGCAGGTTTGTTTTTTTTCTCCGGGTTCATTGGTATCTAATAATCCGTTTCAGAACATGTTTTATGGTGCTTTTAAGAAAGGGTAATGGGTGAAATATTATACTTTTTACTCTGTTTCAGTTTGTTCTTCCTGTGACATGGTCATATGGGCTTAAATATGGTGTTACTTTGGAGAAATTAGTTTCTTGGTGGAGCGAGAAGCCTGCTAAACTTGCTGGCCAAGATCTAAAGGTACATGCTTTTATTATTATTAATCTTGCTAACTAGTCCTATATTTCATATTCATCATGTTTGGGATCGCATTTTCTGGCCAACCATGTCATACAAGTGTTCAAGAAACAGAAATTCCTACTCTGTAGACTCGGCATATCCATTCAAAATGACAGACATTATCAAATATTTGCAGGGAGCTATTGAAAGTGGAAAGCATGCAGATATTGCTGTTTGGGAACCTGAAGAAGAGTTTGACCTTGACGAAAACCATTCCGTACACGTTAAACATCCCGTATGACTTTCCCTTGACCTTCTTTACTACAGTTTGATTTTTCAAAATGCCAAAGTTTAACTAACCGCATTCTTTATGTAGAGCATATCTGCGTACATGGGTTCAAGACTTGCTGGAAAAGTTTTGGCAACTTTTGTGAACGGAAACTTAGTTTTTGAGGACGGAAAACACGCACCTGATGCATGTGGTACCACTATCCTAGCATGATCAACGATGAAACTAAACTGACATATTGTCGCCAGCTGATCACTACCTTTCAACCAATCTAGCTCTTCATATTGATATTTCTTAGCGGATCATGCTGCATATCCATCTGTGGTCCTTTCCCACAAACATATTCAGCTTCTGCAGTTGTACTACAGCAAAAGTCAGACTCTGTAATGTAGATATTGCGCTACAAAGTTTACTCATTCTTGTGTATGTATATATATGTTAGTTATGGCTGATTCAGAAATGTTTAGTACTTCCTTTGTGAAAAAAAACTAACAAATAAATATGGAACTATTAAGGGACATTAAATAAAAATTTCATTTACCGATTCTATGATAACTGAATATCATGTCTTGTGTATATCTATATATCTATTATACTTATATGTTTACTAAAATAATAAGGAAGCTGGGGCAACTTTGTTTTGGATGTACTCCTATCTTATGTCACACCTTTTATTACACGTATCTCAAAGTAAAGCAGCAAGCTGCCACCTCGCTTAACACCCTTCAACTGTTTGTTAAATATTTGGACATCATATGCAGATAAACTTGAACAAGTGACTTCAATATATTCAACATATTTGTCCCTCTTATGGCATGGTAAAATTATAATACTTTCTTATAATTGTAATCTTTTGAGGATTTTGCAAAACAAAAATGTTGGCTGTTTTTGGGAAGATGATTGCTAACCCACCTGTGGAGTTGAGCCTTCCTTTCAAAGGAAGTGAAGATCTGAAAACAAGAGAAGAGATTGCTGCTATTTTCGGCTTGGACCAACCTGACTCGACTTGGTACAAGTTTTGCAATGGGGATTTCATGGCTTTGTCTAATCAGGATGAGTATGCAACATGTCCAAGGTACCATTTTTAATTTTCTGGCCAATAATGAGTTGTTTATCCATTTCATGATTTGCAGTTTGCACTTTGCACCTGTGTTCAAACTTGCATTCTTATTCATCTAATCGTTGCAAAATTTGCTGCTTTAAGTTTTGCTTACAAGTATGTATAAATACAATGTTGCATTAGATTTAGACAGATAAACATAGAATAAAATAGTGGGATATTAAAATTTTGAAAAGATATCATCTTTGATTCTTCTTAGTTCTTTCTATCATATATGTATCAAAATATATTGATCTAAAATATCAAGGTTCTATCCAAAACAATCTTTTCCAGCTTCCTTACATACATTATACAGCTATAAATGTAATTAGAAAAGCCCATCCAATCCAATATGAACTAAATTACTATAAGGACACCAGTGAACATTGTTGGGGTGATTATATCAAAACGACATCCTATTTTTAACAGTGATTCGACGTTTGAGCGGGTGGGGTGAATTATGGATGCTTGTTGGCTTGTTGCGAGTTTCATCCCGGTGAAATGAAAAATAGTGTACAAACCAAAGTAGATATTATCTTAATGACTTAATTACTTTCTTGTTTTGGTGGTACCAGGTCAGTTGTTATAGATAACATATTTTGCATCTTCAATGGCTATCTGCACAACACATGTGACCTACGTCGAAGTTATGGGCTCTCAAGACAAGCAACAGAAGCCATGGTGGTGGTTGAAGCTTATAAAGTCTTAAGGGATCGAGCACCTTATCCTGCTGATCAAGTAATTAAAGAGCTTGATGGGAAGTTTTCTTTCGTCCTCTATGATGCTAAAGCGGCAAAACTCTTTCTAGCTCGGGTAATTTCTTCTTTATGGTATCCCTCACAACATGCTATTGGCCATTTGACCGAGTAGTCTGTTAGATATGCAAATATAGCCTGGATTGGTAAATTGGATTGTTGTTGCAGGACCGTGATGGATCTGCACAACTTCACTGGGGAGTGTTGGCTGATGGGAGTTTAGTATGTTCTGATGACCCCAAAATAGTGAGGAAAGGTTGTGGAGATCGATATACACCTTTTCCTCCAGGTAATATGCCTGAAGTTTTGTTCTTTTTAAGACAATTACAAGTTCATTTTTGAATTTTGATGTTATCTTTAAGTTCCATTTCCAGGCTGTTTGTTCAAGAGTGAAGAAGGGTTGATCAGTTTTGATCACCCACTTAACAAAGTACGAGGGATTGTGAGAGAGGATGATGAAGGATTCAGCACCGCTGTGATTTTCCAGGTGGATCTGTTCACTAGACTCTATAGCATACCACGTAGCGGTAGCGATGCAAACTGGTCAGGCATCACTGTTGTCGAAGGTGAAAACCCACTTGTCTAGGTGCAGAAAAATTAAAAATAACTCGTCTGTTATTCTCCACTCCATGTAATAATTTTCTATAAGAATGTTATTTTTCCCATCAACTTTTCTATTTGCACTATGTTGTCTGAAAATTCAATGGCTGCATTGCAACCCATTAGTTATGGATGGAAAATTTGTGCCATCTCTAACTGGCATAAATTTTTTTAATTCATAGACCTTTTTTAAAATCCTCAAATTAAAGTGTTACTCTATAATGTTATCTAAATGATATCAGTTTTCTAGTCAAAAATAACATAATTAATATGAACAAGAAATGGTTTTGAATCATTGCAACCCACTTCGAGCAATAAAAAGTAATTATCGATTTTGAACCATTATCCGACCTATCATGTCTGTTTTGCGACCTCTACTCATCTCCTAGAGACAGGTCAGTCCTTTTTTTGTTCAGTTGCAACTAAATCAAGAACTGCATTAACTTAGAGCGAAATGCGCAAAACCCATATACATAATGAAGATGGAAGCTATGATTACCTTATAATACATACAACACATTCTAGAGATAAACTCTGCGTAATTCCAAATAATCAAACCTCAAGTTTGAGTAACCTGTGTGACCTTAACGCATGATGCCATGATCTTCTCTAATCTCTACACATGCACACGCATCACCATGTCATGTGGTCTTGACCGTTCATGGTACACTTACTCATGTTCTAATGCCATAATCATCAACCTACACATTTTGTAATCCATTACAAACTTTGAAACCATAATTATGTGAGTGTCACCAAAGATAACATCTTATCTTATAGCAAAAACAGAAGATTAATTACTTGGTCATTGGTCATGTCTATCCATCTCATTATGGTCACTACGGGTTTCCATGAGAAGAGGAGTAGCATATTGTGTAGTTCCTCGGTGCTCCTCAGAATCTTGACAATACGAAAGTATGATGGTATCTATCGATACCTCTACCACAGCAAAAAAAAGGGTTGCTACCACGAAACCGAGTCCCCAACATACCTGTACAAGTTGAATCACGAGTTGTGTTAATGAGCCATGCCCGCATAAAAGGACAGTTTTACCACAGCTTCTAAACTTTGTAATAGATAAACATATGTTTAAAGTTTCATATAACAGCCTAAGCACATTAAACCTGCTCAAATGGTAATGGTGAATGTTCGGTCATTTGCCTTTTCTGAAAGCTTCATGATCTACCAAAAGTAACCAGACGTCAAAACCTACGGAACGTAAGGACACTAGTGATTTGGTTATATTAAAGTAGCATTTTATATGTACTATTTGATATAATAATTTATAAAGTATTTTTTATAAAAACAATACCTTTTAAAAACGCACTAACAGCGCCCTATAATAAAGGGAATTATAAGAATTTGCCAGAATTAACACTTTTTGTAATTAGGCTTATATACTATAATACTTTATTATAACCAAATATACTTGACGCGTTTATAATAGATTAATAGTTATTTATCGACTTATCGAACTGTTACTTGGAAATTTGAGTTCAATGTTCGAAACTCACTAGTGTCCTTACGTTTTGTTATAGATTCTCTATAGCTTATAACTTATTGAGAAAGTATACTTTTAGATACTAGGTGGTTTAAATTGCCATTATCAGAGGATATTCGAGACATTTAACCATAAACTTATCAGGAAAAACAGTGTTAACCAAATTCCCTATATGAAGTGAAGTTACTAAACTTTAATGGGGTTTATATCGACAATGAAACATTTCCTTTTTCAGAATAACTTTCAAGCTAATATATGAGTACTATTTTGCCATTAACAATAGACTCTTCAGATAATCTCAGCCATGATTTAATTTACTATAAACTGTATCAGAATGCTTCATTTTCTTAGGTCATTTACAGAATAAACTTGACTTGAGTGGTTAGAGAACTTACTAGCACCGGAATCAGCGGTGAGGAGACCTTGTCGTGTGCGGATTTATATGTGTGAGTCTCCAGCATAAGGAATGCAAAAAAAGCACTAGCTAGGCTAACACATAACTTCCCTAGGAAAAGAATAACATTTCCAATGACATTCACTTTCCCAATTCGAAGAATATTGTTCTTAATTAACTCTGTCGCCATTGCAGATGCTGAAAAAAAGCTTTCACCTGTGATGGCAATCTGCATGAAAAGCACAGTGAGTGATTTTTACTTTTGTAAGTCAAACACGCTACTTTTCAACTTCAAAAAACTATATAAATGGGCCGTCTAAAAACTTTTCAATTTCCGAAGTACGATGTAGGATTTCCAGAAACAGAAAGTGACACCTCATGAAAGAGTTATGATATATCCTCCTAACTTGGAGAAATGAAGAGAGGGAATGAGGAAGGAAATTAATAATATCACAATGTCATTACCATATGGTTCAGGAAGATTTTTTGGAGGATATGTCTCCTAATGAAATACTGATATTGCTTTCTATAGAAACTATCCAACTTTGGTCCCTAAACGTTTTCATTTTATGGGCCTAAGTTTTTTTGGGGTGAAAGAGAAGATATGTTGATAACATATTCAACATAGCTGAATGGAAATATTCAGATAAGCACCAACTACCTAAATATGATAAACATGTGTGAATGCAGATTTATTCCAAAGATAGTTAACAAAATCATTTGCACAAACTGTAAAAAACGATATAGGGACCCAAAAGGGGAGAAGGACAGAGAAAATATAAATGGTTACCATTATGTAAGCATTGTGGTTCACTGATCTGATGATCCACTCAATAGAAATAAGGGCATAATGGGAAGAAACAGACAAAGCTTTTCCAACCCGATTGTGAGTCCTGGTATCAATATCCATGAGTTTCCGGCGAAGTGGCTTTAGTATCCGGTTTGACGACTCAATGACTGAAACTATAAGAGAGCCAATAGCAACCGATCCAATATTATACCACACAAGCCTCTTTAACGACGAGAATATAGGAAGGAATGAAATTTCTTGCTGCATGAATAGTGTGATGTCAATTACATTAAGTTGTTGCACAAAATATGACGTATTCAAAACATAACCACCAAAGGGTGTTTGGATGTACATCTACGAAGTGGTTACTAAGACTTAAAGGATCATAATCAGATAACCAGCTAATTTAGGGATGTTAATTAATTCTACATTTATCTCAAAAATCATTTTCCTTTTAGCAATCCCTTACATGCTTCTCTAAATGTGATTATCTTAACCCTAAATAAAAGAGAGAAACATAATCAGTTTAAGTCATACATTCAAATGAGATGCACATATAAACACCCATTAATCATTTGGGCTTATGACTCTTATCAATTGTCTGTTACTCTATTTAATAGGTCAATCAATCATTAGGCAGCTAAACGGAAACATCTCATATGTAATTGTACTTACAAATACATTAATTTGTAATCACATTTGACACTCATTATTTATAGCAAAAATTTAAAATTTGGACATCACGTGTTTCAGATCGACTCAATCCAAAACCATCTAGTCCCGTACTCCCGTTACCCAATGTACCCAATTGCCACCTTTACAACTCTACTAAAGAAGCATGAACTGATGACTAGTGGTATGCCAAATGTGATTAACTAGCTAAGAGGTAGAATGGCTTACAAGAACTTCACCCCGGGACCAATAATGAGAAGCAACGGATCCCGCAATAACAGTTGAAGAAAAAGCCTTGACAAATTGTGTGACCCAATACCACCCAAAGAGGTGAAATAAAATAGCAAGCCCTATATGAGGAGTGTAGTGGATGGTATGTCCACAACAACGTTCACAATTCACTTGCTTCAACTGGAGATCATAAGCACAACAATTGGCATTGCATCTATCTCTGATAACTTGACCAGAGCTAAGAAGGTGAAGAGTTGCAGAAATCCAAATCATATAAAAGATCGCAAGAAGGGCATATGGCATAACTGGGAAAATAATTAGAGCCCTTACTTCTCCAATGATCTTAGACGCAACCTGCACATCAAGAACATTTTAGAAATTTTCTTGAAGTTAAGGGTAATTTTGTGTAGCCATTCAACACTAATGCTTGCCTTGAGTACAGAGGTTGCCATAACAATACGTCGTGCAATTGCAATAGATGTAAGGATGGCTACCGCCATAATAATCGTCATAAGAACTGCAGCAAAATGAAGATGGCCTCTTTCCTGAAGAAAAATGCAAGTTCGAAACTTCGAAATATCAGTATTAAAGCAAAACAGGGGTTAATTTGTAACTCTGAAGTACATACCCGACCAGATAAGTGATAGTACGTGTCATGCTGGCCAATGATTGGGGAGATCGCATCATTTCCGATCCATCCAGCTGAAGGGTATGAAAGCAATAACAAGATTCAGCTTGATATTTGTATAGCTGTTTAAAAATCAACATTTCAAATATAAGACGGATGTTCTTTAAGTTCTTAAGTGAAGTTCTACTTGTTATTTAAACCCTGAACTATATTTGTCCCTGATGTCCGGCGCTGATTGCAGCATTTTTGTGTTTAGAAACTTTTAGGCATAAAATGATAGAGTTGGCTCCATATTATATAGGAGAAATCTTCTCTTCTCCTCATTCATTACCTTAGCGCAGCTATTGTAGTCTAAAAAAGAAATATACTAACCTAGCACACCAAGGCTTTTTAATGTGATATTGTGATGTGCATTCCATAAACAGCTATCGCTAGGAAAGAGAGTTTTGACAATTTGGCTTGTGGTAAAACACAGTTCTTATTATGCACGTACGACATAGGGTAATAAAATTTTCTTTTTTTTACATAGAATAGTAAACTAATATAAACTCTAGCAAGGAATTAGTATATTAAGAGGTTAAGTGAAATTGTGATGTGGAGCAAACCTTTCAAATAAAAGAACATAGTGACGGAAATAATGAGAACATCAAAAAGGACGACAGTTATCCAAGTCATTGCAGCAAAAAGACGTTGAATCATGGCTAGCCACACCACTGATATAATTAGAGGTATGATCCCTCCACAGACAATCAGCACTGGCCATGCTTTGCCAATATCCGCAACATAACGCTACAGAAACAAATGTGTAGCATTGTAGTTGGCTCATCATAGAACAAACCTTTGAACTAAGATAATTGACTATATAGCAATTGGTTGAAACAGATCTAGTACCTTGAAGACGGATGACTGCGAGTTAATAGACTTGTGAACTGCTTTATCTAATTTCATGCCGTCATCAACCGTTTGTCCACCCATCTGGTGCCACTGTTGAAGAGATACGTTTGATTTGCGTTCCATGAACTCACAACTCCACAAAACTGCAAACATTTGATATAATGATCAACAAGAAAGAGATCAATCTGTGCATCCAATCTATATTCCCCTCACAACAAGTGGGGTCCACAATAAGATGTTCTATTTGCCTCAACCATTAAAGACAAAAATGAAAATGTTCAATGTTTGGCTTGGCTACAGAAGAAATGAAGCTGTGATTGGGGAAGGCATTTATTCACATCACAACGCAAATGACTAATTGAGATGATATACACAATCATCATCTATAAAAAACTATAGATAAGGCAAAATGAGTGGGTTAGATGGGTTGGGTAACAGATAACTTTTGTACCGTTTTAAACGGGTTGGGTTGACCCAAACCACTTATTGCCTTGAATTATCAGTTTGTTCATATAGAAGTGGTGTCAAACATGATTTCAAATCTCTTTGGTTATTTTGAAAAACTGATTATCTCACATGATATAGATGATAATGAATGACATGATCTACCAAGTACCAGGCTTTGAGCGACTTTAGACCCGTTTCTTTTTTATTTAAATGTCTTTAACCACTTAAAGAATATCTATAAATGTGTTCAAAACAGGATACTTACCATTTACACTTGGAAAAAGTACAGGATAGCATGGACCAAGGAGTTGCAGGGAAGATTTTCTCATATCAGGGGTTAAAAAGGAAAAATAATCGTAATCTCGAGTCACCCATTGATCCATTGACAGTCGAATATCGTCACCTTCTGGATAATTACACACCCACTTGAGAGTATCTTCAGATGGCACGGGACAATCCTTCAAGCAAATGCTTTTAAAATCTTCCAAGTCTGCGTGCATATCTTTGAAGCCACTTTCAAATACTTGATTAGGGTTCACCCAATATCTCACTCCCAACCCCTGAAGATTGGGACGTCCACTCTTGTCACCACATACATTCCCTTTGTAGTCCAAACCATGAATAAGCCTAATGAAGACATCAACTTTAGTATGCATAAAACTAAAATAAAATATGATTATCTTGTTCCCCAGACTTGCCATACAGCAACCAAAGGGGAAGCCATGTTCACATCTTCCACCTCAACTGTATAATCCCGCAAAATGTAGAATAGTCAAAACAAGCAGGACGTCCCTTTTCAGTAAACTTACACAATTAGAAATAATGAATTTGGAATTTTGGATTCAATTTACATTTAAGTCTAATAATATCGTCAAATGGGATCAACGGTCACATCTTCATCTTTTATTCACACCTTATAAATATAATCAGGACCCACAAAATAAAAATGCAACATAATCAAAACAAACACTTCTTGACTTACTGTTGACAAAAAAATAGTTTGTTGTAATTTACAAGTCAGTTGAGTAAAGAAATCTCCATAAGGTAATTCTGATTAAAGGCTCTCCATGTACTTCATAATCTTTCTAAGTTTTAAGACTTCCTACATATTGATTTTGAAAAGATACAAGTCATGCAACTAGTATAAACTATATAAAACCACTGGTAATAGCCCAGTGGCCACCAGCCGCCACTTCTCAGGGGGATCCTGGGTTCGAGTCTTGCTAAAGACAAACTTGAGATAATCAGGGGATTATTAAGTGGTTGAGATTCACCTGGACACTAGCCTGACTAGGGGATTAGTGGGTACCAAATGGTACATGGGATTAGGGGGTTCCCATCCAATTACCCTTTTTTTTTTTTTTTATTTTGTATAAACTATATAAAAAGCATTACAATTTTCTCTTATCAGAGGTCATCTAAGTAATTCAATTTCCCCTCTGGTTGGTCTAAATGACTTGAAGTCCTCGTATATCATACAGATGACTTATGTCAGCTACTCCTTTTTTTGACTAAATTGTAAAGTTTGACTCTACACATAATCTAAGTAAAGTGTTGTACTTTTAGTCACATGCCTTAAGCAACCACGCACTAAATTAATACTGAACACCCAGGTCAATATAGATGATTATTTATTAATATTGTAGTTTCAAATGCTGGAACTTTCATTAGGTAAATAAACATTGGGTGGTATGTATGTGTCCTTAATTGTCAACAAAAGTTGGAATCTGACAGTACTTCTTAACTTGATGCATTTGTCTATTCTATGATTAAATAATAATATCCTGTTACTTTTTGGGTAATTGTGTTCCTATTAGTGTTCTTGTCTGGAGCATATATGCTAGAAGTGCCATTGAAGTAATTTTATTCTTTTGAAGCTTTATGGCTTTCCATTTCATATTTTCACACATACACACCCCAAAGTAAACTAAAACAAAAGAGTAGTTGATATAAATAAAATATTAAAAGGTAACAGATAAATTATGAATATCATTCCTATTTAACCCTAATAGCTCATTATAAACTTTCTTTTACATGTCCACGAAAGTGATGGTTTGTTTTGTCAAAAAAGCAAGTATGATGATTGAAAATAGCAACACTAATTAAAAAACTGGAAAACCACCCGGATCAGGCTGCACCAAAATCAAATCTCTAGAGTTAGGATATCATGTGTTCTTTACCATGAAAACAGCACTAATCTCATTTAAATTCCAAAATTAGTACACATCAAACAAGAAATTAAAAGGGTGAAAAGGGGTTTTTAGAAACATGAATATTATCGCCAAGTTACAATAAAGGGGATATCTTTATAGGACCCTTAACTTGTAAGCACAAATATACAAACCAAAATGGCAAAGGGGGTCCAAGAAACATAATTTGATCAAGTTTATCGACAAATTACAAAAATTTAACTTTTATAGAACCCTTAATCAATAAGCACAGATACATAAATCAACAATGTGAATAGGATTTCAAGAAACATGATATTGATCAAGTCTATTATACAGTAATAAACAATAATACACAAACACATACATATGAAGTTGGATTTATATGAAACAGGACAGTATAGTATTACCTTAAAGGGTTACCTTTATAGAACCCAAAACTTGAGTTAACAATAAAAGCAATCCAAAATGCAATGAAGAGAACAAGAAAAGGGATGTCTCTACACTTCCTATCATGCCTAATGACATCACCCACTTCAAGATTTTGATCTTGGCCACCATTATTACTTGAAGAAGAAAAGGGAAATCTTCCAATGACTGCCCCTAATGGAACCCTCGTCTTCATTTTACTAAACATCACAACATGTAAATGAACTTGAAGAACAAGATGAGAGTGTGTGTGTGTAATAATGTGTATGTGTTTTGGAGAGTGAAAGTAGTGTGTGAGAGTAGTAGCAAAGAAGGGAGTGTGAAAGCTTGGACAAAAATCTAGGAATTCTCTATGTCTTAAAAGAAGACAGTAATCAACATTAGTGAACTACTTTTCTGACCGAAATTTAAGGAAATTTAATTGTTTTTAAGTAATGTAATATCTTCAGATAAATTTAATGGGACGAATTTTTTTAATGTCACGGATCATGTGACCAAATATAAAATTGAGGTGGTCCTTGATTAAAGGTAAATGGGAAAAATCACTATATTAACTTTCATTTTTTTATCACTTTGGTTACTCACCTTTTTTTTTGTTACATTGAGATGTAAGCTTTGAAAAACTTGTGTATGTTTGCTCCCATTCTCCTTTTACCTTTTATAGCAGGTAAAAAATATGATATGGCATAAGATGACCACATATGATGGATTTATTTGTTTTTAATATATTTAACCCAGACCACCACCAACCCTTTTCAATTAAAAAAAACCCTAGCACACCATAATCAATGAAGAAGACAAAACTCTGAATTTCCAAATTACCCGCCAAAAAGGTTTGTAAATTATATTTTCTATTCAATCTCATACAAGTATATATTATTTGTTTGTTAATTTATATGAAAATTCGTTTTTTTTTGTTGTTGCTACAAAATGAATGAAATGAATCAAGAACCTCCTAAAACTCGTATAAGACTACATAATGATGGGGTGTTTACGGTGACCCTTTAGGATATCTCAACAGCAAGGAAAAAGACATGGGTGAACTTGACTTGGCTGGTATGACTTTTTATGATTTTAAGGTTATTGTTGAGAAACTTAGTAATACTGTTTGCAATAAGTTGTATTATGTTGTACCTGGTAAAGGTTTGGATAATGGTGTTAGGACTTTCAAAAATAGGGATGATATGGATAAATGCACTAAGTATGGTATGATGAGTAATTGTGTAATTGATATGTATGTGGACCATTTTGATGCTGATTTGAGTGATGTATTAGATAGGGTTAAGTGCACCGAAATGTAATTAACTAAGGACGAAAAGTTATTGTGTGCATGAACTTACAGAACCTTTATTGCGTGCATGAACTTAAAAAAAAAATATATAGTATGCACGAATGACCTGCTATTACATTAGCCGGTCACCCTTTTGACTTTTCAACGTTTTTTTGCTTACGTGGCGGATTATTTGATTAAATATTATGAAATATACATCTATACAAAACATATTCTGTACCAAACAACCAAAGTCAGTTTAACAGAACAAAACCCAATCATCACCTCACTAATGAAAGTCAGTTTCATTGAAAACTAGTTATACAAATATATGTGATTATATCTGATCGACAATCCATGAATTTGATAATCCATGAGCTAAGTCAAGCAAAACTTCCAAATTGAAACCCATGTAAAATATGTTTATATACATTCGTCGCCATAATTTGGGGAAGGGTTTTAAGAGGTGGTGAACGGTGGTGAAATTTGGGAGTGGGTTTCATCGGCTTCAAGGAGTTGATGATAAAAACGAAACCCCGTACACCCATATATTATTGTGGCTTAAAAAGTGATAAAGATTTGTATAAATCGAAACCTACAAAAGAGAAGGTGACAAGTGGACGAAGATGGTGGTGCTGCGGTGATGAACGGAATAACGATGGTGGCCGGAAAATCAAAACCCACCCAAATGTTTTATTTTGTTAACAAATCATCAATAAACTAAGATAGATAGATAAATATGGGGAGCTGATTTCGGCAGCTTCTCATCACTCCGCCGCCGCCGTCACTTCTCATCACCACCATTATTTCCGGCCACCCCATCCCTTAATGAACATCATCATCATCTGGGTTTGAATTTTGGACCTATAATCATCTCAATCATTTTTCTTTGAAAAATATACATCAAAAGAAATAATTACTAATAGATAAAAAAAGATTAAAAAAGAAAAAAGAAAAAGGATTTGGTGATATGGTTGGTGAAAGAGAGACAGAGCCAGGGAGAGAGAGAGAAACATCAAGAATGAATATGTGGTAAAAGTGTATTGATCCATGTGCAATCTATGTGACAAAACCGGCTCCACACAACCCGTTTTCCGGTTTTCTGCTACTTTAAACATTTTGCCGGGTTCTTGCACACAATAAAGGTTCTGTAAGTTCATGCACATAATAACTTTTCGTCCTTAGTTAATTACATTTCGGTGCACTTAACCCTATTAGATAAGATAGAGGATGATGTCAGTGATGAGAATGAGAGTGAAAGTGTTGGTCAAAATGTTAGTGTCTGATGAGGATTATGAGATACCTGCATATGAGTATACAGATGATGAAGATGAAACTGCTTCATTAGATCATCTGTCTGAGGGTGAGGAAGAAATAGTTGATGTTAGGACCAATAGGCCAAAAATAATGTTGCTGATGATAGATTCTTGACTGAAGTATGTGATGCTTATGATAGAGAGAAAATTGTGGAAAAAGAGTATGATTCTGATGATGAACGTTGTATTGTTGAGGATAAGGATATAATGGGTGATAATTTACCTATTCATAATCCTGACATTAAGTGGTATAAGATGCATCCCGTTCTTGGTGAAAAATATGAAAGCCCTCAACAGTTGAAAAGGGCTGTGATTTTCTATGCTCTTGCGAATGGTTATAAGTTATGGTTTAAGAGAAATGACTACAAGAAGGTTTGTGTCAAATGTTGTAAAGATGCTAAAGGAGAGGAAGGGTGCAAATTTTACTTGTGGGCTTCATATATGCAAAATGAACAAACTTTCCAAATCAAGACACTTATTGATGAACATACTTGTTCAGGGGCATTAGATTATGGTGCTCTTATTAATTGTAATTGGATTGCAAGTGTCTATGGCAAGAAAATCATTAGGAATCCAAGCATAAAGTTAAGGCAGATTAAAGAGAAAATGATGAAGAAGTATAAATGCAAAGTAAGTATTAATCAATGTAAAAGGGCTAAACAGAAGGCGTTAGATGGACTTGAGACATGCTTACAAGCTCATTATGCCAAGTTATGGGCATATGCAAATGAGATTGTCAAAAGAAATCCCGGGAGTACTGTGAAAGTAAAAGTTAATCCCATGCCTGATGGGAAGAATTATTTTGAAGGGTTCTACGTTTGTTTTAAAGGGCTTAGAGATGGTTGGTTGGAAGGTTGTAGAAGGGTAATTGGCTTGGATGGTTGTTTTTTGAAGACAATATGCAAAGGTGAGTTGTTATCTGCTGTAGGGAGAGATGCAAACAACCAGATTTATCCAATTGCATGGGCAGTTGTGACAGTTGAAAATAAAGAAAACTGGAAGTGGTTTATGGAGTACTTGATTGGTGATTTGGGACTAGAACTGGGTCAAGGGTTGTGCATCATATCTGACCAACATAAGGGTTTGTTGCAAGCTGCAAAGGAAGTGATGCCACTTGCTGAACATAGACAGTGTGCTAGGCACATATATTCCAATTTTAGGAAGAAGTTTTCAGGTGTCCAATATAGAAATCTGTTTTGGAAGGCTTCAAAGGCCACATATCTAGCAGCATTTGAGGAGGCTATGTTGGAGATGAAAGCAATTAGCCCTGCAACACATAAGCATCTGATGGATAGGGACCCAAAAACATGGAGCATGGCTTTTTTCACAACTGACAAGGTTTGTGATGCTGTTGAGAATGGCATAAGTGAGTGTTTTAACTCAGTTTTAGTAGAGGCAAGAACAAAGCCAATCATCACAATGCTTGAAGATATAGGAAACTATTTAATTGATAGAATGGATGAACTCATGGTAATGACATATTTTTGTTCAGGGGGTTTGACTTTTTTTAGTCAATATGCTAACAAGAGCTCATCTTCACCATTGCACTTCAATATCTCACATTTAACACTTTAGATCATACACATTTTATCACAGTATCAACTCTTAACTTTAAAATTCTCATTACAATAATACCAAAATGGATGAAAAAAGATGAATTTTCAAGGTAAAGGGGAAATTGGACAGCAAAATCAATGGAATGAAGCAAGAAATAGAAGATGGAGATCTAATAGACAAAGTGGCAACAAATGGATTCCTAAGCAGCTACAAAACAATAACGGAAAAGAGGATAGGGTGAATGAAAAAAGAAAGGTAAAACAAGGAGAGTATGACAAAGATTTCCCAGAGTTAAGTAAGAACGGTAATGCTAGTGCATATGGGCAGAAACAAACTGCCAGGAAAGCTAGCAATAGATTTGGAATCTTAGAAGATGAAGGAATCACGGAAGAAGGTACTATAATAGATCAAGGAGAAAGATTTATTGTGGACAGTTTCTTAAATAAGAAGCTAAGACCAAGTAAGGAGGAAATGACAGACTGGAATGAGGTTATGGTGAAGTATTTTCATAAGAAATGGGTATTGATGTGGGAAAAAGGATTAGACAACAGTGAAGGCATGGTTGAGGATGTAATGGAAGATGAATCTAGGGCTGCTCAATTTTTGACAGCCAATGAAGTGGAAGGAATAGGTACCCCCTTCATGAATTAGGAGGGTGTTGCTTTTATATTATGGATTATAAAATTGCTATCTGGAATATCAGGAGTATGAATAAAAAAACAAGGCAATAGGAAGTTAGGAATTATATGTTAAAAGAGAATGTACAAGTGTGTGCTATCATAGAAACTCATATCAAAGCCCATAAGTTAAAAGAAATATGTGATACAACTTTCGGCCGGTGGGACTGGAATCCCAATATAATGCATAGTGCGGGGGGTTGTAGAATTGTTGTTGGTTGGAATAGCAGTTTCATTCAAATGGGGGTTATTCATAGCTCAAGACAGAGTATGCTATGTACTATTGAGAATATCAAGTCTAAGGAAAACTTATACTGTGGGTTCATATATGCCGCTAATACGGGTAGGGAAAGGAAAGAGCTTTGGAAGGACATTGAGCAGTATGGAAGGATTACTAGGGGAAACCCCTGGGTAATCATGGGTGATTTTAATGTCACCCTCAAAGTAGAGGAGCATTCGGTTGGCAGCTCTTGCATCACCCAGGATATGCAAGATTTTAATGATTGTGTGAACAAAGTTGAAGTCGAGGATGTGTGCTACACAGGGTTACACTTTACATGGATAAAATCTCCTACAAAGCCCCATACTAGTATCCTTAAAAAACTGGATAGGGTGATGGAAAATGAGGAATTTATTACAAAGTACCCTAATGCTTCAGTCAAGTTTCTCCCATTTATGGTATCCGACCATAGTCCTGCTGTATTAACCATGCCAAAAGAATTTCAGAAAACACACAAATCTTTTAGATTTGCAAATTATATAGCGGATAAAAAAGAGTTCAATCCTTTGGTTAAGCAACATTGGGATGAGGATATCACTGGTTGTTATATGTTCAAGGTTGTTCAGAAGTTAAAAAGGCTAAAGAAGCATTTGAATGGGTTAACTTGGAAACATGGTGATTTGTTTAAGAGGGTGGGTATCTTGAAAGATGAACTAAATGCTGCCCAAATTCAAGTTGAAGCAAATCCTCATGACATGACCAAAAAAGAACTTGCTACTACACTACTTGAGTAGTATATTGAGGCTGTTCTAGATGAGGAGAAGTTGTTATTTCAGAAAGCTAAGGTTGATTGGCTTAAGGAGGGGGATAGAAACACTGCATTTTTTCACAAAGTAATCAAAAGTAATAAGCAAATAAGCAGAATCTTGAGTATTACTGATTCTGATGGGAGTATTGTGGAAGGAGATCAGATTGCTGAAGTTTTTGTAAGACACTTTAAGAACTTTCTTGGGGAATCTAAACTTGTGGGACAATTGGACAAACTCAATGATATCTTTATAACTAAACTACCTAGTGATATAGCTAATGCCATGGTCGCCGAGGTTACTGAGGATGAAATTAAGGCTGCAATGTTCGATATTGATGACAACAAGGCTCCTGGGCCTGATGGTTACACTGCTAAATTCTTTAAGACGGCTTGGCCTGTTGTTGGACTGGAGATATGCAAAGTTATAAAGGATTTTTTTCAAAATGGGAAACTACTGGGAGAAGTGAATACAACTTTGATTACTTTGGTACCTAAAGTTCAAGATGCTAAGTATGTGACAGATTTCAGACCAATTGCATGTTGCAATGTAATCTACAAGTGTATAAGCAAGATCTTGACTAATAGAATCAAAGAGGGACTGAACATTCTGGTTAACATTAACCAGGGTGCTTTTATAAGTGGGAGGCAAATTCAAGACAATATCTTAGTGGCTCAAGAATTGTTAAGAGGTTATAACAGGAAGATTGATATTGCCAAAACATATGACACTGTAAGTTGGGATTTTCTTAAGGCCATTTTAATTAAATTTGGTTTTCATGAGAAGATGGTTGGATGGATTATTACTTGTGTCACCTCTGCTGCTTTCTCTATATGTGTGAATGGGGGTATACATGGCTATTTCAAGGGAGGCAGAGGGCTTAGACAAGGAGACCCTATATCACCTTATCTATTTACTCTGGTTATGGAAGTCTATACATTACTAATGGCCAAGAACGTTCAAGACAATACAAAGTTTAAGTACCATGTCGGATGCTCTGAGCTTAAGATCTCTGCTTTGCTGACGAGTCCTATGTCATGGGAGTGTGGATTCTGTGGAAATAATAAAGAAAACTTAATGGAGTTCAGTGATATTTCTGGCCTTGTCCCCAATATGGACAAGAGTACTATTTTTTTTGGGAACATTGACATTGGTGAACAAAGTATAATTATTGAAGTTTTGCCTTTCAAAGTTGGGAAGTTACCAGTCAAGTACTTGGGTGTTCCCCTTAATACTAAAAGACTAAGTCTTAATGATTGGAAAAAGTTGGTTGATAAGGTCAAACTCAAATTGGGGAACTGGAAAAATAATTTTTTGTCCTATGGGGGGGAGAGTACAACTTATTGCATCTGTTCTTTCATCCATGCAAGTATATTGGGCTTCAGTTTTCCTTATACCTAAACATATTGTTAGAGACATTGAAAGAGTGTTCAAGGGATTCCTTTGGTGTCAGGGTGAACTTACTAGAGGGAAAGCTAAAATCTCTTGGAAAACTGTATGTAAGTCAAAAGATGAAGGGGGTTTGGGGTTAAAGAGCCTTGGTGCTTGGAATGAGGCATTATTAGTCAAGCATATTTGGAATATTGCAAAAAAGAAAGACAACTTATGGGTTATGTGGGTGAACACCGTTAAACTTAGAAACAGGAACTTTTAGGAAGTTGAACATGATTACGCGGATAGTTGGATGTGGAAAAGTTTATTGGATATAAGAGATAAAGTGAGATACCATGTTAGATACAAAGTGGGTAATGGTAGTCATACATCAATTTGGCACGATTGGTGGTCTGAGCTTGGGCCACTAAATAGAATTATTAGTAGAAGAAGAGTGTATGAGGCTGGGCTTAGTTTTAATATGCCTGTTGGTGATATGATAAATGGTGATACTTGGAATTGGCCTAGGGAATGGATTGGGCAGTTTCCAGAATTGATTATTATATTAGTGCCTGCAAGACTGGATAGTCGGGACAGGGTGGTTTGGAAGATGAACAATGGTAATGAAGTTGATTTTACAGTCAAAAGCGTGTGGGAGGACCTTAAAGAAAGTGCGCCTAAGATTCAATGGAGCAAAGTGATTTGGTTCTCACAAGGTATACCAGCACATATTTTCATCATGTGGATGGCTATGCATGGTAGACTGCATACTCAAGATAGAGTTATGATGTGGAATAAAGATGTGAACATGAAATGTCCTCTGTGTAACGATTGTGCAAACTCACACCCTCACCTATTCTTTCAATGCAATTTCTCTAAAGTAGTTTGGGAGGAAATGTTAAAGAAAAGCTCTTTGCAAGGAATTGCTGGGAATTTGAATGATATTGTCCATACAATGTCATCTAAATGCATTAATAATGCAATAGTTAATGTTGTGGGCAGAATTGTTTTGGTTGCCACTGTGTATCACATTTGCCAGGAAAGAAACAGAAAATTATTTGGCAATGAGAAAAGAAGTGAAAAAGTCCTAATTGAATGTATTAGTGATTCTGTGAAACTAAGGATTGTAAGTGCACGTTTTGGTGCACAATTTATAGTCGTTGCTATATGAATTCTGTTAGGGCTGAAATACGACCTCAAGGACTTGCGAGGTCATAATCAATATGCAAAATACGACCTGGACATGTAAATGCGAGGTCGTAAGTGCTGAAGGCCCACGTATGAAGAAGCCCATCCCGTATTTGTTATTAGGGTTTGTGTAATGTCATTATAAATACTTGTAAAGGTCTTAGGTTTGAGTTTGACGAGGTTAGGCAGAATTGGCCTAGCAATAGCTATTGTATCGTCCAAGGATAACAAGGTAGAGATATATGCCTTGTTACTCCGCCACTATCATGTAATTCTTAATTAAGTCGTCACTATGTTTGTAATCCGTAAACATAGTGATGTAGTCATACGGATTCTATCCTTGTAATCTATGACTAATAATAATAGAGAATTACCTTCGTCATTATCTCGATTTTGTTGTATTTGTGTGTATAATATTGCCTCGTTATCAATGGTTTTATGTGGATTCCGCACACATGAATCCATAGAGATCTCGTGATTACGATCCTACAATGTACTTTCATCAGAGATGTGTTGAATTAGTTGATTGCTATGACGATACAGAGATTTTGAAGGTTGCTAATCAAGTTGAAGTTTGTTGGTGATAGACAACATTGGTTTAGGGTCGTTTATACGTGATTCTTTCACGAGTTTACGATCGAAAACTGATATGTCGTATTTTATACCCATTTCCCACAATGTATTTAGTCGCTTTTGCATGATTTGTGAGTCGTTTTCGTATACATTTGGTGCGTTTATGGTATTTGTTAGTGTTTCAGGCTACTGACAGGTACTTGAGCGTATTTCTGGAAGAAACGACATTTTTGAGGCAAAAGAAGTGTTCACGGAAGTTTTACGAGTCCCGAGGCTGCATTTGGAGTCAAGTCAACAAAAGTCAAACTGACAAGCTACTCATTGAGCCGCAACAGAAAAACAGAGAGTTAAGTTGCGCCGCAACGTGCCTAGTTGCGGCGCAACGCGTCCAGTTTCCAGCCAGCATTGGGTCAACGAAAGTCAAAAGTCAACGCAAGTCAAACCTCATTGCGCCGCAACTACCCTAGTTGCGCCGCAATTGGGGTCGAATCTGGAAAATTTTAGGAAACTATAAATAGCTTGCATAAACATTCCTTAACCCTAACTTTTACTTTCCCATCCGATTTTAGGGTTCTTCAAGGCTATTCTCATCAGATTTATCATCTTTGAAGATCCCCATTACGATTGGACAATTTCCGTTATTCATTTTCATTTATTTGTATTCGGTAACGATGAATTCTATTATTTTGATTTATTATTCCTATTTCAATATGAGTAGCTAATCACTTTATCATCCATCTTGATGAAGTGAAACAATATGTAAGGATTGCACTATTTTATTAATTCAAAAGTTGATTTCAATTATCGTTGTGTCGAGATCTTGATGATTTGATTCTTTATTAATTATTTTTATGACATTGGTGATATGTGTGTTCTTCGTTAGTGGTACTAGTTGAACATATATGTGATTTCAATTAATTATCTTTAATAAATTGTCGCTAGTTCATGGTATGATAGTGAATGTCATTTTAATAAAAGGAATCATTTTGTCAACGTGTTGAATAGCGGTTGGTGGTACCACGTTGTCCTCACATAGATACAATTGTTAATTTGATAATCAAATAAACTAGTTGGTTAGGGAAATTGTTTTAAGCATTGGTGGTACCGGCTTTTACAAAGGAACTGATTAATTAGGTGATTGAAATGATTTTACAAACGTTGGTGGTACCAGTTTGTGTCTTTATTTTGTCACGATTATCTTTATCGACTTAATTGAATTTGAACTTCATTTATGTGCAATCTGAACATGTTGTGGAGCAAATTCAAGATGGATGCCTTTTAAATTATTGTTTTAAACAACAAAATTCTCTTTTCGATTAATCCTGAGGGATTACTAACAAATTTACTAACTTTTGCAAAGTGACAATTCGGTCACAAAACCCCCCTCTTTTCTTGAACTACTTTATTTGAACAATTGCTTACTTTAGTCCTTGTGATCGACCTCGGATTTACCAGTTTACTATACTGCATAAGATCGGGTTCACTGCCTGTGAGTATGTTGTAGTCAGTCTTTTGGTAGTTCGTGTTTATAAATTTTATTACTCGATTTCACACATCAAGTTTTTGGCGCCGTTGCCGGGGACTTTTGTTAATTAGTTGTTTTATTCTGTATTTCGATCCTTTCTCACATTCATTTGTGAGAGAGTTATTGCTTTACTAGATAGGTTGTATTTTATTTCATTTCAATTATACCAGGTGCGGTTGACGGTTTGTTTGTGGTGATTGTGTAGGTTCTTGCTAGTTGATGAACATTAGATCTTCTGGCCGACCTTTGCTTAGTCCTTTATCTAATCCGGGGAAAGTCAGACGTCGACTAGTGTCAAGATACAACCAGGAACCATCTACATCAGTCAAAATAGATTCAGAAACCGCGGATCAAGTTCCACCCTCCCAGAATTCGGAAGATCAGTTGGTTAATAGGTTGAAAGAAGAAGGTAGAGTGTTTGGAAAAGGAGAAGACTCAGATACAGAAGAGAAAGTTCAGACACCTGAACCAAATAGCATTGTCATACCTCGAACCACCAGAAATATTTATCAACAACCAAGGGTAAACGGAATGGGTGAAGAACAACCTAGAGACATGAACAACGTTCCTTACGGGGAACGAAGAAGAGACATTCCAGCCAACCGAGGCACAGCTATCCGTCCTCCTCAGATTTCAGTAGACTTCTCTATGAAGGGTAACCATCTCAAGAGTGTCGAGGAGGATAAATTTGACGGGGTTAGAAGAAGCGATCCTTATGCTCATGTCGAGAGGTTTGAAAAGATATGCCGACTGTATCAGTATGGGCAAGGGAAAGCTGAGAGTGTGAAACTAGAGCTATTCCCATTAACTCTCACTGGAGATGCATCTGCATGGTTTAAGGAGTTACCGGAGAATTCCTACTCCATTTGGGCTGAACTTAGGGAATGATTCATTGATGAGTTCTATTCTATAAGAACTCAAAGGCAGCTGGAGAATCAAATTAGGGGATTTTCTCAAGACAGTGGTGAGGATTTTGTAGATGCTTAGAAACGATTCAAGGAAATGCTAAGGAATTGCCCGGGCCATAACATGGGTACTGAAGTTATTGTTGAGATTTTCTACGATGGATTGGATAGGAGGTCAAAAAGGGAGCTCAGATATGCATTTGGGGGTAGTTTCAACAACATTTCCCCGAATGAAGGCTACAAGATTCTTGAAGATATGGCCAAGGAAAACTCTACCCGGGATGAGAACCGAACCAAGAGATCCAGTAGAAACACTGTCGCCAAGGTTGAAAGTAGTGAAGATTCGAAGCTTGTTGCTGAAGTTAAGGCTCTCTCTAAGCGAATGGATGAGAGGTTTGATGGCCAAGAAAGCAGGTTCAAGAGCCTTGAAAGGGATGTGAAGGTTATGGCTGATGGTTGTGATCACTGTGGGAACTTGCATTACACGGAGGATTGCCCGGATAAACCAGTTCAAGATGTTAACTACGTTCAGAACCAACAACAGGGAAATTTCAACCAAAATACCGGTTATCAAAACCGGCAGTCAGGTAATTCTTATCCCTCATCATCTTCTTATAATACTAACAACTCTAGTTTTGGAGGTAACAGGTTCAGCAGGTTCAATAATCAGCGAGATTCAGATTCAGAGCTAAAGAATATCATGAAGGAATTTATAAGTGCTCAGAGAGCAACTAATGAGCAAGTTGCAGAGGAGTCAAAGAAGGTACATTCTACTTTGGATGCTTTGACTACTCGTTTGGACGGACTAGGGCACAAGCTGGATCAAGGGTCGAAGAACCATCAAGCCACAATTAAGGACTTGGAAGGGAAGCTTGAAAGGCTAGGGAATTCTAATAGACAACCCGGTACTCTGCCGAGTAACACTCAACAGAACCCGAAGCCTCAATCGAATAATCAAGGAACAGGGCAGAAATACACCCCTCCTAATGCTGGAAATGAGCATGTGAATGCAATCACAACGAGGGCAGGTAAAACTTATAATTCTGCGAATTCTTTACCTGATGATTCTACTCCACTTGTGCAGGTCAATAAAGATGATGAAACAGTTGATGATGAGATTGAGATGGAGCCGAACCCAGCCGTGCAGACACCGGCTGTTTCATCTAAACCAGTTGAGAAACCAACGGTGAAACCTTATCAACCGAAGATCCCATTTCCTCAACGGTTGAGGAAAGAGAAGATTAAGGAAAATTTCAAGAAGTTCGTTGATTTGATTCAATCGGTTAACATAACTGTGCCCTTAGTTGATCTTATTGCAGGGATGCCCAGTTATGCTAAGTTTCTCAAGGAACTCATCAGCGACAAAAGGAAGCTGGAAGAGGCGAAGACTGCAGTACTTAGCGCCGAGTGTTCAGCAATAATCCAGAATCAGATTCCTCCCAAGTTGGAAGATCCAGGGAGTTTTCTAATTGCTTGTTCTTTTGGTGCATTTTTGTGTGAGGCATTGGCCGATCTTGGGGCCAGTATTAATTTAATGCCTTATTCGGTTTATAGGAAATTGTCCTTAGGTGAGTTGACCCCGACCCGAATGAGCATTAGGCTCGCGGATCGATCTTTCCAATATCCCATGGGGATAGCGGAAAACTTGCAAATTAAGGTGGGCCACATGGTATTCCCGGTCGACTTTGTCATTCTCGAGATGGAGGCGGACGCTAAAGTCCCTATAATTCTTGGTCGTCCATTCCTTAACACCGTGGATGCTATCATCCGGGATGAAGGCTAAGGAGATTTCCTTAGGGGTCGGTGATGACCGAATTATTTTTAAGGTTGATAGAGCATTAAAGCATCCTTATTCTTCTGATGATACTTGTTTCAGGATAGATGTGATTGAAGAAGACGATGCTTTGGAGACGGAGTTAATGAATTTTTTGGACATGGGTGAGGGAGAAGCGTTGCTTGCTTGTAGTGGAGAAGTGCAAGAGATAGTTGGACAGTTGGTGGAAGAAATAATGGCATTAAGTGTTGACGAAACTCCACCCCCCTTCGAAAAGATAACGGCTAATGAAAGCACACGGGTGCTAACATTGGTTGAGAATCCTCCTACTGACTTGGAACTCAAGCCTTTGCCGGATCATCTTGAATATGCTTATCTCGAAGGTACATCTCTTTTACCTGTTGTGATCTCATCCTTATTGTTGGAGGATGAAAAATCTAGACTTATGACCGTCCTCAAGGCCCATAAAAAGGCCTTTGCTTGGAAAACTTCCGACATACCGGGTATAATCCCTGAATTTTGTAAGCACACCATTAATTTTATTGATGATGTCAAACCGGACAACGTAGGCTAAACCCCAACATGAAAGAGGTTGTTAAAAAGGAAGTCATTAAGTTGTTAGATGCGGGAATCATATTCCCGATTTCGGATAGTCAATGGGTGAGTCCGGTGCATTGTGTGCCGAAAAAGGGTGGGATGACCGTCGTTTTGAATGAGAAAAATGAGTTAGTTCCCACTAGGATTGTCACGGGATGGCGGGTGTGTATAGATTATCAGAAGTTAAATGACGCCACCCGTAAAGACCATTTTCCCTTGCCTTTCATTGACCAAATGCTCGAACGGCTAGCCAGAAACGAGTATTTTTGCTTCTTGGATGGGTTCTCCGGGTATTTCCAAATACCCATTGACCCTAAGGACCAAGAAAAGACCACATTCACTTGTCTCTTTGGTACTTATGCCTATAGGAGAATGCCTTTTGCTCTTTGCAATGCCCCCGGAACCTTTCAAAGATGTATGATTGCTATTTTTCAAGACATGATCGAAACTTCCATGGAAGTTTTCATGGATGACTTTTCTGTATTTGGTAGTTCTTTTGAAAGTTGTCTAGATAGTCTTGATAAAATGTTGGAAAGGTGTGAAAGGGCACATTTGGTCTTAAATTGGGAAAAATGTCACTTCATGGTGAAGGAAGGGATTGTGTTGGGACATAAAGTTTCTAAAGCGGGACTTGAGGTTGATAGAGCCAAAATAGATGTCATAGCTAAATTACCTCCTCCCACTAATGTAAAATCTGTTAGAAGCTTTTTGGGTCATGACGGGTTCTATCGTCGGTTTATAAAGGATTTTTCAAAAATCACCCGGCCAATGACCAAGTTTTTGGAAAAAGATGTCCCATTTAATTTTGATAATGAGTGTCTTCATGCATTTAACTTACTTAAAGACAAATTGACCAATGCCCCTATTATGTCTTCACCCGATTGGTCCTTACCTTTTGAGTTAATGTGTGACGATAGCGACTTTGCCTTAGGGGCCGTTTTAGGCCAAACGGAGGATAAACATTTCTGTCCCATTTATTATGCTAGCAAGACCCAATCCGGCCAAACAAAACTATACTGTCACTGAAAAAGAATTGTTGGCCGTAGTTTATGCTTTTGATAAGTTTCGACCCTACTTGGTTCTCAGCAAGACCATTGTTTATACTGACCATTCCGCATTAAGGTACTTGTTCTCAAAACAAGATGCCAAACCCCGTCTCATCCGTTGGGTCTTGCTTTTGCAAGAGTTCGACATTGAGATCAAGGACAAAAAGGGGGCTGAAAATGTGGCGGCCGATCATTTGAGTAGGCTCGAAAACCCTCACCTTGAGGAGTTGCAAGAGCATGATATTGATGATGCTTTTCCTGATGAGTATTTGATGCAGGTTGAAGTTGAGGAAACCCCATGGTATGCCGACATTGCTAACTACCTTTGTGCAGATGTGATTCCTAAAGAAATGTCTTATCAACAGAAAAAGAAATTCTTTTCTGAGATCAAACATTACTTTTGGGAAGACCCATATTTGTTTAGAATGTGTGCAGATGGGATGATCAGGAGATGTGTATCCGGTGCTGAAACCCGGAAGATTTTAGATTCATGTCATTATGGTCCTACCGGTGGTCATTATGGACCGTCTGTAACCGGTAAGAAAGTTTATGATGCAGGTTTCTACTGGCCGACCATTTTCAAGGAAGCTCAAACGTTAGTGGAGACTTGTGACTCTTTCCAGCGACAAGGTAACATCACAAAAAGGGATGAAATGCCCCAACAGATGATTCAGGTATGTGAAGTCTTTGATGTTTGGGGAATTGACTTCATGGGACCTTTCCCACCATCCAATAAGTGCCTTTATATCTTGGTTGCTGTTGATTATGTGTCCAAAGTGGGCGGAAGCCAAGGCTTTACCCACTAATGATGCTAGAGTGGTCATAGACTTTTTGAAGCAATTATTTTGTAGGTTTGGTGTTCCTAGAGTGTAAAGTCCCTCACTTGATGGTTTAACCCAATAGTGTAAAATACAACAAGTCTAATATGCACTAGATTTGGACTAGTATTACTTGAATATAAATGCAAGTATATAAACAAAGTAATACAAGACTTAAAGTAAAGGTGGAACACAATGTAATTTTTCAAGTGTATTTTATTTATGATGTTAAATAAAATACAAGGTTGTGCGGAATCAAGATAGTACAAATATGTAAGTATCCTAACAACCTATGAATTACAAATGATCTATATTTGCCAAATAAACTCTTTAGATCGAGATACTTAAAGTTGTAAAGTATCCCTGTTACGATCGAGAGTATTTAGACAAATTCACCTTAATTGCTAAAAGTAATTTTAACAAGGAAATGACTTTGTATTTATAGGCAAACAAATTCACCAGTGAATTTGTGCCTTACAAATATGGTTGCATGTATTTAATGAACCGACAAGGTCATTAAATGCATTGGTTAAAGTACAAGGATAAAGTCCATCACTTGATGGTTTAACCCAATAGTGTAAAATACAACAAGTCTAATATGCACTAGATTTGGACTAGTATTACTTGAATATAAATGCAAGTATATAAACAAAGTAATACAAGACTTAAAGTAAAGGTGGAACACAATGTAATTTTTCAAGTGTATTTTATTTATGATGTTAAATAAAATACAAGGTTGTGCGGAATCAAGATAGTACAAATATGTAAGTATCCTAACAACCTATGAATTACAAATGATCTATATTTGCCAAATAAACTCTTTAGATCGAGATACTTAAAGTTGTAAAGTATCCCTGTTACGATCGAGAGTATTTAGACAAATTCACCTTAATTGCTAAAAGTAATTTTAACAAGGAAATGACTTTGTATTTATAGGCAAACAAATTCACCAGTGAATTTGTGCCTTACAAATATGGTTGCATGTATTTAATGAACCGACAAGGTCATTAAATGCATTGGTTAAAGTACAAGGATAAAGTCACATCAATATGACTTTATTCTTTTAACCAACCACCTTTACACACGTAAGTACTTTAGTAAAGAACAAGTGGAATGTTCTTTGAAAAGTGTGTAAAGGCAAAAAGTCAATTCCTCGTAATCAGTGTTCAGACTTGTAAGGTCTAGAACACTGACAAACCTCTAGTCGTAGATCTGGTAAGACTTCCAGTGGACTCTGCCATTTGTCAGTCTTCTTTATTCTAACTTTAGTCTTTGACTTCAGTGAGAATGTCTTCAGTAGAATAGATCTGGACTGGGGTGAAGTCCAGTGAGCTAATCTGGAGGATTCCAGATTTCCTATACAAGTAAACAGCTCACTGGTCTTCTATTATTTCTGGACAAATCTTCAGTGACGCTCCAGTCTTCAATACTGGAGTGGGTCCAGTAAATATTATTTCTGGACAAGTCTTCAGAGACTCTCCAGTCTTCAAGTCTGGAGCGAGTCCAGTAAATCTGGACCTAACAAATTCCCCCTATTTGTTTAGAAATAATGCAAGGTTTTTCAAGCTTCTATCTATACAATTTTGTATGCTTGAAAAACACTTGTTTTGATTTAGTCTAAAAATTTTAAGTTACTGGAAAACACTTTATAGATCATCAGTGTTTCAGTTTCATCTTTTAATTCTAACTTAGACTAAATCTGATCACTTACTTTGTGAATCAAAATATGTAACTATGTTTACAGCCATCAACAGAAAATAAGTTACATTTTTGGAAAATAAATACAAGTACAAGTAAATGATAAAAGAGTCAGGCCCTTTTCTTTGACGTCTGTCCTTGAGCTTCTTCAGTGGCCTTTCTCTTGGGTGATGGAGAGGATGGTACAGAAACAGGTGGTCGCATACCCAGAGCAGCTTCCATCTGTTGTATTCTTTTCCAGACCTTCTCAATCCTCTTCATAAATGCTTTGACATCAGAGGATAAATCAGTTTTCCCCCTGAAAGTTAAGCCTATCTCTTTCAGTTCAGTCCATCCAAAAGCTTGGACTGAAGCATTCTTCCTTTCATCAGTAAAGTTACCCTCTCTAGTCAACTTTACTTCAAACCTGGTCATGCCTTCATGGTTTTCAGCTAATTTGATCTCTGCACCTATGATCCTTCTGGCATCAGCCCTGAACGTCATCAGTTTATTATATTTGTCTTTCAATTTGGCTGTCTGGATCAATGCTTCAGTTTCCCTGGATACTTTTTCTTGTTCCAAGGCAGTCTGGATTTCTTCACGATTTATTTTTAGTGAAGTATCCAAGGGAATGAAAGTGCTTAGATCAGCATCCCTTATTTCTTTTAACTGTTTGGCAGTGAGTTTGGGCAAGCCTTTTATCTTCTGTATGTACTCTATCTCCAGAGCACCAGCATTCTTTCTGATCTTTTTCTGGAGGTTCACCAGTTCCTCCTTCCTTTGTCTGATCAGTTCAACTACACTGACACCATAAGTTACAGCATCATAAGTTTGTTCTTCCAAAGAGTACCTGGAGCGAATGTAGACATCATCCAATGCATCCAGACATTGATGAACTCTGGGGTCTTCCTTCATCTTTTTGTAAACATCAATATGAATGCCCAACCTGCCAGCATTATATTCATCAAAGGTCCCCATTTTTGCCATTTCCATCTTGTGGGCCTGTAGTTCATCTTTTTGTCTTTTCTTAAAAATTTCAATCATAATGCATTCTTGCTCCAGTCTCTTTGAAGTGTCATCATCAGCAGTAGGAAATTCTGATGAACTTCCAGCAATTTCAACTTCTCCTCCAGATACCACATGTTTCTTTCTTTTTACTGACTCTAAAGTAGTTGTGATATCTGGGAATGCTTCAAACTGGGGCTCACTGGCATCAGTACCAGTCACTTCTTCTTGTTGCACAATAGCTTCAGTGCCAAAGGCCTTTTCGATTGCACTAGCCAAATCCTTCTTTTCAACAACCTCTTTTTGCTTTTCAATAACCTGCTTTTCAGACTTTTCCCCCTTGGAATGATCACTAGTTCTAGACTTGAGATCATTCCACAACTGTTCAAGCATGTATCTGTCTGTAGCACCAAATGTTCTTCCTGCCACTAGAGTTGTGATATTCACAGTCTTCCTTAGCTCAGTCACTTCCTTCTTGATTATTTGAATTTCTGAAGACAGGTGCTTTGGCATTTCATTTTTACCACCTGTGGCAACAACCCATCTTGAATGGTTCTAAGAACAGACCCATAAATCTCTTCAGTGATTTCTTTCAACATACCGTGTCTGAACTTCTTAGCACACTCATCACTAATGGAACTAACAACAGAGTTCTGGTCAAGGGTTGACCTGCTTTCCAGATTACTGATCCTGGTGGTCAACTTCTGAACCTCATCTGTCAGACCTGCCAGTGGTTGAACAACTTCAGCTTTCACTGCAGTCTGAACAGATTTCACCAATTTTGCCTCTAATCCCTGAACTGCCACTTTAATATTTTCAGAATTTTTATTTGTGGCCAGAACCAGTTCATTCATCTTCTCAAATACCAGCTCCTCATTCCCAGCAAACACATTCATTTCTGATGCAAGGTTATTTGATAATAAAGACTTAAAATCAGAAACAACCTGGGATGAAGACTGGAGTGATCTCTCCAGATCCGCCACCTTACTTAAAAGGCCTTGGACCTCGGCTGAAGAAGAGGTGGAGAGACCACTGGGAGGTGTCAATTCAGAAGCCATCCTGGTCACCAAAGGTACTTGTGCCTGGACCCCTTCAGTGGAAGTTTCAGTTGTTACAACAGTGGAGTCCAGCACACGGTGTTCAGGAAAGTTAAGTGGAGTTTCAAGTGGTGGTGGTTGATTTTGTGAAATTTGAATTGAGGGTGGATTGAAATAAGGAGTGTTTTGCGGAATTGAAAGTGGTGGTGGTGGTGGTGTTTCAGTAGAGATAAGTGGTTGGGTGACTGAAGCAATAACAGAAGTAACCACATTTTCTACTTCATCACCCAGAAAGTTCATGTTAACATCAAACATGTTACCTTCAGACATTGGGGAATCTACCTCATCCCAATCTGGAGCCGTCCCAACTGTCTGATCATCCACTTCTCTATTTAAGTCCAACTGAGCATCTTGCTCACCAGTCACCTGCTCATCAGTCTGGACAACATTTTCTACCTGTTCAACAATCATAGACCCATCTTCATTCATGATATCACCTGGATGGATCGATTCGGCTCTATTTGGATTGACCTGAACTCCAGCCTTCCTTAGACGTCTGGAAGTTCTTGTTCGAGTGGGGATTTCTTGAGGCACAACAATTTGGTTCCCCCCTGGAGCCACCTGGGTGACTAGTTGTACAATTTCAGCACTGAGGACTCTAGAGGGTCCTTCACCAACCTGGTTCCCCCTGGAGCCACCTGGGTGACTAGTTGTACAATTTCAGCACTGAGGACTCTAGAGGGTCCTTCACCAACCTGGTTCCCACCTGGAGCCTCTTCCTGCTCATCTGATGATGATGCATCAAGTGCATCATTTCTAAAATGGTTCAGCATATTTACAGGAATTTCAACCTCACCAGCTCTTAATTTTAATGAACTCAACTCCCTCAGATACTCACACACAGAAAAGTGGTTTGTATCGTAATCATACTCAGCACCTAGAGCTCTTAGAAACACAAGTGACAGAAAATGAATATATGGAATATGAGGTTTTCTACCTTTCACCCTTAGACGCTCTACCAGATCATCAAAGAAAATCTGAGCAAAATCTACTCTGTATCCGAACCAAAGGCAGTAGGCAATCTGGAGTTGCATTTGATTTATCTGGTCCAACCCTCCAGAACTGCCACCCAAACACTCAACAAGATGAGTGAAGAAATATCTCCATGAGTCTGAAAGCTTGCTCATGTAGATGGTGCCTTTCCTTGATAACTGGCCATGCTCATCCAGTATATCAGTGTGTCCCATCAGTCTACACACATCCCTGTAATTAAGACCAGTAGGGAGAGTAATTGCCATCTCATTTTCAGCCAAATAATTTAAATGAAGAATATCTCTAAGAGAGTCGGCAGTGAGAGTAAAGGCCCTGGTGCCTTGTTGCAATGTGTAGTTGATGGATTGAGTGTTTTCAACATACACAGGAGTATACCAAAACTCACATAGGTAATCGTGATACATTTTTCCTGGATTAAGAGTAAGAGCACCATAGAGTGGACAATTGAGGAAAAAAGCATTCAGTCGTCCAATGAGAGAAGTAGGAGCATGAGTGGTGCTAGTGAGTCTAGCCATCCAATTGTTCATGTTTATTCTGATCGCTTTTGCCTCCAAAGTAATATGAGGTGCCTTTACAACATTGGCAACCGGAGCATATTCAGCAGCGAGCAGATTTTTGGGTGAGTTTGATTGTCTTGGTGCCATTGTATTTGGTAGTTGATGAAAAAGAAACTGAATTTAGGGCTTTGATAAAGATATGATGAATTAAATATGAGAGAGATTTATGATTGGAAATTGAATGAAAAATGAAGTAAATGAAGGAATTTGAAGAATTTTGGGAGTTAATATGTTCGAAGTAAATGCTAATGAAAGTGAAAGTGGGTATATATAGGAGAGAGAGTGTGGAACTCAAACGGTTAATTTTAAAATTATCAAATATAATTTTGATCGGGTTTTGAGATTCGCATTAAGTACATCATATCACACATAAATGTGTGACGGTTTACAGCCCACAAACAGTAACCAACTTGCATTTTTTTGTCTTCCCAAGGTAAAAATTCATCATTAGGTTTGAAAAATTACATGCCACGTAGGATAATAAGATAAATATCAAGATAAATATCTTTTCAAAGATTTTGCTTACGTGACACGTACAAAGACCAAGTATTAAAAAATATTATGACTGACATACCAGTGCATCTGGAGGTTGACTGGACACTCCAGTATCACTGGTGGATTAGGCCAGTGATGCATGCACTGATGGTACACTGGAGGGACACTCCAGTAAAGTACCAGTGAAAACCATTTGAAAGAGACTGGCAACCTCAAACATGCACATCAACTAATACAGACAAATGAGAGGGACACATTTACAAGGAGACAGAAGTCACCTCAAACATGCACATCAACTAATACAGACAAATGAGAGGGACACATTTACAAGGAGACAGAAGTCACCTCAAACATGCACGTCAACCCATCTAATTACCAATGAGAGGGACACATTTACAAGGTACCAGTGATATTTTCAGAAAATTTTGTTCAGTGAGAAAATAAATTCCCCCTGAAATTAAAACATTTTTAAGGACAAAAATATATCTTTCAGTCTTTCCCCCTGGAATGTTGATCCAGAAATCTATTAATGCAGAGATAGTACACAAAAGCGTTCAATATCTAAGCAGTTATAGATTTATAAATCTTTTAAATCAAGGATCCCTGATAGTACACAAAGGCGTTCATTACCAAGGTTCCAGATTTAAGGGTTTAACATCCCCAACTCACCAACAAGATATTCAAAAGTTTTAACATCCAGAGGTTTGGTAAAAATGTCAGCGAGTTGTTTGTCAGTGGGAATAAAATGGAGTTCAATGTTGCTTTTCACAATATTGTCACGAATGAAGTGATACCTGAGATCAATGTGCTTCGTCTTTGAGTGCATGACTGGATTGTTCGAGATAGCAATGGCACTAGTATTATCACAAAAGATTGATGTCTTTGAATACTTAATACCATAATCAAGCAACTGGTTCTTCATCCAGAGTATCTGAGCACAACAACTGGCTGCAGACACGTATTCAGCTTCAGCAGTGGACAATGAAACTGAAGTTTGCTTCTTACTGGTCCAGCTGACCAGTTTGCCACCAAGGAAATGACATCCACCAGTAGTGGATTTCCTATCTATCTTACAACCTGCATGATCTGAATCTGAATAACCCATTAGATCCATGCCTGAGCCTTTGGGATACCAAAGACCCAAACTGGGGACACCCTTAAGGTATTTCAGTATGCGCTTTACAGCAAGCATATGAGATTCTTTTGGATTAGACTGATATCTGGCACATAAACATGTTGAGAACATAATATCTGGTCTACTGGCAGTTAAATACATCAGTGAACCAACCATGCCTCTATAGACAGTGGTGTTCACTGGTTTACCATCTGGATCTGAGTCCAGTGTCAATGGTGCAGAAATTGGAGTGGGTTTAGATGGTGAAGAGTTCATATCATATTTCTTTAAAAGATCTCTAACATATTTCTCTTGATTAATAAAAATACCATCTCTGGTCTGTTTAATCTGGAGTCCTAGAAAATATGTTAATTCACCCATTAAACTCATTTCATATTCAGTCGACATTATTTTCGAAAATTTCTTGCACATTTTGTCATCAGTAGACCCAAAAATAATATCATCAACATAAATTTGTACCATCAGAAGACTACCTTTTTCAAGAAGAATAAATAAGGTATTGTCAATTGCACCTCTTTTAAAACCATTTTTCAATAAATGTTTAGTCAGAGTATCATACCAGGCACGTGGAGCTTGTCTGAGACATAAAGCTTTGTCCAGACGATATACCCAGTGGGGATGTTTTTCATCAATGAAACCTGGTGGTTGTCTGACATAAACTTCTTCTTCAAGTTTTCCATTCAAAAATGCACTTTTAACGTCCATCTGGTAGACCTTGAATTGATGATGAGCAGCAAATGCTAAGAATATTCTGATCGCTTCAAGTCTAGCCACTAGAGCAAATGATTCATCAAAATCGACATCTGACTGGCAGTACCCTTGTGCTACCAGTCTGGCCTTGTTTTTGATGACATGGCCATCTTCATCTACCTTATTCCTGAAGACCCATCTTGTTCCAATTGGTTCTTTCTTTCCAACTGGGAAAGGAACCATGTACCAAACCTTGTTCCTTTCAAACTGGTGAAGCTCTTTTTGCATAGCAGTCACCCAGCTTGGATCTTCCATAGCCTCATCAATCTTCTTTGGTTCGTTCAGTGATAAGAAACTGACATATAAGCATTGATTACTGGAGGCTCTTCTAGTCTGAACTCCTCTACTGGAGTCACCTATGATCTGATCGATAGGATGAGCTTTTGTCCATCTGGAGTATTGACCAGGATTGTTACTGACAACAATATCAGTACAAGAGTTCAGTTGAGTCTCCTCTGGTGTTGCTTCAGGAGGAGGATCTTGCCAGACTACTTCAACATCTTCATCTGAGTCATTTAAATCACGATTTACATCATGAAATTCTTCATTTGAAGGCATTTCTTGAAGTACTGGTTCAGTTTGGAATTGTTAATTTGAAGACATTTCTGGTATATTTTCAACTGATACTGATACTAGGGGAGTAGTACGAACATCTGATCCAATAATAATTTCAGAGGGTAGCTTGAAAATAATTGAAGGATAGAATGGAGTACCACTGGAGGGTTTCTTAGTCTGAATAGGTTCCAGATCAGGATGACTGGAAACTTCTTCAGGTGAATCTTTATTGTAGTTGATAGGATCAGATTCACAGAAGACAATTGGAGTTACTGGGGGAGTATCAAGGGTTGGATTTTTATTGATTGCAGCATTTGATTCATCAAATGTGACATGTATTGACTCATGGACCTTATCCAGTCTCTTGTTATAGACTCTGAAGGCCTTGCGAATGGCTGAATAACCTAAGAAATATCCTTCATCAGCTTTGGCATCGAATTTGCCTAACTGACTGGAGTCGTTCAGGATGTACACTGGACATCCAAAAACGTGAAAATAACCAATATTTGGTTTTCTATTTCTTAAGACTTCATAGGCTGTCTTTTTGTGTCTTTTGATGTACACAGACTGGTTCTGGGTGTGACAAGCAGTAGCAATTGCTTCAGCCCAGAAACTGGTAGAAAGACCAGATTCAGCAAGCATACTCCTGGCAGCTTCTATCAGCGTTCGATTCTTCCTTTCCACCACTCCATTCTGTTCTGGAGAGCGGGCTGATGAGAAATTCTGGGAGATGCCAGTGTCAGTACAGAATGACTCCAGAGTTGCATTCTGGAATTCTGTTCCATTGTCACTTCTTAACTGACACAACTTTCGATTATACTTGAGCTCAATTTGCTTGATAAGACTGATGATTTCAGTAGCAGCTTCATTTTTCGACCTGAGAAAGATAACCCAACAATATCTGGAGAATTCATCTACGATCACCAGGGTGTATCTTTTACCAGCACGAGTCTGAACATTCACTGGACCAAAGAGATCCATATGAAGCATCTGAAGTGGTTCAAATATGCTAAAATTTTGTCTAGTCTTGAAACTGGCACGTTTCTGCTTACCCATCTCACATCCTGGACATGGCCTTCCTTTTTGAAGGAAACTGAAGGTATCCCATCTGCCAGTTGTTTCTAGACAACTTATTAATATTTTTGAAATTTAAATGGGATAACCTTTTATGCCATAACCAGTTTGTGTCTTCATCAGCTTGAGTATAGAAACACTGCTCTGAAGGAGAGCTTTCCATATCCATCACGTACACATTCCCTCTTCTGGGAGCAATCAATACTACCTTCCAGTCCTTGTTGAATACAATGCCCTGAGCAATAATGAATAGAACTTGATAGCCATCATCACACAGTTGACTTACACTGATCAGGTTATATTTCAAACCATTCACAAATGCAACTCGTCTGAATTTGACTTGTCCATTGTTCAGAACACCATACCCCTCAGTTTTTCCACAACCATCATTTCCAAAAGTAATGGAGGGTCCATCAGAAATTATGAACTCCTCCAGCAGGGTCTTACATCCGGTCATTGTCCTGCCAGCTGCACTGTCAAGATACCAGGTATGTTTCTTTCGATCGCCCTTTTTGATAACAATGTCCACCCATCTTCCAGATGTGACATCTTCCTTCACCAGATGCTCTTCGTCTGCCAGAGCCATGTAACAACAATCTCTTTCTTCTTCTTCATCAACAGATGAATCATCAGAAGGAACCCATTTCTCTTCAGTTGTTGCAATCATGCATTTATTATTTTCCATTTGTTGTGCCATGAGAGCAATTTGAGCCTTAAGCTTTTGTATTTAGATTTATAGCTATCATCAGGCTTTTTATTAGAAGAAAATGGACCAAGCTGGGATACAAACTGACTGGACTTGCAATCTTTCATGAAATGACCTTTTCTGCCACACTTAAAGCATGTCAGATTGGTCTTATCAGTAGAAGAACTGGATGCAAATTGTCCAGATGGCCTATTTGCTCTTGCTTTGAAACGGTTAAACGTTTTAGCAATCATTGCAACCAGGTCATCATTTTCAGATTAATCATAGTCTGGAGAGATAAGACTAGATTCTCCAGATTCCATAAATTCAGACACCATCTTCTTCATAGAAAATACATTCTCAGAAGATATAAGTGTTGTACCTTGTGGTTCAGTATGACTAACCACACTAGGACTACTGGAGGCATGGTTATAGGCATCTTGTTCTGCCACAACTCTCTGAGCCTGATTTTCTTCAGTGTATCTAAAAGCTCCATATAAAGTTGAAAGAGCGTGAGTGTGCAGAGTTTTACCTTGTCGTAAGACCAGGATCATGTGAGACCATTTGGTGGGTAAAATATCACAAAATTTCTCCAGAAGTATATCCTTGTCTTTCTCAACCCCCAGTCATCTCAACTGGTTAATGATGCTCATAAATCTGGTGTAAGTACCAGTGAGAGACTCATTGGGCTGAGCAAAAAATGACTCATACCTCTTGTTTAAGGAGACCTTTCTGGTGACACGGTGTCATCTCCTCCTTCATACTGGTTCACTAGTTCATCCCACATGGTTTTAGCACTGGGAAAAAGAACTAGTGTGGGAATTAGGGTTTCTGGAACAGCCCCGAGGATCATGTTTTTAAGAAGGGTATCTAGATTTACCAATCTCCCCTCCTCTTCAGACCAATGTTCCTCCATCTTTTCCCTGCCTCTTCTAGATCCAGTTGGATCAAGAAGAGCATTGAGAGGTGATGTGGGGACGTAAGGTCCTTCATTTAAGATTTTCATCATATTTCTCTCAATTCCAGTGATATTCAATATCATCCTAGCTTTCCACGTACCAAATTCATCACTATTCCCACTGAATTTAGGAACAGGATTGTTTGAGTAGTGCACATGCACATGTGGAGAAGCAGGAGTAGGAGGAGGAGGTGGTGGATTAGTGTTATTGACAGGTGGTGGTTCATTATTTTGATCATTAATATTAGGATCAGAACCAAGATTAAAACCTCCTTGTGTATTTTCTGGGGTGGCTATCAAAGAAGCAGATCTAGGCAAGTTTGTTTAGCCTTCTGCTCTGATACCAATTGTAAAGTCCCTCACTTGATGGTTTAACCCAATAGTGTAAAATACAACAAGTCTAATATGCACTAGATTTGGACTAGTATTACTTGAATATAAATGCAAGTATATAAACAAAGTAATACAAGACTTAAAGTAAAGGTGGAACACAATGTAATTTTTCAAGTGTATTTTATTTATGATGTTAAATAAAATACAAGGTTGTGCGGAATCAAGATAGTACAAATATGTAAGTATCCTAACAACCTATGAATTACAAATGATCTATATTTTCCAAATAAACTCTTTAGATCGAGATACTTAAAGTTGTGAAGTATCCTTGTTACGATCGAGAGTATTTAGACAAATTCACCTTAATTGCTAAAAGTAATTTTAACAAGGAAATGACTTTGTATTTATAGGCAAACAAATTCACCAGTGAATTTGTGCCGTACAAATATGGTTGCATGTATTTAATGAACCGACAAGGTTATTAAATGCATTGGTTAAAGTACAAGGATAAAGTCACATCAATATGACTTTATTCTTTTAACCAACCATCTTTACACACGTAAGTACTTTAGTAAAGAACAAGTGGAATGTTCTTTGAAAAGTATGTAAAGGCAAAAGTCAATTCCTCGTAATCAGTGTTCAGACTTGTAAGGTCTAGAACACTGACAAACCTCCAGTCGTAGATCTGGTAAGACTTCCAGTGGACTCCGCCATTTGTCAGTCTTCTTTATTCTAACTTCAGTCTTTGACTTCAGTGAGAATGTCTTCAGTAGAATAGATCTGGACTGGGGTGAAGTCCAGTGAGCTAATATGGAGGATTCCAGATTTCCTATACAAGTAAACAGCTCACTGGTCTTCTATTATTTCTGGACAAATCTTCAGTGTCGCTCCAGTCTTCAAGTCTGGAGCGAGTCCAGTAAATCTGGACCTAACATAGAGCCCTTATTAGTGACCGTGGTACCCATTTTGCCAATCATCAATTTGACATGGTGCTAAAGAGGTATGGTGTAACTCACCGTTTCTCTACCTCCTACCACCCTCAGACTAGCGGTCAAGTCGAGAACACCAACCGTGCCTTAAAACGAATCTTAGAGAAGACCGTAGGAGACAACCCAAAGATTTGGTCTAAAAAGCTAGATGATGCTCTATTGGCATTTCGGACCGCCTATAAGACGACTATTGGTACTACACCATATCGGCTTCTTTATGGCAAGACTTGTCACCTACCGGTTGAAATCGAACATAAGGCATATTGGGCTTTGAAAAATTGTAACATGGATTTGCTAGAAGCAGGTGAACATAGGTTTTTGCAATTGCATGAGCTTGATGAGCTTAGATTAGGTGCCTATGATAGTTCCATGTTGTATAAAGAAAGGACCAAGGTTTGGCATGACAAAAAGCTCCGTAGGAAAGACTTTAAAGTAGGAGATAAGGTCTTATTGTTTTTGTCAAAGTTCAAAATTAAGCAACCCAAATTGACCTCTCGTTGGACAGGACCCTATGAAATTAAGCACGTGTATCCGTCTGGGTATATTGAATTGTTTAAAAAGAATGGAGGGTCGTTTATTGTTAATGGTCATAGGTTGAAGCTGTATCATGAGGAAGAAGCTGTTGAGGGAGTTTTTATTGAAGAAATCCCATTGTTTGATTTAGAAGAATGATGGATGATCGAGTCTAGCTAGAGACTCGTGAATAAATTAAGCGCTTCACGGGAGGCAACCCGTGTTTCATTTTTACTGTTTTCAAAAATTTAGTTTGTTTTAGCCTTCTGCTCTGATACCAATTGTAAAGTCCCTCACTTGATGGTTTAACCCAATAGTGTAAAATACAACAAGTCTAATATGCACTAGATTTGGACTAGTATTACTTGAAAATAAATGCAAGTATATAAACAAAGTAATACAAGACTTAAAGTAGGAGATAAGGTCTTATTGTTTTTGTCAAAGTTCAAAATTAAGCAACCCAAATTGACCTCTCGTTGGACAGGACCCTATGAAATTAAGCACGTGTATCCGTCTGGGTATATCTGGTAAGACTTCCAGTGGACTCCGCCATTTGTCAGTCTTCTTTATTCTAACTTCAGTCTTTGACTTCAGTGAGAATGTCTTCAGTAGAATAGATCTGGACTGGGGTGAAGTCCAGTGAGCTAATATGGAGGATTCCAGATTTCCTATACAAGTAAACAGCTCACTGGTCTTCTATTATTTCTGGACAAATCTTCAGTGATGCTCCAGTCTTCCCCCCCCCCCCCCCCCCCCCCCCCCCCCCCCCCCCCCCCCCCCCCCCCCCCCCCCCCCCCCCCCCCCCCCCCCCCCCCCCCCCCCCCCCCCCCCCCCCCCCCCCCCCCCCCCCCCCCCCCCCCCCCCCCCCCCCCCCCCCCCCCCCCCCCCCCCCCCCCCCCCCCCCCCCCCCCCCCCCCCCCCCCCCCCCCCCCCCCCCCCCCCCCCCCCCCCCCCCCCCCCCCCCCCCCCCCCCCCCCCCCCCCCCCCCCCCCCCCCCCCCCCCCCCCCCCCCCCCCCCCCCCCCCCCCCCCCCCCCCCCCCCCCCCCCCCCCCCCCCCCCCCCCCCCCCCCCCCCCCCCCCCCCCCCCCCCCCCCCCCCCCCCCCCCCCCCCCCCCCCCCCCCCCCCCCCCCCCCCCCCCCCCCCCCCCCCCCCCCCCCCCCCCCCCCCCCCCCCCCCCCCCCCCCCCCCCCCCCCCCCCCCCCCCCCCCCCCCCCCCCCCCCCCCCCCCCCCCCCCCCCCCCCCCCCCCCCCCCCCCCCCCCCCCCCCCCCCCCCCCCCCCCCCCCCCCCCCCCCCCCCCCCCCCCCCCCCCCCCCCCCCCCCCCCCCCCCCCCCCCCCCCCCCCCCCCCCCCCCCCCCCCCCCCCCCCCCCCCCCCCCCCCCCCCCCCCCCCCCCCCCCCCCCCCCCCCCCCCCCCCCCCCCCCCCCCCCCCCCCCCCCCCCCCCCCCCCCCCCCCCCCCCCCCCCCCCCCCCCCCCCCCCCCCCCCCCCCCCCCCCCCCCCCCCCCCCCCCCCCCCCCCCCCCCCCCCCCCCCCCCCCCCCCCCCCCCCCCCCCCCCCCCCCCCCCCCCCCCCCCCCCCCCCCCCCCCCCCCCCCCCCCCCCCCCCCCCCCCCCCCCCCCCCCCCCCCCCCCCCCCCCCCCCCCCCCCCCCCCCCCCCCCCCCCCCCCCCCCCCCCCCCCCCCCCCCCCCCCCCCCCCCCCCCCCCCCCCCCCCCCCCCCCCCCCCCCCCCCCCCCCCCCCCCCCCCCCCCCCCCCCCCCCCCCCCCCCCCCCCCCCCCCCCCCCCCCCCCCCCCCCCCCCCCCCCCCCCCCCCCCCCCCCCCCCCCCCCCCCCCCCCCCCCCCCCCCCCCCCCCCCCCCCCCCCCCCCCCCCCCCCCCCCCCCCCCCCCCCCCCCCCCCCCCCCCCCCCCCCCCCCCCCCCCCCCCCCCCCCCCCCCCCCCCCCCCCCCCCCCCCCCCCCCCCCCCCCCCCCCCCCCCCCCCCCCCCCCCCCCCCCCCCCCCCCCCCCCCCCCCCCCCCCCCCCCCCCCCCCCCCCCCCCCCTCTTCTTTTTCTCTTATTTTCTTCAATTTTCTTCTTATTTTTTAGTCATCATCACAATGACAAGGCAAGGAAAGGTTAGTGCTTCTTCTCCCTCTCTTTTTGATTTTTAATTGCTTAATTTCTTAAGTGTTCCTTAATCCATTCGAATTTATATCGATAATGCTTAAATTGATTCTTAATGTTCGAATTTGTGATTAAGTGGGTCTAGAAGAAGGAGGGTTGGTGATGTGTTGATTGTTTGTTTTCATGGAAATTGAGTAATCCAATTCATGTAGGGATTCTTATAGTTTTAAGTTGATTACATGATAACCCCTCATTAATTTTTGTGGATTTTTGAACTTGGGGAAAAATTTTGTTTTGTTATTACTGCTGCTCGACCTTGCACAGAAAATCTTGGATTGCGCCGCAACTATCTAGTTGCGCCACAACGAGTGAAACAGAATTTTAAGTTGCGCCGCAACTAGGGGTTGCGATGCAATGAGCCCAGTTCTGACCAGCCACATGTTTTGCTTATGTATGTTATACCTTTATATTGTGGTTGATTGTTTTGATGGTTTTCTTGTATGTGCAGGAACCTGCAGGAGCTAGCCATGCCCCAAGGGGTTCCTCTAGAACCTCTACCTCGTCTGCACCTGCTGAGGGAGCTGCTAATGTCCCCCCTGCTCTTACCCAAGAGGCAATCGATATGGGAGTTCCAGCTCATTCCTGGCTCAGATTTCCTCGAGCTTCTCCCGAGTCTAAGACTGAATATACTAACAGGTTGGCTACTTTGATTCATAAAGATATTGTAGAACCAAGATATATGGAGAGGTCTATGCATGATGTTCTTAATGTTCGTGCTGACATTAGTAGATATATGCAACTCATGGGTAGGGCGACTGATGAAGATGGTAATCAGGTTGAAACAGAGTATGGTATGTGGTTTGACATCTTTCGCAATAGGGAGTCTGTATGTAAGGAGTGGTGTCTTGAGGTGTATTCTACCATTTATGTTTAACATATTGATACTGCTACAAGTGTTTTTTATGATAGGGTCATTTTCTTTATATGTGGGGGTTTGAATAGGCATTTGACGATTGCTGAGTTTGGATTGTGCACGGGTATGTATACTGAGGCGATGTTAGATAGCCCTGCTTTTAGGAACCTTTTGACTATTGCTGTTAGAGGTACTCAGGGGTTTCATCGTGACTTGGGTGATCAGAGAGATTATTACTCTCGGATTTCTGGGGGTCAAGCTTGGCGTAGTGCTTGTGGGGCGAATACTATCCAGTCGCCCATTTTGAGACTGTTTCACAAGATGTTAGTCTACTTCTTTGTCCAGCGTTCTAATCACCCGGACAAAGTTTACTTGGAAGATTTGTGGCTTTTGAGATTGTTTGATGATGGAGACCATTATAGGACTGCTTGTGCTCCCTACGTGCTAGCAAAACACATGGGTACCAAAGGGGTGCGTGATAGGGGGTTGATTTGTGGGCATTTCATTTCCAAAATGGTCATGTATTTTGAGATGGAGGATGATAGGGCGAATGTTAATTTGAATTGGAAACCTATGAAGCCCTTTACATATAATGATTTGACACGTTTTGGTTTGCTTCGCCCTCGAAGGAATAAGAATGATATATGTGAGTTGATTGCTTTTGGTGATGCCGCCTCTGAAGGCGAGGAGGAAGATGCAGGTGATGATGATGACGAGGAGATGGCTAAAGCACCCGAGCAGCCACCAGAGCCCGCGCGACGTACTAAGCGTCGTGCCACTACTACTCCTACTGCGGGGGCATCTTCTTCTGCCGCCCCTTCAGGTACTTGGGACTTTTCTTCTCTAGAGGCCACTATTAATAACATGTGGCAGTCACAGCAGCAGTTCCAGGGTAGGGTGGATAGTGATTTCCGTTGGCTAGGTTCGGGAATGGGCCGTGTTATGCATGATCAGGAGCATTACCAGCCTATGTGGGAAGCTCAGTATCGAGGGATTACCTTCACTCCACCTCAGTCTATACCAGATTACCGCCCTCCTGGCATCTTTATACCAGAGCACAGGACTGGTGGTGGTTTCTATTACCCACCGGAGCGTCAGTTTGAGCAGCCTCCTTCTCACGATCTTGGGGGACTGGGACCAGATCATCTTGTTCATTTTGGTTCTTTTGCAGGTACACAGGCTGGTGACGCAGGTGCAGGAGGATCGGGATCGACAGCTCAGACGATTGTTGAGCAGGCGGTTGAGTCATTCTTTGGTACACCAGGTGGTTGTTTTGGTCAAAAATTTACCTAAGATAATCTACGTTGAAGACCTAGATTAATTATGTAACCAAACTTTCGTTCGTGAGGTTGTGTGCTTAAAGATCTTGAAAGGTCAGTATACTGAGATGTTGAAATAATTGCGAAAATGTAACGTATTTGCTAAATATTGAATAATCACGTAAAATAATGCTAAAATGATTGTTTTTATCAAGATTCTGTAAAAGTAAATGTGAGTCCCTTTAATTAACGAGATGGTTAACCAATAGAAAGTGTAAAATACAACAAGTCTAATAATCACTAGATATGGACTAGTATTACTTGTAAATAAAGATGCAAGATATATAAACAAAGTAATACAAGACTTAAAGCAATAAACAAATAAAGTGGACCATTATGTATGTTTCATGGGTATTTCATTTATTGATGTTTAAATAAAATACAAGGTTGTTGCGGAATCAAGATAACACAATTAAGTGAGTATCCTAACAACCTATGAGTTACAAATGATCTATATTTGTCAAATAGCTCTTTAGGATCGAGATACTTAAAGTTGTGAAGTATCCCTGTTTAAGATCGAGAGTATTTTAGACAAATTCACTTAAATGCAAAAGGAATGCTTAAAAGTATTTTTCTTAAGGAAATGACTTGTATTCTGGAAAACACTTTATAGATCATGAGTGTTTTCAGTTTCATCTTTTAAGTTCTAACTTAGACTAAATCTGGTCATTCTACTTGTAAAAATTAAAAACTTGCAACTATTATTACTTTCATCAAAAAGGAAAATAATTACAACTTTCATAAACAAATAATTACAACAAGTACAATGAGAGTTACACTTTCTAAAATAATTCCTTTCATAAACAAATAATTACAACTTTCATAAACAAATAATTACAACTTTCAGACTAAATATAATAAGTTCTAACTTAGACTAAATCTGGTTATTCTACTTGTAAATATAAAAACTTGCAACTATTATTACTTTCATCAAAAAGGAAAATAATTACAACTTTCATAAACAAATAATTACAACAAGTACTAGTATTACTTGTAAATAAAGATGCAAGATATATAAACAAAGTAATACAAGACTTAAAGCAATAAACAAATAAAGTGGACCATTATGTATGTTTCATGGGTATTTCATTTATTGATGTTTAAATAAAATACAAGGTTGTTGCGGAATCAAGATAACACAATTAAGTGAGTATCCTAACAACCTATGAGTTACAAATGATCTATATTTGTCAAATAGCTCTTTAGGATCGAGATACTTAAAGTTGTGAAGTATCCCTGTTTAAGATCGAGAGTATTTTAGACAAATTCACTTAAATGCAAAAGGAATGCTTAAAAGTATTTTTATCAAGGAAATGACTTTGTATTTATAGGCAACAAATTCACCAGTGAATTTGTGCCGTACAAATATGGTTGCATACATTTAATGATCCGACAAGAACATTAAATGTATTGGATAAGAATAAGGATAAAGTCACATCAAGTGCAAGTGTATCCTTATATCCAACCACCTTAACACACGTTTACTTTGTTAAAGAACAAGTGGATTGTTCTTTGGAAAGTGTGTTAAAGGCATAAGTCAAACCTCGATATTAGTGTTCAGACTTGCAGGATCTAGAACACTAACAATCCTCCAGTGTGCAGATCTGGTAAGACTTTCCAGTGGACTCCGCCATTTGTTAAGTCTTCTTCCTTCAGACTTCAGTCTTTGACTTCAGTCAGAATGTCTTCAGTAGAGTAGATCTGGACTGGGGTGAAGTCTTCAGTGAGCTAATCTGGAGAATGCTCCAGATTATCTATACAAGTAAATGCTCACTAGTCTTCAATTATTTCTGGACAAATCTTCAGAGGGACTCCAGATTCCAAGTCTGGAGTAGGTCCAGTAGAATATGTTTTCTGGTCAGATCTTCAGTGAGCTAATCTGGAGAATGCTCCAGATTATCTATACAAGTAAATGCTCACTAGTCTTCAATTATTTCTGGACAAATCTTCAGAGGGACTCCAGATTCCAAGTCTGGAGTAGGTCCAGTAGAATATGTTTTCTGGTCAGATCTTCAGTGAGCTAATCTGGAGAATGCTCCAGATTATCTATACAAGTAAATGCTCACTAGTCTTCAATTATTTCTGGACAAATCTTCAGAGGGACTCCAGATTCCAAGTCTGGAGTAGGTCCAGTAGAATATGTTTTCTGGTCAGATCTTCAGTGAGGCTCCAGTAGTCGGGTCTGGAGCGAGACCAGCAAAACAAGTTTCTTAACAAACCTAAATAAGGTTCCAGTAGTCCAGTCTGGAGCCAGTCCAGTAAGTCTGGACTAAATCTGGACCTAACAAATTCCCCCTATTTGTTTAGAAATAATGCAAGTATTTTTCAGACTTATAGATATACAAATTTGTATGTCTGGAAAACACTTGGTCGATTTAAGTCTAATCTAAGTTACTGGAAAACACTTTATAGATCATGAGTGTTTTCAGTTTCATCTTTTAAGTTCTAACTTAGACTAAATCTGGTCATTCTACTTGTAAAAATTAAAAACTTGCAACTATTATTACTTTCATCAAAAAGGAAAATAATTACAACTTTCATAAACAAATAATTACAACAAGTACAATGATAAGAGTTCAGTTCTTCTAAACAATGAATTCAACTTTCATAAAAGGAAACTAATTACAACTTTCATAAACAAATAATTACAACTTTCATAAAAAACTAATTACAACTTTCATAAACAAATAATTACAACTTTCATAAACAAATAATTACAACTTTCATAAACAAATAAGTTCTAACTTAGACTAAATCTGGTCATTCTACTTGTAAATATAAAAACTTGCAACTATTATTACTTTCATCAAAAAGGAAAATAATTACAACTTTCATAAACAAATAATTACAACAAGTACAATTACAACTTTCATAAAAAATAATTACAACTTTCATAAAAAATAATTACAACTTTCATAAAAAATAATTACAACTTTCATAAAAAATAATTACAACTTTCATAAAAAATAATTACAACTTTCATAAAAAATAATTACAACTTTCATAAAAAATAATTACAACTTTCATAAAAAATAATTACAACTTTCATAAAAAATAATTACAACTTTCATAAAAAATAATTACAACTTTCATAAAAAATAATTACAACTTTCATAAAAAATAATTACAACTTTCATCAAAAAGAAAAATAATTACAACTTTCATAAACAAATAGTTCTAACTTAGACTAAATCTGGTTATTCTACTTGTAAATATAAAAACTTGCAACTATTATTACTTTCATCAAAAAGGAAAATAATTACAACTTTCATAAACAAATAATTACAACAAGTACAATATAAAAACTTGCAACTATTACTTTCATCAAAAAGGAAAATAATTACAACTTTCATAAAAAATAATTACAACTTTCATAAAAAATAATTACAACTTTCATAAAAAATAATTACAACTTTCATAAAAAATAATTACAACTTTCATAAAAAATAATTAAACTTTCATCAAAAAGAAAAATAATTACAACTTTCATAAACAAATAATTACAACTTTCATAAACAAATAATTACAACTTTCTTTGATTATCTTTGAAGATTTCTATCATGATACACTGTTGTTCTAACTTCCTGGAAGTCTCATTGTCAACATCTTCAACAACTTGTTCTTGTTCTTCACCAGACACCATTTTTTCTTTTCCTTTCACAGCCTTCAGTGTAGTAGGAATGTCTGGGAAGCTTTCGAACTGGGGCTCACTGGCTTCAGTACCAGTAGCTTCTTGTGTTCTTTCAACCATACGTGCACTGGCATCAGTACCAGTCACTTGTCTCTGTTGCACGACGCTTTCAGTAGCGACTGCTCTGGCAACTTCTCTCTTTCTCCTTATTAACCCTTCTTGTTCACCAGTAGATGGAACTGAACGTTTTTCCCCCTTGGAATGATCTCTAGTCCTTGACTTCAGATCATTCCACAACTCTTCCATCATATGTCTATCAAGGGAACCAAAGGTTCTTCCTTGTTCTGGCAATGAAGCAGTCATACCAGTTTTGAGTGCCTGGACTTCCCTTTTAATACTTTCAATTGATTCTGGCAAGTCCTTGGGCAGCTCAACTTCAACCATCTTTACAACTTCTGGCAACATAACCTCCTGAAATGATCTAAGGATTGATCCAGATATTTCATCAGATATCTCTTTCAGCATATCACCCCTGACCTTTCTAACAACTTCATCACTGAGGGTGTTGACCAGATCAGTCTGGTCAAATGTAGGCCTGCTCTCCAGAGCACCAACTCTTGTAACAATCTTTTCAACCTCATCTTTAAGACCTGCCAGTGGTTGTACAACCTTATTCTCCACTGCAGTCTCAACAGAATTCACCATCTTTTCTTCCAACCCTTGTACTGCCATTCTTATATTTTGAAAATTAACATTCGTGGCCAGTACCAGCTCATCCAGTTTGTTGAAAACTAGCTTCTCATTACCAGCAAATGTATTCATTTCAGAAGCTAAGTTGTTTGATAACAAAGATTTGAAATCAGAAACAACCTGGGATGATGACTGGAGTGATCTCTCCAGGTCCGCCACCTTACTAAGAAGGCCTTGGACCTCGGCTGAAGAAGAAGTGGAGAGACCACTGGGTTGTTCCAGATGAGAAGTTACTCTGGTCATCAAAGGTACTTGTGTCCAGTCCTCTTCAGTTTCAACATGTGAGACTGGCACACTTGGTTCGGTTGGGTGTACTGGTGATTGAGTTTGTGTTGGTTGAATGAATGATGTGAAGTATGGGGTTGATTGAGGAATTGATGGTGGTGGTGGTGGTGGCATTGAAGGTTCTGGTGGTGGCATATCTGGTGTAGGAAGTGGTATTTCTGGTTGAGGTGTTTCGGTTTCTGGTGGAGGAGGTGGCATTTCTGGTGAAGTTTCAATCTGTACATCTTCGCCCAAAAAATCCATATTAATATCCAAATTCTGACCTCCAGAAATAGGAGAGTCAGTCTCGTCCCAAAAAGAAGCACCAGCATTTTTTCTGATCTTTTTCTGGAGGCTTACCAGCTCCTCCTTTCTCTGTCTGATCAACTCTGGAATGGTTACACCATAAATCAACGAGTCATATACCTGCTCTTCTTCAGCATAGAACGAGCGTATATGGACATCGTCCAGTGCATCAAGACATTGTTGAACTCTGGGATCCTCCTTCATCCTTTTAAAAATCTGAACATCTTCACTACCAGTAGGTACATCAACAACTTGTACCCTTACTGGTGCCACATTCTCTTCAATTCTTTGAAGTGTCAGCATTGCTGGAGGAATATCTACCTCTCCATCTCTGGACCTTAAATTTGCCAGGTCTCTCATATACTCACTCATTGAAAAATGAGTAGTTTCAAAGTCATACTGGGCTCCAAGGGCATTTTTGAATATAAGAGAAAGAAAGCGAATATATGGCACGAATGGCTTTCTCCCCTTCGCCTTTATACGTTCCACCAGATCATCAAAGAATATCTGGGCGAAATCAACCCTTAGCCCAAACCATAAGCAATAGGCAATCTGGAGGTGTGTTTGATTGATTTGATCCAATCCTCCAGAACTGCCTCCAAGACACTCGACGATGTGTGTGAAGAAGTATCTCCACGAATCCGTCAGTCTACTCATATAAATGGTCCCTTTCCTCAACAACTGACCATTTTCATCAACTATCTCTGTATGCCCCATTAATCTGCATACCTCTCTGAAATTGATACCAGTAGGGAGTGGTATTGCCATCTCATTCTCATCCAGATAATTTAACTGAAGAGCCATTCTGAGAGAATGTACTGAAAGAGTCAAGGGTCTGGTCCCTTGCTCAAGAGAAAATTCAATAGTTGAATTTGCTTCATTGTATTCGGCTGTATACCAGAATTCACAAAGATAATCGTGATACATCTTTTCTGGATTTAAAGTTAGGGCACCATACAGTGGACATGAGAGAAAAAAGGTGTTTAATCTCCCAATTATTGATTGTGGATCATGGACACTGGATAGCGTGAGTTTTGCCATCCAGTTATTCATATTCATCCTTAAAGCCCTAGCTTCAAGGTTGATATGAGGTGCTCTAACTACATCAGCAGCCGGAGCATATTCAGCAGATAGTAGATTTCGTGGTGAGTTTGATTGTCTAGGAGCCATTGGATATATAGAAGAAGATGAAATTGAATGGTGGTGGTGGTGGTGGCATTGAAGGTTCTGGTGGTGGCATTGAAGGTTCTGGTGGTGGCATTAGGTCTGGTGGTGGATTGAAGGTTTGGTGGTGGATTGAAGGTTCTGGTGGTGGATTGAAGGTTCTGGTGGTGGCATTGAAGGTTCTGGTGGTGGATTGAAGGAATTGATGGTGGTGGTGGTGGCATTGAAGGTTCTGGTGGTGGCATTGAAGGTTCTGGTGGTGGCATATCTGGTGTAGGAAGTGGTATTTCTGGTTGAGGTGTTTCGGTTTCTGGTGGAGGAGGTGGCATTTCTGGTGAAGTTTCAATCTGTACATCTTCGCCCAAAAAATCCATATTAATATCCAAATTCTGACCTCCAGAAATAGGAGAGTCAGTCTCGTCCCAAAAAGAAGCACCAGCAACATCTATCAGTTCACCAGCTTCCACATTTAAATCCAGTGAAGCCTCTTGCTCACCAGAAGCTTGTTCTTCAGTCTGAACAACTTCAACAGCCTCTTCTAGTACAACAGCCTGGACTTCAGTGTCCACTCTCTGTTCAGATTGTACAGAAGGATCAATATTTTCCTCTTCAAAGATGGGAGACCCATCAATATTCATAATATCACCAGGATGGGTTAATGGGTTTACCTGGACTCCACCTCTCATCAGACGCCTATGTGATCTTGGTCGTCTGGAAAGCTCATCAACTGCTTGACTTGAACTTTCTGGAGCCACTTGCCTTATAGGTTGTACCATTTCAACAATCTGAACATCTTCACTACCAGTAGGTACATCAACAACTTGTACCCTTACTGGTGCCACATTCTCTTCAATTCTTTGAAGTGTCAGCATTGCTGGAGGAATATCTACCTCTCCATCTCTGGACCTTAAATTTGCCAGGTCTCTCATATACTCACTCATTGAAAAATGAGTAGTTTCAAAGTCATACTGGGCTCCAAGGGCATTTTTGAATATAAGAGAAAGAAAGCGAATATATGGCACGAATGGCTTTCTCCCCTTCGCCTTTATACGTTCCACCAGATCATCAAAGAATATCTGGGCGAAATCAACCCTTAGCCCAAACCATAAGCAATAGGCAATCTGGAGGTGTGTTTGATTGATTTGATCCAATCCTCCAGAACTGCCTCCAAGACACTCGACGATGTGTGTGAAGAAGTATCTCCACGAATCCGTCAGTCTACTCATATAAATGGTCCCTTTCCTCAACAACTGACCATTTTCATCAACTATCTCTGTATGCCCCATCAATCTGCATACCTCTCTGAAATTGATACCAGTAGGGAGTGGGATTGCCATCTCATTCTCATCCAGATAGCCTAATTGAAGAGCTGCTCTGAGAGAATCTACTGTAAAAGCCAAGGGTCTGGTCCCTTGCTCAAGAGAAAATTCAATAGTTGAATTTGCTTCATTGTATTCGGCTGTATACCAGAATTCACAAAGATAATCGTGATACATCTTTTCTGGATTTAAAGTTAGGGCACCATACAGTGGACATGAGAGAAAAAAGGTGTTTAATCTCCCAATTATGGATTGTGGATCATGGACACTGGATAGCGTGAGTTTTGCCATCCAGTTATTCATATTCATCCTTAAAGCCCTAGCTTCAAGGTTGATATGAGGTGCTCTAACTACATCAGCAGCCGGAGCATATTCAGCAGATAGTAGATTTCGTGGTGAGTTTGATTGTCTAGGAGCCATTGGATATATAGAAGAAGATGAAATTGAATGAATTTTAAGGTTTTATGAAGAATTTAATGAATAGCAGTTAATATGAGAAATTTAAGAATGAAATTGAATGAAGGAATTTGAAGATTTGGGAGTAAATGTTCGAAGTAAATGAAATTGAAAGTGAAAGTGGGTATATATAGGAGAGATAATGTGGATTTCAAACGTTCAATTTGAATTTATCAAATAACATTTTTGATCGTGTTTTGAGATCCGCATTTAATTGTATCACATCACCCATAAATGGTTGATGGTTCACCGCCCACAAAAACAAGCAAATTTGTACTTTTTGTGTTCCCAAAGTAAAAAGACCATCATTAGTTTTGAAAAATATCCATGCCACATAGGATTTATAAGATAAATATCTTTGAAAAAGTTTGCTTACGTGGCACATACAAAGATCAAGTATTTTGAAAAATATCCATGCCACATAGGATTTATAAGATAAATATCTTTGAAAAAGTTTGCTTACGTGGCACATACAAAGATCAAGTATTTTGAAAATATTATGACATTATTCAGTGCATCTGGAGGTTGACAGGACCGTCCAGTATCACTGGTGGATTAGTCCAGTGAACATGTACTGATGGTACACTGGAGGGACACTCCAGTAAAGTACCAGTGAGAACCATTTTTGAAAGACTGGAAACCTTAAACTTGCACGTCAACTAATACAGACAAATGAGAGGGACACATTTACAAGAAGACATAAGTCAACTCAAACACGCACTTCAACTTGTCCAGTTACCAGTGAGAGGGACATATTTACAAAGCACCAGTAATATTTTCTGAAGAATTTGTCCAGTGAGAAAATTAATTCCCCCTGAACTTAAACATTTTTAAGAGAAAATATTTTTCAAGTCTTCCCTGGAATGTTGATCCAGAAATAAATTTTTGAATCTTTAAATCAAAGATCCTTAGTAGTACACAATGGCGTTCAATACCAAGGTTCCAGATTTAAGGGTTTAACATTCCCAACTCACCAACAAGATATTCAAAAGTTTTTACATCCAGTGGTTTAGTAAAAATGTCAGCGAGTTGTTTGTCAGTGGGAATAAAATGGAGTTCAATGTTGTTTTTCATAATATGATCGCGAATGAAATGGTACCTTAGATCGATGTGTTTGGTTCTGGAGTGCATGACTGGATTGTTGGAGATAGCGATGGCACTGGTATTATCACAAAAGATTGGAGTTTTTGAATATTTAATACCATAATCAAGCAACTGGTTCTTCATCCAGAGTATCTGAGCACAACAACTGGCTGCAGACACGTATTCAGCTTCAGCAGTGGATAATGAAACTGAAGTTTGCTTCTTACTGGTCCAGCTGACCAGTTTGCCACCTAGGAAATGACATCCACCAGTTGTGGATTTCCTATCTATCTTACAACCTGCATGATCTGAATCTGAATAACCCATTAGATCCATGCCTGAGCCTTTGGGGTACCAAAGACCTAGACTGGGAGCACCTTTAAGGTACTTCAGTATGCGCTTTACAGCGAGCATATGAGATTCCTTTGGATTAGACTGATATCTGGCACATAAACATGTTGAAAACATAATATCTGGTCTACTGGCCGTTAAATACATCAGTGAACCAACCATGCCTCTATAGACAGTGGTGTTCACTGGTTTGCCATCTGGATCCGAGTCCAGTGTCAGTGGTGCAGAAATTGGAGTTGGTTTAGATGGTGAAGAATTCATATCGAATTTCTTTAAAAGATCTCTAACATATTTTTCCTGATTAATAAAAATTCCATCTTTGTTTTGTTTAATCTGGAGTCCAAGAAAATATGTTAATTCACCCATCAAACTCATTTCATATTCAGTGGACATGATTTTAGAAAATTTCTTGCACATGTTTTCATCAGTAGACCCAAAAATTATATCATCAACATAAATTTGTACCATTAACAGATTACCTTTCTCATGAAGAATGAACAAGGTATTGTCAATTGCACCTCGTTTAAAACCATTTTTCAACAAATGTTTAGTCAGAGTATCATACCAGGCACGTGGGGCTTGTCTGAGGCCATATAGCGCTTTGTCCAGACGATATACCCAATGTGGATGCTTGTCATCAACGAAACCTGGAGGTTGTCTGACGTAAACTTCTTCTTCAAGCTTCCCATTCAAGAAAGCACTCTTTACGTCCATCTGGTAGACCTTGAACTGGTGATTAGCAGCGAATGCTAAGAAAATTCTGATCGCTTCAAGTCTAGCCACTGGAGCAAAAGATTCATCAAAGTCGACATCTGACTGGCAGTAGCCTTGTGCTACCAGTCTGGCCTTGTTTCTTATTACGTGGCCATCTTCATCTACTTTGTTTCTGAAGACCCATCTTGTTCCAATTGGTTCTTTCTTTCCAACTGGGAAAGGAACCAGATACCATACTTTGTTCCTTTCAAACTGGTGAAGCTCTTCTTGCATAGCAGTCACCCAGTTTGGATCTTCCAGAGCCTCGTCAATCTTCTTAGGTTCTATCAAAGATAGAAAACTGACGTATAAGCATTGATTACTGGAGGCTCTTCTGGTCTGAACACCACGACTGGAGTCACCTAAGATCTGATCAATAGGGTGAGCTTTTGTCCATCTGGAGTACTGACCAGGATTGTTACTGACAACAATATCAGTGCAAGAATTCAGTTGAGTCTCCTCTGGAGTTGATTCTGGAGGAGGGTCTTGCCAAATTACTTCAGTATCTTCATCTGAGTCATTTAAATCACGATTTGCATCATGAAATTCTTCATTTGAAGGCATTTCCTGGAGTACTGGTTCAGTATGAAATTCTTCATAAGACATTTCCTGGAGTACTTTCATATGAAATTCTTCATTTGAAGGCATTTCTGGAGTATTTCATCATGAAATTCTTCATTTGAAGGCATTTCCTGGAGTACTGGTTCAGTATGAAATTCTTCATTTGAAGGCATTTCTGGAGTACTTGCATCATGAAACTCTTCATTTGAAGGCATTTCCTGGAGTACTGGTTCAGTATGAAATTCTTCATTTGAAGCATTTCTGGAGTATTTCATATGAAATTCTTCATTTGAAGGCATTTCCTGGAGTACTGGTTCAGTATGAAATTCTTCATTTGAAGGCATTTCCTGGAGTACTGGTTCAGTATGAAATTCTTCATTTGAAGGCATTTCCTGGAGTACTGGTTCAGTATGAAATTCTTCATTTGAAGGCATTTCCTGGAGTACTGGTTCAGTATGAAATTCTTCATAAGAAGACATATCTGGAGTACTGACCAGGATTGTTACTGACAACAATATCAGTGCAAGAATTCAGTTGAGTCTCCTCTGGAGTTGATTCTGGAGGAGGGTCTTGCCAAATTACTTCAGTATCTTCATCTGAGTCATTTAAATCACGATTTGCATCATGAAATTCTTCATTTGAAGGCATTTCCTGGAGTACTGGTTCAGTATGAAATTCTTCATCAGAAGACATTTCTGGAGTACTGGTTCAGTATGAAATTCTTCAGAAGACATTTCTGGAGTACTGACCAGGATTGTTACTGACAACAATATCAGTGCAAGAATTCAGTTGAGTCTCCTCTGGAGTTGATTCTGGAGGAGGGTCTTGCCAAATTACTTCAGTATCTTCATCTGAGTCATTTAAATCACGATTTGCATCATGAAATTCTTCATTTGAAGGCATTTCCTGGAGTACTGACCAGGATTGTTACTGACAACAATATCAGTGCAAGAATTCAGTTGAGTCTCCTCTGGAGTTGATTCTGGAGGAGGGTCTTGCCAAATTACTTCAGTATCTTCATCTGAGTCATTTAAATCACGATTTGCATCATGAAATTCTTCATTTGAAGGCATTTCCTGGAGTACTGGTTCAGTATGAAATTCTTCAGAAGACATTTCTGGAGTACTGACCAGGATTGTTACTGACAACAATATCAGTGCAAGAATTCAGTTGAGTCTCCTCTGGAGTTGATTCTGGAGGAGGGTCTTGCCAAATTACTTCAGTATCTTCATCTGAGTCATTTAAATCACGATTTGCATCATGAAATTCTTCATTTGAAGGCATTTCCTGGAGTACTGGTTCAGTATGAAATTCTTCATCAGAAGACATTTCTGGTCTATTTCATATGAAATTCTTCATTTGAAGGCATTTCTGGAGTACTGGTTCATATGAAATTCTTCATTTGAAGGCATTTCCTGGAGTACTGGTTCAGTATGAAATTCTTCATTGCAAGTTGCTTTTCTGGACAACTTGTTAATGTTTTTGAAGTTTAAATGGGATAACCTTTTGTGCCATAACCAGTTTGTGTCTTCATCAGCTTGAGTATAGAAACACTGCTCTGAAGGAGAGCTTTCCATATCCATCACGTACACATTCCCTTTTCTGGGAGCAATCAACACTACCTTCCAGTCCTTGTTGAATACGATGCCCTGAGCAACATTGAATAAGACTTGATAGCCATCGTCACACAGTTGACTTACACTGATCAAGTTATATTTCAAACCATTCACAAATGCAACTCGTCTGAACTTGACTTGTCCATTGTTCAGAACACCATATCCCTCAGTCTTCCCACAACCATCATTTCCAAACGTGATGGAGGGTCCATCAGAAATGGTGAACTCCTCCAGTAGGGTCTTACATCCGGTCATCGTCCTGCCAGCTGCACTGTCAAGATACCAGATAAGCTTCTTTCGATCGCCCTACACATACACCAGATATTGATCAGTTAGATTTGGGAACCCATCGACTGATGGGTTCACTGGACCCTCCCTTATAGGTCCCTGGGGCAATCTGGTCTAGTTCACTTTGTTCAATAGTGGTCTTAGAAGAGAAGACCACTGGGGTTGATGGTTTTAAAACCTTTTCATTTTTCTCAACTGGAGAAATAAATTTGTCTTTCTTTGAAAAAGGTTTTGTATTTTGTCTAGGGCCAGATGAAGTACCCTCAAGAAAGTTTAATCTTGCATTAAAACTTTGTGATTGACGAGTCAGAATTTGAATCTGGCTCTCTATCCTGGACAAAATATTTTCTTCAGATGATACCTTAGCCTTTCCAGTCAAAGGCTTTGGTAAGGGATTGGTCTGAGGTAAAGGTCTATTCTGCTTCACCTTTTTAACTGGAGCAGTCATCTGGACAGCTCCAGTCTTAACCTCTGGGGATTGAACTGGGTCTAAATTGGTCTTGGGTGTTTCAGGCATATCATAAACAGTTGTGGGCCTTAACACCTCTGGTAATCGATCGATTACTGGTATTAATGATGCAACATTAGTATTTCCATCTAAATATGCACGTTTTTGAGCAGGAAATTGTTTAACTGAAGCATCATATGGCTTTTTAGTTTCTAGCCATGACTTTATTACCAGTTTTTCTTTCTCTAGAATGATCTCAAGATCTTGCTTTTCTTGAATCAATTGTTCAGTTACCAGAACCTGGGCTTGAAATGCCAGTTCAATGTCTTGAAGCTCTTTTAATTTTGATTTTAAAGCATTTATTTCAGAAGAATCTGTTTCTAGACCATTTACACAATCAGATCTAACAGTTTCTACAAAAATCAAATCAGAATTTAAAGCTTCAGCAATGTCCAGTTTTAGTTCTTGGTCAGTTGCATTATCATAATCACTAACCTTTTTAATAACAATGTCCACCCATCGTCCAGATGTGACATCTTCCTTCACCAGGTGCTCATCAACTTCCAGAGCCATGTAACAGCAATCTCTTTCTTCTTCTTCATCAACAGATGAGTCATCAGAAGGAACCCACTTCTCTTCAGTTGTAGCAATCATGCACTTATTATTTGTTTCCATTTGTTGTGCCATGAGAGCAATTTGGGCCTTAAGCTTTTTATATTTCAATTTATAGCTATCATCAGGCTTATTATTAGAAGAGAATGGACCAGGCTTGGATGCAAACTGGTTGGACCTGCACTCTTTCATGAAATGACCCTTTTTGCCACACTTAAAGCATGTCAAATTGGTCTTGTCAGTGGAAGAACTGGATGCAAATTGTCCAGATGGCTTATTTGCTCTTGCTTTGAAACGGTTAAACGTTTTAGCAATCATTGCAATAAGGTCATCATCTTCAGTTTCATCACAACAGTCTGGAGAGATTTGACTGGACTCTCCAGAATCCATAAGTTCAGACACCATCTTCTTCATAGAAAATACATTCTCAGAAGATATCAGTGCTGTACTTGGTGGTTCAGAATAACTAACCACTTTAGGAGTACTGGAGGCATGGTTAAAAGCATCTTGTTCTGCAACCACTCTCTGAGCTTGATTTTCTTTCTTCAGTGTACAATCATGCACTTATTATTTGTTTCCATTTGTTGTACCATGAGAGCAATTTGGGCCTTAAGCTTTTTATATTTCAATTTATAGCTATCATCAGGCTTATTATTAGAAGAGAATGGACCAGGCTTGGATGCAAACTGGTTGGACCTGCACTCTTTCATGAAATGACCCTTTTTGCCACACTTAAAGCATGTCAAATTGGTCTTGTCAGTGGAAGAACTGGATGCAAATTGTCCAGATGGCTTATTTGCTCTTGCTTTGAAACGGTTAAACGTTTTAGCAATCATTGCAATAAGGTCATCATCTTCAGTTTCATCACAACAGTCTGGAGAGATTTGACTGGACTCTCCAGAATCCATAAGTTCAGACACCATCTTCTTCATAGAAAATACATTCTCAGAAGATATCAGTGCTGTACTTGGTGGTTCAGAATAACTAACCACTTTAGGAGTACTGGAGGCATGGTTAAAAGCATCTTGTTCTGCAACCACTCTCTGAGCTTGATTTTCTTCAGTGTACCTGAAGGCTCCATATAGAGTTGAGAGAGTGTGTGTGTGCAGAGTTTTACCTTGTCGTAAAACAAGTATCATGTGAGACCATTTGGTGGGCAGAATGTCACAAAATTTCTCCAGAAGTATATCCTTGTCCTTCTCAACCCCAAGACCTCTCAATTGGTTTATGATACTCATAAATCTGGTGTAAGTACCAGTGAGAGACTCGTTAGGTTGAGCAAAAAATGACTCATACCTCTTGTTTAAGGAGACCTTTCTGGTGACAATGGTGTCATCTCCTCCTTCATGTTGGTTAAGAAGCTCATCCCACATGGTTTTGGCACTAGGAAAAAGAACTAGTGTGGGAATTAGGGTTTCTGGAACAGCCCCGAGGATCATGTTTTTAAGGAGGGTGTCAAGATTCACCAATCTCCTCTCCTCTTCTGACCAATGTTCCTCCCTCTTTTCCCTTCCCCTTCTAGATCCAGAAGGATCAAGAAGTGGATTGAGAGGTGATGTAGGTACATAAGGACCTTCGTTTAAGATCTTCATCATGTTCCTCTCAATACCAGTGACATGCAAAACCATCCTAGCTTTCCACGTACCAAATTCATCACTGTTCCCACTGAATTTAGGAACAGGATTATTCGAGTAGTGCACATGCACGTGTGGAGAAGCAGGAGTAGGAGGAGGAGGAGGATTAGTGTTATTAACGTTTTGTGGTTCATTTTGATCATGCATATTTACATTAGGATCGGGACCAAGACTAAAACCTTGTGTATTTTCTTGGTTAGCCATCAAGAACAGATCTAGGCAATGATTAGCCTTCTGCTCTGATACCAAATGTGAGTCCCTTTAATTAACGAGATGGTTAACCAATAGAAAGTGTAAAATACAACAAGTCTAATAATCACTAGATATGGACTAGTATTACTTGTAAATAAAGATGCAAGATATATAAACAAAGTAATACAAGACTTAAAGCAATAAACAAATAAAGTGGACCATTATGTATGTTTCATGGGTATTTCATTTATTGATGTTTAAATAAAATACAAGGTTGTTGCGGAATCAAGATAACACAATTAAGTGAGTATCCTAACAACCTATGAGTTACAAATGATCTATATTTGTCAAATAGCTCTTTAGGATCGAGATACTTAAAGTTGTGAAGTATCCCTGTTTAAGATCGAGAGTATTTTAGACAAATTCACTTAAATTCAAAAGGAATGCTTAAAAGTATTTTTATCAAGGATGAAATGACTTTGTATTTATAGGCAACAAAATTCACCAGTGAATTTGTGCCGTACAAATATGGTTGCATACATTTAATGATCCGACAAGAACATTAAATGTATTGGATAAGAATAAGGATAAAGTCACATCAAGTGCAAGTGTATCCTTATATCCAACCACCTTAACACACGTATACTTTGTTAAAGAACAAGTGGATTGTTCTTTGGAAAGTGTGTTAAAGGCATAAGTCAAACCTCGATATTAGTGTTCAGACTTGCAGGATCTAGAACACTAACAATCCTCCAGTGTGCAGATCTGGTAAGACTTTCCAGTGGACTCCGCCATTTGTTAAGTCTTCTTCCTTCAGACTTCAGTCTTTGACTTCAGTCAGAATGTCTTCAGTAGAGTAGATCTGGACTGGGGTGAAGTCTTCAGTGAGCTAATCTGGAGAATGCTCCAGATTATCTATACAAGTAAATGCTCACTAGTCTTCAATTATTTCTGGACAAATCTTCAGAGGGACTCCAGATTCCAAGTCTGGAGTAGGTCCAGTAGAATATGTTTTTTCTGGTCAGATCTTCAGTGAGGCTCCAGTAGTCGGGTCTGGAGCGAGACCAGCAAAACAAGTTTCTTAACAAACCTAAATAAGGTTCCAGTAGTCCAGTCTGGAGCCAGTCCAGTAAGTCTGGACTAAATCTGGACCTAACAGTAAAGATCTACTTGTAAAACTTAACAAATGAACAAATAGAGTGTCAAGAACTTGAATAAAAAACGTTAAAACACGGTAATACTTAAGAATTCGTTAAGAAACAATATAAAAGCATGAAATATGACTAATTAAAGTACTTGAACGTAAATAAAAAGATTACTTTGTAAAAGTTAATCAGAAGTAAGCAAAATGTAAAGATATTAGCGATAATCGTAAGAAAAAGTTATATAAAATATAAATAAAGTAAAATGCATAAAAGGAATAAGAACACCGTGATTTGTTGACGAGGAAAAGCCCTTAATCCTTCTGGATTGCCGGCATAAAAACCCTGGGAGGAAGCAATCGTCCCTCCAGTGCTACTTTTATTATTATAAATCGAAGTTAATTACAATTCGAGAGCCCAAGTGATTGATCTAAGTGTTACAATGATGAAAAGTGTTAAGTGAAATGTGTTTACAGAAGAAAATAGAGAGAAAGAAGTGTTTTTTCAGAGATAAGTCGAAGTGCTTAAGCCTAGCAATCACTTGCCCCTTTTATAGAGAAATATTCAGCTAACTATCCTAAAAATCTGGGATCTTGAGTTGGAAATCAGGGATCTTGAGCAGATTCTTCTCTTTGACTTGGTGACTTGATAAATGGACGTTATGGAGCCATTTTCACACGTTCTCAACTATAAATTCCGACTTTGGGGGTAAGTCTTCCGTTTTACCTGTTCCTGTACTACTAAGTCAAAGTAATAACGGCCAGATATCTTAGAGCCCCAAGATCTTGGACCACGAAGATCTTGGACCCGAAGATCTTGGAGGTGAAAATCTCAGGCATAACAGTGGTATGCTAGGATATCCACCTACAAGCTGATCATATGATGATAGTGATGATGAGGAGAGCCGTTTGCTGGTTATTGATGGCTTGTATCATTTATGTGTTTGAACAATTTCCTTTTCCGTACTTTACTTTTATTTGTTGGTTTGTATCCACCCCGAGGGGTGATGAGACATCGTATTTTATTTCCATTTCCATTTCACATAAGTAGGGATAGGAATTTGCATGCTTTCTTATATAATCTGTTGGCTGTTAATCGTGTGTTCATGTTGAATAGCAAGTTTGTCATATGCATATGCTGGCAGTAAGTTCAGTGCTATATTCTTGTTGGCATCATTCAAGCATGGAACACCCGTCATACCCGGCAAGTTTTTCTTGTTCTTGATTTTGTTTTTGTTTACTTTCCCCTATTTCCCATAAGTTTGCCTTAGTTCATTAGACATTGAGGGCATTGTCCAACTCAAGTGTGCGGGGGTGGTAAATATGAAAAAGTCAGGTATTTTAGAGGATTTTTAAACTTTTGCATGCTTGTCCTTATAGTTAATTGACTTTGTCACCTAATTATAGATTTTAATGAGCAATTTGACTACACCCTTGGTACAAATTTTAATTGGTGGAATGTGTCTTGATTGATTAGTTAGGCAATCCCTTCTGGATTAATAACATGACTAGCACGCTTATAGCACCAAAACACCAAATTTGTGAGATTCTTGATTCATTTCTAGATATGCTAGGTGTTTACGGGTTTAGATTTATTGGCCTTGTAAATTTGTCCCTCTCGTAGGCTTTTGAATTTATTCAAGAGTAAGGGTTCTACTTAGAACTCTGAACTATGATGTGCAAGTTTGAGGTTGGTTTCTCCATTTCCGGTTACTTTCATTTGCTATGAGTGTGTCGGTGATTGCGTTGATTCTAGAACTTGTCCTGGTTGATCGTTCTGTGTTATTTATCAGAAGAGGCAAAATTAGGATAAAACCCTTTGTTCTTTATATGTTCACCACTTGTTTCGTAAAAAATTGTTATGTGCATGTTTTGTTAATGTGCTTAGTAGCTAACTACACTGGTTAGTGAACCACCTATGAAACCCTTGTGTTGCACTCATTTTTAGTAAAAGAAACAATAGAAAACATGTTGTCATTAGCCTGTTCTTTGTTATTAAATCCACCTAAGAAATATACCTTTCCCTCGCTATACCGATAGTCGAAGTCCTGGTGGGTCATTGGTTGCCTATGCTAGTGAATGGTTTGGGGTTGTCCTTTATGTCGGGTTGGGATATTCTCGGTTACTGAGAATAGATTGATTTCGTCATGATTGTTTGGATAAAGTCTGGATCGTTCATTTGAGCATATGAGTACATGATTTGTCACTGTTTCAATATTATTTAGAGAATACCAATTAGTCAGAGTAAAAGTAGCTCACAAAAAAAGAAAGAATAAAAGCATTGAAAAACAGGAAAAAAAATAGAAAAAAAAATGAAAAAAGAGCTTGGGCTGTCAGTTGGTATTTCTCATCTTTGGTCAAATCATTTTTGTAAGTTGGTTCATCAATTACACCAACAAAAGCTTCATTGTTACTTCAATTTATCATATTTGGGTTGACACATTTGTTTAAGCCAACATGGTTCGTCTTGGTCGATTGAGTTATTTGATGTCACACACCACAATGGTGTCGGTTTTAATCGTTCTATTGGGGGCATTGTCGGGACAACTTCTCGGGTTTTGGACCGTTGGCAACTAATGACATGGGAATTAATGGACTAGACTATTATGTGAAAACTTTGTTAAATGTTGTGTTATTTTCTTTTAACACCATTTGTTATCCCAAATTTCCATACCCTTTTAAATACCTTGTTTAGCCCAGAGTTCATTACAACCCTTGAAAGACCTCTTCTGATAGACGTTATGGTGCTTGCGCCATGGCGGTGAAGGAACAATTCTAGTACAAGCCTATGGTAAAAGATTATATGCATCACGACTAGGCCTTGAGTGATTATACAAATATTCAACCCCAAAAGTAAGTTAGTTGGAGTAGGATAGATGAGATATCATTAATTCGATTGTTCAGTGCTTAGTCGTGTTATTGAGGCTTGTGTATCAGTCAAGTATTGACAAACATTCCAGTTTTCATTCAAGATTAAAACTGCCTAACCATCTTTTCTCATTTTCATGAATGGTTTAGCTTCTTTTTGATTATTGCAATGTTATTCCTATATATGTACCAAGGTAATTTGAGTTTTGAAGTTTGGAATTGCTTGGGTACAAGCAAAGCTTAAGTGTGGGGGATTTGATATGTCGTATTTTATACCCATTTCCCACAATGTATTTAGTCGCTTTTGCATGATTTGTGAGTCGTTTTCGTATACATTTGGTGCGTTTATGGTATTTGTTAGTGTTTCAGGCTACTGACAGGTACTTGAGCGTATTTCTGGAAGAAACGACATTTTTGAGGCAAAAGAAGTGTTCACGGAAGTTTTACGAGTCCCGAGGCTGCATTTGGAGTCAAGTCAACAAAAGTCAAACTGACAAGCTACTCATTGAGCCGCAACTACTCATTGAGCCGCAACAGAAAAAACAGAGGAGTTAAGTTGCGCCGCAACGTGCCTAGTTGCGGCGCAACGCGTCCAGTTTCCAGCCAGCATTGGGTCAACGAAAGTCAAAAGTCAACGCAAGTCAAACCTCATTGCGCCGCAACTACCCTTAGTTGCGCCGCAATTGGGGTCGAATCTGGAAAATTTTAGGAAACTATAAATAGCTTGCATAAACATTCCTTAACCCTAACTTTTACTTTCCCAGCCGATTTTAGGGTTCTTCAAGGCTATTCTCATCAGATTTATCATCTTTGAAGATCCCCATTACGATTGGACAATTTCCGTTATTCATTTTCATTTATTTGTATTCGGTAACGATGAATTCTATTATTTTGATTTGTTATTCTTATTTCAATATGAGTAGCTAATCACTTTATCATCCATCTTGATGAAGTGAAACAATATGTAAGGATTGCACTATTTTATTAATTCAAAAGTTGATTTTAATTATCGTTGTGTCGAGATCTTGATGATTTGATTCTTTATTAATTTTTTTATGACATTGGTGATATGTGTGTTCTTCGTTAGTGGTACTAGTTGAACATATATGTGATTTCAATTAATTATCTTTAATAAATTGTCGCTAGTTCATGGTATGATAGTGAATGTCATTTTAATAAAAGGAATCATTTTGTCAACGTGTTGAATAGCGGTTGGTGGTACCACGTTGTCCTCACATAGATACAATTGTTAATTTGATAATCAAATAAACTAGTTGGTTAGGGAAATTGTTTTAAACAACAAAATTCTCTTTTCGATTAATCCTGAGGGATTACTAACAAATTTACTAACTTTTGCAAAGTGACAATTCGGTCACAAAACCACCCTCTTTTCTTGAACTACTTTATTTGAACAATTGCTTACTTTAGTCCTTGTGATCGACCTCGAATTTACCAGTTTACTATACTGCATACGATCAGGTTCACTGCCTGTGAGTGTGTTGTAGTCAGTCTTTTGGTAGTTCGTGTTTATAAATTTTATTACTCGATTTCACACATCAAAAACCTTGTTCGTGACCTCTTTCGGATTTTGCAGCGTTTTGAAGGTGTTTTTAGGTTATTAGGGTTTCGAATTCAAGAGAATTAAAGGTTTCAGCATCGTTTGCGACCTCGTATAAATTTGCGACCTCGTTTTATTTTGAACAGTTCGTATAATTTTACTAGCTCGGAGAAAATGACGTCTCAGTTACCCGCAAACTATCAAGCTTTGCTGAATCAATTGATTCTGATGGATCATGAAACCGGAAAGGCCAATTCACCGCCCAAGTTGATAAGCCTAGACAGATATTTCAATTGGAAGGGCAGATTCGAGTCATATTGTAAACTTATGAATGTCAGGATGTGGATTTGTATTGTCAATGGTTATGTTCATCATGTTGTCACAAATGACAAGGATTCTACTAGTTCGAGTGGTGGGAAAGCAGCTACTTATGAGCAAATGAATGTCGATCAAAAGAAGGACTATGAGGCTGAAAGTAAGGCTTTAGGATCACTCTGAATGGCTCTCCAAGGGGAATTCTTGCACTTATTTGAAAAGTATGAAAGTGCAAAGGGCTTATGGGATGCACTCAAGGAGCATTGTGAAGGTGATGAAGATCTCAAGAAGAGAAGGAAGGACCTATTGAAGAAACAGTACTATGTTTTCACAAGCTTCAAGGATGAATCTCTTGATGAGACGTTGATTCGTTACAGTCATCTGCTAGTTGAGCTTGCATACTTTGGGTACAAGCCTGATTCAGATGAAGTAATCGAAAAGTTGTTGGATTCTCTTCCAGCTAAGTGGGAAGGGTTTGTTACTTCAATCCAGCAAAATTCCGAATTCAGTACATGGACTCTGGATCAGATTATCCGAAAGCTGAGAGGTCAAGATATGAAGCGTAAGTCAAAAGAAGCAGGTAGCAGTGATTTTGTTCAGCGTCCGGAACTCTATCATAGCAGGCCTAATGTTGCTTCTGGAAAATCTTCAAGTGGAGGGATTACTGCCTTCTACAGTGGAGATGATGAAAAGTTGAAGATGACGATGGATTCTGACAACAACTTGATGTATGTAACTTCTCCGGAATCAGCTATGGTTGTTCATAATGGGAATCAGAAAGGTAGTTCTTCAAGCTCGAGTGGTGGGAAAGCAGCTACTTATGAGCAAATGAATGTCGATCAAAAGAAGGACTATGAGGCTGAAAGTAAGGCTTTAGGATCACTCTGAATGGCTCTCCAAGGGGAATTCTTGCACTTATTTGAAAAGTATGAAAGTGCAAAGGGCTTATGGGATGCACTCAAGGAGCATTGTGAAGGTGATGAAGATCTCAAGAAGAGAAGGAAGGACCTATTGAAGAAACAGTACTATGTTTTCACAAGCTTCAAGGATGAATCTCTTGATGAGACGTTGATTCGTTACAGTCATCTGCTAGTTGAGCTTGCATACTTTGGGTACAAGCCTGATTCAGATGAAGTAATCGAAAAGTTGTTGGATTCTCTTCCAGCTAAGTGGGAAGGGTTTGTTACTTCAATCCAGCAAAATTCCGAATTCAGTACATGGACTCTGGATCAGATTATCCGAAAGCTGAGAGGTCAAGATATGAAGCGTAAGTCAAAAGAAGCAGGTAGCAGTGATTTTGTTCAGCGTCGGAACTCTATCATAGCAGGCCTAATGTTGCTTCTGGAAAATCTTCAAGTGGAGGGATTACTGCCTTCTACAGTGGAGATGATGAAAAGTTGAAGATGACGATGGATTCTGACAACAACTGGATGTATGTAACTTCTCCGGAATCAGCTATGGTTGTTCATAATGGGAATCAGAAAGGTAGTTCTCCAAGCTCGAGTTTATCAGGAATGCCGATGAGCATAAGATCTGCTGAGGGACATTTGGGCATGCTAGCTTCGTTCGTGTCTGCTCATGAGAAGTTAATTGGAGGAATGTTATGTGGTCCTGGAAGATGGCTAGGTTCATACTTGATCCAACAACCTCCTTGTTGACGTACGACGTACTTAGACTTCTTAGCATTCTTTGCTTCTCTCATCATTCTAATGCTGTCTCTGTACTCGAGTCTTTGGTTAATCTTGGAGATTGCTTTATCAAACACTTCCCTTTTCTTTTCATCTTGCTCATCGTCTTGCAGGCACAGCAATACATTCTTACAAAATTCCAACGTTCCATCAGAATATGAAGCAAGTTCATCCATTCGAATGAAAATCTTCTTCTTTCTGCTATTCAAAAACACAACTCCGAAGGATGGTTCTTCAATGATATGACCAATACTTAGCTTTTCTATATCTGCAGTGTATAGACTTTGATCTGGATAGGGCACATTAATCTTTCTCTTCACAACTTCAAATCCTATCTGAAAATCTTCAAGTGGAGGGATTACTGCCTTCTACAGTGGAGATGATGAAAAGTTGAAGATGACGATGGATTCTGACAACAACTTGGATGTATGTAACTTCTCCGGAATCAGCTATGGTTGTTCATAATGGGAATCAGAAAGGTAGTTCTCCAAGCTCGAGTTTATCAGGAATGCCGATGAGCATAAGATCTGCTGAGGGACATTTGGGTATGCTAGCTTCGTTCGTGTCTGCTCATGAGAAGTTAATTGGAGGAATGTTATGTGGTCCTGGAAGATGGCTAGGTTCATACTTGATCCAACAACCTCCTTGTTGACGTACGACGTACTTAGACTTCTTAGCATTCTTTGCTTCTCTCATCATTCTAATGCTGTCTCTGTACTCGAGTCTTTGGTTAATCTTGGAGATTGCTTTATCAAACACTTCCCTTTTCTTTTCATCTTGCTCATCGTCTTGCAGGCACAGCAATACATTCTTACAAAATTCCAACGTTCCATCAGAATATGAAGCAAGTTCATCCATTCGAATGAAAATCTTCTTCTTTCTGCTATTCAAAAACACAACTCCGAAGGATGGTTCTTCAATGATATGACCAATACTTAGCTTTTCTATATCTGCAGTGTATAGACTTTGATCTGGATAGGGCACATTAATCTTTCTCTTCACAACTTCAAATCCTATCTGAAAATCTTCAAGTGGAGGGATTACTGCCTTCTACAGTGGAGATGATGAAAAGTTGAAGATGACGATGGATTCTGACAACAACTTGATGTATGTAACTTCTCCGGAATCAGCTATGGTTGTTCATAATGGGAATCAGAAAGGTAGTTCTCCAAGCTCGAGTTTATGTGGTCCTGGAAGATGGCTAGGTTCATACTTGATCCAACAACCTCCTTGTTGACGTACGACGTACTTAGACTTCTTAGCATTCTTTGCTTCTCTCATCATTCTAATGCTGTCTCTGTACTCGAGTCTTTGGTTAATCTTGGAGATTGCTTTATCAAACACTTCCCTTTTCTTTTCATCTTGCTCATCGTCTTGCAGGCACAGCAATACATTCTTACAAAATTCCAACGTTCCATCAGAATATGAAGCAAGTTCATCCATTCGAATGAAAATCTTCTTCTTTCTGCTATTCAAAAACACAACTCCGAAGGATGGTTCTTCAATGATATGACCAATACTTAGCTTTTCTATATCTGCAGTGTATAGACTTTGATCTGGATAGGGCACATTAATCTTTCTCTTCACAACTTTAGAGGAACCTGAAAAATCATGTCCTGAAAATGTACCCAAGACTACCCCTCTAGAGACTAAATCTAGTAATGTTCCAGTCCCCGAGACATCTGTTAAATGTATAATTGAGCTTAAGTATGTGTTTTAGTGTGTGTCAATGGCGGTTATAGTGAGAGAAGGTAGAGAGAGAGTAGAGAGAGAGTCAGAGAAAGATTGGATTGTATTTAGTGTCAAAAGGTTACAACTTACATTATGGAGGGGAGAGTAGAGAGAGAGTAGAGAGAGAGTAGAGAGAGAGTAGAGAGAGAGTAGAGAGAGAGTAGAGAGAGAGTAGAGAGAGAGTAGAGAGAGAGTAGAGAGAGAGTAGAGAGAGAGTAGAGAGAGAGTAGAGAGAGAGTAGAGAGAGAGTAGAGAGAGAGTAGAGAGAGAGTAGAGAGAGAGTAGAGAGAGAGTAGAGAGAGAGTAGAGAGAGAGTAGAGAGAGAGTAGAGAGAGAGTAGAGAGAGAGTAGAGAGAGAGTAGAGAGAGAGTAGAGAGAGAGTAGAGAGAGAGTAGAGAGAGAGTAGAGAGAGAGTAGAGAGAGAGTAGAGAGAGAGTAGAGAGAGAGTAGAGAGAGAGTAGAGAGAGAGTAGAGAGAGAGTAGAGAGAGAGTAGAGAGAGAGTAGAGAGAGAGTAGAGAGAGAGTAGAGAGAGAGTAGAGAGAGAGTAGAGAGAGAGTAGAGAGAGAGTAGAGAGAGAGTAGAGAGAGAGTAGAGAGAGAGTAGAGAGAGAGTAGAGAGAGAGTAGAGAGAGAGTAGAGAGAGAGTAGAGAGAGAGTAGAGAGAGAGTAGAGAGAGAGTAGAGAGAGAGTAGAGAGAGAGTAGAGAGAGAGTAGAGAGAGAGTAGAGAGAGAGTAGAGAGAGAGTAGAGAGAGAGTAGAGAGAGAGTAGAGAGAGAGTAGAGAGAGAGTAGAGAGAGAGTAGAGAGAGAGTAGAGAGAGAGTAGAGAGAGAGTAGAGAGAGAGTAGAGAGAGAGTAGAGAGAGAGTAGAGAGAGAGTAGAGAGAGAGTAGAGAGAGAGTAGAGAGAGAGTAGAGAGAGAGTAGAGAGAGAGTAGAGAGAGAGTAGAGAGAGAGTAGAGAGAGAGTAGAGAGAGAGTAGAGAGAGAGTAGAGAGAGAGTAGAGAGAGAGTAGAGAGAGAGTAGAGAGAGAGTAGAGAGAGAGTAGAGAGAGAGTAGAGAGAGAGTAGAGAGAGAGTAGAGAGAGAGTAGAGAGAGAGTAGAGAGAGAGTAGAGAGAGAGTAGAGAGAGAGTAGAGAGAGAGTAGAGAGAGAGTAGAGAGAGAGTAGAGAGAGAGTAGAGAGAGAGTAGAGAGAGAGTAGAGAGAGAGTAGAGAGAGAGTAGAGAGAGAGTAGAGAGAGAGTAGAGAGAGAGTAGAGAGAGAGTAGAGAGAGAGTAGAGAGAGAGTAGAGAGAGAGTAGAGAGAGAGTAGAGAGAGAGTAGAGAGAGAGTAGAGAGAGAGTAGAGAGAGAGTAGAGAGAGAGTAGAGAGAGAGTAGAGAGAGAGTAGAGAGAGAGTAGAGAGAGAGTAGAGAGAGAGTAGAGAGAGAGTAGAGAGAGAGTAGAGAGAGAGTAGAGAGAGAGTAGAGAGAGAGTAGAGAGAGAGTAGAGAGAGAGTAGAGAGAGAGTAGAGAGAGAGTAGAGAGAGAGTAGAGAGAGAGTAGAGAGAGAGTAGAGAGAGAGTAGAGAGAGAGTAGAGAGAGAGTAGAGAGAGAGTAGAGAGAGAGTAGAGAGAGAGTAGAGAGAGAGTAGAGAGAGAGTAGAGAGAGAGTAGAGAGAGAGTAGAGAGAGAGTAGAGAGAGAGTAGAGAGAGAGTAGAGAGAGAGTAGAGAGAGAGTAGAGAGAGAGTAGAGAGAGAGTAGAGAGAGAGTAGAGAGAGAGTAGAGAGAGAGTAGAGAGAGAGTAGAGAGAGAGTAGAGAGAGAGTAGAGAGAGAGTAGAGAGAGAGTAGAGAGAGAGTAGAGAGAGAGTTATGAAATCTTCAAAATATGAGGAGTTGAGCTAGCACGAGCAGATGATTCTCCAACTTCTACTCTGCTTGAAGGACCTGTTTCAAAATAATCTAAATCTGCAAATTCTTCAAACACAGGTTCTTCAACAACTTCTACATTTGTTGGATTCTCAACAATCTCTGGTTCATCAAACGTTACATTATCTTTCAACGCTTCAACATCTGCATCATCTTCAACATTTTCAATCTCTGTTCGTTCTTCCATCACCTCATCTTCATCCAAGATTTCTTCAGCAGCATCTTCAAACATTTGAGCAACTGCTTTGTTAACTGCTTCAGTTACTAGATCAAGAATAGCAGCATCAACTTGGGTTTGAAATCTAGAACTTTCAACATTCTCACCCTGTGCTCTTTCTTCCATTACCACATCTCCAACATTTACTTCAACACTTGCCGATGTATTTTCAATATTGGCTTGACCTTCTCCTTGGTTCTCCCCCTCGGGGTGATCATCAGAATCAGGATCATCCCGACGAGAAGGAACCGAGGCCGGTCGGCAAGATTCTAAAGCCAACAGTCTGAGTTCAAAAGCAGCAAGTTTTGCATCATACTCTGCCTTTTGATTTGCAACTTGATCTTGTAGATCTTTAACTCTCCTTTCTGTTGCTTTTTCCCTTTCCCTCACTTCAAGAGCATTTAACACACCTCGTTCCGTAACACTCAACAAATCACCTTCAGACCTCAAAATATTCAATAACACTTCACACGCCGAGTCTTTTGTAGGTAAATTTGTTGATGTTGATGGATTTTCATTTTGTGTTGGTGTTCTTTGTGTTTGTGTGGGAAGTGGAGTATCCAACCCGGGGGTTGTTGGCACACTTGTGGTGTGACCTAAATTCAGCGATGCTGATTCAGGATTTCCTGCGGATCCTTGGGATATACCCTCACCAGCAGTTGGAGATTCAGTGGCTTTGCAACCAGAATCGGGTTGTGTCCTAGACTGTGATAAATCACTGTCCGGGACTTGTTGTTGGGTAACACCACTAACAACACCGGGGTCACTGAGAATGCCCGTTAATACAGGCTCAGTTTGATCCTGAGGAACAGCAGTGTCACTACGGCGTTCATACTGCTCCCCAGTCTCGGTCTGAGACCTGTTACCTGCGGCTAAAGCTGGCGTGATGGTAGCTAAGGCAGGATTTCCAAGCTGTCCTTGAGGGTCACACAAAGTGGGTCCCTCTCCGCTTGTTCCGGCACCAGTACGCAACTGGGCTTGTGAATCATCAGTGTCCCTAGGGGATCTAGACTCTAGTGCATCAAATGAAGGCGAGAGGTGGGGCTGGTCCTCTCTGATTTCAACACTCTCATCCTCCAAATGAGGAGAGTGTGGTGAGCGTGGCTGTTCCCCGTGAATATCTGAGACTAACTCCTGTTGTGAGGAGTCAGAATGGCGAGGAGAATCCGGTGCAAGCGAGAATGGGCAGTTCTCGACTTCTACCCTAGGGCTAACCCGGCTAGACTCAGTTGGTTGAACTATCGGAGGGCCATCGTTTTCTTTTTGCCCTTGTCCTAACCCTGACCGCTCATCCTCTCCGGTATTTTCAACCCCTCCCTCATTCCTTCCTTGTTCCTCCAGCACAACATCATCGCCAGTGCTCACATGCTCAGTCTCAGTATCATATTCAACATTATGCACAATATTCGTTGCCTGTTCAACATCAAACTCCACCGAGGCATCAGCTTGTTCATTTACATCTGCTGAAGAAGATTCAAGTCTTTGTCTTGCAGATTTAGACGACTTGTGTTTTCGTTTGGATTTCTTCTTCTTTAACTTCTGCTTTAAGAGACTTCTAGCAGACATTTTCAGTCGTCTCCCTGGTGGTGGAGTTGGTTCAGCAGGTAAGGCTGAGGCAATAGGTGTTGGATTAAAAACATGTGTAGTATGAGGTGGTGTAAAGGTTGGTGGAATCGGTGAAACAATGGATGGTAAAGGTGTAGATTGCGAGGGTGAAGATTGAGAAAAGCGAACGGTTGGTGTGGATGGTGTAGATTGTGAAACAGGTGATGAAATAGGTTCAGGTGTAGCAACATCTTGCTCAAAAACAACTCTTTTCGACTTTCTTTTCCTCTGCTCAGAGGCCTCTTCACCACTAACCCCTCTTTTTCTTTTTGCCCTTGTCCTAACCCTGACCGCTCATCCTCTCCGGTATTTTCAACCCCTCCCTCATTCCTTCCTTGTTCCTCCAGCACAACATCATCGCCAGTGCTCACATGCTCAGTCTCAGTATCATATTCAACATTATGCACAATATTCGTTGCCTGTTCAACATCAAACTCCACCGAGGCATCAGCTTGTTCATTTACATCTGCTGAAGAAGATTCAAGTCTTTGTCTTGCAGATTTAGACGACTTGTGTTTTCGTTTGGATTTCTTCTTCTTTAACTTCTGCTTTAAGAGACTTCTAGCAGACATTTTCAGTCGTCTCCCTGGTGGTGGAGTTGGTTCAGCAGGTAAGGCTGAGGCAATAGGTGTTGGATTAAAAACATGTGTAGTATGAGGTGGTGTAAAGGTTGGTGGAATCGGTGAAACAATGGATGGTAAAGGTGTAGATTGCGAGGGTGAAGATTGAGAAAAGCGAACGGTTGGTGTGGATGGTGTAGATTGTGAAACAGGTGATGAAATAGGTTCAGGTGTAGCAACATCTTGCTCAAAAACAACTCTTTTCGACTTTCTTTTCCTCTGCTCAGAGGCCTCTTCACCACTAACCCCTCTTTTTCTTTTTGACTTACTAGGACCCTCACTTGGCGACCTATGCTCAGTTTGGGCAGGAGTCTGTTGGCTGTCAGACCCCATCACTGAGACTAACCACTCAAGATACGCCTTAAGGTGAGGACTCTGAGCAGGAACCAAATTGATCAAGAATGGTGGAATTGGAAAAGGTCGGACATTATCACTTCCAGTGCCTCTCATATTCGATTTGTACATAGCAATGACGCACTTGAAACTATCCTCCATCTTGGGAATATCATCATTGTTGTCTAGAACATCATCCACAATCAATGTAAAGAATCTGATATAAGGAATGTACTTCCTTTCTTGTTTGTCCTTCCCTTTGACAACTTGGGCCATCTTATCCCATATAATCTTGGCAAAGTCACACTCAACATTGTGAGTGACTGCATAGAAGATGGCCAAGGAATGTTTTGTCATTGCATCAATTCCTTTTTGTGAAGGCATCAGACATGTAACCAGAACATTATACATCGTATGCCAGAGAGAAGCTATTTTCATTCTTTTAAAGTCTCTCATTGTGGCCAATTCTCCGTCATAACCCAGAGAATGAACTGCATCTAGCATCTCTTCAATAGAAGGCAGTTCTTCATATACTTCATGTTCAGGAAAGCCAATTACAGTTCTGAACTCATTTAAATTGAATGTGCATTCAACTTCATTATTTCCAGATCTAAGAGTGAATCGGAAGAAATCTTCAGTGTTTCTTCTCTTACTTGCTTTGACATATTCAATCGATTCCCATAGATCAAAGATATATTGTTCTGGAACTACTGCACCATTTGTTAAAGCAACTCTCAGTGGATGATGACTTAAAATCTCAGTGATGATTGGAAATCTTGTATTGAAAGGAATGTGCAGAGCTTGATTTGCTTGCATTTTCATTGTAGCTCCTTCTTGAAACATCACCATCTTTTTTCTTTTTGACTTACTAGGACCCTCACTTGGCGACCTATGCTCAGTTTGGGCAGGAGTCTGTTGGCTGTCAGACCCCATCACTGAGACTAACCACTCAAGATACGCCTTAAGGTGAGGACTCTGAGCAGGAACCAAATTGATCAAGAATGGTGGAATTGGAAAAGGTCGGACATTATCACTTCCAGTGCCTCTCATATTCGATTTGTACATAGCAATGACGCACTTGAAACTATCCTCCATCTTGGGAATATCATCATTGTTGTCTAGAACATCATCCACAATCAATGTAAAGAATCTGATATAAGGAATGTACTTCCTTTCTTGTTTGTCCTTCCCTTTGACAACTTGGGCCATCTTATCCCATATAATCTTGGCAAAGTCACACTCAACATTGTGAGTGACTGCATAGAAGATGGCCAAGGAATGTTTTGTCATTGCATCAATTCCTTTTTGTGAAGGCATCAGACATGTAACCAGAACATTATACATCGTATGCCAGAGAGAAGCTATTTTCATTCTTTTAAAGTCTCTCATTGTGGCCAATTCTCCGTCATAACCCAGAGAATGAACTGCATCTAGCATCTCTTCAATAGAAGGCAGTTCTTCATATACTTCATGTTCAGGAAAGCCAATTACAGTTCTGAACTCATTTAAATTGAATGTGCATTCAACTTCATTATTTCCAGATCTAAGAGTGAATCGGAAGAAATCTTCAGTGTTTCTTCTCTTACTTGCTTTGACATATTCAATCGATTCCCATAGATCAAAGATATATTGTTCTGGAACTACTGCACCATTTGTTAAAGCAACTCTCAAAGGATGATGACATAAAATCTCAGTGATGATTGGAAATCTTGTATTGAAAGGAATGTGCAGAGCTTGATTTGCTTGCATTTTCATTGTAGCTCCTTCTTGAAACATCACCATCTTTTTTTCTTTTATGAATTTTTCTGAGAAAATAAACTGACCAAAAGAAAATTTTGACCAGACATTTATTTTAGTAAACAACAAATACACACAACTAAATTTAAAAAAATGCATTTGCCGAGCTGGGAGCTCTGCAAATGGACTTTTCATTACTTAGAAAAATTTCAAGTAAATCAAATACAAGTAAAACATGCATTTGCCGAGCTGGGAGCTCTGCAAATGGACTTTTCATTACTTAGAAAAATTTCAAGTAAATCAAATACAAGTGAAACATGCATTTGCCGAGCTGGGAGCTCTGCAAATGACACAAATACTTTGATTTTGACAACATTTTTCAAAAATCTCATTTGCCGAGCTGGGAGCTCTGCAAATGACACAAATACTTTGATTTTGACAACATTTTTCAAAAATCTCATTTGCCGAGCTGGGAGCTCTGCAAATGGACTTTTCATTACTTAGAAAAATTTCAAGTAAAACATGCATTTGCCGAGCTGGGAGCTCTGCAAATGGCTTTTCATTACTTAGAAAAATTTCAAGTAAAACATGCATTTGCCGAGCTGGGAGCTCTGCAAATGGACTTTTCATTACTTAGAAAAATTTCAAGTAAAACATGCATTTGCCGAGCTGGGAGCTCTGCAAATGGACTTTTCATTACTTAGAAAAATTTCAAGTAAAACATGCATTTGCCGAGCTGGGAGCTCTGCAAATGGACTTTTCATTACTTAGAAAAATTTCAAGTAAAACATGCATTTGCCGAGCTGGGAGCTCTGCAAATGGACTTTTCATTACTTAGAAAAATTTCAAGTAAAACATGCATTTGCCGAGCTGGGAGCTCTGCAAATGGCCTTTTCATTACTTAGAAAAATTTCAAGTAAAACATGCATTTGCCGAGCTGGGAGCTCTGCAAATGGCCTTTTCATTACTTAGAAAAATTTCAAGTAAAACATGCATTTGCCGAGCTGGGAGCTCTGCAAATGGACTTTTCATTACTTAGAAAAATTTCAAGTAAAACATGCATTTGCCGAGCTGGGAGCTCTGCAAATGGCCTTTTCATTACTTAGAAAAATTTCAAGTAAAACATGCATTTGCCGAGCTGGGAGCTCTGCAAATGGCTTTTCATTACTTAGAAAAATTTCAAGTAAAACATGCATTTGCCGAGCTGGGAGCTCTGCAAATGGCCTTTTCATTACTTAGAAAAATTTCAAGTAAAACATGCATTTGCCGAGCTGGGAGCTCTGCAAATGGCCTTTTCATTACTTAGAAAAATTTCAAGTAAAACATGCATTTGCCGAGCTGGGAGCTCTGCAAATGGACTTTTCATTACTTAGAAAAATTTCAAGTAAAACATGCATTTGCCGAGCTGGGAGCTCTGCAAATTTCTTAATCATTAAAGCAGAGAAATTCTTGCAGTATTTAGGATTAGTTGACCCGAAAATTATGTCGTCAACATAAATCTGGATTAGAATGATATCACTACCTTGTCGTTTGATAAACAAGGTAGTGTCAATTGAACCTTTGCTAAAACCAGATTTCACAAGATAAGAGGATAGAGCATCATACCATGCACGAGGCGCTTGTTTCAGACCATATAATGCCTTGTCTAACCTGTATACGTAGTCTGGATGTTTGGAACTCACAAAACCTTCTGGTTGTTCAACGTACACTTCTTCTTTGAGAATTCCATTCAAGAAGGCAGTTTTAACATCCATCTGGTAGACTGTGAAGTTCTTGTAGGCAGCATAGGCAAGAAACATCCGTATAGCCTCAATTCGTGCAACTGGTGCGAATGTCTCATCATAATCAATTCCATCTTGTTGGCAATATCCCTTTGCAACCAATCTTGCTTTGTTACGTACAACAACTCCATTTTCATCCTTTTTGTTCTTGAAGATCCACTTGGTCTTAATTGGCTCCTTGTTCTTGTAAGGATTGGGAACCAATTTCCATACCTCAAGGCGTTCAAATTGATTCAGTTCCTCCTGCATTGCTTTCACCCAATCTGGACAACTTAGAGCATCATTCACTGTCTTTGGTTCAACTATACTCAGGAAATTTACAAATAGACATTCGTTTGCGGAAGCAGATCTTGTCTTAATTCCTGTTGTTGGATTACCAATGACTTGAGATATCGGATGAGCTCTAGTCCATTTGGTTGTGTGAGGAATTGGATCAATTGGATCACCAGATTCTTCGGAATCAATAAAATCAGGAGTATGTTGTTCTGTCAATTGTTCAAGTGAAGTAGCAATTGGTTCAACAAAGTGATCTTGATCATAAGCTTCTGGATTGGTTGAAGGATTTGTCACTTGAGAAATAACAGGAGGTTGAGTATGCAACACTGAATTATCAGTCGGTGGAGGAGAATCAGATGTTGAACTTTCATCTGATGTATGTGTTGGTGACGACTCATTGTGATCCATCTCTTTCGAATTTGAACTTGATGGTTCATCGAGATGTACTTCAGTTTCAGGAACTTCTTTGGAAACTTTGAAAAATTCTTCGAACAAGATATCTAAATCTTGTGGTGTTGGAGTAGAGAATGATTTGACATTTGATGTAGGTTTAGGTGCGGAAGCTTGTGGACATTGAAGTTCGGGTCTTGAACTGTGTTGTTCAAGAACCATTCCTGAGAGTTCATCAAATCGAACATTCATACTCTCGTCTATTCTCTTGGTTCTCCGGTTATATACACGATATGCAATCGATTCTCTCGAATAACCGATGAAATATGCCTCATCGCCTTTAGGTTCAAATTTGCCCAGATTGTCTCGATCATTGAGAACATAACATACACATCCAAAAATGTGTAAAAAGTTCACATTGGGCTTTCTTTTGTTGATCACCTCATACGGAGTTTTATCAAACCTCTTGTTGATTATTGATCTGTTTTGTGTAAAACATGCAGTAGCAACAGCTTCAGCCCATAGATTCGGTGGCAATTTCGAATAGGCAAGCATTGTTCTAGCTGCTTCAACAAGAGTTCGATTTCTACGTTCAACTACTCCATTCTGTTGAGGTGTTCTTACAGCGGAAAATTGGTGTGAAATACCCATGGACTTGAAGAAAGAATCAATTGTTGAATTCTTGAATTCAGTTCCATTGTCTGAGCGAACAATTCTAACAGATGATTTGAGATTGACTTGGGTCTTCTTGATGAAGTCAATAATCACTTGCGGGGTGTCACTCTTTGCATGAAGAAAGAATCAATTGTTGAATTCTTGAATTCAGTTCCATTGTCTGAGCGAACAATTCTAACAGATGATTTGAGATTGACTTGGGTCTTCTTGATGAAGTCAATAATCACTTGCGGGGTGTCACTCTTTGCATGAAGAAAGAATACCCAAGTATAACGAGAATAATCATCTACTATCACTAGAATGTATCGCTTTCCATGGATACTCTGAACCTTCATTGGGCCACACAAATCCATATGAATAAGGTGCAAAGGACCTTCAGTACTTAAATGCTGCTTTGGTTTGTGTGAAGCTTTCTTCATCTTGCCAATTGCACAAGCTGGACAAACATGTTCACTTTCATACTTGTAGTCCGGAAGACCTTCAACAAGTTGTTTATCCACGAGTGTATTAATCGTTTGAAAGTTAAGATGAGAAAGACGGCGATGCCATAACCAAGAGTTTTGTGCAGTTGCTTTCGAAAGAAGGCAAATATCTGAAGAATTGGGAGAGATGTTGTTGAGATCAATTGTAAACAGATTATTGTCTCTTGTTCCAGTTAGAATATCCACACCATCTTCAGTCTGCACTTTGCATTCATATCTCCTAAATAAAACTTGAAGATCATTGTCACAAAATTGACCAACACTAAAGAGATTGTGTCCAAGTCCTTCAACGTAGGAAACTCTCTTTATAGTTACTCCATTTTTGACAATGTCTCCATAACCAAGAATAGGAGCGATATGATCGTTTCCGAATCTGACTGTTCCCATAAACTTTTCAACAAAGTTCGAAAGAATTGATTTGGTTCCAGTCATATGTCGAGAACATCCAGAGTCGACATACCAAACACAAATTAGAAATTCCTGCAAGGACAGGGAATATGGTTTAGGTACCCTTTTAGATTGGGTCCTTGCAGGTTAGGTGGATAACATGCAAGTACACATAATAAAAAAAATTAAGCAAGATAACACACAAAGAAACAATTTATTCAAATGACAAACAAGCACGCACAAATGTTCAAGATTCAAAAAAAAAAAATTAAGCAAGATAACACACAAAGAAACAATTTATTCAAATGACAAACAAGCACGCACAAATGTTCAAGATTCAAAAACAACATATACACAAACAAACTGTAAAATGTTAAACTCATGTTTTGATACAAGCAGGACTAGTCCTAGATGTAGAAACATTATCTAATGAAGTTGATCTACGGACAATCCAGACTTGTTTGACTTTTACAGGTTTTCCATCAAGCTGAACTTTACTAGAAGCCTTTAAAAATCTATCCTTAGGGATCCATTTACTGCTACTAGCTAAGCACACGTCACCTGAAACACGAACATGTTTTGAGTTAGCAAACACTTTGTCAACTTTGTTCTTAACAGGTTTTTTCTTGATGGGTTCTGTGGTCTTATTTACTTTCTTAATGTTATTAGGTGACAACCATCCATACTGGTCTTTGTATTTAGTTATGCCTGTAACAGTATCTCTAACCCTATGAAAAGTGCATGTAGGATTCTTCTGAGAGTACCTAGGGAAACTAGAATACTTAACCTGCTTAGATTGTTTGTTACCTAACGAGAAAGTTTCTTTCTTAACATTCTTTGGACCACTGTTTGGTTTGACTTCTTTTTGTGCCTTGTGTTCAGATTTGACCTTGTACATCTGTGTTTGCCTAGAAGTCTTTGATGTCATTGTTACATTGGTACTTGTCTTTGGTTTTGGACATGAGGTAGTCTTTGGTGATTGGGTGGTCTTGGGTTTTGAAATAATCTTTGGTAATGGACTGGTCTTTGATTGTGGAATGGTCTTTGGTAATTGGTTGGACTTTAGTTTAGAAACAGTCTTGGGTAATGGGTTGGTCTTTGATTGTGGAATGGTCTTTGGTAATTGGTTGGACTTTAGTTTAGAAACAGTCTTGGGTAATGGGTTGGTCTTTGGTCTTTGGAACTTTTCTGATGAAGAGTGTGAAGAGTGTGACTTTGGAATCTTCTTTAGATTTAAATCAAGTTTTTCCTCCTTTTGAACAAAAAGTTTTTCAAATTCAGGGTTAAAATCATGATTTCCTTCCAAATATGTTGACATCTCATCAGTTTCCAACTTCACACTCACTTCACCTTTCTTTATTGGACATGGACTTTTCTTGAATGGAATTGATGCTTTTTCGTTTTCTTTATGAAATTGAAGTGCTATTTTCTGAAATTCGAATTCAACTTTTAAATCATTGAGTTCCTTTAGCACATTTAATCTCATTTCTCTTTCTTTTTCAAACTTTAGTTTGAAAGCATCAATGTCATTCAAGTATGACAGAGTTCCTTCAGAAAGCTTGGTAAAGGTCTCAATTTCAGAAGTGATTGGGAAAAAACAATCATCAACATCATGAACATCATCTAAATCACCTTCAGTTTGTACAGAAACATGCACAACATGACTCTCATTTTGAACAGATGTATTCATGATTTGGTGAACTTGACTTTCAGAACATGCATTTTGTGAAGTTTTCTCATTATGACTCACAGATTTGGTTGGTGGAATTGGAGTGGCCATAACTTCACAAATGGGACAATCGGGGTGGTCACAATCATTTTCATGATTCTTGGGTGGGTCTTTGACATAGTGATTTTGAGATTGCAGATTTTCTATCAAAGATTGCTTCTTCTCAAGAGACTTTTGTAAATCCTCTATCACCTTTTCCAAAACTCTTTGTGGGACATAAGGTCTCAAGTTTTCAGCTTTTGGAATTGGAAAATTTTCCTCTAAAGGTTTTTCTTTAAAACACTCAAGAATTTCAGGGATTATGGCCTCATGAGTTTCTTTTTCGTCCTTTTCTTTCTCAATTTTATGTGAAGGGTGACACTATTCGTCGGTCTCACGAATTGGTCAGTCATCCCACATCTCAAATAAGATTCCTTGTAAAGAGATGGGATCTCTTCTTGTGCTTTGAGCAAACACTTTGGATTGTTATAACCCAGCCCTGATGTGAATATTGTTTCAGAACTTCTTGGCCTATTTAAAAAGATTTGTTGATATGAACGATTGATCTTATACAACTTTTCTTGATAAGATTTGATTTCAGATTTCAATTCATCATTTTCTTCATCAAGTTTTTGTTTAAGAGAATCTTTTATACAACATTCATATTTTAGGTCAGAAATTTTGTTTTCAAATTCCGTCACATCAGGGATAGATTCTTTCATCTTGACATTCAATGACTCAATGTCTTCAGCCAAAGCATTTGCTCGAAACATTTCATTGGTCTTTTCCACTTGAAGTTGTCGGACAGTCTTGTTTAATTCAAGAACTTTGGTCTCAAGTTCTTGTTTTTCAAGATGCAGTTTGGAGTGTTGAGTAAAAGAGACTGCAGATTTTTCTGATTTCAAATTTTCAATTTCTTTTTGAAGTGAATCAATTTTAATTTGAAAATCCTTTTCTTTGTCCTCCAAATCTTTCTTTAATGACAAATTCTTTTTTCTCAACTCCCTGCTGTTCTTTCTTGCAGTTTCAGACATGTCCACGTAATGCTTAAGTACAGATTTGGGAAAAGAAATTACCTCATCCTCGACTTCAGAAGAGCAGTCTTCATCTTCTTCCAACTCCTTTGACTTCTTTATTTTCGTCATGAAGCACACGTTTGCTGCAAGCTCGTCTGTCTCCTCATCTGAAAGATGTAACCACTTGTCATCCTCAGCAAGAAGAGCAATTCCGCTTTCCTCTTGTCTTGCCAGCAACAGTTTGTACTTGTAGTATTCGGAGTTCTTTTGTCGAGGCTTGGTACAGTTGATTGCAAAATGTCCAGTCAAGCCACAGTTATAGCATTTTCTATCTTCTGATCTCTTGTCCATGACCTTCTTCTCAAACTTTTTCGGATTCTCAAACTTCTTCTCACCACCAGCAAAAACTTTCTTTTGATCATACTTAGGAGCATCTGCATTTCTAGCATAAGAAGACACTGATGATGTCCTAAGTTGATTGTTTGTTGGTTTCTTCTTGAAGAATTTCTTCTTGAAAGCCTTGGTGAAATAAGCAAGTTCTTTGTACATCTGTTTCTGTTTTTCATCCAGATCAGAATCACTCATCTCACTTGAATCAGAATCAGTTTGATCTTCTATAAAACTGTGTCTTGACATTCTTGAAACCTTCTTTTCTGCAACCAAAGCCAATGGATCAGTATGAATACTCTCTTCTTTCTTCTTCTGAATCCTCTTCACATCTTCCACATTCAATTGTAGTTTCTCAAACAGTGTGTGAATGGTGAGCTTTGCAAAATCTGATTGTTGGTTGAGTTGAGTTCCATATTGGTTCTCTTTACATCATTCTTTCTCAGCTCATTGATGACATTGCAGAATCTGATGTACACTTCATTCAGTGGTTCACCTTTCTGTTGTTTGAATGTTTCATACATATTCAAAACAGTTGACAACCTGATAGTGTTGGATACATCAGATCCTTCCATTTGCTTTTCCACCTCATCCCAAATGTCCTTTCCTGTTTCGTAGGAATCCACATTGCAATATATGTCATCTGGAAGTGCTTGATAAAGAAAGGCAATTGCACTTTGGTCTGCCTCAACTCTGTTTCTTTGTTCAGTGTTCCAACTTTCTTCAGATAAAATTTCTCCATTCACTGGGTTCTTTGGGATTTCTGGACCTTCTTTATATGATTTCCTGAGCAGTTTTCCATTCTTTTGCCTGTCTATCCAGTTCAAAAATCTCTTCTTCCATTGAGGATAAGATCCTCTGAACAAGACAGGTGGTCTTCCTTCAGATCCAAGAGCCAATGCTTCCCTGGAAGCCATACTCTAAGAAAGACTTAAAAAAATTTGATTTTTCTTGAATTGTGAAGGATGCCGAGCTCAGATCTCGGCAAATGAGGAAAACTTTTTGAAAATTTTCAAACACTTTGCACCAGGAAAGAATGTTGATCAAAAATGACTTTGAATCAACTTTCACCAAATTTGTTGATTTGCCGAGCTTAGATCTCTGCAAATGGCAAGTTCGTCCAACACTTAGAAAAATTTTCTTGAAATGTTGATTTGCCGAGCTTAGATCTCTGCAAATGGCAAGTTCGTCCAACACTTAGAAAAATTTTCTTGAAATGTTGATTTGCCGAGCTTAGATCTCTGCAAATGGCAAGTTCGTCCAACACTTAGAAAAATTTTCTTGAAATGTTGATTTGCCGAGCTTAGATCTCTGCAAATGGCAAGTTCGTCCAACACTTAGAAAAATTTTCTTGAAATGTTGATTTGCCGAGCTTAGATCTCTGCAAATGGCAAGTTCGTCCAACACTTAGAAAAATTTTCTTGAAATGTTGATTTGCCGAGCTTAGATCTCTGCAAATGGCAAGTTCGTCCAACACTTAGAAAAATTTTCTTGAAATGTTGATTTGCCGAGCTTAGATCTCGACAAATAGCACAAATTCCAACTTGATCTCAAACACTTAGATGAATTTGATGTTGAGTTCCATATTGGTTCTCTTTACATCATTCTTTCTCAGCTCATTGATGACATTGCAGAATCTGATGTACACTTCATTCAGTGGTTCACCTTTCTGTTGTTTGAATGTTTCATACATATTCAAAACAGTTGACAACCTGATAGTGTTGGATACATCAGATCCTTCCATTTGCTTTTCCACCTCATCCCAAATGTCCTTTCCTGTTTCGTAGGAATCCACATTGCAATATATGTCATCTGGAAGTGCTTGATAAAGAAAGGCAATTGCACTTTGGTCTGCCTCAACTCTGTTTCTTTGTTCAGTGTTCCAACTTTCTTCAGATAAAATTTCTCCATTCACTGGGTTCTTTGGGATTTCTGGACCTTCTTTATATGATTTCCTGAGCAGTTTTCCATTCTTTTGCCTGTCTATCCAGTTCAAAAATCTCTTCTTCCATTGAGGATAAGATCCTCTGAACAAGACAGGTGGTCTTCCTTCAGATCCAAGAGCCAATGCTTCCCTGGAAGCCATACTCTAAGAAAGACTTAAAAAAATTTGATTTTTCTTGAATTGTGAAGGATGCCGAGCTCAGATCTCGGCAAATGGTACTTTCACTTAGTCACAAGTACGAGGTTTCTGAATCAAACTTCAATTACTACTAGATGCCGAGCTTAGATCTCTGCAAATGGCAAGTTCGTCCAACACTTAGAAAAATTTTCTTGAAATGTTGATTTGCCGAGCTTAGATCTCTGCAAATGGCAAGTTCGTCCAACACTTAGAAAAATTTTCTTGAAATGTTGATTTGCCGAGCTTAGATCTCTGCAAATGGCAAGTTCGTCCAACACTTAGAAAAATTTTCTTGAAATGTTGATTTGCCGAGCTTAGATCTCTGCAAATGGCAAGTTCGTCCAACACTTAGAAAAATTTCCTTGAAATGTTGATTTGCCGAGCTTAGATCTCTGCAAATGGCAAGTTCGTCCAACACTTAGAAAAATTTTCTTGAAATGTTGATTTGCCGAGCTTAGATCTCTGCAAATGGCAAGTTCGTCCAACACTTAGAAAAATTTTCTTGAAATGTTGATTTGCCGAGCTTAGATCTCTGCAAATGGCAAGTTCGTCCAACACTTAGAAAAATTTTCTTGAAATGTTGATTTGCCGAGCTTAGATCTCTGCAAATGGCAAGTTCGTCCAACACTTAGAAAAATTTCCTTGAAATGTTGATTTGCCGAGCTTAGATCTCTGCAAATGGCAAGTTCGTCCAACACTTAGAAAAATTTCCTTGAAATGTTGATTTGCCGAGCTTAGATCTCTGCAAATGGCAAGTTCGTCCAACACTTAGAAAAATTTTCTTGAAATGTTGATTTGCCGAGCTTAGATCTCTGCAAATGGCAAGTTCGTCCAACACTTAGAAAAATTTTCTTGAAATGTTGATTTGCCGAGCTTAGATCTCTGCAAATGGCAAGTTCGTCCAACACTTAGAAAAATTTTCTTGAAATGTTGATTTGCCGAGCTTAGATCTCTGCAAATCACACTAATCGTCTAGAACTTAGCCAACAACCTCTGCAAACACGAGAACACACTAGAAGACAAAATAGTCGTTTTCCAGTCGTCTTCTTCGTTCAGCCAAACACTCAAATGCCGAGCTCACACAAAAACTTAAAATTCTCACTCATTCTTGTGAATTAAAACTTGAAAATTGTTTCAAAATGTTCAGAATTAGATCGCGAACCAATCCTCGAACAAAATTTGAACAAATATCCACTCGATTCAAATCCCAACGAAACCTCTGTTTGCCGAGCTCGAACAATACATGATCAAATGTTGAAATTGAAGTCTGAAATTGATACAGAATGATGATTTACTATCAACTAATCGATCGATGATCAAAGTTCTAACCAAAACACACTCAAATTGCTGAATTAACTCGAACAGTTAACTCGGCAAATGGCAGTTTCAAAAAAACTCAAAAATACCAGAATTAAGCACGTAAACAGCTTGATTCAAGCTTGTAGATCGTTCAGATATACTGATTGTGCTCTGATACCAATTGTTAAATGTATAATTGAGCTTAAGTATGTGTTTTAGTGTGTGTCAATGGCGGTTATAGTGAGAGAAGGTAGAGAGAGAGTAGAGAGAGAGTCAGAGAAAGATTGGATTGTATTTAGTGTCAAAAGTTACAAGTTAAGAGAGAAGTAGAGAGAGAGTAGAGAGAGAGTAGAGAGAGAGTAGAGAGAGAGTAGAGAGAGAGTAGAGAGAGAGTAGAGAGAGAGTAGAGAGAGAGTAGAGAGAGAGTAGAGAGAGAGTAGAGAGAGAGTAGAGAGAGAGTAGAGAGAGAGTAGAGAGAGAGTAGAGAGAGAGTAGAGAGAGAGTAGAGAGAGAGTAGAGAGAGAGTAGAGAGAGAGTAGAGAGAGAGTATAATTGAGCTTTTTATGTGTGTTTAGAGTTTATCAATGGCGGTTTCTAGAGAGAGAGAGTAGAGAGAGAGTAGAGAGAGAGTAGAGAGAGATTCAGTGAAAGATTGGATTGTATTTAGTGTCAAAAGGTTCCAACTTACATTGTGGAGGGGGTTTATATACTTCTATACAATTTACACAATGCCCCCTTCCATACTTACAACTTTACATTCTAAGTACAAAGTAATATAAAGCATACAAATCACCTACTACTTTTATATAACTTGTTATAACACGATTTAAGCTCTGAATTCGATCTAA
>CM067167.1:12652993-12660182 GCA_034093135.1 Erigeron breviscapus
GAAGTTTAAGATGAAATTCTTATGAATTAATCATGCTCCCCCTCAATCCATGAGTATACATCTTTTGGAGCATCTTTGAATTGTTGAATTATCTTGAGTGATAATCTTTTCATCTTCGGTTTCATTCTTATCTCAAAAGTCAATTCAGATTCCCCCTTTTTGAAATCAAAATCTTAATCAACTAAAGTCTAGAGAAAATCTGAAACTATTGACTTATCATGAACAATTTTCTCTCCCTATACACAAACTTTGACAAGCCTTTTCCCATTTGAAACACTCAAAAAGAAATTTCTCAACATAGACTCTCATTCCATTTCTATCACTAACTATGCCTTGAAAAAGATAGAAAGATGGTATCATTTGAGGACAATACCAAATTCTTGAAGACAATACCAAATTCATTTCCGAAGCAAAAGCTCAAAGCTCAGTTGACAAAGACTATGAATCAATCATAATATTTTCTCCCCCTCATAATGACAAAAATGGGAACCAATGTCATTATGTACACATTTGATTGATTAAATGTCTCAAGGAATAAGAAAACATGGAGAAATGTCAACTATCAAAACATCAACCCAACCTAGTAGCCCAACCCAAGAAATCCTATGGGTGACTAAAATGTAAGATTGAAGTTGTTGAGACAAACAATATATCATGGTGTTGGTGGTTTCTGTGTTTGTGTTAAGAGAAATGAAACCGGATAAGAATGATCCGTTTACATGTTCAAAAATCAAAAGGATTAATGAAATGACCGATAGAAATGTATAACATTTTTCGGATTTCCTATGTATCATTGAGATATGCACAAAACAAGTCTCTAACATAGTTCGGTCTGTGGCTTTTCAACCACTAGATTGCTTCAAAGAATATAAATCATGGTTAACACTACCGAAGCATTTGATAACCACAATTTTATCCTTAAAGACTTTTAGGGAAAAACGAGGTCACTTAGATTTCTCGTTAGCTCAATAATCACATAAATGTAATTATGAGACCTACGTTCAACGTTGGAAAAGATGTTAGCATTGGTAGGATTTCCATTCGATCATCGTGGAATATCAATAAAGATATCACTATGAATGTTCCGGCTATATCACAAAGATAAGCAATTATACCACAAAGATATGACGCTAGTGTGTCCTAAAAGAATGAAAGATGATCAATTTAATGATCAATTAAATTTGCTCTAGACACAATGTGATCAAATGAAGTCGGGGACTGGAGCAGAATGTCGCCCTTTTTCAATATCAACATCTTCCAAAAGAAGAGTCAATAGAAGTGTGAAAAACTCCGTGAGAATAAAACAAGTATTTGATAAGAAACACTTGAGTGGTTAGGTAGAGATGTGCATTGCTTCACTGGGTCCATGAAGACTTCTTCAATATCAAGATATCAACAAATGACATCTGATAGAAACGTGTTTTACCCGGCTTTTGAGAATTTTGGGAAGGGTATCATTTCTTTTATCCCTTTTCTCACAACAAATCACCATAACCTCTCACTTTTCGACTTTACTCCCTCCATTCTAGTTGCACGAAATCAACATCACTCAAAATACCCTCACTATCTAATGAAAGAAGTGAATACTCCGGGGTTAGAACTCATCGGCGATGATGAAATTCATGGAGTAGATTTTGAGATAATACCTATCGCTCATTGTGCAAACTAATCACCGAACTCCATTTGATTAAAAATCATTGGAAAAACATCAAATGTGTGAATGAAAAGGTTTGAAACACATTTGAAGTTTGAGAATTTTTGAAATCACAAACTCCCCCTTAATCTATGCAAGAATATATCAAAAATGGTTTTCATAGAAAGGTGGAGCAAAAATTGTTTTTGCGAAATCAAAAAGAAACACAAAGTTTTGCTTCAACAACAATGTTGGTAGTAAGATAGCTAGGGAGTACACAAAGGCGTTCAATCCGTCGCATCTTACAACAACATGTTAGAGGCAATTTAAAAACATTTAAGTAAAGTGAAATACCAATCAATTAGTACAATATGAGAGAACAAGGGAGTACACAAAGGCGTTCGATCCTTCGTTTCCCATATCACTAATTGAGAGTTTGAAACGGTTGTTTGGAAAAAAACTTGATTGCTATTACACATACATATTCATATAAGAATACTTGGAAGTACACAAAGGCGTTCAATTCCTTGTTTTCTTATATCAATTTATATGTATAATAACAATGTGTTTAACAATAAATATATCATTTAGGAACGGGTTACATACATAGTATATGCAAGCCATTACACTCTAATTAAATAAAACATTGAAGAACGGGTTGCATACATAGTATATGCAAGCCATTACACTCTAATTAAATAAAACATTGAAGAACGGGTTGCATACATAGTATATGCAAGCCATTACACTCTAATTAAATAAAACATTGAAGAACGGGTTACATACATAGTATATGCAAGCCATTACACTCTAATTAAATAAAACATTGAAGAACGGGTTACATACATAGTATATGCAAGCCATTACACTCTAATTAAATAAAACATTGAAGAACGGGTTACATACATAGTATATGCAAGCCATTACACTCTAATTAAATAAAACATTGAAGAACGGGTTACATACATAGTATATGCAAGCCATTACACTCTAATTAAATAAAACATTGAAGAACGGGTTACATACATAGTATATGCAAGCCATTACACTCTAATTAAATAAAACATTGAAGAACGGGTTACATACATAGTATATGCAAGCCATTACACTCTAATTAAATAAAACATTGAAGAACGGGTTACATACATAGTATATGCAAGCCATTACACTCTAATTAAATAAAACATTGAAGAACGGGTTACATACATAGTATATGCAAGCCATTACACTCTAATTAAATAAAACATTGAAGAACGGGTTACATACATAGTATATGCAAGCCATTACACTCTAATTAAATAAAACATTGAAGAACGGGTTACATACATAGTATATGCAAGCCATTACACTCTAATTAAATAAAACATTGAAGAACGGGTTACATACATAGTATATGCAAGCCATTACACTCTAATTAAATAAAACATTGAAGAACGGGTTACATACATAGTATATGCAAGCCATTACACTCTAATTAAATAAAACATTGAAGAACGGGTTACATACATAGTATATGCAAGCCATTACACTCTAATTAAATAAAACATTGAAGAACGGGTTACATACATAGTATATGCAAGCCATTACACTCTAATTAAATAAAACATTGAAGAACGGGTTACATACATAGTATATGCAAGCCATTACACTCTAATTAAATAAAACATTGAAGAACGGGTTACATACATAGTATATGCAAGCCATTACACTCTAATTAAATAAAACATTGAAGAACGGGTTACATACATAGTATATGCAAGCCATTACACTCTAATTAAATAAAACATTGAAGAACGGGTTACATACATAGTATATGCAAGCCATTACACTCTAATTAAATAAAACATTGAAGAACGGGTTACATACATAGTATATGCAAGCCATTACACTCTAATTAAATAAAACATTGAAGAACGGGTTACATACATAGTATATGCAAGCCATTACACTCTAATTAAATAAAACATTGAAGAACGGGTTACATACATAGTATATGCAAGCCATTACACTCTAATTAAATAAAACATTGAAGAACGGGTTACATACATAGTATATGCAAGCCATTACACTCTAATTAAATAAAACATTGAAGAACGGGTTACATACATAGTATATGCAAGCCATTACACTCTAATTAAATAAAACATTGAAGAACGGGTTACATACATAGTATATGCAAGCCATTACACTCTAATTAAATAAAACATTGAAGAACGGGTTACATACATAGTATATGCAAGCCATTACACTCTAATTAAATAAAACATTGAAGAACGGGTTACATACATAGTATATGCAAGCCATTACACTCTAATTAAATAAAACATTGAAGAACGGGTTACATACATAGTATATGCAAGCCATTACACTCTAATTAAATAAAACATTGAAGAACGGGTTACATACATAGTATATGCAAGCCATTACACTCTAATTAAATAAAACATTGAAGAACGGGTTACATACATAGTATATGCAAGCCATTACACTCTAATTAAATAAAACATTGAAGAACGGGTTACATACATAGTATATGCAAGCCATTACACTCTAATTAAATAAAACATTGAAGAACGGGTTACATACATAGTATATGCAAGCCATTACACTCTAATTAAATAAAACATTGAAGAACGGGTTACATACATAGTATATGCAAGCCATTACACTCTAATTAAATAAAACATTGAAGAACGGGTTACATACATAGTATATGCAAGCCATTACACTCTAATTAAATAAAACATTGAAGAACGGGTTACATACATAGTATATGCAAGCCATTACACTCTAATTAAATAAAACATTGAAGAACGGGTTACATACATAGTATATGCAAGCCATTACACTCTAATTAAATAAAACATTGAAGAACGGGTTACATACATAGTATATGCAAGCCATTACACTCTAATTAAATAAAACATTGAAGAACGGGTTACATACATAGTATATGCAAGCCATTACACTCTAATTAAATAAAACATTGAAGAACGGGTTACATACATAGTATATGCAAGCCATTACACTCTAATTAAATAAAACATTGAAGAACGGGTTACATACATAGTATATGCAAGCCATTACACTCTAATTAAATAAAACATTGAAGAACGGGTTACATACATAGTATATGCAAGCCATTACACTCTAATTAAATAAAACATTGAAGAACGGGTTACATACATAGTATATGCAAGCCATTACACTCTAATTAAATAAAACATTGAAGAACGGGTTACATACATAGTATATGCAAGCCATTACACTCTAATTAAATAAAACATTGAAGAACGGGTTACATACATAGTATATGCAAGCCATTACACTCTAATTAAATAAAACATTGAAGAACGGGTTACATACATAGTATATGCAAGCCATTACACTCTAATTAAATAAAACATTGAAGAACGGGTTACATACATAGTATATGCAAGCCATTACACTCTAATTAAATAAAACATTGAAGAACGGGTTACATACATAGTATATGCAAGCCATTACACTCTAATTAAATAAAACATTGAAGAACGGGTTACATACATAGTATATGCAAGCCATTACACTCTAATTAAATAAAACATTGAAGAACGGGTTGCATACATAGTATATGCAAGCCTTTACACTCTAATTAAATAAAACATTGAAGAACGGGTTGCATTTACTTATTAATCAAGATCGTTCATTTACTTGATTAATCAAGATCGTTTCATTTACTTGATTAATCAAGATCGTTTCATTTACTTGATTAATCAAGATCGTTTCATTTACTTGATTAATCAAGATCGTTTCATTTACTTGATTAATCAAGATCGTTTCATTTACTTGATTAATCAAGATCGTTTCATTTACTTGATTAATCAAGATCGTTTCATTTACTTGATTAATCAAGATCGTTTCATTTACTTGATTAATCAAGATCGTTTCATTTACTTGATTAATCAAGATCGTTTCATTTACTTGATTAATCAAGATCGTTTCATTTACTTGATTAATCAAGATCGTTTCATTTACTTGATTAATCAAGATCGTTTCATTTACTTGATTAATCAAGATCGTTTCATTTACTTGATTAATCAAGATCGTTTCATTACTTAATATCAAAGCGAGGCCAACAAACAACAATCTCCGCACTTCTTCAACAAGTGCATTTCCAAAGAAGGAACACTATCATCCAAGGAGCAATGATCAAAGTGAAGCTACTGGTTCAAGATATGGTGACAAGAAGGAAGCATATGAGAAACAAGCAGGTGAAAAAGGGAAAACATCAGACAAAAGGTGCTACAATTGTGGAGTTCCTGGACATTTTGCTGTTGACTGCAAACAACCCAAGAAGCGGAACTACGAGTACTACAAGCAAAAGATGCTATTAGCCAAACAGGTCGAAGCAGGACATGCATTGCTTGCAGAAGATGACAAATGGCTGTTGCTCACTGATGATGAAGACCAAGATCTCTCCGCTAATGTTTGCTACATGGCGAGATTGGCCAAGAACAAAACCCTTGAAGCAGAAAGCACTGATGATGAATACCCTGATGATGAGGTAAATCTCGACTCTACTTTTTCTTCAATTAAGGACAAAGAGTCTTGTAGATTAGCTTTATCTAAATTAACAAATCATATCAGTTCTTTAGCCAACAACAACAAAAAGTTGAAAAATAGTATTGCATTTTCAAAAAGTGAATTTTCAAATCTTCTTGAAGAACACTCAAAATTACTTTTTGAACATGATACTATAAAACAAGACTTTCAAGCATACAAAGACAAAATGTTGGTTAAAGAATGTGAAATGAATGTCACTCCTGACTCTAAGTTATTACTAAGATGTCAAAATCTTGAAAAGACCATTCATGATCTTGAAAAAGCCAATCAAGATCTTGAAATTCAAAAGACCAATGAATGGCTTCGGGCAAATGCGAGACAAATGGACGTTGATATTCTCAATAAGAAGCTTCAAGAAGCTAAACCGAACAATGTTGAACTCGAAAGGAAGATTTCTGACTTAAATCATAATTGTTTTATTAAAGGCATTGAAATTGAGAATCTTGAAAAACAAGTTGAGGAATTTAAAAAGAATATACTTTTCTATCAAGAAAAGTTATATAAAGTTGAACAAAATCCTCTCTTGAATTTCACTGCTTATTTCAACAAGTCAAAAATCGACAAAACAGAACTTCTTCACGGGTTGGGATTTGAGAATATCACACCATTGCAAAAAGCCAAAGACCAAATCGAACCCCTGTATGATGAAAAATTTCTTCGCCTTGGTATGATACAACAATTTATTCGTCCATTGGATGACGAATTTGAGACTGATGAAGTTGAGAGAATACCTAATCAAGATTTTTTGGTTAATTATGATGCAATCAATGATTCATACAAAACAAAACAATCTTCAATTTTCAAATTGGAAGAAATTGAATCAAATTTTCAAAACCAAGAATCTGTTGGTACATCACCTAAATCAACTAAAATGTATTTTCCAACCACAATTTTGGAAAAGCAAATAGAAGATTTACAACAGAAGGTGAAATCTCAACAAACAGTGATCAA
>CM067167.1:12661182-12806431 GCA_034093135.1 Erigeron breviscapus
TGATTAATAAAGTTTGGAGTGTTGAGGTTAACAAAGAGGATTGTGGTTCTGTAAGTCAAAGGGTTGTACCTTTGGTGTTGACTCCTGAATAAGAAGAGATTTGGAGGTCTCTTGAGCAAGCTGTCAAGGACTTTGAAGATTTGTTAGATGGACGAAAGAGAAAAATTCATGAAACTGATGATCATTGTTCCAAGAAGACTTGTTCAAATTAGTTTTACTTTATCTTTTGATTTCAAATATGTAATAGACAGATTACTATAGAAGGTCATGTCTTAATGATGATCTATAGTAAAGTTTCTTTTCATTTACATGTGTTTGTTTTGTTTTGTGTTATTGGTAATAATACTGTGCCAGTTCCAGAAGTTTGCTGGTTTATTCACAGGGATGAAAGAAACTAGTATTCTTGAGGAAATGGACTTCAGGTGGATGTCAGTTGTTAGGGAGAGATTGGTGTCATGACAATGTAAAAAGCAGACATCTGTTGCAATTTCGTCTTGCGAGGCGGAATACATGCAGCTGGTGGATGTTGTTCACAGGTTCTATGGATTCAGCAACAACTGCGTGATTATGGTCAGAATTTCCTTTGTACTCCCATAAAGATAGACAATGAGTCCACTATTTCCATTACCAATAATCCTGTTAAGCACAGTAGGACTAAGCACATAGACATAAGGTTTCATTTTATACGTGATTGTGCTGAAAAGAAGTTAATAGTCCTAGAAAAGGTGTCGAGTGACTTTAATTTAGCTGATCTGTTCACTAAGGCTTTCGACCGAACTCGTTTCGAGTTGTTAGTCCAATTAATTGGAATGAGAAATCTATAGTGACAGTTCTCTCTGACTTGCTTCTTTTCTCCCTATATCTACTACCCACACACGTCACTCGTCACTTGAACTTAGCTGATCTGTTCACTAAGGCTTTCGACCGAACTCGTTTCGAGTTGTTAGTCCAATTGATTGGAATGAGAAATCTATAGTGACAGTGTCTCTCAAAAGGAACTTTGTAAAATGTGTCTGTGTTTTTGTGTCGCTGTGTATGTGTGTCATATAGTGTCAGAAAACCAAAATAAAAATCAGAAAAATCAGAAAAGAAAAAGAAAGTAATAAATAGAGTAAGGTCACTGCATCAAGACGATTGGACGTGACGATACTTTAGCTTTTAAGCCTACTTAATTGTACTTTAAATTGCTCAGTTCAGTGATACCATTATATGATGTATCGGTAGGCACAAAGTACCAAGGTTTCCTTATAATCTGAACTTAATGTATACAATGTTCTTATGGGAAACGTATTCAGATATATGGCTGAGAATGCATGCTTCTGTATTTGAATTGAGACTGGTCCTTAAATCTTACGAAAGATCTTGCATTGTAATTTTGTATATTTGGTCTTTATATATAAGGTCTTGGGTACATACATGTGTATGTATTGCTTTTCGGATGTATATTTGTGACAAGATATCAAATATCTTATTAATCTTTTGAAAATTATGGAGCTAATGTGGCCTTTGAGATTCGGACAAGTAAGTCCTTGGGGTGTCTTTGTATACCTAGCCTACCTAAAGCTTCCAACTTGGGATAGGTTGTCAGAAAGTTCGTTACACGGGTCTCATCGAAAGTCACGGGTTTTCATAAGCGCTTTAAATGATGTCACAAATATGCAAGTACTTAGCATTATGCAATGTTGGGTATATTTCCATACGTGAGTCAAGTTAAGTCGCTTTGCGTGTGAGGAATCACCGACCTGTCACCGCTGACTTGATTCTTAAAGGCTTTCTTCCTATACTCACCAAATGTCTTAATCTTAGTGCTTGTGTCAATTGTGAGAGTATATCTGAATGTGGGTCACTTAAGTTCGCAAACTTGATTAAGTGGCATATTAGGCTACTCGGGTTACATGGTGACTGTCCTTGGCCAGGGTATGTGGAAAGTGTCACAACCTTAAAGGAAACTGGAAGTACCGAGTGTTTAAGAGGACAAACATATTGGTAATCGTTGATGGATCACTGTTCATAACTAATAATAAGAGAATTATTTCTCATTTGTGGGCTTATGTAACATGCTAATCTGCAGTAACATTAGCTCTTGTTAGTATGTTATTCATTTATGTTCAGTGTATGTGTGTGTGTTATGTTTTTCGTGTTATGCTAAATTTTAATTTATTTTAGTGTTTAAATAAAAGTTCTGATTGCACGAGAGACTGAGTCAGAATAGAATCTAGTTTCCAAGAGGACTCAACTACGTTCTATAAAGAACACTGAATAAACGAGTAGGGTAGTTAAGCGATAGTGTTGTGATTAAAAGCTAAAAGAAAGTGTGTCACGATTAACAGAATATGAGTTTAAGGAAAAGAACACAGAGTTGTTGATTTCAATAAACAGATATTGAGTTAATGCCTATTTTGATGATCTTTAGAAAGAAGATTTTCATTAGAATGAACACAGAGTTGTTCATAGTTTGAATTTGATCTTTAAAAGATAATTTTGTTTGAAAGCACTTTCGGATATGAGCAAAATTAGAATGTGCTTACAGTGAATTATTTGACCTTAAAGTAACTTAGGTTTATAATAGACTGTTAAGTATATTCATTTTATCTTGCAAATTCATAGAATTCTTCAGATTGTATGTTATTACTTTGAGAAGATTTGATGCAGATTTGTGTGACAGTAGCAACGTAGATTTGATTGACGTTTTTGTTCTTAGGAATATCTATGTAATCGTTTAAATAATAAGTCGCAAGGACTTACGTTTGTATTTAATGATTACGTTTGAACTTCAAAATAAGATCAGGTTATGGTTATTGTTATGTTTGTGTGTTATATAATTGTTTTGCAGGTACAAGAATGTAGAGCCAAGGTTTATAAGTGTCATAGAACACTTAAACGATGGTTGAACGTTATGTACAAGTCAAACAAAGGACCAAAGGGACGAACCTCGTGCTGACGTCATCAGCATGCAGGATTGCCCTCGTGCTGACGTCAGCACGAGACCGGTTGGTTATGGATTAATTAGGCTTATGGGCTTCGATTAAGGCCTAAGCCCACACGAACTAAAACCCTACTAGTATAAATACATGCTAATTTACGCAATTAGTAACGAATTAAAATACTTGAAAGCCGGATTGTTGCTCGTGTGACCTCCTACACGAACTAGCACTTCGTGTGTGACCTTAGGTTGATTAATTACTGATTAATTGACGAAAGGCAGTAGCAATCTAGTTATCTCAAGAGGATTCCGCACTCTTGACATAACGAATCACGTCTTATTTATGATCCATTCAACGGTAGGGACTTACAAGTGGTATCAGAGCCCTAAGGTTGATTACCAGAAGGTGTAAGATCGTGTGATTAGCTATTGATTGAAAAATCAATTCGAAATTCGAGTTTTTCATCAAATTCGTAATCGTCTTCGCGCGACCTCGTGCTTACGTCAGCACGAGGTGATCTTCGTGATCAGATTCGTGACAAGTGTCCTTCGTGTCACGTGCTTTTTGTGTGACTTCGTGCCACATCTACACGAACTCGGTGTCTTCGTGTGACTTACTTCGTGCCACATCTGCACGAACTCGAGTGTTACAGTAACAGTTTTGGTTGATTTTCACTTTACGAGACTAAAAAATGACTACTGTACCTGCTGCCGGAAACTCTCCTAATGCCACACTTATCAATCAACTTATCATGCACGATCATGAGGTTGGTCGTGGAAACACACCTCCAAAGCTTTTCCGTATGGAGAATTATTGGATGTGGAAAAGACGATTTGAAGATTATGTGCGTCTGAATGATATTGATATGTGGGTGGTGATAACTCAAGGTTTTGATTGGCCAACTTATGAGAAAAATGGCGTAATTGGTAGATATACTTATACTGATATGCCAGATGATGAAAAGAAGAAATACGTGGTGGAAGGAAAGGCTCTTTCAACTCTTACTATGGCCTTACCACAAGAAAGTGTACATTTGTTCAAAAAGTACACTACTTCAAAGGATTTGTGGGACGCTCTAGGAAAGTACTGTGAGGGCGATGCTACTTTGAAGAGAAATCGTATTAAACTTCTTAAACGTCAGTATGAAGCCTTTAAAGGACTGAAAGGAGAATCTCTTGATGAGATAATTACTCGATTCAGTCATTTAACTACTGAGTTGTCATATTTTGGGGTTGTATATCCTCAGACTGAGTTAGTAGATAAGTTTTTGGATTCACTACCAAAAATATGGACTGAATATGTTCATCACCTTCAAGATGACAAGGAATACAGTTCATGGGATTTTGAAACAGTAGTCTCCAAACTTAAGAATAGAGAAATGAAGAGAAGAATCAAGGATACTCATGCGGATTTTACTCAAGATCCATCTTTATATCATGCTTCTTCAGTTCATTTAGCAAGTACTAGCTCAGGAACCAATGCATTTCTAAGTGGTGTTGAAGCTACACCAATAGTTGATGCAGATGGAATTGCAGGTTATGTTGCTTATGACAATTCCACAACTAATGTTAAGAGCAATACTCAGTTATATCATTCCATGCCAATGAGTATGAGCTCTGCAGAGGGAAGAATAAATCTCTACTCAGCCTTTTGTTCGGCTCATGAAGCTTATATTGGTGGAAAGGTTACTGATCCTGCATTGATTGATGATGATTACAATCAGATAGATCCTGATGACTTAGAAGAAATGGATCTACAATGGCAGCTTGCAATGTTAACTATTAAAGTCAGAAGAGTTTCTCAGAGAACTGGAAGATTTTTGGGTAATGGCACAAAAGGTTTTGACAAATCCAAGGTGAAATGTTATAATTGCGATGGATTTGGTCATTTTGCAAGAGAGTGTCAACGTCCAAAGAGGACTGATAATACCGTTGCTGGTAGACAAAACTACAATCAAGGCGGTATTACTCCACCCAATTACCAGAAAACTCAAGCAATGATTACTTTTCCTGCTACTCCTCAACAACAAGGTTCTCCTCAGCTTCTGGAGTCCAAGGCTGTTGTTGTTCAAAATCCAGATGGTACTTATCAGTGGGATACACAATCTGAAGATACTTCAAATCATGCATTTTTAGTTGAAATTTATGATGACTATGCGCATGTTGCAAATGAAGTTGCTGAAACAATTGATTATGCTGTATACACTAGTGAAGAGAGAGCATCTGAGATAGTCAAGCAGAATATTAAAAAGGTTGCTGAGATAGTGAGATCTGAGAGTGAATCTATGACAGCTGTTAAAGCTACTGAAGGAAATACTGAGTCATCTAAACCAGTTGATGACGTTGTCGAGAAGAGCATTGAAGATCAGATGAAAGAATTTGTGATACCTGAAGGTATGACAACTGAAGATTTTGTTGCATACATGGCAGACTGCAAGGCTGCAGATCAGAAGGTATCATGTTCTTGCTTTCAATTGTCAATGTTTGCAAAATGGTGTCTGAAATGAAACTTGAGGTGTCTAATCTAAGTGAAATTGTAGCTAACTTAAACACTCAAAATGATATTCTTAAGAAGGAAAGTAATTGTCTAAAGATTCTGATTTATTTCTACAAAAAGATCATCAAAAAGAGATAGAGACTGAATTAGATTTTGATCCTGATGAAGTTGTATACTATATTCTGAAAGACTGTGATACAGTATTCTTTGACAGAGAAGTATCTATAACTAGGATTCAACCTAGATCTAAAATTGATAAAGTCTGGTGTGTAGAAAATAAAGAAGAATGGTTATAAGTTACGCTAAGCGGCATCCAAATGATATAAATGCACAGAACTATGTCAAATTTCTTAGATCCATATCTTATGGTAGTTCTAATAGTTCAAGTCAGGACAATGAACATAGAAAACCATCTCAAAAGTTGAGGAATTTATCACCTCAATCTAGGAGTATCTCACCTAGAGAAGATCGATCTAAGACCCCCAAACGACAGGGACATTCACAAAATGATACAGATTGTATTCATGAAAGTGGTAGTCCGAGTCAATCTCGTACACCTCATAGGAGTAATTCACCTAGGAATAAGCAAGTTCAACAGAATCGATCACCCCCTCATAGAAATGGAAATGTTTCCAAGTTCTATGATCGATTAGAAACTCCTCCTAGGTTTGGTCCACATTCACCTAAGAATTCTCCTCCTAAGACTCGTTTCATTTCGCCATCTAAAAGAAAATCGATGACACCATCGACATCCAAGGCTCCAACTGAGAGCGATGGATATTGGACCGAAATAATTTTGAGAGATGAATTCGGCAAACCTAAACCTCAAAAGGTTTGGGTACCCCTCAGAAATTAACATTAATTTGTGTTCATTGTGCAGGGAGAACCAAGGAAGCCTATCAGTATTTGGTATGTTGACAGTGGATGCTCTCGGCACATGACAGGGGACAAGAAATTGTTGTCCAACTATGTTGATATTAATGGTTCTTATGTTAGTTTCGCTGGTCCCAAGGGCGGCAACATCTCAGGTCAAGGTGATGTTGTCAATGGGAAAATTACATTGGAGAAAGTCAATTATGTGGAACAACTATCTCATAATCTCATGAGTGTTTCTCAGATTTGTGACAAGGGGAATCATGTCCATTTTACTGAGAAGGAAGCACTTATTTTGAAGTCGGATGTTTATTCCTGAAGACTGGATCTTATTGAAAGCTCCTAGGAAGAAAGACATCTATGGCCTTATGTTAGGTGTTGATGATTCAAAGGAGCCAATTTGCTTATTAACGAAAGCAAATGAATCTGAATCTCTGTTATGGCATAGAAGAATGGGACATATTCATTTCCGAAAGATGAATGATATTGTCAAACATGGTTTGGTTGAAGGTGTTCCAATGAAAAGGTTTGAAATGGAAGATAAATGTGTACCTTGTCTGAAGGGTAAACAACAAAAGTCTTCTCATAAACCCAAGAAAGAAAATTCTATTGCCAACCCATTTGAGTTACTTCACATGGATTTATTTGGCCCTGTGAATGTAAGAAGTATAGGTGGGATGTACTACTGTTTGGTGGTTACTGATGATTACTCAAGATTCTCATGGGTATTCTTTCTTCAGATCGATTAAAGACAACCTAGTTTTGGTCCACATTCGCCTTAGAGTTCTCCTCCTAAGGCTCGTTTCACTTCACCGAATAAAAGAAACTCGGTGACACCATCATCTTCCAAGGCTCCAACTAAGAGAGATGGATATTGGACCGAATTAATTATGAGAGATGAATTCGGCAAACCTAAACCTCAGAAGGTTTGGGTACCCTTCAGAAACTAACTTAATTTGTGTTATTGTGCAGGGAGAACCAAGGAAGCCTATCAGTCTTTGGTATGTTGACAGTGGATGCTCTCGGCACATGACAGGGGACAAGAAATTGTTGTCCAACTATGTAGATATTAATGGTTCTTATGTTAGTTTCGCTGGTCCCAAGGGCGGCAATATCTCAGGCCAAGGTGATGTTTTCAATGGGAAAATTACATTGGAGAAAGTCAATTATGTGGAACAACTATCTCATAATCTCATGAGTGTTTCTCAGATTTGTGACAAGGAATCATGTCCATTTTACTGAGAAAGAAGCACTTATTTTGAAACCGGGATATGTTATTCCTGAAGACTGGATCCTACTGAAAGCTCCTAGGAAGAAAGACATCTATGGCCTTATGTTAGGTGTTGATGATTCGAAGGAGCCAATTTGCTTATTAAGGAAAGCAAATGAATCTGAATCTCTGTTATGGCATAGAAGAATGGGACATATTCATTTCCGAAAGATGAATGATATTGTCAAACATGGTTTGGTTGAAGGTGTTTCGATGAAAAGGTTTGAAATGGAAGACAAATGTGTACCTTGTCTGAAAGGTAAGCAGCAGAAGTCTTCTCATAAACCAAAGCAAGAAAATTCTATTGCCAACCCATTTGAGTTACTTCACATGGATCTTTTTGGCCCTGTGAATGTAAGAAGTATAGGTGGGATGTACTATTGTTTGGTGGTTACTGATGACTACTCGAGATTCTCATGGGTATTCTTTTTTCAATCGAAAGATGAAACTCCACAGATTTTGATAAATTTCTTTGTTGAAACTGAAAATATCTATGGAGTTCGTGTTAAGAGAATCAGGAGTGATAACGGAACTGAATTCAAGAATAAAACGTTGGAAGTCTTCTGTATGTCCAAGGGAATCCAACATCAATTCAGTGCACCGTATAAACCACAACAAAATGGAGTTGCTGAAAGAAAGAATAGGACTCTAATCGAAACAGCCAGAACAATGCTTGCTGATTCAGGGCTTCCTACTATGTTTTGGGCAGAAGCAGTGAATACAGCATGTCATATTTTAAATCGGGTTTTGGTAGTTAAGCGTCATAATAAGACATGTTATGAGCTTCTACATAAGAAGAAACCAAATTTACAGAATGTCGAACCATTTGGTGTTCCGTGTACCTTCTTGAAATATCTTCCTCAGTCAAAGTTTGATCCAAAGTTGAAGAGGGATTTTTCATGGGTTATAAACCAGGTACTTCAATTCGAAGGGTTTACAATAAACAGACCGGCAAAGTTGACTTAGGTACAAATGTCAAGATTGTCAGTCATAAACCTGCTATTCATTCTGGAACTGGCAAGAACTTCGATTATGAAAATGTGTTTAGTTCATTACACGGTCCTGCTTCTTATTCAGGTCCTGACAAAGTTGATGATGTGATCATTTTAAGAGATCATATGGATTATACTCCTACATCTCCTCCTGCTCAAAATGTTGATACTACTCCAACCAAAGTTCAGTCTACTACTGTTATTGGTGAAAGTAGTAAGAACAATGATAAGACATCAGATTTAGATGTTAATGAACCCGAGAACACTACTCCAACTACTCCTTCAAAGGTTCCATTGCCTGATGATGATCCTATTTCTGAAGAATCGGAAGATGATTTTAGTTCTCCAGAATTTCAAATTCGTTCGAATTTAGGAGATAATCTAAATGTTGATTCGGTTCCTCAATATCGAATAAATAAGGATCATCCTGTAGAAAATATTCTTGGTGATGCTTCAGAGCCTGTTCGAACTAGAAATCAGTTAAATTAGGAGATGACTAGTTTATTTTGTGAAGTGAAGGATTCAGGACTAATAACTGAGTGTTTGTATTCTGTTTCATTTCACAAGAAGAACCTAAGAATGTTAAGGCTGCACTTCAAGATCCTTTTTGGGTTGAGGCTATGCAAGAAGAATTAGCTCAATTTGAAAAACTTGGAGTATGGGAGTTAGTAGATGTGCCTAGAGGTAAAGAACCGATTGGAACTCGTTGGGTATTCAAATGCAAACGAGATGACAAAGGGATCGTTACAAGGAATAAGGCACGTTTAGTTGTTCAGGGGTTTGCACAACGAGAAGGATATGACTATAACGAAACTTTTGCGCCAGTTGCCCGGATTGAAGCTATAAGGTTATTTTTAGCCTATGCAAGCTTTAAAGGTATAAAGGTGTATCAATTAGACGTTAAGAGTGCCTTCTTGTATGGTGAAGTTAAAGAGGAAGTTTATGTTTTTCAACCACCGGGGTTTAAAGATCCTAATTATCCAAGACGAGCATATCGACTTGATAAGGCTCTTTATGGATTGCATCAAGCACCCAGAGTGTGGTATGAAAAATTGTCGACACATTTGTTGACAAATGGTTTTACAAGAGGATCGATAGACAGCACATTGTTTATCAAATGGCGGAAGCGAGATTATTTGATTGTACAAGTTTACGTTGATGATATCATTTTTGGTTCATCTAATGTAAAGATGTGCAAGAATTTGAAATGAGCATGAAAAAGCAGTTTGAAATGAGTGCTATGGGGGAACTACAATTCTTCCTCGGACTGCAGGTTGATCAAAGGAAAGATGGATTTTTCATTCACCAGTCTAAGTATGTTGATGACATCTTGGAGAGGTTTCAAAGTTCGCTACATGGGTCTCATAGAAAATCACGGGTTCCTTAATACAAAGAAATGCAAAAGCATATGATAAGTGAAATCGCAAGATACTGAATTCCCCCAAATGAAATAAATCTAAAAAGTGTCTCATGGTTTGTTCAAGGAAGTTTTTGGATATATATTGAATATTTGTTATTTTAGTGCTTGTGTCGATTACGGGAGTATATCTGAATGTGGGTCACATAAGTTCGCAAACTAAAATGTGGCATGAGTAACTTACTAGGTTACATGGTGACTGTCCTTGGCTTAAGTAATACGAAAGTGCCACAACCAAAGGAAACTGGAAGTACCGAGTGTTTAAGAGGACAAACATACCGGTAATCGTTGTTGGGTCACTGTTCATAACTAATAATAAGAGAATTATTTCTCACCCGCAGGCTTATGTAATTGCTAATCTGATCTAATCCGTAGAAACTTAGAATCTCTTGTACATAAATAAAGTAGTTTAGATTTTATTTTATTTTATTTTATTTTATTTTATTTTATTTTACTTTTTACTTTATTTTAGTGTCAGTTTGTAGTGTCAAACTAGTTCTTATTGCACGAGAGATTTGATAAGCATCTGATGATTCCATAGGAAGTTATATGATCCTTAGTGGATTGTATGAGTCTTGTTGCTTATGGTATATGTGTTTAAAAGATGGATTTTCTAATATAGAGACATAAGTTGTTTAAGGTTAGAAAATGTTTTTGTTTTGATACTGAAACTTATTCAAAAACAGGGTTGGATTGTCAAATTTCAATTTATTTTTGAAATTTCAATTGGTTTTGGTCGATAAGTATGCTTGACAAAGATTTGACTTGACTTAGATCTTGATTTGATTGCTAGGTTAAGATTTTGGTTGTTTTTGCATGCTTATGCTATTTGTTGATTTTGATGCATTGATGAAGTTTGTTAAGTGTGCAGGTTTCAGATAACAAATTTCATTCTTTCAGAAAATGACATCAAATGAAATAATCAGCCCTCGGAATTGCATTGCAACGGACATTAAGTCATGCATGAAATGTGCTACAAGGATAAATAACCTTGTAATAACCTAGAACTTGGTGTAATAGGTTAAATTCTGAGAATCAAGACTTCAACCTAAGACTTAGGGTGATAGGTTGATGGTATGATAAAATTGATGAATTTTTGATGCATTATACATTGAATTTGTTTCTATGTAAGTTTGCATATGTTTAAGTTAAGCATCAATGGAGAAATGATCGATTTTATGTCAAGATTATAATGTAAGATTATGTTTATACATTATTTTGATGACAAGATTAGTACGGATGATGTACGGTAAGATTACATTTTCGAGTAGATACAAGTTTCAGGTAACAAGTATCTACAGGTTTATGTTTTCTGGAATTTTTGTAATTTTTTTCTGTATTACTTTTCTGGAAAAATTTACAAATTTTGGTTAAGTGTGCAGCTCGTGGGAATTAAATTTAGAAAATTCACCACGTGCTGACGTCAGCATGCTCGCACTGACGTCAGCAAGCCCACGAAGGGGATCTTCGGCCCGGCCCAAGTATATGTGGATATAAATACGGGTTTTAACCTTCATTAATTACTTTTAATCGAAATTAAACCCTAAAATATTACCACACGGAGAGCCCTCTTCGCGTGAACTATTCATCCGATCACTAATTCGATATTTTAATCTCTTATTTGTGTTTTTCATCCAGATTTGTTGGTATATTCTCAATCTAGGATAGATTAATGATGCTTTGACTTCGAAAATCATTGAATTTAAGTTGTTATAATGCCCGATCTTTGATTTTTTTTCCCGCGTGAACAGTAACTAGGACGAAGTGACTTTTTGATCTTAAATTTCTGATGATTTGGACTAAAATTAGACTTAAAATTGGATTAAGTGATGTTATTACACCTTAGATCTAACAAAAGTTTGAATTTACAAGTGCAAAATCAAGATTAATTAAAGTTTTTATGTCACGGTCACTATTCACATGAAGAACACGAATCACTTCGTGTTCATAGAATCGATGTTGAATTCGATTTCTGGGCATGAATTTCGTAATAAACAAGTCCAAGTTGATATAATAAGTTGATTTTGATCGATTTATTTATCGAATGGAGATGTTTTTATGAATTTTGAAGATCAGCTCGCGCTGACGTCACACGACGAGGATTCCCCCTCGTGCTGACGTCATCACGAAGCAGATCGTATTTTTGTTGGTTTTTTTTTCTTTTCGTTTTCTTTTTGTTTTGTGCAGGTATGGCAGGACAAGGTGCTAATGCTCGTGTCTTTGTTAAGGAGCATAATGCTGCTATTGATATCAGCATTACTCAGCAAGGATGCACGACAGAGTTTCACGATGTTCTACATTATCTCGCACGCTCGCGTATTCGATTTGCTCTTACCGAGAACCCTCCATTGATCAGAGACTATATTACTCAGTTCTGGAATTCAGCCAGACAAGTGCAGATGGGTGAACATACTGTTATTCGCACTACTGTTCAGGGACGTAATATTCAGTTTTCTGCTGGAGAGTTAAGGACGATTTTAGATCTTGGTAGTGATGAGTTAGAGCAAGGTCCTGCAGAGTATGAAGAAAGTTTCTGTGACGGTGCTCTAAGACGTATGGGATATGCTGGTTTGATTAAGCATCCTTATCCCAAATCTAGTTTGAGAGGCAAATGGAGATTGCTTGCCTACTACTTGTTGAGATCTATTAGTCATCGTAGTGCCGGTTATGATCAAGATGAATATGCAGTCGGCTTCTCAGCTTGTTGCCCTTGTATTGAACAAGCCTTACAGCTTTTCTCAGTACATTTATGACAGTTTTGTTAGACAATTGAGAGCATTTGGGAACGAGAAGAAGTTCTTTCTTTTTCCGAGATTTGTCATGATTATTATCAGACATAAGGCAGCTGTTTTACCATTCGTTGGTGATACGTTCAATTTAGGTCGTCTTACTCACAGAGTGTTCAACGATATGATGTCACACTCTGCTGGTAATAATGTTCCAGCAAATGTTGATAATCCACCATTGTTTGGACATTTGATTAATCCAGACTATGTTGCTCCAAGACAAGGTTGGGAAGATGAAGAACCTGTTGCTGCTGCTGCTGATGATGCTCAAGATCAAGATGATCCTCAAGTAGAGAGAGCTGATCAGTTTGAGGGATTGAATGAAGTTCCTTTATTTACTGATGTTCCGGAAGATGATTCAGAGATGGATGCTCTAGAGGAGGATATTGATGATCCGGCAAATCTTGTGATGCCGACTACTTGGGTTTCTATTTCTACCTCTGCTCCAGTAGATGTTGTTGGTCCTTCTGAACCACATGTTGTTGCTGTTAATGCTGATGATGGTTCAGAAACTGAAAATGATAATGCAGATAGGCCACTGAAGAGAAGAAGAAGACAAGGGAAAGGGATTGACGCTGTTGAGAAGATTAAAACCCTTCAGCGACCTCAGTCAGAGATTGATAGGGAGTTTGTTGAGTATCAGACTGTTATGGAGATGTCTCATACACCCGGATCAGTTGATACACCATCAGTTGCTGCCTTGAGAGCTTCTGTTACTGAAGTTCCAGTTTTGGTGTCTTCTACTTCTGTTGGTATTTTTGTTAGAGAGAAAAGGCCGAGAACCAAGTTCACGATTTGTTTAGATGGTTCTCATGCTAGAGTTGTCACTGAGGCTACAACTGTTACGACTACTAGAGCTCCAGAGTCGTCAGTTCGTCAGGAGCCAGAGCCGATAGTTCCTGCTCCTAGGCCTCGTTCTACTCCTATTCAGGCGTTAGTTCCTGTTGCTACAGCTATGGATCGTCTGTTGTTACCATTGCAAAGACCGCAGATGCCTCCATCAGGAACTTTTCATGCTCGTATGCCTTCATTTGAGACTACGATGCCACCGCCTGCTTCTACATCGCACATTGCTTCTACTTCAGATTCAGCTTTGCCAGTACACGTTCAGCTGAGTCGTATTGTTTCAGAGAAGAAGTTGTTAGAGATGCGAGTTACAGCGTTGGAGAAACAGTTGAATCTCCAAGCTGTTAAACATCAGGAAGACATGGACATTATGACTGCTCTTGTTCATTCTCTTGGTGATAGATTTGACCGATTCTTGTCTCAAGGGGGAGATAAAGATGGTTGTAAGGATGATGAGCTTGCTAAGAAGAAAAGAGATGATGATCATGAAGATCAAGATCCAGCTCAAGATCCAAATCGAAGCCAACCAAAAGATGGTGAGACAGAGAATCAAGGTCAAGGTCAAGGTCAAGATACTGATGTTGATGCTGTTAATGTGACTGATTTAGAGACTGCAGATGTTCAGGGGGAGTCGCCAAGACAGAGAGTGTCAGAGATTGCTGGTACAGCTGGTGCTAGTACATATGGGATTGAGAAAGATAAAGGCAAAGTTGTGATGGCTGCTGCTCCAGATGCAGATCCTGATGATCCAGACAACTCAGAAGATGATGAAGATTCCAATTCAGGTAACTCCAATTCTAGTAAACGTCCTGATTATCATAATCCACGGAGTGTGAAATCAGAAGAAGATAGAATAGAATGGGAGATTGCAGAGAAATTTGGGAATGATCCTCATAATCGAGTTGAGGCAGAAGCTAAAGTATGGGAAAGTCATAACTTTGAGGTTGATCAGGCCAATATTGATCTTGATAGTGATCAATGGTCAGATACAGATCGTCATAAGAAAGAGAGAAAATGATTAATGATTTAAATCGTTTACTGTTTGTCTCTGGTTCTAGTTCTGATGATCCTGAAGACTCAGATTATCAACCTTAATGTTATTATTTTTGTTAGTTATAATAGATAAAGATTATAAGATAAATATTGATGTAATAGTTACATTATATTTATGGTATAATATTATTTATTTTATCCTGTTTTATGTATTTATACTTGTTTTTATGTCTTGACTTATATATTTTATGTTCTTTTATCTTTGTGTGTTTGAATTTTTAAATTGCAGATGAGATCCAAATAGGTGCATTGGACGATATTGATCATGTTGATGATGACTTAGATAGTATCATTGATGAAGATCTGGAAGAAGGAGAATTTGTTTCTGAAGCTGATAGACAAAGGTTGATGGAAGAACCTTATGATTTCAATCGTGTCTTTAATGAAGATAGAGACGTTCCGGTTGAACCAATAGCTGAAGAGGAACATTTCAGACTTAATCCGGTCAGAGAAAGTCCAAATGATCCAAGAAATGTTGCAAAGTTAAGATTCAAAGTGTTTGCAAAGTTAGTGCATGAAGAACATGAATATATTGTTGATTTAGGCTGGAAGATAAATGCTACGCGAGAGTTTAATATTAGAAATTTTAATATACCTCCGGCGGAGCAAGACCCTCAGTTTTGTATAAATAGATGGGTTCCAGCTTATAGAGGACGTACTGGTATGCCAATGGGTGGATTTAATAAGCCATCGATGTTTTGGGAGTTCATCTCAGACAAGGACGCACCTACTTATTTCTCAGTGATACAGAGTTGGTTCTATGATCATAGAATTAAGATATTTGTTATCAAGAGAAAAGAAGGTTGCCAGTATATGTCAATCAGTGCAAGACATTTCCAAAGTCTTAGTGAATCTGATTTGATAGATTTAGGAAGGAGATGGTTCGTTAATCATCAGAAGAATGGAAATGCTGATTATTATTGGCAGAGATTCCAAAGAGAAAGAATTTGGCATTTTAGTGAAAGAGGTTTGAAGCCTGAAGATAGGTTGATTAAACCTAGGCCAATGAAGAAGATTACAAAACCAGATGGCACAGTTCATTTTGTTCAAAGAAAGATTGAATGTGTTAAAGAAGTTCATGCTATCAAATGGGATCAAGATTTGCTGACAAACATGACTTATTGGCAGATAGATATCAAGTCAGGCGAAGCACAGATGTTTGTTGATGATTCAAAGGAACAGATGTTGCTACGCATGTATGATCCAATGCAAGTTGTCAATTTGTCAAGAGGTGATCAAAGAAGATTGATTGAGACACCTTGTACAGCAGTAAGATTTTGGAGAACAGAAGTTAGACGCTATCAGAATATTCTTGGTTTTTGTTTGGCCGAGAAGATTCATGCAAATAGCATAAGACTTTTGTTTGATGGTCGAGTTTCAAGTTCAAGATTAAAGAACTTGTTAAAGAAATCTAGTCGCTAATGTCAAGGGGAGTCTGTAGATGCAGATGTGTGTGACAGTAGCAACGTAGATTTGATTGACGTTTTTGTTCTTAGGAATATCTATGTAATCGTTTAAATAATAAGTCGCATACGTGGTCGCTTGAGTGGATCCTTGCGGCATAGTTACGTGGGACTAGTATTTCCGGGTGGAGTGACTAAACACCGATGTTAAAAGCATAACGGAATACTATGGAAATGGCATTGCCTTTCCTAGAAGATAAAACGTGGGAAATCATGCTAGTAGTAATGCTAGTGCGTAAGATATGAGACGTGAGATTAAGTTGATTAAGATAATTATAAGAATATGTGAGAAAGATGTACATGTAATTTAAGACGTGGAATTACAATATGACATGAGATTAAGTAAGATATGTTGTGACGTATGATTAACGATGATAGGCATAATTAGGGGTATATTCTCTACATGTGCTAAACTTATATGATTGATATGTTTATGTGTGATATGTAAGACGTGAGATGTTCTTTGAGTTGTAAGTATATGTTGAAATGAAATGTAATGCTATGGGATGTGGAAATAAGTAAAGATGGGATTATCTTACGATGTTTGTGGATGATATGTAATGTGATATGTTTTGATATATAAAATACGAAAAAGTTTTATGAAAGTAAAAAGAAGAACGTTTTGTTAAAATGTGTGTATCTTACTTAGCTAATTTATTAGCTAACACTTGCTTAAAATACAACAAGTCTAATAAGCACAAGTCTAATAAACACTAGATTGGACTAGTATTACTTGAATATAAATGCAAGTATATAAACAAAGTAATACAGGACTTAAAGTAAAGGTGGAACACAATGTAATTTTTCAAGTGTACTTTATTTATGATGTTAAATAAAATACAAGGTTGTGCGGAATCAAGATAATACAAATATGTAAGTATCCTAACAACCTATGAATTACAAATGATCTATATTTGCCAAATAAACTCTTTAGATCGAGATACTTAAAGTTGTGAAGTATCCCTGTTACGATCGAGAGTATTTAGACAAATTCACCTTAATTGCTAAAAAGTAATTTTAACAAGGAAATGACTTTGTATTTATAGGCAAACAAATTCACCAGTGAATTTGTGCCGTACAAATATGGTTGCATGCATTTAATGAACCGACAAGGTCATTAAATGCATTGGTTAAAGTACAAGGATAAAGTCACATCAATATGACTTTATTCTTTTAACCAACCACCTTTACACACGTAAGTACTTTAGTAAAGAACAAGTGGAATGTCCTTTGAAAAGTGTGTAAAGGCAAAAAGTCAATACCTCGTAATCAGTGTTCAGACTTGTAAGGTCTAGAATACTGACAAACCTCCAGTCGTAGATCTGGTAAGACTTCCAGTGGACTCCGCCATTTATCAGTCTTCTTTATTCTAACTTCAGTCTTTGACTTCAGTGAGAATGTCTTCGGTAGAATAGATCTGGACTGGGGTGAAGTCCAGTGAGCTAATCTGGAGGATTCCAGATTTCCTATACAAGTATTTTGCTCACTGGTCTTCCATTATTTCTGAACAAATCTTCAGTGTCGCTCCAGTCGTAGATCTGGTAAGACTTCCAGTGGACTCCGCCATTTATCAGTCTTCTTTATTCTAACTTCAGTCTTTGACTTCAGTGAGAATGTCTTCGGTAGAATAGATCTGGACTGGGGTGAAGTCCAGTGAGCTAATCTGGAGGATTCCAGATTTCCTATACAAGTATTTTGCTCACTGGTCTTCCATTATTTCTGAACAAATCTTCAGTGTCGCTCCAGTCGTTAAGTCTGGAGTAGGTCCAGTAAATATGGACCTAACAAATTCCCCCTATTTGTTTAGAAATAATGCAAGGTTTTTCAAGCTTATATCTATACAATTTTGTATGCTTGAAAAACACTTGTTTTGACTTAGTCTAAAAATTTAAGTTATTGGAAAACACTTTATAGATCATCAGTGTTTCAGTTTCATCTTTTTGTTCTAACTTAGACTAAATCTGATCACTTACTTTTGTGAAACAAAATATGCAACTATATTTACAGCCATCAACAGAAAATAAGTTACAATTTTGAGAAATAAATACAAGTACAAGTAAATGATAAAAGAGTCAGGCCCTTCTCTTTGAAGTCTGTCCTGGAGCTTCTTCAGTGGCCTTCCTCTTTGGAGATGGAGAGGATGGTACAGACTCTGGTGGTTTCATACCTATTGCAACTTCCATCTGTTGCTTTCTCTTCCAGACCTTCTCAATCCTCTTCAAAAATGCTTTAACATCAGTAGACAAATCAGTCTTCCCCCTGAACGTTAAGGCTATCTCCTTCAGTTCAGTCCATCCAAAAGCTTGGACTGAAGCATTCTTCCTTTCATCAGTAAAGTTACCCTCTCTGGTCAACTTTACTTCAAACCTGCTCATGCCTTCATGATCAGCAAGCTTAATTTCTGCACCTATGATCCTTCTGGCATCAGCCCTGAACTTCAACATATCTTCATATTTGGCTTTTTGCTTTGCCATCTGGATCAAGTATTTAGTTTCCCTGGATACCTTCTCTTGTTCCAAGGCAGTCTGGATTTCTTCATGATTTATTCTTTGTGAAGTATCCAAGGGAATGAAAGTGCTCAGATCTGCATCTCTGATTTCCTTGATCTGTTTGGCAGTGAGTTTGGGTAAGCCCTTTATCTTCTTTCTGTACTCTATCTCCAGAGCACCAGCATTCTTTCTAATCTTCTTCTGGAGGTTCACCAGTTCCTCCGTCCTTTGTCTGATTAGTTCAACTATACTGACTCCATACGTTACTGCATCATAAGTTTGTTCTTCTTCATAGTACCTTGAGCGAATGTAGACGTCATCCAATGCATCCAGACATTGATGAACTCTGGGATCTTCCTTCATCTTTTTGTATACATCAATATGAATGCCCAACCTGCCAGCATTATAAGAATCCAGAGTCCCCATCTTTGCCATTTCCAATTTGTGAGCCTGAAGTTCATCTTTTTGTCTTTTCTTAAAGATTTCGATCATTATACACTCTTGTTCCAGTCTCATCGAAGTATCATCATCAGCAGTAGGGAGTTCTGATGAACCTTCAGCAGTTTCAATTTCACCTCCAGATATCACATGTTGCTTTCCTTTTACTGACTTCAGAGAAGATGTGATATCTGGGAATTGTTCAAATTGGGGCTCACTGGCATCAGTACCAGCAGCCTGTTCTTCCTGCACAATGGCTTCAGTGCCAAGTGCCTTTTGCGCTTCTTGTGGACTGGCATCAGTACCAGTCACTTCTTCTTGTTGCACAATGGCTTCAGTGCCAAAGGATTTTTCGATAGCTTCACTGACAACCACTTCTTTCTTTTTCTCAACAACCTTTTCTGGAATGGACTCAGTGGCAACAGACTTTTCCCCCTTGGAATGTCCACCAGTTTGAGACTTGTGGCCACTCCATAACTGTTCAAGCATGTATCTGTCTGTAGCACCAAATGTTCTTCCTGCCACTGGAGTTGTGATATTCACAGTCTTCCTTAGCTCAGTCACTTCCTTCTTAATAATTTGAATTTCTGAAGACAAGTGCTTTGGCAATTCATTTTCAATCATTTTTACCACCTGTGGCAACAACCCATCTTGAATGGTTCTAAGAACAGACCCAGAAATCTCTTCAGTGATTTCTTTCAACATACCGTGTCTGAACTTCTTAGCACACTCATCACTAATGCAACTGACAACAGAGTTCTGATCAAGGGTTGGCCTGCTTTCCAAAGTACTGATCCTGGTGGTCAACTTCTGAACCTCATCTGTCAGACCTGCCAGTGGTTGAACAACTTCAGCTTTCACTGCAGTCTGAACAGATTTCACCAATTTTGCCTCTAATCCCTGAACTGCCACATTGATATTTTCAGAATTTTTATTTGTGGCCAGTACCAGTTCATTCATCTTCTCAAACACCAGCTTCTCATTCCCAGCAAACACATTCATTTCTGATGCAAGGTTATTTGATAATAAAGACTTAAAATCAGAAACAACCTGGGATGAAGACTGGAGTGATCTCTCCAGGTCCGCCACCTTACTTAAAAGGCCTTGGACCTCGGCTGAAGATGAAGTGGAGAGACCACTGGGAGGTGCCAATTCAGAAGCCAATCTGGTCACCAAAGGTACTTGTGCCTGGACCTCTTCAGTGGAAACTTCAGATGTTACTACAGTGGAGTCCAGCACACGGTGTTCAGGAAAATTAATTGGAGTTTCAAGTGGTGGTGGTTGATTTTGTGAAATTTGAATTGAGGGTGGATTGAAATATGGAGTGTTTTGTGGAATTGAAAGTGGTGGTGGTGGTGGTGTTTCAGTAATGGATTCTGGTGGTGGTGGCATTTCAGTAGAGATAAGTGGTTGGGTGACTGAAGTAATAACAGAAGTAACCACATTTTCTACTTCATCACCCAGAAAATTCATGTTGACATCAAACATGTTACCTTCAGACATTGGGGAATCTACCTCATCCCAATCTGGAGCCGTCCCAACTGTCTGATCATCTACTTCTCTATTTAAATCTATCTGAGCATCTTGCTCACCAGTCACCTGCTCATCAATCTGGACAACATTTTCTACCTGTTCAACAATCAGAGACCCATCTTCATTCATGATGTCACCTGGATGGCTCGATTCGGCTCTATCTGGATTGACCTGAACTCCAGCCTTTCTAAGACGTCTGGAAGTTCTGGGTCGAGTAACATTTTCAGTCTGCTGAACTTCAGGAGCCACCTGGGTCACTGGTTGTACAATTTCAGTACTGAGGACTCCAGAGGGTCCTTCACCAATCTAGTTCCCTCCTGGAGCCTCTTCCTGCTCATCTGATGATGATGCATCAAGTGCATCATTTCTAAAGTGGTTCAGCATATTTACAGGAATTTCAACCTCACCAGCTCTTGATTTTAATGAGCTCAACTCCCTCAGATACTCACACACTGAAAAGTGGTTTGTATCGTAATCATACTCAGCACCTAGAGCTCTTAAAAATACAAGTGACAGAAAACGAATATGAGGAATATGAGGTTTTCTACCTTTCACCCTTAGACGCTCTACCAGATCATCAAAGAAAATCTGAGCAAAATCCACTCTATATCCGAACCAGAGACAGTAAGCAATCTGGAGTTGCATTTGATTTATCTGGTCCAACCCTCTAGAACTGCCACCCAAACACTCAACAAGGTGAGTGAAGAAGTATCTCCATGAGTCTGATAGCTTGCTCATGTAGATGGTGCCTTTCCTTGATAACTGGCCATGCTCATCCAGTATATCAGTGTGTCCCATCAATCTACACACATCCCTGTAATTAAGACCAGTAGGGAGAGTAATTGCCATCTCATTTTCAGCCAAATAATTTAAATGAAGAATATCTCTAAGAGAGTCGGCAGTGAGAGTAAAGGCCCTGGTGCCTTTTTGCAATGTGTAGTTGATGGATTGAGTGTTTTCAACATACACAGCAGTATACCAAAATTCACATAAATAATCATGATACATTTTACCGGGATTAAGAGTAAGAGCACCATAAAGTGGACAACTAAGGAAAAAGGCATTCAGTCGTCCAATGAGAGAGTTTGGAGCATGAGTGGTGCTAGTGAGTCTAGCCATCCAATTATTCATATTTATTCTGATGGCTTTTGCCTCCAAAGTAATATGAGGTGCCTTTACAACATTGGCAACCGGAGCATATTCAGCAGCGAGCAGATTTTTGGGTGAGTTTGATTGTCTTGGTGCCATTTTGTTTGGTAGATAGATGAAAATGAAGCTTAATTTAGGGTTTTGATAAAGATATGATGAATTAAATATGAGAGAGATTGATGATTGGAAATTGAATGAAAAATGGAGTAAATGAAGGAATTTGAAGAATTTTGGGAGTAAATATGTTCGAAGTAAATGCTAATGAAAGTGAAAGTGGGTATATATAGGAGAGAGAGTGTGGAACTCAAACGGTTAATTTTGAAATTATCAAATATAATTTTGATCGGATTTTGAGATCCGCATTAAGTACATCACATCACACATAAATGTGTGACGGTTTACAACCCACAAACATAACCCAACTTGTACTTTTTGTCTTCCCAAGGTAAAAGTTCCATCATTAGGTTTGAAAAAAATTACATGCCACGTAGGATAATAAGATAAATATCTTTTCAAAAAGTTTGCATACGTGGCACGCACAATGACCAAGTATTAAAAATATTATGACTCATTTCAGTGCATCTGGAGGTTGACTGGACACTCCAGTATCACTAGTGGATTAGGCCAGTGATGCATGCACTGATGGTACACTGGAGGGACATTCCAGTAAAGTACCAACGAAAACCATTTGAAAGAGACTGGTAACCTCAAACATGCACATCAACTAATACAGACAAGTGAGAGGGACACATTTACAAGGAGACAAAAGTTACCTCAAACATGCACTTCAACCTATCTAATTACCAGTGAGAGGGACACATTTACAAAGTACCAGTGATATTTTCCAGAAAATTTTGTCAAGTGAGAAAATAAATTAATAAATTCCCCCTGAAAATAAAACATTTTTAAGGACAAAAATATATCTTTCAGTCTTCCCCCTGGAATGTTGATCCAGAAATCTATTCATGCAGAGATAGTACACAAAGGCGTTCAATATCTAAGCAGTTATAGATTTATAAATCTTTTAAATCAAGGATCCCTGATAGTACACAAAGGCGTTCAATACCAAGGTTCCAGATTTAAGGGTTTAACATTCCCAACTCACCAACAAGATATTCAAAAGTTTTAACATCCAGAGGTTTGGTAAAAATGTCAGCGAGTTGTTTGTCAGTGGGAATAAAATGGAGTTCAATGTTGCCTTTCACAATATTGTGACGAATGAAATGATACCTGAGATCAATGTGCTTCGTTTTTTAGTGCATGACTGGATTGTTCGAGATAGCAATGGCACTGCTATTATCACAAAAGATTGGGGTCTTTGAATACTTAATACCATAATCAATCAACTGGTTCTTCATCCAGAGTATCTGAGCACAACAACTGGCTGCAAACACGTATTCAGCTTCAGCAGTGGACAATGAAACTGAAGTTTGCTTCTTACTGGTCCAGCTGACCAGTTTGCCACCAAGGAAATGACATCCACCAGTAGTGGATTTCCTGTCTATCTTACAACCTGCATGATCTGAATCTGAATAACCCATTAGATCCATGCCTGAGCCTTTGGGATACCAAAGACCCAAACTGGGGACACCCTTAAGGTATTTCAGTATGCGCTTTACAGCAAGCATATGAGATTCTTTTGGATTAGACTGGTATCTGGCACATAAACATGTTGAAAACATAATATATGGTCTACTGGCAGTTAAATACATCAGTGAACCAACCATGCCTCTATAGACAGTGGTGTTCACTGGTTTACCATCTGGATCAGAGTCCAGTGTTAATGGTGCAGAAATTGGAGTGGGTTTAGATGGTGAAAAGTTCATATCATATTTCTTTAAAAGATATCTAACATATTTTTCCTGATTAATAAAAATACCATCTCTGGTCTGTTTAATCTGGAGTCCAAGAAAATATGTTAATTCACCCATTAAACTCATTTCATATTCAGTCGACATTATTTTCGAAAATTTCTTGCACATTTTGTCATCAGTAGACAAAAATAATATCATCAACATAAATTTGTACCATCAGAAGATTACCTTTTTCATGAAGAATAAATAAGGTATTGTCAATTGCACCTCTTTTGAAACCATTTTTCAATAAATGTTTAGTCAGAGTATCATACCAGGCACGTGGGGCTTGTCTGAGACCATAAAGTGCTTTGTCCAGACGATATACCCAATGTGGATGCTTTTCATCAACGAAACCTGGTGGTTGTCTGACATAAACTTCTTCTTCAAGTTTTCCATTCAAGAATGCACTTTTAACGTCTATCTGGTAGACCTTGAATTGATGATGAGCAGCGAATGCTAAAAATATTCTGATCGCTTCAAGTCTAGCCACTGGAGCAAATGATTCATCAAAATCGACATCTGACTGGCAGTACCCTTGTGCTACCAGTCTGGCCTTGTTTCTGATTACGTGGCCATCTTTATCTACATTATTCCTGAAGACCCATCTGGTTCCAATTGGTTCTTTCTTTCCAACTGGGAAAGGAACCAGGTACCAAACCTTGTTCCTTTCAAACTGGTGAAGCTCTTCTTGCATAGCAGTCACCCAGCTTGGATCTTCCATAGCCTCGTCAATCTTCTTTGGTTCTATCAGTGATAAGAAACTAACATATAAGCATTGATTACTGGAGGCTCTTCTGGTCTGAACTCCTCTACTGGAGTTACCTATGATCTGATCGATAGGATGAGCTTTTGTCCATCTGGAGTACTGACCAGGATTGTTACTGACAACAATATCAGTGCAAGAGTTCAATTGAGTCTCCTCTAGTGTTGCTTCAGGAGGAGGATCTTGCCAGACTACTTCAACATCTTCATCTGAGTCATTTAAATCACGATTTGCATCATGAAATTCTTCATTTGAAGGCATTTCTTGAAGTACTGGTTCAGTTTGGAATAATTCATTTGAAGACATTTCTGGTATATTTTCAACTGATACTGATACTGGGGGAGTAGTACGAACATCTGATCTAATAATAATTTCAGAGGGTAGCTTGAAAATAATTGAAGGATAGAATGGAGTACCACTGGAGGGTTTCTTAGTCTGAACAGGTTCCAGATCAGGATGACTGGAAACTTCATCTTCTGAATCTTTATTGTAGTTGATAGGATCAAATTCACATAAGACAATTGGAGTTACTGGGGGAGTATCAAGGGTTGGCTTTTTATTGATTGCAGCATTTGATTCATCAAATGTGACATGAATTGACTCATGGACCTTCTCCAGTCTCTTGTTATAGACTCTGAAGGCCTTGCGAATGGCTGAATAGCCCAAGAAATACCCTTCATCAGCTTGAGTATAGAAACACTGCTCTGAAGGAGAGCTTTCCATATCCATCACGTACACATTCCCTCTTCTGGGAGAAATCAATACTACCTTCCAGTCCTTGTTGAATACAATGCCCTGAGCAATATTGAATAGAACTTGATAGCCATCATCACACAGTTGACTGACACTAATCAGGTTATATTTCAAACCATTCACAAATGCAACTCGTCTGAATTTGACTTGTCCATTGTTCAGAACACCATACCCCTCAGTTTTTCCACAACCATCATTTCCAAAAGTAATGGAGGGTCCATCAGAAATTATGAACTCCTCCAGCAGGGTCTTACATCCGGTCATCGTCCTGCCAGCTGCACTGTCAAGATACCAGATATATTTCTTTCGATCGCCCTGGACATCCACCAGATATATCAGTTAGATTTGGGAACCCATCGACTGATGGGTTCACTGGACCCTCCCTTATAGGTCCCTCGAGGTATCTGGTTGAGTTCACTTTCTTCAACAGTAATCTTAGTTGAAAAGACCACTGGGGTTGATAGTTTTGAAACCTTTTTCTTTTTCTCAACTGGAGAAATATATTTATCTTTCTTTGAAAAAGGTTTGGTATTTTGTCTAGGGCCAGATGAAGTACCCTCAATAAAGTTTAATCTTGCATTAAAACTTTGAAATTGACGAGTCAGTAATTGAAACTGGCTCTCTAACCTTAACAAAATACTTTCATCAGATGACACCTGAGCCTTTCCAGTTGACTGGACTTTAGGCTTAGGTAGGGAGCTGGTCTTCTTCTTTTGAACCTGGGGTTCTTTAGAAGCAGTCTGAGGCAAAGGTTTATTCCGATTACTTCTTAACTGACACACCTTTCGCTTATACTTGAGCTCAATTTGCTTGATAAGACTGATGATTTCAGCAGCAGCTTCATTTTTCGACCTGAGAAAGATAACCCAACAATATCTGGAGAATTCATCTACGATCACCAGGGTGTATCTTTTACCAGCACGAGTCTGAACATTTACTGGACCAAAGAGATCCATATGAAGCATGTGAAGTGGTTCAGATATGCTGAAATTCTGTCTGGTCTTGAAACTGGTACGTTTCTGCTTACCCATCTCACATCCTGGACATGGCATTTCCTTTTTGAAGGAAACTAAAGGTATCCCATCTGCCAATTGTTTTCTAGACAACTTATTAATATTTTTGAAATTTAAATGGGATAACCTTTTATGCCATAACCAGTTTGTGTCTTCATCAGCTTGAGTATAGAAACACTGCTCTGAAGGAGAGCTTTCCATATCCATCACGTACACATTCCCTCTTCTGGGAGAAATCAATACTACCTTCCAGTCCTTGTTGAATACAATGCCCTGAGCAATATTGAATAGAACTTGATAGCCATCATCACACAGTTGACTGACACTAATCAGGTTATATTTCAAACCATTCACAAATGCAACTCGTCTGAATTTGACTTGTCCATTGTTCAGAACACCATACCCCTCAGTTTTTCCACAACCATCATTTCCAAAAGTAATGGAGGGTCCATCAGAAATTATGAACTCCTCCAGCAGGGTCTTACATCCGGTCATCGTCCTGCCAGCTGCACTGTCAAGATACCAGATATATTTCTTTCGATCGCCCTGGACATCCACCAGATATATCAGTTAGATTTGGGAACCCATCGACTGATGGGTTCACTGGACCCTCCCTTATAGGTCCCTCGAGGTATCTGGTTGAGTTCACTTTCTTCAACAGTAATCTTAGTTGAAAAGACCACTGGGGTTGATAGTTTTGAAACCTTTTTCTTTTTCTCAACTGGAGAAATATATTTATCTTTCTTTGAAAAAGGTTTGGTATTTTGTCTAGGGCCAGATGAAGTACCCTCAATAAAGTTTAATCTTGCATTAAAACTTTGAAATTGACGAGTCAGTAATTGAAACTGGCTCTCTAACCTTAACAAAATACTTTCATCAGATGACACCTGAGCCTTTCCAGTTGACTGGACTTTAGGCTTAGGTAGGGAACTGGTCTTCTTCTTTTGAACCTGGGGTTCTTTAGAAGCAGTCTGAGGCAAAGGTTTATTCCGATTAACCTTCTTAACTGGAGCAGTCATCTGGAATGCTCCAGTCTTAACCTCTGGGGATTGAACTGGGAAAATATTGGCCTTAGGAGTTACAGGCTCATCATAAATGGTAATGGGCCTGAATCCCTCTGGTAAACGATCAATTGGTATTAATGATGCAACATGAGTATTTCCATCTAAATAAGCACGTTTTTGAGTGGGAAATTGATTTACTCCAGCATCATATGGCTTTCTGGTTTCAAGCCATGATTTAATAACCAGTTTTTCTTTCTCTAAAATGACTTCAAGATCTTGTTTTTCTTGAATCAGTTGTTCAGTTACCAAAACTTGGGCTTGAAATGCCAGTTCAATATCTTGAAGTTCCTTTAATTTTGATTTTAAAACTGTAATTTCAGAAAAATCTGTTTCTAGACCATTTACACAGTCAGATCTAACAGTTTCAACAAATATTAAATCAGAATTAAGAGCTTCAGCAATGTCCAATTTTAGTTCTTGGTCAGTTTCCACATCATAATCACTAACCTTTTTGATAACAATGTCCCCTGTGAGTCCCAAATATATAGATGAATAACAACCCGACTGGCAAGTACAACTGATCTTGATGGACAAGTTCAGTTTACGATCCAGATATGGATAACAAGAAACAATTGACTAGATATAAAATGCAAGAACAAATGGCAGAAACTATATAAGGATATATATAAATATAATCAAGTATGTAGCATTGAGACACGTTGTTTTCTTTTCAATGTATTTGATTTATTGATGTATAAACAAATACAAGGATTGTTGCGGAACAAAGATAAACACCCAAGTGTAAGTATCTAAACAATCCTGAAATATAAGTGATCTAATTAACTTGGAAATACTCGTAAGTTTACTTAGAGTATATCTCACAAGTTGCAATGCTAAAGTTTCAAGCACTTTGCAAGTTGTGAGAAGACTTTGTATTTATAGACCAAGTCCATGATGATGTGGACAAGATCGTACAAATGTGGTTGTGAGCATTTAAGGAATTAAACCATAATTCCTTACATGCTGCACTTGGAAGAGTATATAAGTCACTTGATGTGACTTATAGTACTAGGTTCCAAGCCTATACTTTGTACCTTTTGTTAATAGATAAATCTATTAACCGGATAAAGGTCTAAAGTAAAAGTCTTCCTCGTAATCAGTGTAAAGTGTTGTAAATACTTTACACTGAGATGCTTCAGTCTTGATCTGGTAGAATCACTCTTTGCTCGCTTCTGAGATGATTCTCTTCTTCATACTTCAGTCTTTGACTTCAGAATGAATGCTTCAGATTTATCTCGATCTGAACTGAAGTGAAGCTTCAGTGAAGGAATTCTGAGACATCTCAGAATTCTGTACGGACGTCTTCACTAAACTTCAAGCTATTTCTGAACAAATTATACTTGGTCGATTTTTGACCTAACAAATTCCCCCTATTTGTTCTGAAATAGTGCATGCATCTCAGACTTCTATCTATACATGTTTGTAAGTCTGAAATGCAAGTTTTTGTTTAAGTTGTAAAAATTTTCTTAAGTACATCTTATAGATCATTGATGTCTCAGAATTTTACTTGTGGTTATTCTAACTTAAACTTATCATCTACTTATTTGTTACAAGTTGCAACATATATATACAAACTGAAATGAAAGTTACAAATGTAAATTCTTTACAAGTACATGATAATCTGAAAAGAAAACTACTTCTTGGCAGGCCTTGAACCAGAAGGAGCCTCAGTAGGTTTTCTCTTCAGTGGAGAATGATCCTTTCTGCCAAACAATCTGCTTTCAATTTCCACCTTGGCTTGCATCTTTTGTTGTATTCTTGCTAACCATGCACCAGTCAAGGCAGATTTTGGCTTCCCTTTCAGAACCTGGATCATCTCCCTATGCTCAGAAATCCCAAACTCGTGCACTGAAACCTGATGGTATTCTTCAGCTGCCCTTCCTTCTCTTTTAACAACCAAGTCAAAAAGCTTCAATCCATCAGCTTTTGCTATTTCCATATCAACTATCTTGGCTGGATGAGATCGATGCTTCATGTAATGCTCATATTGATCCCTTTCATGTTTTCTTTGAATTTCAACAGCATCATCAGACATTGGTTTGAAGGTAGAGAGATCAGCATCACGAACACTCTTCCTTGATGATCTAGGTCCAGTCACTTTGGGTTTAGAGGCTGGTCTGAGCAACTCTTTCTCAGCATTCTGAACTTCGGCCAGAATTTCCTTCCTTTTTATCGCCATTTCTTTTTCCCTATTTTTCTTTAAGTCTTCAATGGACAACTTAAAGGTCAGACTTTCCAACTTTTGTTCCAGAGGAGAGTAGTTCATCCCACACTCATATTCCAGCATATCAACTATAGCCTTTTGCACTCTTGGGTCATTTTTGATTTTCTGATATCTTTCCAATGACAACCCAAGAGCTGCAGCATCAATGTGATCAAGGGTCCCCATCTTTAGATGTTGTTCCCTTTCTCTTTCTTTGTTCTCCCTCCACATAATGAATTGGTTAGAAACCTGCTTCTGCAATGTTTCCAACTTCTTACTATCAGCTTCAAGATTATGTAAGGGATAACCTTGCTCGTCTATATTTTCACCAACAACCATTCCATAACCCTTATCACTTTTCTTTGGTTCTTCTTCTTGAACCTTGCCTTTGCCCTTATCCTTTCTCTGAAGTTGTTCCCCCTGAACTGAGGCACTACCAGAAGGTACCTCAGTTTGCTTCTTGGTTGCTTGAATTATCTCTTGAGTACTAGCGAGCAAACCAATAGGCACACCACTTCCCCCTTTGGGAATCTCTGAAGGCAATCGAGCATAAAGGTCAATTGTAGATTTAATTGCCTTCAGTGGTTCCCAACTCTGTTGTTCTAGGCACTCACAAATACCTTTTGCCATAGTAGCAAACTGAGCCTTTAGTCTGAATGAAGAGCTAAGGTTCAGTGCTTCTTTATCTTTTAAGTCCTTCAACATTTTTCTGTCTTCTTCAGTGAAGGAAGCAGGGGGAGGAGGAGGGGCGTTTGCGAGGATGGGGGCTGGCTCAGAATCAGATAGATTTGCCTCCAATAGTTCCTCGTCAAACTCAAAGTCAGCAAGAGAATCAAGATTCTCCTGAGGTAGCTCATCGTCATCCCAGAAAGCATTCACTTTTACGATCTGGTCAGATATGCCCTGGTTTGGGTCACTAGTACCCTCACCAGATTCTGGTTCAACATCGTCACCAGATTCAACGATTTGTACAAAAGTAGGTACACTAACGGGTCCCACATTCTTTTGTGGCCCACTTAGTGACCTTTCTGGACCAGCTAGTGTGGCTGAAACAGTTTTAGTAAATACCTGAAGCATAGCAGAGGAGAGTTCAGGCTCATCTTCAGTAATGGTTGCCTTTGAGAAATCTCTGCCATATTCAGGTACAGAAGCTTCAGGTCCAGCTTGGTTATAAGCTTCTCCAAGGATGTCCATAAAACACAAGCTTAAAAACCTTGGGAAAGCAACATGCAGACTTCTCTTTCCTTTTAACTTTGTAATCAACTGAGCAAAGAGAATCTCAGCGAAATCTGCTTGCATCCCATTCCAAATGTAATACCCCATCTCAACTTGGGGTAATGAAAGTTGGTCCAACCCTCCATGGTTGCCACCAAGACTCTCCACAATCTGGGTCCAGAAGAACCTCCAGCAAATGCCAAAACCAGACATGAAAATGTGTCCAGAGGTCTTCAAAGTACCATCAGCATCCTCCATATCACCATGACCAGTGGCGACTAGAACCTCCCTGAAATTGACTCCTTTGAGTCTTCTAGCAAACACCTGGGGAGGTTCGAGGTAGTTCAGATGAAGGGAATTTCTGAACCCCTCAAGAGTGATGACACACTTCTTGGTGCCCTCATTTAGAGTGAAGGAGATGGATTGTTCATCCTTATTCACCACAGCAGTGTACCAGAATTCAAGCAAGTATCGATGATACAATGCTTGAGGATTTGCAGTCAACGCATAATGGAAAGGGGACTGCTCCCAAAAATTGTTGATTTTTCCCATTAAGGTTTCGGACTTCACATTTAATTGAGCCAAAAAGTTGCTCATATTGAATCGGATTTGAGAAGGTGTGAAGTTCTTTGGCCATGTGGCAGATGTTTTCACATCACTCGATGGAGTATATTCAATATTTATGAGTGATTTGTGTGAAGAAGAAGATGATGATTTAGACATTTTAAGATTTGAAAAATGAAAGTTGGTCCAACCCTCCATGGTTGCCACCAAGACTCTCCACAATCTGGGTCCAGAAGAACCTCCAGCAAATGCCAAAACCAGACATGAAAATGTGTCCAGAGGTCTTCAAAGTACCATCAGCATCCTCCATATCACCATGACCAGTGGCGACTAGAACCTCCCTGAAATTGACTCCTTTGAGTCTTCTAGCAAACACCTGGGGAGGTTCGAGGTAGTTCAGATGAAGGGAATTTCTGAACCCCTCAAGAGTGATGACACACTTCTTGGTGCCCTCATTTAGAGTGAAGGAGATGGATTGTTCATCCTTATTCACCACAGCAGTGTACCAGAATTCAAGCAAGTATCGATGATACAATGCTTGAGGATTTGCAGTCAACGCATAATGGAAAGGGGACTGCTCCCAAAAATTGTTGATTTTTCCCATTAAGGTTTCGGACTTCACATTTAATTGAGCCAAAAAGTTGCTCATATTGAATCGGATTTGAGAAGGTGTGAAGTTCTTTGGCCATGTGGCAGATGTTTTCACATCACTCGATGGAGTATATTCAAAATTTATGAGTGATTTGTGTGAAGAAGAAGATGATGATTTAGACATTTTAAGATTTGAAAAAAAAAAAGTGAAAGGAATATGAAGAGTTAAGGAATTTTTGAGAGTAAATATGAGAGAGATTGATGATTGGGAAGTAAATGAAAAACGAAGTAAATGAAAGAATGAGAAGGAATTGTGAATTTAAAGATGGAATATAAAGTGAAATTAAAAACGAAGGATTTGAGAGTGAAAAAGAGAGTAAGGATGAAGAAGTAAATGAAAAAGAGAGAATTGATGATTGGAAAGTAAATGAAAAACGAAGTAAATGAAAAACGAAGTAAATGAAAGAAGAATGAAAAAGAGAGAATTGATGATTGGAAAGTAAATGAAAAACGAAGTAAATGAAAAACGAAGTAAATGAAAAGAAGAATGAAAAAGAAGTAAGATGATTGGAAAGTAAATGAAAAACGAAGTAAATGAAAAACGAAGTAAATGAAAAAAGAATGAAAAAGAAGTAAATGAAGAAGTAAATGAAAAACGAAGTAAATGAAAAACGAAGTAAATGAAAAAGAAGAAATGAAAAAGAAGTAAATGAAAAGTAAATGAAAAACGAAGTAAATGAAAAACGAAGTAAATGAAAAGAAGAATGAAAAGAGAGAGATTGATGATTGGAAAGTAAATGAAAAACGAAGTAAATGAAAAACGAAGTAAATGAAAAAAGAATGAAAAAGAAGTAAATGAAAAGTAAATGAAAAACGAAGTAAATGAAAAACGAAGTAAATGAAAAAAGAAATGAAAAAGAAGTAAATGAAAAGTAAATGAAAAACGAAGTAAATGAAAAACGAAGTAAATGAAAAAGAAGAATGAAAAAGAAGTAAATGAAAAACGAAGTAAATGAAAAACGAAGTAAATGAAAAACGAGAATGAATATACAACGAGATTTTCCAACTAAAAACAATTAAAAATAATTTTTGAATTTCAAAACCCAAGACTCATAAATATTTTATATTCGAAAATGGTTTTGATTGGGTTTGAGATCCTAAAATGATTTCTGGGGTCAAATCAGCATTAAATGCAAAGCCGTTTGAGTGACCCCACCTTGCAACATTTTTCAGAAAAAGTACTCATTTCTTTTCCTTTTACGGCGCACCTTGTGTGACACATAAGCATGACCAACGTAAGTTAAAAACATAGTATGCAGTAGGTCACGTGTACACACAATTGACCAAGTATCAAAAAAAAAGAAAATATCTTGAAAGGTTGTTGTATTTCAGTGATGACTAAACAATTTCTGAGCATGGTCAGTTCCAAAGAGATCTGAACCATCTCAGTCAATAAAATTCAACTGAAATATTTTTGATTTTCTGAAGTGCTTCAGTTAAATACATCAGTGAACCAACCATACCACGATATTTTGTATGGTCCACTGGTTTTCCATGTGGATCAGAATCCAAAGTTAATGGAGCAGAAATAGGAGTATCTTTTGATGAGACTGAATCAAATTGATATTTCTTTAGTAAATCTCTGACATATTTTTCTTGGTTTATGAAAATACCATCTTCAGTTTGTTTTACTTGAAGTCCCAGAAAATATGTCAGTTCACCCATCATACTCATTTCATACTCAGAAGACATGATTTTAGAAAATTTTCACACATCTTCTCATTTGTAGAACCAAACACAATATCATCAACATAAATTTGTACTAAAAGGATATCACTTTTATCATGCAATATGAACAAAGTGCTATCGATTGCACCACGTTTAAAACCATTTTTAAGAAGATGTTTAGTAAGAGTATCATACCAGGCTCTGGGTGCTTGTCTCAGACCATATAAGGCTTTGTTCAGTCTGTACACCCAATGTGGTTTTTCTTCATTGATGAACCCTGGTGGTTGATACACATAAACGACTTCTTCTAGTTCTCCATTCAGGAATGCACTTTTGACATCCATTTGATAGACTTTAAATTGATGATGAGCTGCAAAAGCTAAGAATATTCTGATAGCTTCAAGTCTAGCAACTGGTGCAAAAGTTTCATCAAAATCTATTCCCTCTTCTTGTGCATATCCCTTTGCAACAAGTCTTGCTTTGTTTCTGATGATATGACCATCTTCATCCATCTTGTTTCTGAAGACCCATCTTGTCCCAATTGGTTCCTTCTTCAGGTCACTGGGACAAGGAACGAGTTCCCATACATCGTTTCTTTTAAACTGGTTGAGCTCATCTTGCATGGCTTCAACCCAGCTTGGGTCTTTCATAGCCTCGTCAATCTTCTTGGGTTCAATAAGAGATAAGAAACTGACGTTTAAGCATTGATCGCTTGTGGCTCTTCTGGTCTGAACCCCACTAGTGGAATTCCCAATGATTTGCTCGATAGGATGTGCTTTAGTCCACTTAGTGTATTGACCAGGATGAATAATGATATCAGTGCAAGAACTTCTCTGAGTAACTTCAGGAGGAGCTTCAGAAAATACATCTACAGCTTCTTCTTCTTCCTGCAGATCATGACTTGCATCATGAAATTCTTCAGATTGAGGTTGCTCAGTGGAGCCTGATATCATAGGAGAAGCAGCATGTACATCTGATCCAATAGTCAGTTCACCCATCATACTCATTTCATACTCAGAAGACATGATTTTAGAAAATTTTCACACATCTTCTCATTTGTAGAACCAAACACAATATCATCAACATAAATTTGTACTAAAAGGATATCACTTTTATCATGCAATATGAACAAAGTGCTATCGATTGCACCACGTTTAAAACCATTTTTAAGAAGATGTTTAGTAAGAGTATCATACCAGGCTCTGGGTGCTTGTCTCAGACCATATAAGGCTTTGTTCAGTCTGTACACCCAATGTGGTTTTTCTTCATTGATGAACCCTGGTGGTTGATACACATAAACGACTTCTTCTAGTTCTCCATTCAGGAATGCACTTTTGACATCCATTTGATAGACTTTAAATTGATGATGAGCTGCAAAAGCTAAGAATATTCTGATAGCTTCAAGTCTAGCAACTGGTGCAAAAGTTTCATCAAAATCTATTCCCTCTTCTTGTGCATATCCCTTTGCAACAAGTCTTGCTTTGTTTCTGATGATATGACCATCTTCATCCATCTTGTTTCTGAAGACCCATCTTGTCCCAATTGGTTCCTTCTTCAGGTCACTGGGACAAGGAACGAGTTCCCATACATCGTTTCTTTTAAACTGGTTGAGCTCATCTTGCATGGCTTCAACCCAGCTTGGGTCTTTCATAGCCTCGTCAATCTTCTTGGGTTCAATAAGAGATAAGAAACTGACGTTTAAGCATTGATCGCTTGTGGCTCTTCTGGTCTGAACCCCACTAGTGGAATTCCCAATGATTTGCTCGATAGGATGTGCTTTAGTCCACTTAGTGTATTGACCAGGATGAATAATGATATCAGTGCAAGAACTTCTCTGAGTAACTTCAGGAGGAGCTTCAGAAAATACATCTACAGCTTCTTCTTCTTCCTGCAGATCATGACTTGCATCATGAAATTCTTCAGATTGAGGTTGCTCAGTGGAGCCTGATATCATAGGAGAAGCAGCATGTACATCTGATCCAATAGTCAGTTCAGAAGGCAGTTTGAAACTGACTGGAGGATAAAATGGAATGTTGCTAGGCTTTTTCATTGTTGGTTCTGAACGGAGATGTTCAGAAGCATGTTCAGGTGACTGATCAGTTTCAGAAACAGGATCAGAATCACCAAAACTTATTGGACTTTCTGAGGGTGGTACAGGGATGGAATTTTTAAAGATTGCAGAATTGGATTCATCAAAGGTAACATGAATTGACTCATCAACCTTTTCAAGTCTCTTGTTAAAGACTCTAAAGGCTTTGCGATTTGATGAATATCCTAGGAAGTATCCTTCATCAGCTTTTGCGTCAAATTTTCCAAGCTGACTAGAATCATTCAGAATGTATACTGGACACCCAAATACATGGAAGTATCCAATATTAGGCTTTCTATTTCTGAGTACTTCATAGGAGGTCTTCTTGTGTCTTTTGACGTAGATAGATCTGTTCTGAGTGTAACATGCAGTTGCAACAGCTTCAGCCCAGAAATTCTTGGGAAGACCAGATTCATTCAACATACTTCTAGCAGCTTCAATCAGCGTACGATTCTTTCTTTCTACAACACCATTCTGCTCTGGTGTGTGGGCTGAGGAGAAGTTCTGAGATATGCCAGTTTCAGTGCAGAAGGACTCCAGAGTGGCATTTCTGAATTCAGTGCCATTGTCACTTCTGAGCTGACAAACTTTTCGCTTGTATTTGAGCTCAATTTGTTTGATGAGAGCAATGATTTCAGCAGCAGCTTCACTTTTGGACCTGAGGAAAATCACCCAGCAGTATCTTGAATATTCATCAACTATAACAAGGGTGTATTTCTTTCCTGCTCTGGTCTGAACATTCACTGGTCCAAAAAGGTCCATGTGAAGCATATGAAGAGGTTCAGTAATACTAAAGCTTTGCTTTGTCTTGAATGAAGCTCTTTTCTGCTTACCCATTTCACAACCTGGACATGGCTTGTCTTTGTTGAAAGACATAGAGGGTATCCCATCAACAAGTTGTTTTCTTGACAACTTATTAATGTTCTTGAAGTTCAGATGGGATAGTCTCTTGTGCCACAACCAATTTGTGTCTTCATCTGCCTTTGAGTAGAAACATTGTTCAGAGGTAGAAGGATTCATATCAATGACATAAATGTTTCCCTTTCTTGGTGCAATTAGTACCACCTTTCCATCTCTGTTGAATATGGTGCCTTGTGAAATATCAAATAGAACCTTGAAGCCATCATCACATAGTTGACTGACACTGATCAGGTTATATTTCAAACCATTCACATATGCAACACGTGTGAATTTGACTTGACCATTATTCACCACACCATATCCCTCAGTTTTTCCATTACCATCATTTCCAAAAACAATTGAGGGCCCCTCTTGCACCCTATATTCCTCTAGCAGGGTCTGATAACCAGTCATGGTTCGGCCAGCAGCACTGTCCAGAAACCATATGTTCTTCTTTCGGTCTCCCTGCACACAATCAAAGATTAGTTCTTTTTGGGAACCCATCTTTGGATGGGTTCACTAGACTCTCCCTTAGCAGTCTCAGATTTCTTTGGTTTATGAGGAACAGAAGGGTCAAATGGGATTTCAGTCATTATCTCAGATGACACAAAAGTAGTTGGTTTGATGGATTTTTCAACCTTTTTCTTCTCAGATTTCTGCTTGATTTGCTTAGAAAAAGGTTTTGCATTTTGTTTAGGTTGAAGAGGTGTGGTTTCAACATTTTTTAAACGTGCATTACAACTCTGCACTTGTCTAGCCAATAGTTGAAATTGACTTTCTAACCTTAACAAAATAGATTCTTCATTAGACACCTGAGCCTTACCAGAATCTGAGGTAGAAGGCTCAGTGGGGGAGATATTTTTCTTCTTCTTTTGGTCCTTGGGAACCTTAGATGAAGTCTGAGGGGATGGCTTTTTGGATTTAGCCTTCTTTTCTGAAACAGTTGTCTGAGCTGTTTCAGATTTACCCTCAGATTGTTCCTGGGCCCTATCAGTCACAGTTTTCTGTTTGCCAACTTTAGGAAAAATAATTTCAGGTTTCATTTCCTTTGGAAGTGCATCTAAATCAGTGATTATAGATGCCATATGAAGATCACCAGATTCATATGCTGTTTTTTGATTTGCAAAAGTATTTTTTATTGCAGCATCTGGTTTTGGTGCACTCATCCAAGATTTAATTATTTTCTGTTCTTTTTCAAGGATGGTTTTTAACTCTTCTTTTTCCAACTCTAAAGTGGCAACCATGGACTGATAACTTTTTAGGGCCAAATGAACATCTTTCAGTTCTTTTAGTCTGGCCTGGCTGGCGTTCAGTTCAGAAGTATTGTTTTCAAACATTTTTAAGCTTTCTGAACGCACTGTCTCAACAAATGAGATGTCAGCCTCTAACAGAACCAAGAGGTCCAGTTTGTGTTCCTCATTTTCTTCAAAGCCAAAATTACTGACCTTTTTCATCACTATATCCACCCAGCGACCAGATTCAACATCGGATTTGACCAAATGACCTTGATCTTCTTGTGCCATGAAACACATGTCCCTAACTTCCTCATCATCATCAGATGATTCATCAGAGTCTTCCCACTTTTCAGTTTTGGCAATCATACAACTGTTGCTTGAGTTGTCTTGTGCCAACAGAGCCATATGTGCCTTCAACTTCTTGTATTTGGCCTTATAGCTGTCATCAGACTTCTGAAAAATAGAATGGTTAGGAGCAGATTGTGATGATGAAGATTGACTAGATCTGCATTCCTTCATGAAATGTCCTTTCTTGCCGCATTTAAAGCATTCAAGATTAGACTTGTCAATAGAAGCACTGGAAGCAAAAGGTTTGCCAGATCGATTTGATTTGGCCTTAAAACGATTGAACGTTTTAGCCAGCATGGCAACCAGATCATCATTGTCATTCTCATCACAATCATGAGTGACATTAGCAGAGACACCAGTTTTTAACATTTCAGACACCATCTTCTTCATCGAGTCAAAAACATCACTCTCAGAAGATAGTAGAGCAGTACTATGTGGTTCAGAATACTGAACCGTACCAGAACTGGTAGAAACATGATTCTTGGCATCCTGCTCAGCCAAGGCTCTTTCAGCTTTGTTCTCTTCAGTATATCTGAAGGCTCCATAAAGGGAAGCAAGAGTATGACTGTGCAAGGTTTTGCCTTGTCTCAAGACCAAGATTAAATTTTTCCATTTAGAAGGTAAAATGTCACAAAAATTTTTCAACAAAATTTCTTTGTCTTTGGTTACACCCAGGGCTTTCAGTTGGTTTACCAGATTTGTAAATCTGATGTAGGTTTGAGTTAAAGATTCCCCAGGGATAGCAAAGAAAGACTCATATCTTTTGTTTAAAGCAACTTTTCTTGTGACAATTGTCTCATTCGTGCCTTCAAACTGTGTCATTAGTTCCTCCCACATCAATTTGGAATTTTCAAGTAAAACAAGAGTGGGCATTAGGGTTTCTGGAACTGCGTATAGAATCATATTTTGTAACTTGGTGTCCAGGTCTACAAGTCTATGATCTTCCTCAGACCAATGATCCTTCTCCTTAGGTGACTGCCTAGGAGTCCCATCGGCATTTCTGACAATAGTAGAAGCATTCATGGGGACAAAGGGTCCTTCTTTTAAGATATCTGGTAAATGTCTCTCAACACCAGCAATATATTTAAGCATGCACGCTTTCCACGTTTGAAAGTTTTCACTGTTCCCATCAAACTTGGGAACAGGATTATTTGGAAAGTGTACGTGAACATTGTGTGAAGGTATATTGTTGTTGATGAGAGGGGGTGGGGTAGCATTATTAGGGTCAGGTCGTTCTTGTTCAAAGTCAGCCATCTATGCAGATCAAAGGTTAATGAATTGATAAAATTCAACCTTTAGGCTCTGATACCAATTGTGAGTCCCAAATATATAGATGAATAACAACCCGACTGGCAAGTACAACTGATCTTGATGGACAAGTTCAGTTTACGATCCAGATATGGATAACAAGAAACAATTGACTAGATATAAAATGCAAGAATAAATGGCAGAAACTATATAAGGATATATATAAATATAATCAAGTATGTAGCATTGAGACACGTTGTTTTCTTTTCAATGTATTTGATTTATTGATGTATAAACAAATACAAGGATTGTTGCGGAACAAAGATAAACACCCAAGTGTAAGTATCTAAACAATCCTGAAATACAAGTGATCTAATTAACTTGGAAATACTCGTAAGTTTACTTAGAGTATATCTCACAAGTTGCAATGCTAAAGTTTCAAGCACTTTGCAAGTTGTGAGAAGATTTTGTATTTATAGACCAAGTCCATGATGATGTGGACAAGATCGTACAAATGTGGTTGTGAGCATTTAAAGAATTAAACCATAATTCCTTACATGCTGCACTTGGAAGAGTATATAAGTCACTTGATGTGACTTATAGTACTAGGTTCCAAGCCTATACTTTGTACCTTTTGTTAATAGATAAATCTATTAACCGGATAAAGGTGTAAAGTAAAAGTCTTCCTCGTAATCAGTGTAAAGTGTTGTAAATACTTTACACTGAGATGCTTCAGTCTTGATCTGGTAGAATCACTCTTTGCTCGCTTCTGAGATGATTCTCTTCTTCATACTTCAGTCTTTGACTTCAGAATGAATGCTTCAGATTTATCTCGATCTGAACTGAAGTGAAGCTTCAGTGAAGGAATTCTGAGACATCTCAGAATTCTGTACGGACGTCTTCACTAAACTTCAAGCTATTTCTGAACAAATTATACTTGGTCGATTTTCGACCTAACACCACCCATCTTCCAGATGTGACATCTTCCTTCACCAGGTGCTCTTCGTCTGCCAGAGCCATGTAACAGCAATCTCTTTCTTCTTCTTCATCAACAGATGAATCATCAGAAAGAACCCATTTCTCTTCAGTTGTTGCAATCATGCATTTATTATTTTCCATTTGTTGTGCCATGAGAGCAATTTGTGCCTTAAGCTTTTTATATTTAGATTTATAGCTATCATCAGGCTTTTTATTAGAAGTAAAAGGACCAGGTTGGGATACAAACTGACTGGACTTGCAATCTTTCATGAAATGACCTTTTCTGCCACACTTAAAGCATGTCAGATTGGTCTTATCAGTAGAAGAAATGGATGCAAATTGTCCAGATGGCCTATTTGCTCTTGCTTTGAAACGGTTAAACGTTTTAGCAATCATAGCAACCAGGTCATCATTTTCAGATTCATCACAGTCTGGAGAGATAAGACTAGATTCTCCAGATTCCATGAATTCAGACACCATCTTCTTCATAGAAAATACATTATCAGAAGATATTAGTGTTGTACCTTGTGGTTCAATATGACTAACCACACTAGGACTACTGGAGGCATGGTTATAGGCATCTTGTTCTGCCACAACTCTCTGAGCTTGATTTTCTTCAGTGTATCTGAAAGCTCCATATAAAGTTGAAAGAGTGTGAGTGTGCAGAGTTTTACCTTGTCTTAAGACCAGGATCATGTGAGACCATTTAGTGGGTAAAATATCACAAAATTTCTCCAGAAGTATATCCTTGTCTTTCTCAACCCCCAGTCCTCTCAACTGGTTAATGATGCTCATAAATCTGGTGTAAGTACCAGTGAGAGACTCATTGGGCTGAGCAAAAAATGACTTATACCTCTTGTTTAAGGAGACCTTTCTGGTGACAATGGTGTCATCTCCTCCTTCATACTGGTTCAATAGTTCATCCCACATGGTTTTAGCACTGGGAAAAAGAACTAGTGTGGGAATTAGGGTTTCTGGAACAGTCCCGAGGATCATGTTTTTGAGAAGGGTATCTAGATTTACCAATCTCCTCTCCTCTTCAGACCAATGTTCCTCCCTCTTTTCCCTGCCTCTTCTAGATCCAGTTAGATCAAGAAGAGCATTGAGAGGTGATGATGGGACATAGGTCCTTCATTTAAAATTTTCATCATGTTTCTCTCAATTCCAGTGATATGCAATATCATCCTAGCTTTCCACGTACCAAATTCATCACTATTCCCACTGAATTTAGGAACAGGATTGTTTGAGTAGTGCACATGCACATGTGGAGAAGCAGGAGTAGGAGGAGAAGGTGGTGGATTAGTGTTAACAATGGGTGGGTCATTATTTTGATCATTGATATTAGGATCAGGACCAAAATTAAAACTTCCTTGTGTATTTTCTGGGGTGGCCATCAAAGAAACAGATCTAGGCAAGTTTGTTTAGCCTTCTGCTCTGATACCAATTGTGAGTCCCAAACTCAATAGATGGTTTAACCCAGAAGTGTAAAATACAACAAGTCTAATAAGCACTAGATTGGACTAGTATTACTTGAATATAAATGCAAGTATATAAACAAAGTAATACAGAACTTAAAGTAAAGGTGGAACACAATGTAATTTTTCAAGTGTATTTTATTTATGATGTTAAATAAAATACAAGGTTGTGCGGAATCAAGATAATACAAATATGTAAGTATCCTAACAACCTATGAATTACAAATGATCTATATTTGCCAAATAAACTCTTTAGATCGAGATACTTAAAGTTGTGAAGTATCCCTGTCACGATCGAGAGTATTTAGACAAATTCACCTTAATTGCTAAAAAGTAATTTTAACAAGGAAATGACTTTGTATTTATAGGCAAACAAATTCACCAGTGAATTTGTGCCGTACAAATATGGTTGCATGCATTTAATGAACCGACAAGGTCATTAAATGCATTGGTTAAAGTACAAGGATAAAGTCACATCAATATGACTTTATTCTTTTAACCAACCACCTTTACACACGTAAGTACTTTAGTAAAGAACAAGTGGAATGTCCTTTGAAAAGTGTGTAAAGGCAATAAGTCAATACCTCGTAATCAGTGTTCAGACTTGTAAGGTCTAGAACACTGACAAACCTCCAGTCGTAGATCTGGTAAGACTTCCAGTGGACTCCGCCATTTGTCAGTCTTCTTTATTCTAACTTCAGTCTTTGACTTCAGTGAGAATGTCTTCAGTAGAATAGATCTGGACTGGGGTGAAGTCCAGTGAGCTAATCTGGAGGATTCCAGATTTCCTATACAAGTATTTTGCTCACTGTCTTCCATTATTTCTGAACAAATCTTCAGTGTCACTCCAGTCGTTAAGTCTGGAGTAGGTCCAGTAAATATGGACCTAACAATTGTTGTTCCTGAGACTACACAACCACAGCCACAAACAACTGAAGAGGCTAGTCTAAGCCTTGCTGATTTGCAGAGACAAATGTCTGAGCAGAGAGAACAGAATGAGAAGGCTATGAACGAGATGAGAAGCCTGATCAGTGGTTTGGTTGAAGATTTTAGGGTTGTGAGGGACAAGAACATGTTTCTTGAAAACAAGTTAGACAAGGCTGAGGTGGTAGTGTCCAAGATGTATAACAAGTATCTGGAATTAGATGAAAAGGTTGTCAAGATGGCAGATGCATTGAAGAAGGGTGTCAAGATCTCAGATGAAAAGAAGCATTAGCTGATAGACAACTACATGAAGTTGAGAGCTGAGAGAGATATCTCAGGCTGCAAGGGTGATGAGCTAGCTAAGGTAAGGCATGACGATGATCATACTGAAGATCCAGATGCTGCCAGAGCTACTCATGAGCTAGGAGGAAGTTCTGTTTTGAGAACAGAGACTCAAGGTGAGTCTAGCCAGGCTGGTGTTGCTGGCAAGGCAACCTCAGAAGCTCCATAGGCTCAAGAACAGGTTTTCACAGAGCTGAACATGGTAGTTGAGTCTGATGCACCACAAACCAAATCCCTTACAAAAGATGTTGACATTGATCGATTAGAAAAGGGCAAGGGTTTGGCAGAGCAGTCTGTTGTTGTTGCTCCTGATGTTGAGAAAGCTAGTGCTCAGAATAGTGAGTCTACCGAAACCGACTCTACCAATAATACTTCTACTGGGTCAGATTTGCATCCTACAATTGTTAGGAGACTGGAGAAGAGATTTGGTTATGATCCAGAAGCTCATATGAGAGCTAGGGCAGAGATTGCGGATTATTATTATGATCCAGGATCTATGTGGGATCAAGAAAAGAGAAGGTTAGGTGTCACTCATACTCCTTCAGAGTCAGAGTCAGATTCTGATTTTGAGACTGAGACTGAGAAGGAGAAGAGCAAGAGCAAGAAGAAGAAGCAGAAGAAGTAGATTGATGACAAAGACTAGACGAAGACATATTTTATTTTAACGTCTAGAAGCTATTGCCAAGGGGGAGTCTGTAAGTGCACGTCTATGTCAATAGCAGTCTATATTGTTCAAACTTATATTGTAATATGTCTTTGTAATGTGATTGTCATTAATGAACTTCATATTATGCATAGATTACTTGATTAAGTTTAAGTATTGAATGTATAAATCTGCTAAGTGTGAATTGCGACCTCACAATTCACAGGGACAATTACGACCTCGTAATTGGAGGCTCAAATACGAGGCAGGACACGAATTGCGACCTCGCAATTGTGTCGAGCTGGGCCAGAAATGCGAGGCTGCATAGCTGAAGCCCAAGTCGTATTGTTCTCTATATATACCGAACCCTAACAGAGATTAGGGTTGAACATATGTCAAAATTTCGAGCATATTTGCAGGTTAAGTCGTCAATAGTTGTTCCGCTAGCCTAGAGAAGATCTGTGAGGCAGCAGATAATCTGAAGGCTTGTTGTGAATCACCAAGTTATAGTGAGGGATTCCGCACCTCAAGATAACTAGAGCAAACTATTAACGATCCAGTTCAAGGGGACTTACAAGGATCACGGGGTTGAAGGTTCGTAGGACTGGCAATGTGATAAGGGAATATAAGAAATGGGGAGTGAATCCAAATTTTGAGGAGAATGCCTGGACTGATAGATAAATATGTGCAAAATTCATAGTTTGGACTTTTGTTTATTTGGCTCTTAGGTTGATGCTAATTTCAATTTTATAGCACTAAAATAGATGGTAAATTGGGTATGTCCAATTTTACCTTTATTCAACTCTTTGTACATATTTGGAAGATGTTAATATATATTCACCTTTTACTAAAAAAAATGGATGAAAAAAATTAATAAAAAAATCACACTACCATTTCCATTCATTCATTCATTAGTTATCCTTAAAAAAACATTACATAAACAACAACAATCACCATAAATATACAAAGATATTTAAAAAGTGAACCATCATTTTTTTTTCCTTAGCATTTCATCTGTAATGAGTCCCAATCGTGCCTTCTCCAACTTCAGCTTCTTGTTCATAGTTATTTGATCCTCCAAATTTGAATGAATTTCATACATTGTAGATACATACCAATTATTTAGAAGTGGTGGGTCAATCCAATCAAGAAAATCACATTTTGTGGCTGGATCCTAATATAACAAAGAATTTTAAAAAATATTTTGCAAAAATTCTAACCTAAAATTAAATAAAAACTTACCATGTAATAGAAGATTCAAAGGTTGTCCCAATTACATGGTAAGTTTTTATTTAATTTTAGGTTAGAATTTTTGCAAAATATTTTTTAAAATTCTTTGTTATATTAGGATCCAACCACAAAATGTCCAAGAAGTTGAAACTTTAACAAGACACTCACAATCACAATATATTCGATTCCTCCATTTACCATGTGAGCTTGATGAAGCCATTGAAAGAATTTGATATATTTTAAAGAAAAATTTAGTTGTAAATGAAAGAGGCGGACATATATTAAATATAAGGGTATTCAATAATAGAGGTTGACCTGCCACATTTTTTGTTGCTGACGTGGCAAATATAGCCGTTTTGAGTGACGTGGCGATCTACGTGGCAGCTTAGGTGGACAGCTAGTAGGTTTTCCAGTTACATAATGATGTCCAAAGTTACCTTAATACTATTATTCAACATTTTTTATAAAGTCAGTGATTAATTTAAAAGTTTATCCAAAGCTTACATCTCAATGTAACAAAAAAAAAGGTGGGTGACCAAAGTGACAAAAAAATGAAAGGTTAGAACTAATACAGTGATTTTTCCCAAGGTAAATTTATAGGGAAAATGTTATATGATGTTAACGTTAGGGTGATGCACTCACACCAATTTCACACATGTTAAATAGGCTCCCATGAATTTTAAGGTTTGTGAGGTTAACATCATCTAACTAGATAATGTTAACATCATATAAGTTATCCCTTATATATTATATAGATTCTAATTAGTAACTTAGGCTCCCCTCACAAAGGTCACTATTCATTTGCTGGACGTCAGCAATTTTGTCTTTTTCTTTTTTTTATTTTTTTTATTTTTAAATTGTATACTTTTAGAATTTCTTATTTTTACCACTTATATTTTGGGTTTTTTAACTTTAGTCTAACTTTTTTTATACAAGTATATTTTACTTTAACTTAATTTTACCACTTAACTTTTGGGTTTTTTAACTTTAGTCTAACTTTTTGTATACAAACTTAAGTTTAGTTTTTTTACCATCAAACTCTTGGTTTTGGCCACCTATTTTTTTAGTTTCCACCCCTTATAGTAAACTTTTAGGTAATGTTGTATGTATATATGTTTGCATGACGCAGCGTCGATCCCAGACAACGCCCTCCCGGGGAAACGCCCGGGGTCAAAATTAAGGTTTCTAAAAAGTAGTATATATTAATATATTGGTGTATTTCTAATGAGTTTGACATGTCGGAATATAATAATAAATAATCAAAACTTATAATTTGGTATCTAAACGCGAAATCAACTTCTATAATCTCATTTTTTTGCTAATATGTCAACACCCGCAGCAAAGCGCGGGTAAAAAAACTAGTGACTAGTCTATAAACTAAGAAAGGTAAAGTTTTAAGACCCGTGAATGAATGGAACGATAAATAAGTTATTTGAAAAGCAATAAATAAGTTATATGAACTTGAATGCTTGAATTTGTGAATGTTATGAATGGTTGAACTCAATTTCATGGACGACTAATTTCATGATTTACGATTAAAATATTAAGTGAAGTGGAGTGGGTTAATTGAATTTATCGAATCGAACAAAATAAAAGAGTTCGATTTTATAAGTTATTGGGTTAATAAAAAATATATATAATCACAAGTGAACTCAATCAAGATCAAATAAGAACTTCAACTTGAAAAAAAAAAGTAAATAAACATTGATTTTCAATTACAAGTTATTAAACTTGAATTCAAACAATAACAAGTTATTTGAATCCAAATAAAAAACATCTTTTTATTTTAATCATTTACAAGTTGATATATGGAAAATAGATTTGGATTTCAAGTTAGATCTAACTTATACCCAAAAAAAATTGATTTGTAACTTATTTATTTTTTCAGTTGTATATCATCATTTATCAAGGTGTTGGTTGTATAGGTATTGTACAATACTAGAAGGAAACCCGAGCAAAGCAACAACGGTGGTGGTGGTGACGGTGACGACGGGTGGTGAGACGAGTAGTGTAGGTTATTGATGTAAAGGTAACTGATGTTAAAAAAAGTAATATACCTATTTTAGGAGTCGAGGGATATATTTTGTAAGTTATTTCGTTAAAATATATTTTGGGACATTACTTTAAAAGGTATTGGAATAATAATAAGTTAGGAATATTTTAGTTTTTGTGTTAAGTAAATAAAGATAAAGCTATGACATATTTAAAAGGTTTTTGTGTTCAAAGGATTAATGTGTACTATAAGGCCGGTCCTTATAGCTCTTCTAGCCCGCTTCCGACGCACGGCCGACGCGAACCCGACCTAAGACGCTGGTAGCACGGGCTGCGTCTAGGCCGGCGTCGCTACCTCCCTTCCAACTTTGAACGCACGTTAGTGGTGGTGGTGGGTCCCGATTTTGGTTTCCATCTATTGCAAAAATAAAAAAAATAAAAAGATTTTTCAACCTTTTTTTAAAAAAACCAACGGCTAGTTGGTATTGTTTTTTATTTTTTTATTTTTTCCCTACTCCTATTTAAACCACTTCCACACTACCATTTCAAATCACACTATCAAACATACATACTTCTATCATTTTTAAACCATTTCAATCACACACCACCACAAAAAATGTCTAATTCATCATCATCATCATCCTCTAGCGAGGATTACGAATCAAACGAGTACGAGTCAATCAAATGTGTTTGTTTAATTTTGTGAAAAATAAAAATGATATAATAAAATAATGAATGAATAGTGGAAGAAGTGGGGGTTATAAGGAGGGGGGTGTTCTTGGTGTGTCTAGAAGAGAGAGAAACTGATGAATAGTGTTAGAAGTGGGTTAGAAGTAGGGTATTATAAGAAGGGGCCTAAGGCAAGGCCCCTCCTTATAGTGTGTCCCCCCTCCGTCCGAAGTGCTTCCGACGCAGCCAAGGAAGAAGACGCAAGTAGCACCAGGCGCGTCTAGGCCGGCGTCTGGTGCTTTCTTCGGTTGTTAGACGTGGTGAAATGGTATCATGTGGGGCCCGAAATTGTTTGAATGTTACATAAATAAATAAAAAAACGATTTTTTTTTTGAAAACTAGCAACGGCTAGTTGCTTGACCCCGCTCCCCCTCTTTTTGATTTTTTTAATTTTCTTATTTAAACAACACCCTTTCTTTACATTTCACCACCATTTCTTCACATTTCACTTCCATTTTTCAATTTCTACTCAAAAACTATACTTTCTCTCAACATTTCATCAATCAAAATGCTTAGGAGAATCAACAAAAACCTTCCAAATCCAAACCAAAACCAAAACCAAAACCAAAACACAAACCAAAACCAATACCAAAACACTCTCGATGCTGATTTTGAAGCGCTTCTAGGTTTGGGATCTCTTCCAGTAGGATCTCCCCCGTCCATGTCGTCGTCTAATATGACGGGGACCTCTACCAGCTTTGGTTCGATGAACCAATCATTTTCGAACTTGTTAGGTTCGCCCCTGATTAACGAACAGTTTCAGCAGTTCATGTTACTGCAACAATTTCGTGAATATCAAGCTGCGAGTAAATCCTACCAGAGGCAAGTAGGTGAGACTTCTTCTCAACCGGCACGAACTAGTGTCGCCTCTGCAGAGGAAGAAGAAGTCGAAGAAGTTCCTGCACCGCCCAAGCGAGTGACAAAAAAAGGGGTTGCTGCAGCGGAGAAGGCGAAGTGGTCCATGGAGGAGGCGGTTTTGTTGTCTAAGGCGTGGACACATGCTTCACAGGACTCAATTGTTGGTATTAGCCAAGATGAGACAATGTTTTGGCGTAAAGTGATCGAATGGTTCAACGAGGACCCCCCAGCGGGAGAGCGAAACAAGAGTCAGCTACAAGGGAAATGGAACAAGATCAAGAGTACTTGTAAGAAGTTTGGAGCAATCTTGAACAAGATCAATGTGTTTTATGTTTTATTTTTAAGTATTGTAATGTTTTTTTTAATAATAAAATGTGTTTTAATTATAATAAAATGTGTTTGTTTAATTTTGTGAAAAATAAAAATGATATAATAAAATAATGGATGAATAGTGTTAGAAGTGGGTTAGAAGTGGGGGTTATAAGGAGGGGGTGTTCTTGGTGTGTCTAGAAGAGAGAGAAACTGATGAATAGTGTTAGAAGTGGGTTAGAAGTGGGGTGTTATAAGGAGGGGCCTAAGGAAATATAGATAAAGCTATAATAGGATATTTATAAAATAAAAATATTAAGTATAATCTTAAAGGTTGCACTTAATATGCATAAAAAAATTACATTTTATATATAAAAAATCTAAACTTTATGATAAATATATAACTATTTAATATAGTTTTGTTTAGCAAAAGATTAGTGAGGGAAAATATTAAAAAAGCATTGTTAAGTTTTTTTTAAATGATGGAAAGGAAATGAGAAGAGAAGGGAAGAGTGGGAAGTTGTATGGTTTTTTGTTTCCTCTTTTTCCGTCCAAAAATGAGGTGATTGAGAAGGACTCCAACTCCTAACAACCAAATTTTATCTACAATTACATCTTTATCCTTATTATATTATATATCCATGACTCCACGTCCTGTTCTACAACTGGCATAACAACACTAGCAATAGTATTTTTATCAGGTATTATTCTCATCTTCTCCACTAATATGTCTAATTTACATAAAATTAATATTATTTATTTATGCTTTATAGCCCTCCCCTGTATTTTGTGAGATTGTCTTTATCATTTGTTGCTTCGTATGTAACTAGATATTTTACATGTAAGTTTTTATTTCGAGTTGTATATTAGTTGTTTTGGGTACAAACTATCATGATTAGTTTGCTGACATGTTTCTTGTGCAAAGTTAGTTTATCTATATTTATCTTAAAACAGATTATATATGTATCGATATTTTCTATGATCTATTTGTTACATATACCATGATTGAATCTAGTAACTAGTATACGAAGATAACGATTACACTCGATATAGAATCCATAAATGCAATACTGATGACACTAAAAGGTTGCCGTTTAGTTATGTATTTTGATAGCATTTCATCAGGCTAAATAATTTGTACAATGTTTTGATAGTATGAAGTTCATGTTAGAAATTGGTTACATTGACATAGTACTAGTTGGGCCTTCGTGTATCAAAATGATATGCAGACTTGGAATTTGTAAAATGTGTCGCGTATAAAGTTAGACCTGATGCATGATATACTGATCATAAATGTTATCTTTTGAATTTGCATATCTTAGTTCTATCTCTAATTTTTCCATAACAACAATTTGTTATACATATAGAGAGTTCAAATTTGATGGCTAATTTTCTTTCAATAATGATTATAAGGATAATTGGGTTATGTGAATAGATGTACAGTGATCAATGTCATATATCTAATGAGGGGAACTCGACATTTAGCCGCAATTCACTTGGTTTGTGTGGTAGCTGCTTTTATTGCATATCGTAGATTCCGTAGCAAATACCGTTTACGTAATCGAGACATGATGTTAAATGGAAAAAAAGTTCGGGAAGAATTATTTCAGCACCTCTCCATTAGTGGCTCATACCGTACACATATTCGCATGAGTGAGGACGCTTTTAAGATATTGTGTCATAAGTTAAAAACCGATGGCGGTCTTCGACCAACTCAGCGTATATTGGTAGAAGAACAAGTTATTAAATTTTTGCATTTGGTAGGGCATGATGTAAGAATTAGTGCAATCTCTTTACTATATCGTCGATCTGAATCAGCCGTAAATAGAGATTTTCATAGAGTTTTGAATGCAATAATATCATTAGAAAATCAATACGTTCGACAACCTACTGGTGATGTTGTTCAGAAAGAGATTCAAGAAAAAAGAAGATTTTATCCCTTTTTTAAGGATTGCATTGGGGCAATTGATGGAACACATGTTCGGGTAAAAGTGTCAAATAAAGATGCGCCTAGATATCGTGGTCGTAAAGGTTATCCCACAATTAATGCGTTAGTTGCATGTACGTTCGATCTAAAGTACACATATATTTTGAGTGGCTGGGAAGGCACAGCATCAGACTTAAGGATAATAAAAGACGCCCTTCGTAGAGATGATAAGCTAGTTATTCCTACTGGTAATATCTTAGACCAAATTTTTTAAGATTAAAAATGTCATCTTATGAAACTTATTTTACTATTTTTATATGCATATAGGTAAGTTTTACTTGGTTGATGGTGGTTTACCTCATAGAAGCACACTCATAGCACCTTATAGAGGTGTTAGATATCATCTAAAGGAGTACTCATCTCGTGCACCTCAGAATTCACGAGAACTCTTTAATCTTCGTCATGCATCATTACGAAACTCTATTGAAAGAGCGTTCGGTGTCCTTAAGAAAAGATTTGCTATAATTAGCAGCGCTAACGAACCTTTTTACTCTCCTGAGATTCAATCAGACATCTTTTTGGCATGTTGCATTTTACACAACTTTTTACTTGAAGTTGATCGTGATAAAGAACTTGAAGATGAAGTGGCACGCGAAGTTTTAGATGCACAACAAGAAGAAGAACATCGTGCTCCAAATGAAATTGATGAGAATGGAGAACAAATAAGAAACTCAATTGCATCTGAAATGTGGAATGCTTACTTGTCTGAACCAAACAATGAAATTATTATGTCTAATTAGGTCATTAGTTTTATGATATTATTTGCATTTGGAACATGTGTACTGAATGTTATTTGGATTTATTACAAGTTACTTTTTAGTAAATATTTTTTTTGTTGGAATCATTTATATCAGTGCATGTTTTTTTTTTATATTGAGTTAGTCTAATTGTTTATCTTTACTATGCATAGCTTAAAGATGGTTAAAAAGCAAAATGAGGGACACACTGGAAAAGAAGAGAGGTTTCAATGGACCGCAAAGATGGATGATGCGTTCATTGAAGCTATGATCAAAGAACAAGACGACGGCAACAGAATCGATGGCTCTTTCACACCAAAAGCATACACTAACATGGTGAACAACCTAACAGAAAAGTTGAACAAGGAATTCAAGAAAGATCACCTGAAAAACAGATTAAAAACATTAAAAGAACACTTTTCCCAATGTTACGATGTTTTTAGGGGGGTTTCCCTGAGCGGATTTGCATGGAACCCTGCAACAAAGCTAATTGAAGCTGAAGAAGAAGTATGGGAACAATTAATCAAAGTAAGCTACTTTTTGCAAAAATTAATTCTTCAAATTATACTTCATATTCATGAGCTTGATTATATATCTCTTTGACAATGGCCTCCAATTCAAGGAGAGCTTTTATAATTATAATATGAGTTTTATTTGATTATATATAGGAGAAGCCTGAAGCTGCTAAGTGGAAAACAAAAGAAATTTGTCATTATGATGAATTGCTACAGTTGTTTGCAAAAGATAGAGCATCTGGTACATCTGCTATGACCGCAAAAGAGAGAAGACAGCAAATGGAAAATCAGCCGAGGATAGACACGATTGAAGCGGTCGATCAACTGCTTGAAACTAATGTGGTTACTTTGGAAAATCCGATCAATGTTGATGATACTCCAGGTGCATCAACCCCATTACTTTCTCAGTCAAAACTTCCAACTATAACTAAAGGGAAAAAAAAGAAAAGGAAGTTGGAAGAAGAGAAGGATTTTGAGGGTCACCTTATGAATTCCATTAATAATGTCGCTGAAGCTATAAGAACCTCTAGTCAACGTGTTTATTCAGAGAACGAGATCTACTCGTAACTGGAGCTCATGGATATGACGCGTGACGAGATATTCAATGCATATCTATTTCTTGTGAAACGTCCTGATGAAACCCGTGCAGTACTTGGATGTCCTATTGCAATGCAGATGGATATGCTTGAAAAAATGATGAACTCAAGTGAATGAAGCTAAATCTACTAATGGATTTAGACGAACCTTGTTTTGATTTGCTTGTGGATTTAGGCGAATAATTTTTTCGGTATTATGTTTTGTTTAGCTGCAACATTTAGTTTGTTTTTTTTTCTGGACTTGGATTGAACTTTTTGAAAATCAAATGGAACTTTTTTTTCTTTTGGTGTTTTTGGTTTTAATTTGCAGGTGACAGTATCTGTAGTATACTGCATGACTAGTATTTGGTAAGATGAAACTCAAATATAATAGCATCTATTATTCTAGTTTACGTGGATGTTATGTGTACAACATTAATTAGGCAACTTATAATACTTGCTATTTGTTATAAATAAAGTGAGTGTGATTGTATTGTTTAAATATGTCATGGCCAAATATATCTGTGTAGACCACGAGAGACTTGGCAGGGACATCATTGTAAATTAGCAATTTTTTTCTTTTTCTTTTCCATTCTTTCAAACTTAAGTATGTGAATAACTTATTATTTTCTTTTCTTTTCTTTCATTTTATATATGACTAATTATGATTTTTATCTTGCACTTTCTTTTCAATCCCTTTCATCTCTTTTCCACACCATTTAAACTAAAGAATATAGTAAAACATAGGTCGGTAGGTCGGTATAAAAACAAATCTTGCAGCCAAATACAATTAACGACCAAAAACAAAAGAAACAATCTTTATTCTCTGCACCCAAAAGTAGCGTATAACAATCTTTACCCCCTTTTTTTAGGTTTTCTTTTCCCTTATAAAAACTGAAAAATTCCCCCTCTCCCCTTTCATCATCTTGAGAATATCTGTGTCTTTTTCAATAATAAAAAATGGCAGTAAAAGATGTAAAGTCAAAACAAGAAGTTGATGATGCTGTAAAAGAAGGAAAACCAGTTATTATTCACTTCTGGGCATCTTGGTGTGAAGCTTCTAAACACATGGATCAAGTTTTTTCTCATCTTTCTACTGATTTCCCACATGCCCATTTCTTAAGAGTATATTTTTAATCTTTAATTATTACCATCTTTATAAAGTTTTGATTTTTTAAATTGGGTTTGTTTGTTTTATTGTTTAATTTTTCTTTATTTATTTTTTGGATTTCGCTAACCATGGCACTAGGGCTTATAGTTTATATCTTCACACCAAGGTTTATGTATAATGTTTATAGTTAGTGAGTATTAGGGATTTTTTGGATTTTTGAATGTTAGTTAAATGCTCGTGTTATCTTTTTTTCATGTGAATATGTTACATATAGCTTCCTAATTAGTTGTCTTGGAATTCTTTTGGGACTATTGACATTTAAGCATTTTAGTGAGTGTATAGATTAGCTTATTTGATGGGATTAATGGCGTATTGGAATCTTAGAAAGACCAATAAGCTCATAATTTACTGCCTTATGAGTTTAGCAATTTGAGCTTGTTGCTTATTTAAGCCTATAAGCTCAAGCTGATAAGTGGAAAAAATGAACTTATTGGAAAGTAAAATAATCCAACACCCCCTTAATCAAGAAATTATAAATTCTATGAGTTAATGAGGAAGTAGTTCTTATACAAAGTATAAGAAAGGTTAACTGTGCATTGGTGATTTTGGACTAGAGTTGTTTATGATGAAATTACGTTGTGCTTCTGTTGGATCTGGTTGTCAAGGAAGAATTGGTGTGATGCAATTTGTTATCAACTTGCTTGATGGATTTGTTAAATGATACTGTGTTTCTTGGTCTTAAATAATGACTAATTTATGAAACTTATAAGCCCAAGGTATATTTGCTACCTTTTATGAAGTCTTTGTGTTATTGACTCGAAGCTAGGTGTAACTTTTTTAGTCTGGAAATTTTTAGATCAACAATCTATTGTCTTATATAGGTTGTTATTTTGATAATTCAACTTTCATTATTTGGCATTTAGATGTAACCTTGCAATATTTAAAACATCATTGACAAAGAGTTGCTAACCTTTAAACTTGTCTACTTAACATTGTAGAAGAAACTATAAATTCTAGGGAATAACTTACAAATATTATCTCAATGTTTGAGAAGTAGGCAAAAAGTACTCTTCTTTTGTAGTTACCTGGTGCAGTATATATCTTTTAGTATGTTAAAGACTCATGTTACTTTGTTTTCTGCTTATGAAATTGTAGGTTGAAGCTGAAGAACAACCAGAAATTTCTGAGGCACATTCTGTTTCTGCTGTGCCTTTCTTTGCTTTCTATAAGGTAACTGTTGCTGAAAGACATTTTGTTTTCACAATATTATCGAGACCAATATAGTTTTTTAAGCTTCTCGGGAGCTTTAGAAGCAAAGTCCTTATGTACACTCTTTAAATGACTTAGAATAGTTGTTAGACAAAGTCATCAACTCATCATATATCTATCTTGTCTTAAGTTAAAGATTTAACTATATTCTCCATCCTCTTGTCTAATGGAACGCTTCAAAATACCCTAACTTTACCTATAAAGTTCATTTGAACTTTAGAGGATCTCAATCCGTTGAATGGATAAAGATCCTCTAAAGTTAGAGTAACTTTATAGGTAAAGTTAAGGGAATCTTGACCCTTGGATTAAAATCAAAGGTTAAGATTTAAACTTGATTTTTTAATCTTGACCATTGATTTTAATACAATGGTCAAAATACCCTAACTTTACCTATAAAGTTCATTTGAACTTTAGAGGATCTCAATCATAGTTGAATATATTATTAGGCAAATTACAAATATCTAAAATATTGCCAGTAGTATATCAAGGACACTGTAAGCATTAGATATACACTTCAGGTGGAGTTTGATCTGTTTGACAAATTTTCCTTTCAGCTGAACTTTTTAATTTGACCTTTTTGAGCCAAACTCTGATCGGCCTATTTAATTTGACACTTTGAGTGGAGTTTGATCTGTTTGACGGTAACTGTGGTGTCAAAATTTACACCACTAGAGAGTAGGCTGCTTTGATTTTCTAAATATTGAATAAACTAGGGTTATGAAATTTTTATGTTGTAGGACGGCAAGAAGGTTGATACTTTGGAAGGTGCATATCCATCTGAATTAGCCAATAAAGCTGCGAAGGTTGCTGGATCGATCCATGCTGGGGATCCCGCAGAACCCGCAAGCCTAGGGATGGCTGCTGGACCTTCAATTCTTGAAGCAATTCAAAATTTTGCTAAAGTCGACAACTCTCCCAGTGGGAACACTCTCTCTCCACCACCAGGTGGCATTAGTGATGGAATGAAAAACCGCCTTGAAAAGCTCACCCGTGCTCACCCCATTATGCTGTTCATGAAAGGAACTCCTGAAGCACCGCAGTGTGGATTCAGTAAAAAAGCCATCGAAATCTTGAATGTCGAAAACGTTAAATTTGGGACTTTTGATATTCTTAGTGACAATGAGGTTCGTGAGGGATTGAAGAAGTTTTCAAATTGGCCTACTTATCCTCAACTTTACTGCAATGGAGAGCTTCTTGGAGGGTCTGATATTATAATCGCAATGCATGAGGGGGGTGAACTGAAACAAGCTTTTTCCGATCATGGTGTTGGAAACGATGTTAGCAAGTCAAATGTGACTGAATCCGATGGTCAAATGGCTGGAGTTACAGATTCGACTGGTTTGAGCTCTTCCTTGACTTCTCGCCTTGAAAGTATCATCAATTCCGCTCCAGTTATGCTATTTATGAAGGGAAGTCCAGATGAACCTAAATGCGGTTTCAGCCGAAAGGTGACGTATAGATGAATAGTAGAAGTGTGTCATACAATATTGTATTTCTAGTTCTCTTTGAATATAGATGAATTGTTGAAGCGTATTTTGGTTCATATTAATAATATAACTAATATTTGTGGTTCTTCAGGTAGTTGAAATTCTTAGAGAAGAAAAGGTCGATTTCAAGACTTTTGATATACTCTCCGATCAGGAAGTGAGACAAGGTCTAAAAGTATACTCAAACTGGTCTAGTTACCCTCAACTTTACATAAAAAGTGAACTCATTGGTGGGTCTGATATTGTTTTGGAAATGCAAAACAGTGGAGAACTCGAAAAGATTCTTATTGAAAAAGGTATCATTTCTCTCGAGGAACGCTTGAAAAAGCTAGTTAATTCTACACCCGTTATGCTCTTTATGAAAGGTAGCCCAGATGCCCCAAGATGCGGTTTTAGCTCGAAGGTTGTAAATGCCCTCAATGACGAAGGTGTGAAGTTTGGCTCTTTTGATATCTTAAGTGATGAAGAAGTTAGGCAAGGTTTGAAGAAGTTTTCGAGTTGGCCTACTTTCCCTCAACTTTATTATAAAGGCGAGTTGATAGGAGGATGTGATATCATTTTGGAGCTTAAAAGTAATGGTGAACTTGCATCTACCTTATCGGAGTAAAAGGTTTTTTTCTTCTTCTAGTGGAGTTATTTTTCTAATGACTGTATTGATATATAAACCAGTCAGTGCTTTGAGTTGATTATGATTGGGATTTTTCAATTTTGACCTACTGTTGAATCTTGATGTGGTGTTTGTGGCATTGTTCATGGTGTACACTGGTAAATTTATGCAGTGCTTTAGCTTGAAATTGTTATAGTTTTTTTTTTTTTTTTGGTGTGTTTATGAGGCCTTGTGAAATTGTAAGTCCTTGAGCGTGATGTATAGGACTGTGGAATGGTGCTTTATCAAGCCTTGGTGATGATCTAAAAGAACCACATTTTGGAACCTTACTGGTCACCAGTTTGAGACAAGACAGGAATTGAACACTCCTTGCATTTACGCCTTGTGATTTAAGCTTAATTTCTTATCAAAGCTACAAGGTTTCATAATTAAAGTGAGATGATGGTACACAAATGCAGGCGACTCGGTTAACCTGTTTGGTATTCGATGTAATTTTATAAAAAAATGGTTTTGCATGCTACTAGATTGTTAGCTCAAATAACTGTATGAATGAAGTAAGCCAATAATTTCTCTATACCGATTCAGAAGCAAAAGTGTCATAAAATCATCTATAGAATACGACCTAGAAGCAGTCATATAGCAAAGATATAAAGTTGGCGAAAAAACATAGACATTATATTAAGAGATCCAAATTTGTTATTCGAATGTCAAAGTACTACTGTAACCTAGGGGTAACTGTCATTTGACCATATACGACCATGGCAACATTAACAAAATTTAAAAATCAGAAGCCAAGAATCTTCTTTGTTTCTGCATCTTGTTCAATGCCACAAGCTTCCATATCTTCCAGAAGTTTGCTTGTTTCTTTAGAACTACACACATAACCTTGCAACAAAGCATGATACATTCCTCTATCAAGTTCCACAAATTTCTTCAACTTCTGCACAAAGGATTCGGCATCTTGTATGCTTGCATACTCACCGACACCGTGTAGCAACTTTTCCACAACTTTTGAGTCCACTTTCCAATCTTTTCTCTCTAAGGGCAAAGTTAATGCACTTTCCATACAGCTGATACATGTCCCAATATCCTTATTCTTCAACAAGTCCACGGCCACCAAGCACCAACTAGCAGGCATTGTCGCCTTTCCGTCTTTCAGCAGGTTATCAAGTAAGTCCTTTGCATCGCCACACAAATTGTTCTCAAGATACCCGTCAATGATAATACGCGGGACTTGAAAATCATAAACATTTCCAGAGGAATTCCACTCTGTTAAAAGCTTTTTGGCTTCTTCAAACTCAGCAAGCTTAACCAAAGATTTCATCATTATGATGTAATCTCGATTAATCTGTCTCTTACACTGTGTCTTCTGAAGTCCCCATAGTCGGAGGACATCCTCTTTGTTTCCTAACTGTGCTTGTAACGAAATTATATGGTTGTACCCAAGCGCGTCTTTCTCAACTAGTTTTTCAGCTTTCTTTAAGGCGGTAATCGCTTTATCTTTTAGCTTTCCTCTAATATAATGATTTGCAACAACCGCATACGTGTTCCAGTCCATTATGATATTTGGATCTTTCTCCATATCCGTTAACATACTTTCCATACCCTCGATGTCCATCTTATCTCCGAAGGTATTTATACACATTCTATAGCTTAAATTGTCAGGGGAGATTCCAGACCTTTTCATCTCTTCCAAGACATCATTAATCTTATCGCTTTTACCTGTATGTATATACAGGCGCATGATGTCGTTATATGCTACAGGTGATAGGAAACCTCTTTCTTTCATTTTTTGAAAGTGGGAAAGAGATTTATCAGTTTCACGTTGACGGACATAAGAATGGAGGAGGGCACCGTATGTTTTATCGGTTTTATGTTGGTCAGTTAAACCATTGAAGTATTTTTCAGCCTCGAGGAACCCATTGACCTTACCAATTAGGTCCAACTGCACCGCATGGTCTGTTGTTGTGAATGCACAAATTCCTTTTTTGTTCATCCACTCTGAAACCTACACAGCATGAAACAACAGTTTAAAATATGTAGATACGTAGTTACAAGGAAAAATGTAATTAACACTATGTTAAAGTGTACGTATATACACACATGTAACTTCATCATACATTTACAGATAACAGAGATTCCTAGTTAGTTGCTCTTACAAACATTTTCATAGTACATCGCTTATCATTGTAATGCATAACAGATTTCCATACAGTCCAAAAAACTACAACAGTCCCTTCCCAAAGTTTATTCAGTAACTACTAAAAACATTTTGTATTGGAACAGTTGGTTGTGTGTTCGGCAATTTCTTAGTTTCTCAACTGAACCCCGACATATCATTACTTCATGATCAGCAACTCCAACACAAAAGCTAAATATATATGTATTATGAAAACGCTACATTCTACCTAAACATATGTAGAAATTCGGTCAACTCAAGTTCACACACAGGAAAGGGGGAAAACATGAACAATAGTCAAATTATAAAAGAAGCAAAAAGTAACATAAGTTTTATATAGGCACATCTTTATGCACATATTTGAAACATATCTACCACATTTCAGTTAAATGTATCAAACTATAGCCGAAAATTTGTACTATATATCCAACTTTAAATGCATATACTGTGTGTATCTAATCTAAATTTCAGATGTTGTTAAATGTTATTGTATGTATGCAGTTAATATAAACTAGGTCCGTGTCACCCGATTACAAGTTTTTAGTTGGTTGGGCTCAGTGGCTGAAAGTGAATTCACGCAAAGTTGATGACAACAAATAGATTAATACGATTTTTAGCGGTTTTTTAAGAATTTTTGACACTTTTGGGGGTTCTCATTTCTCATTCAGTTGTACAAATACCATTTCATAAGTTTCATTGCTAAGAAAATCTTTCAAACGTTTAGAGTTAGCTACGTCACCCGTAGCACCAATTAAGAATACAACCGTTTTGAAGAAAAATTACAACTACCCATCATGCAGTTCCGCCCCTGGTCATAGATAACATAATAACATATATAAAAATTATATACAATATATATAATATATAATGGAGTAATAATAAAGAGACCTCCAAGGCATGATGAAAGCGCCTGCGCCTGCGAAGATCATGAACAATTTGTTTAACTTCTGATTCACGGACCTTATTTCCTTTTTGAATCCAGTCATCTAATGTAGGTGTCATTTCCAGATTAGGGTTTCCAAGTGGACTTATTTTTGAATACAATGATACTTTTTTCTTTTTAATATTATTATTACTTTCATTTCCAGCAACTGCAACATCACCAAATGATCTTCTTGTTGTTTCAAATACAAGGGCGGCGGCGGCGGTGGTGGTTTTCATGTTTTGCAGTTTTCTTAATCGACTCGCCATTCCCAACATGATTGACATTGTTGATCAAATTCAATCAAATTAGCTTCTTCAATTTTCAGGGGGTTTTGATTAGGGTTTTGAGATGAGTGAGTCAGGGTTTTGTGAGTTCAGTAACGACCTGTACGCTGAGTTAATCAACTTGTACTTTTTTGTTTGCTTATTATACCTTTATGGGCTTTCAACAACAGTGAGCCCAATAGCCCATCACAACGGTATCGATGTGATCCATTATTCGATTTTTGTCCATGAAAAAAGCTTAAAAGCGAAACGATTTTTACTATTATGAAAGATAAGCATAATTTAACTAATAGGCCATATATATCTATGAAATGTTATCTATACTCCCTTATAAAGCAAATCACCTTTTTTCCATCTTCTAACTTTCAGCATTTGAAATACTTAAATTATCCCTCTTTTTTATTAACTAATTTAAATATCTCCACTAATATACCTATAATACCCTTAATGAAATTAATTACTTTTACATTACCCCCATTAAATCAATTACTTTTAAATTAATAAACACATCGCTAGGTCACCAACGCGGGTAACCTTCTCGTAGTTACAAACACGTTTCTATTAATTAGTTTTACAAATCTATATGGACCAATAAAAGAAGGAGAGATAGTGAAGAAAGAAAAATGACAAATAAGTTTATATCGTTAAGTCGTCACTTTTGTAATTAAATATCTATTTTAAATAAGTTTAAATTAAACGTTAGGTTTTTTTTTGAGATAAGATAGTTTTTTCTTCAGGGTAAAGAAATATAAGATGGTTTTTAACTTTTTGGTAAATAGATTTTAATTATTAAGTTTATTTAATTATGGAGATTTTTTGGATATGAAAAGTTACTTTTAACTTATACTATCAAGTTAATAGATTTAAAAATTAAAACTTTTCATTATATAATTGAGTTTTAAGATGATTCTTTTTGATTAATCTTAAATCTCTAATTCCTTAATTTTTTAATATATAAAGAGATTCATAATTGGAGAAGGGTAGATTTTTCGATGATTTTTAGCTTTTTGTTAGAACTATTAGTTTAAAATGATGATGTCATCATCAATTTTATTGTCGGTTAAACACAATACAAATATTAACATAAAAGATAAAGATAATATTAAAATTTAAGATGTTGGAAAGCAAGGAACGAGATCAAATTCGGTAATGCGTCGGTGAATGTGGTAGGGATTATACAAAATATAAAGACATTGGGTTATCTTTGGTAAAGTAGATCGAGATATAAGTGTATTTCTTAGCAAGACTAGTGTAATTTCAACTCGGTGTAAATTCTTGTAAATTTTACCGTCGGTGATTTGCGGAGATGAGTATTAATATAATCGTCACTTTTCAAAAAAAAAGATAAAAGTTAAAACCGTAGTTGTTAAACTCTTACGAGTCATGAGTCGACTCTTACGAGTCGAGTCGATTTACACCAAAAACGAGTCGACTCGTTAGGTGACTCGTTTTTGTTCAGACTCTTACGAGTCGCTGTGTGAAATTGAACCGAGTCATACGAGTCGCAGACTTATGATTGTTGTAATTCGATACTATGGTTATATATTAGATATTATATTTATAGTTACATTATTTTGTGTGTTATATATGTATTTTTGATACTTTTAGTTCGAATTTGGAGATAAACTTGTATGTTTATAACTCAAAATTATCGAATATGTAATCATTTTGTGAATGAATTAAGATAATTAACTTATATTTTGTTTCAAAAATATCACATATATAAAATTATACAATATTATGTAAGGGTAATTGGATGGGAACCCCTGATCTCATGTACCATTTGGTACCCACTAATCCCCCAGCCAGGCTAGTGTACAGGTGAATCTCAACCACTTAATAAATATTATGTACTATATAAAAATGTCCTGACTCTTACGAGTCGAGTCACTTTTCGAGTCACGAGTCAAAAAATCATGTTTTCGAGTCGAGTCAAAAGTTACGAGTCGACAACTATGGTTAAAACCACCATTGTTCAGAGAATAATACTCCGTAATACTTATGTTTTTCTGTTGTTTAATTTTTTATTATTAAGGTATTGGGTCAAGAAGCGTATTATTAAGGTATTGCTTCAAAATTCACCACTACATGGACCAATTCATTCCATTTAGAAAAAGTGAAAAACAAACAAACCAAAAAAACCCACCCCAAAATTACCTCCGTACATCATGAAGAAGCTTTCCTGTTTTTGTTTAAGTTTACGCACGCAAAGTGTTTGTGAAAATGCCTTAAAGAAGTACCACTACCTTTTAACCACCTTTTCGTCATCATCATCATCATCAACTGTATTACCCAATTCACAAGCATCATCAGTAATTAATATTACTGCAACAGAAAATAACAAGAAGAAAGGAGTATTTGAAAATGAAGCATCATCATTATACAGAAGAATATCGCCAGTGGGTGATCCCAACATTTCCATTATACCAATTCTTGATCAATGGGTTCAACAAGGAAACAAAGTGGAGCAACATTCTCTTAATCGTATCATTTCAACCCTCTCCAAATACAGAAGATTCAAACATGCCCTTGAGGTTTTCATCTTCTTTTTTTCTTTCTTTCTTATATATATACACGTGACCTTGAAATCTTGCTATTGTTGTTGTATGTATCTGACTTGTGTATATGGCTGCCATCATATATGTCATTAAAAACTTGCTATTGTATATTTGTATTCAAATGTGTAAAATTGAATGCGTATTTGTGTAATGTACCGTTGAATCTAAGTATTTGGCTCAAAGATATTGTCAGAACTTGTATATCATTCTCCTTAATTTTAGATGAAAAAAAATGAGCAATTAAGTTGGGTTATGGACTAAAACATGTCCAGCCAAAATGGGTGAGGTTGCCCTGCCAACGCTTCTTTTTTTTAGACTTTTAGTGTATATTTAGGAGCTTCACTTTGGGTGGTTTTTAATCCGTTCCCCGTGTTATGCTATAATGCATTACATTATTTACATATACACAGCAGCTTACATATGCGACACGCCAACCTCAGTTAGTTGGTTAGCTTCTTCACTGCTCCACAGCCTTGTCAACTGTCAAGTATAAGTCAAGTTGATCTGTTTTGCTTTCCCTTCCAGCTTTTTGGTTGGTTTTATGTTGGCACTTTGTTTAGGTGTATATACACATATGTAACCAGAAGGGTAAATCTCAAATGTTGTAAAGAAAAATTTCATGTTTGTTACAATGCTCACATTAGTGTTTATTTTTTTTATTTTTTATTTTTTTTTCCAGATATCAGTGTGGATGGCTGATAAACGATATATACCCCCTACAAAGGGTGACATTATGAGCAGGCTGCATTTGATTTATAAAGTTTATGGTTTAGGGAAAGCTGAGGAATTCTACAATAACATCTCACAGAAGCTTAAATGTTATGGGGTTGCTACCACCCTTCTTAACATCTATTCTCTTGAAAAATCAGCCGATAAAGCTGAGACCTTGATGCAGAGGTTACGTGAAACAGGGTGTCTGAAGACTCCTTTGCCCTTCACTATCATGTTGAATCTTTACTACAATTTTAGAAACTGGGAAAGGATGGATGAATTGACTAAAGAGATGGAAAAGATGGGTCTTTATCGAGACAAATTTGCATTTGCCCCTCAGCTATGTGCTTATGCCGCTAATGGTAATATCGAGGGATTTAATAAGACCTTGGAGATAATTGAAGCAGATCCCCGTGTTGAGATGGACCATAGCAGGTATCTTATGGTAGCAGATGCGCTTTCAAAAGCGGGATTGGCTGAGAAATGTTTTGAATTACTAAAAAAGGTAGAGAAAATGGCCATTAAGACAACAAAGGGTAGATACAATACACTTAATTCCGTGCTTAGATTGTATGCAGATATAGGAAAGAAAGATGAAGTGCATAGGATTTGGAAGATTTTAGGGAATGATAAGATATATAATACAGGATATAGAAACATGATTAGCTCATTGTTGAAATTTGATGACTTTGAAGGTGCCGAGAGGATTTTTAAAGAATGGGAAGCAAAAGATTTGTCTTGTGATATTCGAATACCAAATATTATGATTGATGTTTATGCTAAATTGGGCAACTTGGAGAAGGCTGAATATTTTCTAAACTGTGGAATTGCGAAAGGTGGCACTCCAAGTTTTTATACATGGTATCGTCTAATGATTGGGTATGTTGAGGATAATCAGATTTTTAAAGGTGTCAAAGCTTTGAAGAATGCAACATTGTCTCATCAGTTCTCGCCTTCTGAGGAACTCCTTCAGGACAAGTTAGTGATACTTTTGAAGTACTTGGAAAGACGGCTAAATGTAGAAGAATTAGAAGGATTTCTGAATGTGCTTGAGTTGGAAGGTATCTTCTCGTCAACTGTGTGCAGAAGATTGCTTGATTTCATCGCAATCGAGTCTTTGGAAACTTAAACAGCTCTCCGAGGGGATAAAAGCTCAACTCGTTTAGGCATTGTAGTTTGCCTCTGCTAGAAAGAAAAAAAAACACACTTCCGAGTATAAAATAAGAAAATAACGATGGTATCTCAATTTCTTTTGAAGATCAAGCAAAGCTAATGTGGACCTTAATTTCATTTGTATTTCATGTGTAAAAGGGAATCTAATTTTATGATAAATTTTAATCTCAGTTATTAAAAGTTTGTTGTTTTTGATTAAAGGTATTTAAATATGCTTTTAAATAAAAAATAAATGTATATCTATTCTAGATAGTTAGATTCATATAAAACTTCCAGTGTATCATATATATAAGCCAAAAAAGTTAATGGCCCATTGGCCCAAGCACACCCAAATCAAAAAGAATTGCTAACCAATTTCCATATGTTTACGTCTTTGTCAAAATATTATTTTAGGCATGAAAGTTGACATGTCCATCTCAAAAATTCAATTTTAAATTGCATTTCGTATCATATTATTATTATATACGTACAATGTATGTAGTGTCATCATCGTTGTCATCATCACCATAACCATATAGGATAAAAAATGTTGGGCGTATTATACATTTTTACCTAACATACCATTCATTCTTTATTATTAATTCCAACACATACATATAAAACCAAATGGGATGGGGATGGAGGTGGTTGACATATGACTTTCCATCCAATAAGATTACATATTTAGATCAATCATAAAACTACAATCTAGAAATCTAATATAGTAAACTATTCAACAGAACAGCTTAAGAATTAACCACACGATATTATATGTCAAGTGTAACATATTTTCAAATTATGGATGATGTTTGGTCATACATAATACTGTACTTCTTTTGTACAATATCAATATAGTCGATGAACAACGAGTCTATCATAGTTGACAGGATTACTATATTTATGCTATGCTTTAATACCAATGTTTACAAGGGCCCCATGAATTTATGTTACTTAAATGAAAGTGGGCCGGCATTCTTAATAGGGATTTGGACATCCCACCAATCCACCATTGAAATAAGTGAAAAATGGAAATGATAATTGTTTTGTCATGCAATTTGATATTCTTAATCGCGACATAATATCCTTATACCTAGTGTATAAATAGGTAAATGTAGAAATCAAGAGCTTTATGTAAATACTAGATTCATGTCCGCGCAATGCGGCGGTGATGGTGGTGGCGGCGTCAGGCGCTGGTGACAAAGACGGCGTAGGTTATTGATTTAAAAAATGTCAGTTTTGTTATTTAAGAAGTTGAGGGGTAGATGTTATAAGTTATTTATTTCATTAAGAGTATTTTTCGTAAACCAAATAAGTTAAGTGATAAGTATGTTGAATGTGAGTAGTATTTTAGGTAGATCAGATTTGTAATTTGAAAGAAAAGAAGGGTGGAAGTTGATATTTTATATAGTAATATAGATATATAAGTATAAATAGATTTAGATATAGGTATATGGCGATCTACGTTGTCACGATTGCAACATGTTATTATAAATTTATAATTAGAGTAACATAAAATTATTTCACGTTTTTAATCTGCTGGAAGGAACCCTTTAGCACTCTTTTGAGGATTAGTTTATGTAGGCCAACTTTATCTCTTGACATTTTCTTCGCAATATTACAAATTTTGATAAAATTATTATAATTGTGTGTCATAGATTTGTACACTTTATTCTAAAAGATATATATTTTGGTAAGGTATATCAAAAAATGTGATATGTTTATGTCTCTTCCTATTTTTTTAAAGGAGAATTTCGCTGGAAACTTCGTGTCGTGATTCGACAGCGGGAGGTCTAGCATACGTTGTCTTAACCGGGTTCGCGCTAGAGAGCTCCTTCGAAGTAGAAATGTCTATTTCAAATACCTGATGGGGGGAAACCCCCTACTAATCCGCCCGAAGACACGACGATTAATATCGGTAAACCTTGCCCCCTCAGACTTGAACCTGGGTATACCCAAGTCAAGTCCTCGTAAAGGACTTGTTGTTAGAGAGACATAGATGTTGAATTTATGTATGTATGTACGTATAAAGAAATTAATGGATATACGCCATAAATAGAGTGTGGGGCAAAAATATTTACAACGACTTGGAAGATGCACACCCACCCATATCACGAGATGGGTGTTTTTTGCATTTTGTGTATGTCAGTATGGGCTCATATTTATCAAGTACTTGAATATCAACATCCATGTATTTTTATATACAGTTGTGTTATATATGTATTTTTATATACAGTTGTCTTATACTTGTGAAAAGAAATAATAAAACAAGCAAATCATTTTAGGTTTGTGAAATTACGTTGCAAGAGTCCTTATGCAAGGACACGTGAACAATGAAAAATATCAATCGATTAATGATACTTACATACACATATGATATCTAAAATAAATCAGTTATTAAAATAAACTAAAAACAATAAAAACAATAAGAAGTTAATGTCACAGTCGATACATTAACTGTAAAAATGAGCATGTCTCAAAAACTGCTTTTTTACCGATAGACTGAGGCGGAAAACATGTTCAACCGGTTTGAATGGTTTAACCCTTTATTGTAAAAAATGCAACTAAGTTTGTTACAATCCAATAAAAATTGTCAAAATATCAATACAATTCATTCAAAAATAATATCAAATAACTATAATAAAAGAAAAATATAAATTTTAACGTTCATAAATAACCAAAAATAATGTTAAAATATACACATCACCTAAAAAATAAACAAACTTTTTTCTATAAATAAAAACTAAGAAAACTGGATGAACATGAAAAAAACTGACAAAACGACCGGTTTAACACATAAACGAGCCAACCGATAAACAAGCCAGCCTTAAAAAATCCAATACAATCAGTCGAACCGACCTATTAAATCAGTGTAACAATTGAAAAAACATATCACCCATACTAATTAAGCATATGTAGTTGGTTGAGAAGTCGGTCAAACTTTGTTAGTCGTTCTCAAGTTGACGCTTTCTTTTTGGGTAATGATAGATCCTTCAAACTCATCCTCTTTATAATACTCTTAATATTTTTATTTTATGTCAAATGTAATTCATTAATTTTTTTATAAATATTATTCTTTAATCATAAATGTGTAATGATTATAATGTTAAGAAGATAAGTCATTTTTCTTATGTTATTAAGACACAGGGTAAAATAAGATTCAAAGACATAAGGCCTTTCCCAATAGCCTCATCGACCGGTCGTCGATGAGGACATTATTGGTAGTGGCATCGTCGACCGGCTCTTCGTCCCCAGCCATCGACCCATCGATGATAGTTGACGAGCGCGGGAGTGTGCGTGGGGCCAGGCAACGGTCGACTTTTAGTTTTTTTTCTTCTTTTTCTCTTGATTCATATATATACAGTGTATCTATATGTATATGTGTGTGTGTTGCAGACTAATTCCAAGGAAGAAGAAGGAGGAGTTTCATTTTGGTCATCTTTAGCCCCTATAAATTCAATACTTTACTTATACGTATATATTATTTTGAGTTTAGTCATCTTTAGTCCTTTAAATACTAGTTTTGACATATTTATAACATTATTAATATATTTATAATATTTTATTTTATAAGAATAATAGTTTTATTTATTTTGAGTAAATATAAAATAGAAATATAAAAAGTTGTGGAAGAGGTGTTATTGTTAGTGAGTGTGGAAGAGGTGAATGAGGAGAGAGAAAAGCTGATGTGTCATTGTGGAAGAGGTGTGGAAGAAGACCCTCTTGGGAAAGGCCTAAAAGGTAGTTGTAGAAAATCTTGCACCAAACACGTTTTTTTATAGGAAAATAGTATCTAGTGATCCAATCAATGTGTATCGAAACTTTTACAAACAATATATTACTTGATATTTACATATTTTATACTTAACAGACACACATATGAAACGAATCTGATACATCCAAATGGATTTAAGATAATGATTGATAAAGCACTGCCGAACAAATGCATGATTTCGTGTCATAAGAATTTATAGCATGTAGTGTCCAAGTGGCATTTGATAGTTGGGAATACTTAATTGTCAATCATGTCATCAACATGTTATAATTAAGACACGATAAAAAAAATAACAATATCCAATGCTATAATTTATAGTAAGCTTTTAATCTTTTGATAAAAGTTTAACACATAGACACGTATAATCGGTCAATCGGATACATTTAAACACATAAACACGTTATCACGATTTGCCCAATAACGCAAACTATGGGTGGGGTTTTAAAAGTGAACATATGTAGTATGCAAGTCCGTGGTCCTAAGCACAAGTCATTCCCGATGATAAAGAAAATGGAAAAACTTCATTTTATACAGGCTTATACAAAGCATATATAATATATCTATATCTATAGTCTCAAATGTACACATGATGCTATAAACAAGCATACAAAACTGTACAAGATGGGTCAAAAGGCTAACCCTGAAGACCCATAGCTAGAAGAGCAAAAGACACAAAAATAGGCAGCAGTAAAGAAAGATGGTTAATCTGTTTAAAGATCTATGTAACTGCATCTCTTGCCTTCTTAATCTAGGGTTGTTACTCCCAGCTAAATGGTACGAGTTTGGAAATGAGTACAAGCGTTGTGAGTTCCCAAAAACACGAGCATAAATCATTTCTCCATACATCCATACATTCTGATTATTACTATCAATGCCCTGACTGTATAAATGTGGGGTAGAGTTGTAACTTGCATATGGTGTTTGATGAGAATCACGATAAGCAAGCTGTCGGGTCGGGTTGGGCGTGGACACAATAGATGCACGCGGTCGTGGTGGGATAACTGTATTTGATGGTTTGGTGTCAGGTTCATTGTCTGATAATGTCTTGCCACGCCCGTAAAGTGGGACCACTGAGGTCTGGGATATTTCGGACTTGCAAACAGGGCAGAGTGGATTGTTATCTGATTCGGTAGAAGCGGCCTGAGAAGATAGCCATTGGTAGATACAAGGCCAACAATAGAGATGGCCACAAAGAGTGACTACAGGGTCCTTAGCATAGTCAAGGCAGATACTGCAGTCAAAGCACGGCAAAGACCTTTCAGGTTTTAATTCATTGGCTACATAGTTTTCAAATTCCATTGCCATTTTGATGCAGCTTGCAAGCTTGTTTACTCCTGCAAGAAAATAATGTTTGGTAAGAAGACGTGTTCCATGGATCAAGACAAATGTGCATAGAAGCATACGATGTAGATCGAAAGGTGCATCAAACTAAAACAATTAATTAGTGGATCCCAAGTCCAACTGACAAAGATGTTCATTGAATACGGAACTCTTTTTTGGGTCCCCTACCAGACCATATCGGCATATCTAGAATAATAACCATAAAAAGTTACACTTTGTGCAATGGTTGGCAAATTAGCAGCAAATACAAAAAAATTATCTCGCATCAAACCAATAGCATAGACCAGAAAAGAAGACTTTATCTTAGCACCTAGATCCCATCTTTCAGATCAATAACAGGCCGCTAGCCCTATTTTGTGGAATTTTTCATGCCGAATAAGGATATGTTTTCCCCTTACGATAACACATATACATGACTAATATCGTGTTTGGTGGCATGTCATAAATCAATTTATATGGTCCTTACAATATCTTTAACAACTGTATAGCATGTGATTTTGCATTTCAGGACAATACTTCAAATTGAAGAAAAAAGCGATTGCACATGTCAAAATCAGTACATGGATTTTACTTGCTAAAGAAGACAATATAACAAAGTAAACCAACAAACTTCGTCCCCTTGAGTCAAGTTTAGTCCACTACTTTTTTCACTAACTTAATAAATAGCTCAAGGAGGTGTGGTAGACCCCGTATTCACAACACACTACTCTGTCTTTTGACTTCATTTGTTCACACGGAAAACGTGATGCCCTTGCTTCGTTTGCTATTTTTCTTAACTATGAAACTCAGAGGAAATCACCCTCTAGGGAAGCAATGTCAAATGCATAGAAAAATGTGATGGACACGGAGCCTCTAAAGCAGGGGTAAATCCCTAATGGTAGTTACTTTCCCTAGTGAGTATACAAGATAAGATATATCATTTCAGGCTTATTACAAACACAAGCTTAAGTTTGCTAAAATCGTGTTCTTAGATGACCGGAAATCCTTCATGAGCAACATCTAAACAAAGAGTGGTACTCTTAGCTTATGGTTCTATATAGCAAGTGAGACACAACCTCTAAACAAAAGTATACCAAAGAAAAGCTTCAAATTGCTCATATACTATAAATAGTAAGAAAAAGGGATCCTGTGATGACACATAGTAAGAAAACTACTACTAACTTATCAAAAATAGTCTTATACCCGTGCAATACACCGACTCACGAAGGTGGCTGGAAAAAGAACTAAGACACAAGATTGGCGTGTTAGTGCGTGTCTAAAGGTTTTGTGTTTGATTATATAGTAAAAGAGGAGGACAGACTACGGCGGTGTTTGCTACGCATATTTACGAATATGTCCAACATTAGACCACAACATATTTACGAATATGTCCAACATTAGACCACAACCCACAACCTTTTGGATGATGGGTCACCTTGAATAAAGCTAACCCGGCAGCCCCTTGGTGGTTTATGCTTATTGCTTGGTTTTTTTAAGCAGATAAGCAATGACAATAGTCTTTCAAAAAGTATATATATATATATATATATGGGAAAAGTGAATATAAGTCTGTCCGGCACCTAAGCTTAGTATCTAACAGTCTCATATTCCCATCCCCATATATACAATCACAAAAATCTTTTTTATGATATATATATGATAAATATAATATAATAAGGGAAAAGTGAATATAAGGTTGTCCGGCACCTAAGCTTAATGTAGGTCATATCCACCATATATATATATATATGGGAAAAGTGAATATAAGTCTGTCCGGCACCTAAGCTTAGTGTGGAACCCCTCATATTCCATACCATATATATATATATATATTATATATTTATATATATATATATATGTATATATATATATATATATATATTGAGAAAATGGAGTATGTGGCTGTTAGACACCAAGCTTGGGTGTAGAACCCTCACATACTAATTTTTTAATATATCTATAAATGTTGGCCCCCATGATTTTTATGGATTAAAAAAACAAAATGTGAGTGTTCCACACCTAAGCTTAGTAACAGCCTTATATTCCCATCCCCATATATATATAGATCATTTTACTATCTTTTATAATATTTCATTAAAAAAAAATACTTTTTAATAGGCAGGTAGGTAAAAGCGCTTATAAATAAGCAAAATCCGAAACACCCTCGTTTACTAATACGCCATCGTCTAGAAGTAGTAAAAAAAGTACAAATACTATATCGTTCACTGCGGTAACAAATTTTTTACGCACCGACAATTCATATTGTCTCAGATTCTTCTGTTAATTGATAATATTAAAATACAAATCAATTTGATGATAAACATCACAAGTGTCTCATGAAAATATTAGAATTTCTAAATTTCGATGATAGATATAACACGATGATCAAACATCATCTTTTATTTCAATCTTGATAGTATAGCTTTATATTATAAACAATAATAATGATAATAAAAATAATAATAAATGTTGGTAAAATTATTATTTTTAGACCAAACAGAATACTAGAGTAAATTCAACAAAGCAAAGTATTTATATTTATAACCAAGGAACACGTACAAATCCGGCAGACCGTAGCATGTATATTGTTACTCAAATGAAATAATGAAAGTGAGGGATTACCTGATGATTAATAATGAAAGAAATATGAAATAAAGCAGTGATAATAATGATAATAACGAAAGAGGTGTTTAATTTAACAGCAGAGCAGACACGGTGGAGGGAGGGAGAAGAGAATATGATTTTTAGTTTGTTTTGCTGGTTTATGGTTTTGGTTTTGGTTTTGGGGTGGGTGGGTTTATATATATATATATATATAAATACAACACACAAACACACACGCAAAACACACACAAGACTTGTACAATGTACAGTGTATGGAGTTATTAAATAATATTATCTCATGTGGTCCCCTCACTCCCACCCACCATTTCTTTTTTCAACTTAAATACGAGTAATTTAATATATTTCGCTATCCAAGGCAAATCATCCAGAAGTCCAGAACAAACAATATAATCGATAAAAATAATTATCAATACCTTATGTTTAGCAGTTCAAGAAAAAAAAAACTTATGTTTAGTATATTTTAATATATGTAAATCATAAGATTCATAACTATATAAGTTATTTTCTATAAAATTATATATACAACATAAAAATAATATTACTCCGTAATAAATTTAGATCAAAAATGGCAAGAAATATCTATATCAACAGAGCGGAAAATAACTCAATAAACTTTTAAACTTTGACAAAATTTTATACAGATAGGTTATAATTTTTGACCATTGCACCACTTATTTATCATACATATATATTCATACATAAGAAAAGAGACATATAAAATCTATTTGAATCATAAGGACTATGAGCACCTTTACATTATAATTTTATGTTCATATGTGAAACGTATATATGAAGAAATTCATTCGCATATGAGCAGAACAATGTGTATTAAATTTTACATATGTTCATATGTAAATGGCTTTTACGTAAACCTTATTTGATTTTTATATACATAAATTTTTTAATGGCATAAACACATAACTGCTATCTAATTTCTCTACAAAGCTCCAACAAATATTTTGAACAACAAATTTGGGTATTAAAAAACCCCTATATTCAGTGTTTGAGTATTTTTGCTCATACTAATATTTCTCTTTGAGTCTCAAAGCTTTTAAGTGTCAATTCATCTATTGGTGGTAAATAAATTAAATTTGATGTAACAATATATAAAAAAGAAACATTAAGCGTAATTATGTTGACTGTGATATCAATTTAGGCTTTTGTTAGTTAATGTAGGTTTACGGCTAATCTAGGTGCATTTTTAGTATTTACCTAAAAACATCATTGTTAGTAATTCATATATCATGTTGATGAATACAAAAGTTGAAGTTTATTCTAGCAAGGAAAGTCAATATTACACTAAGCATTTATTTATTAAACTATGATAACGTAGACTTATGTGTTAAATTTGTATATGTATTAAATTAAAATATATAGAAAAAATGCGCAAAGTTGCTTGGAATTGTTTTTGTTTGTTTTGGAATTGAACAAAGTATTACTGTATTAGAAGCTTCTTTTAGACCTCACAAGTCTAAGAAGCCTCGACGTAAAATTTTTATGTTAGACCAATCAAAAACTTCTACGTGGACAGCTCGTATGGTTGCCACGTATACATTTTTACATTAAGCGTTCAATTTAACGAGATACTTACATACAATGTTCAAAATTTTTGATGCATACACACAATAGAAAAAGTTGCAAAGTTACTTACACTCCGGGATACTTAACCCTATTAAATGCAAGTATGCCTATTTCCGAGCTATCTGCTTGGACTACATATATCAGTAGTTAAGTTACAAAATAAACAAATATATTTAAGCCTAATATATTTATATATTTTGAATCAAACAATAACAAAAGTATTTAATTTTAAATTGGAAAAAATAATTCAAAAGTCAAATGCAACACTTATTTTGAAAGATAGCATAAGATTTTACTAGACAAACATTTTTCTCATAATGCGACATATTTCATAAAATACCGTCTTACTAACCTTCTAATAAAGAATACTTATAAACTGATGATTATTAATCAATAAAAGTTAGTATGAAAGTAATTCTTTTCAATATCATTAATGAAGATTTGTAAAACTATCGAGAGTGAGGCGTCGTATTACCCGACGCCATCCCAAGGGACAGCAAAGCTAAAAAAAATGCTCTGGCTTAAATCTTTCGTCATAGTCTCTTGTGATTCCCCCAAAAAAATAGCCGGTTTGCTTTAAAAAAAATATATTTAAGCCTAATATATTTATATATTTTGAATCAAACAATAACAAAAGTATTTAATTTTAAATTAAATAATATAAGGTTTTTTGAACAGCTATTCGTTAATTTCTTTTTTCATATTTTAATCTGTGTAATATAATACGTAATTAAAGTTACATTAATGAAAATATATTTAAGCCTAATATATTTATATATTTTGAATCAAACAATAACAAAAGTATTTAATTTTAAATTGGAAAAAATAATTCAAAAGTCAAATGCAACACTTATTTTGAAAGATAGCATAAGATTTTACTAGACAAACATTTTTCTCATAATGCGACATATTTCATAAAATACCGTCTTACTAACCTTCTAATAAAGAATACTTATAAACTGATGATTATTAATCAATAAAAGTTAGTATGAAAGTAATTCTTTTCAATATCATTAATGAAGATTTGTAAAACTATCGAGAGTGAGGCGTCGTATTACCCGACGCCATCCCAAGGGACAGCAAAGCTAAAAAAAATGCTCTGGCTTAAATCTTTCGTCATAGTCTCTTGTGATTCCCCCAAAAAAATAGCCGGTTTGCTTTAAAAAAAATATATTTAAGCCTAATATATTTATATATTTTGAATCAAACAATAACAAAAGTATTTAATTTTAAATTGGAAAAAATAATTCAAAAGTCAAATGCAACACTTATTTTGAAAGATAGCATAAGATTTTACTAGACAAACATTTTTCTCATAATGCGACATATTTCATAAAATACCGTCTTACTAACCTTCTAATAAAGAATACTTATAAACTGATGATTATTAATCAATAAAAGTTAGTATGAAAGTAATTCTTTTCAATATCATTAATGAAGATTTGTAAAACTATCGAGAGTGAGGCGTCGTATTACCCGACGCCATCCCAAGGGACAGCAAAGCTAAAAAAAATGCTCTGGCTTAAATCTTTCGTCATAGTCTCTTGTGATTCCCCCAAAAAAATAGCCGGTTTGCTTTAAAAAAAATATATTTATTTATTCCTTTTATATTTATACATATTTCTACCATTTCCTTCACAATTTCGCACACAACACTCTCAATTTTTACCATTCACTCCCATTTTTTTAAATCTAAATCATCTAATCCTTTTAACAAGAATGCATCCCCGACATCCACGACCATTCAACGTCAACCCGCTCGACGCCATCGATCCAAATGATCCTGCATTTATTAGGTCGTGGGTAATATGACGGTTCCATCGCCGGGTGGTTACACTTCGGGATCCAGAGACAATTGGCCGACCAACTCAAACAACAAATCATGAACAAATATGAGTTTAGCAGTTAGTTTTATTTTGTTTATTAGTATTGTTAGTTGTTTTTTAGTTTAATTGTAATGGATTAATGTATTTTTAGTTGTTTTTAGTTTTATTGTAATGGACTAATGTATTTTTAATTATATATTAAATTTATTAATTTATAAAAGTTGTAATAAAACAAAAATAAAAATATGTTCAAAGGTGGCTCAAGGAATCCCCAAAGAGATCACTTCAAAAAAAAGGAGAGACATCTATTTAGGGGAGACACCACCACATGGCGGAAGAGGCCCCATGTGGAGGTGCCTCACTCGCATTAGTCTAAGATAGAGGTGCGAGAAGACTATTCCGGTTAACCGATTTCGGTTACCGGTTACAAATCGGTTCGGTTAATCGGTTTTTTCTTGCACCTCTAGTCTAAGAACCAAGTTATTATGACGTATTCTTCAAGTTTGTGCATCATCAGTTATCTTATAAATATTTTTGTTATTGTTATTACCATAAATAGACTAATCATAAGTTTTTTTTTCTCGAACTTAAATTTAATACATCATAAAATAAACTGTAGAGTTTACCTAATTATATTAAAAAGTTATATTTTTATTGAATGAACAACTTTCATTCGGGGTAACCCGATTGCTAATGGCTACCGTTAGCTAGACGTGGCCAATCTGAATCTTTTTCGGTTTTTTTGACCAAGAACCGGTTCCAAACCGCTTTGGAACTGGTCCGGAACCGATTTTTGGATCCAAAAGTGGAACCGGTTCCAAACGCTTTGGAACTGGTCCGGAACCGATTTTTGGATCCAAAAGTGGAACCGGTTCCAAACAGCTTTGGAACTGGTCCGGAACCGATTTTTGGATCCAAAAGTGGAACCGGTTCCAAACAGCTTTGGAACTGGTCCGGAACCGATTTTTGGATCCAAAAGTGGAACCGGTTCCAAACAGCTTTGGAACTGGTCCGGAACCGATTTTTGGATCCAAAAGTGGAACCGGTTCCAAACGCTTTGGAACGGTCCGGAACCGATTTTTGGATCCAAAAGTGGAACCGGTTCCAAACGCTTTGGAACGGTCCGGAACCGATTTTTGGATCCAAAAGTGGAACCGGTTCCAAACGCTTTGGAACGGTCCGGAACCGATTTTTGGATCCAAAAGTGGAACCGGTTCCAAACGCTTTGGAACTGGTCCGGAACCGATTTTTGGATCCAAAAGTGGAACCGGTTCCAAACAGCTTTGGAACGGTCCGGAACTGATTTTTGGATCCAAAAGTGAAACCGGTTCCAAACCGATCGGTTCTTGAGGAACCGGTTTTTTTCGGTCCATAATCGGTTTTTACTATTCCGGTTACTAACCAATTTCGGTTACCGGTTACAAATCGGTTCGGTTAATCGGTTTTTTCTTGCACCTCTAGTCTAAGAACCAAGTTATTATGACGTATTCTTCAAGTTTGTGCATCATCAGTTATCTTATAAATATTTTTGTTATTGTTATTACCATAAATAGACTAATCATAAGTTTTTTTTTCTCGAACTTAAATTTAATACATCATAAAATAAACTGTAGAGTTTACCTAATTATATTAAAAAGTTATATTTTTATTGAATGAACAACTTTCATTCGGGGTAACCCGATTGCTAATGGCTACCGTTAGCTAGACGTGGCCAAAATCTGAATCCTGCAGGAACCGGTTCCAAACGCTTTGGAACTGGTCCGGAACCGATTTTTGGATCCAAAAGTGGAACCGGTTCTTAGTCAACGTTTGACCATTTCTTTTTCGGTTTTTTTGACCAAGAACCGGTTCCAAACCGCTTTGGAACCGGTCCGGAACCGATTTTTGGATCCAAAAGTGGAACCGGTTCCAAACCGATCGGTTCTTGAGGAACCGGAACGGGTTCTTGAGGAACCGGTTTTTTTCGGGTCCAAATATCGGTTTATCCGGACCGGTTTTTTTACCCATGTATACCGTTAGCTGGCCCTACCCACGAGACGAGACCAAGGCCCGTTAGTTGCACACTCCAGAAAAACCCATCAATCCGTTTGCTAAAGAAAACCCATTTAAAAATAAAAAACTTATATTATTGAAAACATTGTTCTTCACACCAATCCATTCATTGATGGTTGATTTTGATTTATGAAAATAGACATCTTTCTTTCTCAACAAATGAGAAATAAAAATGTTTAAACCATTTTACTATATTTTATTATTAATATGTTTATGTTCCCTTCATCCAATATTAACTGTTTCATTAACAATATAGATTGTCTCATAATGAAAAAGTTGGACATCATCTGCTAAAATGGATAGATATAGCTAATCTTCTTTTTTAAATATTACTCATAACTAAAATTAATATCACAGAAATTCATTAAGTAATTAAGTATATCAATAGTAAATATAATAATTGTATTCTTCTTAAGTTGTTTTTTTTATCCTTCTTTGTTCTGTGAGCGATTGTTTTTAGACCAAGTAAATTGGCATTCTCACAAATACAGAAAGACAATTAGGCTTTATCTCGGTTTCAAGAGTAGGCCAGCCAATATACTTGGAGTAATTGATTGATTGATGTGAACCATTAGTGTAGTTTTAAACAAGTAGCCAATTAAAAATAGGGCTAATTACTTGGAAAGTCTCATAACTTGCCACTGAAATCTTTTCTGGGGCTCCAACAAAAAAAAGTTCTATTCGGGGGAAGAAAACCGGCTAAAATCTCTTTAGTGGGGTTCCGTACAAGTAGCCAATTAAAAATAGGGCTAATTACTTGGAAAGTCTCATAACTTGCCACTGAAATCTTTTCTGGGGCTCAAACAAAAAAAAGTTCTATTCGGGGGAAGAAAACCGGCTAAAATCTCTTTAGTGGGGTTCCGTACAAGTAGCCAATTAAAAATAGGGCTAATTACTTGGAAAGTCCCATAACTTGCCACTGAAATCTTTTCTGGGGCTCCAACAAAAAAAAGTTCTATTCGGGGGAAGAAAACCGGCTAAAATCTCTTTAGTGGGGTTCCGTACAAGTAGCCAATTAAAAATAGGGCTAATTACTTGGAAAGTCCCATAACTTGCCACTGAAATCTTTTCTGGGGCTCCAACAAAAAAAAGTTCTATTTGAGGGTATGAAAACGGCTAAAATTATTTTTGTTGGGTCTCGTGTAAGTAGCCGGTCAAAAAAAATTTTGAATGTAATTTCTCTTTTATTTTATTTCATTTATGGATTACATGGAAATTCCAAGTCATATCTCTATACAAAACACCAAATATAATATATATATATATATATATATATATATATATATATATATATATATATATATATATATATATATATATATATATATATATATATATATATATATATATATATATATATATATATATATATATATATATATATATATATATATATATATATATATATATATATATATATATATATATATATATATATATATATAATATCTTTCATTTCAATTTAATCTTTGTATATGTATATCTTTTATTTCATTTATGGATTACATGGATTAAAATTACAAGTCATATCTCTATACAAAACACCAAATATAATATATATATTTCTGGCCACCCACCGGAAAATCAAAAACAACATACAATTTTTCCGACCACCCCAATACCACCACCACAAAGATCCACCCACGAAACTCATGAAACAATTTGAATAGTCCTAATTGTATCTTTGTCCCCATCTGACCATTCTCATGTTCAACTTTTATTAAACAACCCAAGTTAAAGATGTGAAATTTTTACTTAACACCACCGTGAAGTCTCCATAGCCGCCACCATAAACACCGCTACTATTCCGACAACGAACCTTAATACCCAAATCTGAAACTTTTAAGTTAATCAATCTTATTTGTTTTTCACCCAAAAAAGTTTTTCACGAGAAACCTAATCAGTTGTGACTTGTGAGGAAGCCAAAATTAGATCTGGAATCAAAGGGTAGCGAAGCTACCGGTGGTCGCTATCGGAGAGGCGGAACAAGGGACAATTGGGATGGCAGGGAAATCGAAGGTGTGTAGTGGTATTTTTTGATAGTTGTGTGTGTTTTTGAAATTGGTAGATGGGTTTTGCCGATCCAGTGAAACCATTGTTCAGATTGTCCAGTGAAACTTCATTTCCGACGTCGGTAGCGGTGGTTTTGAAATGGAAGTGGCTAGATGCTGATATGATACAAGGGAATATAAAGAAGTGGCTAAATTGAACTTTTTTTGTTGGAGCCCCAGAAAAGGTTTCAGTGACAAGTTGAGGGACTTTTCAAGTAATTAGCCCAAAATTGAACGACGTAAACCACATAAAAACTAATGGTTGATATATTCTTTGAAATTTATTTGTTCAGTTTATGATTCTAATATCCGTGACAATTAGAAATTGTTAGCTACCATCTTATTCAACTTTTTGAGAATTTGTTATGATATTGTAAATCGTGTGGATTCGGATACGATTATGGTCATTTTGTAAAATGGAAAGTATTCCTTCAAGTTAATTCCCCAATTTGAGTCAAGTTGTGGAAATCTTAACCCTTGAATGAAATCAAAGGCCAAGATTTAAAGATCATATTTGAATCTTGAACCTTGATTTTCATCTAAGGGTCAAGATTATGTTAGGATAACTTGAGGGAATCTCCTCCCTCGTGTATATATATACACTTGCATACGCCCACTCTTTTTTTTTAATAGCCAACAAAATAAATATATTAACAGGTCTAGCAATAAATAAAATACAATACAAGTTTTATACTAGGTTTTTTTTGAATGCCCATTTCTTTTAAGTTGTTACATTAAGGATGACAGTTATCTATATCAATGCTTATTTTTATATTTCTATACTACTCCATACTACATAAAAATCATAACCCCCACTACTCTTGGAAATAATTAGACAAATGTCACATTAAAAATGACTCAATTATCTTTAATAAACCCTTTTTTATAAAGATGTATAAGAAAATACCTTATTTATCTCACCTTAAACTCTTATCTCCTATATATTCCTAATACCACTTTTAAATCAATTACATTTACATCAACCTACACCACTCGACGCCAATACCACTACCAATAGTCGCCACGATCAACACCAATCGTCGCCACCACCGTCGCCACATTGCGCATGTACCGTGCTAATAAATATGTAACAATATCCGTCACCCAGGATATTAATGATGTTGAAATTAATACAACAATATCCATGGGTTTTCAACAACACAAGTTTAACATTAAAAGAGACAACTACAATATTTTGTTCTTATAAGAGTGTTGATACTTAGAGTAGCTGATAAGTTTAAAAACAAGTCTAAACTTCTAAAGCAATATCATTATTTTAGACATGGTTTTAGGCCGGGCATATTTCATTTCGTTTTTGTGGTAGACATATCAATTCAACGCCACGTCGATACAACTATTATTTTTCCCTTGTCCTTACTGTAGTATGAGAAAAATAAAATATACTTGAAGACCATATTTTTTTAAGTGTCACTTTCAAGTCGCATAAATTTCTATTTTGGCGAATTATTAAGAGACAAATTTGATATTTTACCAAATGGCCCAATTGTCAATTATAGTTAGAAAAAAAAATGCATTTGGCCTTTTCTAGAATACCACATTTTCTCTCATAGCATTCAATTTACAAGTTTTTGGTGATAATGCTTCGAGAAGCATCCAAATCGATTTTCCTCGTGATGCTGATTCATGTGAATGAGCTGTCAAAACTAACCTTTGTTATTTATCTCGCTTGTACACGCTTCAAATGTTGTCTGGCCCGCCTTTTGTGTTCAGAGAGAGGTAGGCGTCGATTTTGATCCTGAACACACACAGGGAACACAAAGTTGTATAATTGCATACAAAAATACAGATTTTAACTGCCCATATTAGTAGACCGGAAAGATCCTGAGGACATCTAGCGGTAGCTATTTTGACGAATTTACTTGTGAGTTGTGAATGAGTAATTGGGAATATTCTTTCTTTACTGGACAAATATGTAAAGTGAAAAAATATAGGAAACATGTAAAATGGGTCGAACCAGTGTCATCCAAAGTGTATATTTGATTTATAAAACATTTTAGCTAGTGTGACTCACAAATATATACAGTACTTATACTAAAACATCATTGGAAATCAATTATGTATATATAATGTTTTTAATCTTAGAACTTCCAGAAATTTTAATATAATTTTGGTCAACAAATCCCAACCTGTACAAGAAACATACCCATTATGATCCACAACTAAATACCATCCCACCCACTTACCACATTCAGGAAAAACTATTAGTCTAACGAGTGCTGAAATAAGGGAAAGGTATAAAAACATACTCCAATTTCAGTTTCGCCGCTGCAATTTGCGCATCTAACTTTTGGTGCTCCATAGGGGTACATAAGCAGCACATTACAACTTCCACATATGAGTTGCCCTACTTCATGTTCTACAAAACAACATAAATGTCAAGATAAAAAAACACAGAGAAACCACAAACCCATATACTGTTTAAGATGGCACCGGTTATGGAGAAAAATGAAAAGAAAAAGGTTGGTTTATTATGTATAAGCAAAAAAGACATGAAAGAACCTTCGAGAACATAATTTTCTTCCAAGCAACAAGCACACTCAACATACCGAGCACCTCTTGGATAGCTAAGCAACCGGCGGCAAGAACCACACACCATTTGTCCCATTTCTACATCAAATCAATTACAAAAGTACATGAATCATATATTAAAGAAGTTTTCGTTTATTTATTTTTTTAAGCAAAGTTTATGTGTTTGTGAGCACGCATGCTTATATTCTTTAACTAAATTTCTTCTTATAACCATCAACTTGTACTCATTGTTTAGGTGAAAAAAGATTCCTTTTAGTTCAAACAATTCTCCTGTGCACAAAAAAGGAGTCTATCCTTGCCTCTTTGTTCCACAAGATCCACAATTGACATTCAGACTACTTTCCAATCCTAAATCAACATAAGTTAAATTTTGATGAAATAATCATTTTACCCCACAATAGAAGAAAAGTTAATAGTTGTAACAAATGAAATAACTCATTTCACGAAGAAAAAGAGCAACAAAAAAATACTCATTTTTATACTCACCATGATGATTAATCGTACTTGGTGGTTTTGGCACTGATATTTGTGGTTTAGTTGTAGGTACCGAACCCTGCCTTGAAGGTGGTCCGGAGCTTTCTTCAATAATGTTGACATATCTAAGCTCACGCCCCATTCCTGCACCTTAACATGTGCACATGTTAGCTTTAATGCATAAGAACATGTTTAGAATATCCGAAACTCTGAACGGAAGAACAAATATACGGGGAAAACAGAGCGGGCAATCGGCTTCGGGCCAAAATGGTAAATAGTCGGGACAGCTTCATATGGTTGGTTTGGATCGGCATGGGTTGACCCACCAACAACTTGTCCTTTTCTCAAAATACAGATTTCAATTTTTAGCTAAAGTTTGAGAAAAGCACTTGAGTATACCTTTAACAGCATTCACACTGGTTGATCAATTTCAATTTTTAGCTAAAGTTTTATTTTTCCCATAGAAAGTAGAAACTATAAAAATATAACCCCAACGGACTCACTTTATAACCAATAGATCTAAACACTTAAAATGTCATACAACATGTGATACAAAGAAGTATTTAATTTTTACCAACGTCTTTAAATGAATGTATAAAATATTTTGACAACTGAGTTGACCAATAAACAGTTGTGCACGTCTATTTAGTCACAAAAAAAAAACTAAACTTACAGACATCATTAGTAGGATCTCTGAAATTCTCCATAAAACCAGAATCAAGTGAAAGTGTTCATTGAATTGAGAGCAAGGGACCACATGGATTTTTCATAAAATCACTTAATGGACCACTTAGAGACCAAATTTAGTCTATTTGTTGTTTCCATGAAGATCTAAATGGACCTAAAAATGTTTAAATCATTATGCTACAAAGTACAAACAAAAATAATAAGATCTATATACCAATGAACTTAATTTGGACAAATACATAGAATCATACTATTAGATAAAAAACTTAATTTGGACAAATACATACACTCAGACGAATCATTCAACTCACTTCGCAAATAACGTAAATATATTAGCATTTAACAATAAATATTGTCTCTTGAAGTTTAGGCTTAATCTGATGGTATTTCAACATTCAGTGTTACACTCTTCAATATCACAGACACATACATCCCAAGTAAAAGGTAAAGTGATAGAATAAAGACTTACCTGAAAGAACCATTGGTGATGGCGGATTTGAAGGAATTTTTGATTGCCGTTGAGGAGTGGATTCCCAACCTGGAGGGGGGCCCTCACCACCATGCACGTCTTGTTTATCATCCTCCATCTTTGAGTCTAATATGTCAACAAGAATACAAGATCGTCAAAAGTGAAAAAATATGAAGAAAACGTATATAACTTAATCAACTAAAAAATTTCTCCGACTGACCTGAGGGAGGAGTTGGACATGCCATATGTAATTCAGGTTCGGGTTCCGATTTAGGATGAACGGGTTTTGGCCCACTGCCTTCTGAATCTTGTTCTTTCACTTTTATATCTGAGTTCTCAAATATCATTGGAGTTGTTGAGATTGCGATCAGTATTTACATATTCAATAACTACTTAACTAGCAATAAAACTTTACGATCATTCCTTCAAATTAATCTCATTTACTACATTAATACTAGCAGGATTCACCTAGTGAAACTAGCTCCGGTGCTGGACTAACATAAGTATGTGATTGTGGTTGGGAGTTATCTCTATTCTGGCATTTCTGGGTATCTTGCTGTACATCCTCCATCTTTGAATCTGATATATTTACTCGTTAGGACACATTCCTTACCTGAGTTTACATAATCTCCTTTCAACAATATAAAAGTATTCTGATCTAGTATAAAGAAGGGATTTAAAAGAATGTTTTCCAACAATCTTCCATGTGCTATGTACAAATTAACCAAATTACCCTCTAGTGAATCTTTAAAAATGGACGGTAATCAACAACATTAATCTTTTACCATCAAATACCTTTTAATGATGACTCTGGGTACTTCATAACATTTATTCATGATTTTTCTTGTAAGAAAACTTTTAAATTAGATGAATTAAGTGTTCTTTGACTGACCTGTTTGAGGAATTGTCAGATGCGCCATTTGTAACATGGACTCGGGCTGACATTTGTAATCCCATCCGGGTGGCGGTCCTTCGTCTTCTGAATCTTGTGGGTCCTCTAATATCTCTGTTTTCTCGGTTGCTGTTTGAGCATGAAAATGAGAAGCTCAATCAAACAAGGGGTTTATCCATGAAAATCATCAAGATCTCCTACAAAGTAGTGCAAACCTAATAAACTCTTGACGAATCTAAGGTGTTTGATGATTTTCCCAAAGAGACGTTTCGATCTTTGGAGGATATGGATATAATGTGATTTAATGTTTATGATTGATTGATGATAATATCTATGAATATACTGATGATTATATTATTGAATGTACTGCTGCTGCAGAGAATGTTATATTGAATGAGAATGAATTGATTGTGACTGAATTGATTGTGAATGGAATGTAGAATAAATCTGACAACCAATGATGAGGCATATTTATAGGCTGTCAGATTAGGGTATTCTAGTACTGGGCTATGCATATATGGGCCCTGGCCCGGATTCCAAAGAGATGGTAAGAACATTCGAGAATTATTAGCTGTCACTCGTTTTTTAAGAGAGCTGGGAGCATACTTGATATATGTATATATATTTATACGTATACATATATGTATGTATATTTTTCTTGCTTGGAAGACTTTAGATAGACACGTCGCCAGATGGGCTCAACTCATAATCTGTGTCTATCTTTTTCTGAATAAGTTGGAAATTCTTCCAAGGACAAACTCTCATGAAGTCTCGCCAATGGGCTTGGCCCAACTCTTTGACCTAGCCCGCGTCCTTTTTGTCTAGGTTTCAACAATATATACATATGTATGTATATATATAAGTTAACTTTTGATCCAATATAATCTTTATTTGAACCTAACTTCGGCTGGGCCCCACTTTTACCTTCGACGCCTCGCCAGTGGGCCCCATTCCAGGCTTTGCTTCCCTGTCTAGGTACCTCGCTACCTAGGATTCGATCCATGCTTTCCTAAACTAAGCTTTGACTCCTCTCTCATCTCTTTACACTTCGACCTTGGGCCCCCACCCCTAGCTTCGAAGTCCTTTGTTTCCTTTTATCTAAGCTTCACTGGATGTGGGCCCCATTCTAAGCTTAGGGCTCGATTCTTGAAGTCTTGGCAGCTCCCATGTGAAGAGAGAGAATCGACACCTCCTAGCTTCGGTGCATCTAAGCCTCGACAATCCTTCCTTGCTAGTCTAGGCTTCGACGATATATATTCATAAATATATGTACTCTCTAGACTCCGCTCCTCTCTCTTGTCTATCCTTAGCTTCGCTGCCTTCTATCTTTTTCTAAGGTTCGCTACTTTGCTAGCTTTGCTAGACTCACAGCCTCTTACCTGTCCTTATAGCCTTCGATTAAAATTCCTTTTTCCTTTCTTGAAGGCTCGACAGTCCAATTTCTTATATATATATATATTGAATGTCGCAGTCCGATCTCTCTAAAGCTTATTGAAGCTTAGCCTCGACAAATATGCCAAAAAGAAGGAATTGAACTCGATCCATTCATATATATAATTTAGGGTTTATTGTTTTGGTGAGATTCCACCATAATCATCAAGTCCCCCAAGTTTGGAGGTAAGGATTCCTTCAAATTCTTGGATTCAAACTTTTTCTTTATCTATCAATCTTTCTTATCTAATTGTTCTTTATTCTTTTCCTGAAGCAGTCGTACGATTTGGAGAAAAGGAAAACTTTTTCTTTATCTATCAATCTTTCTTTTTCTCAGATTTCCCTTTTCTTTTTCTGTTTCTTGAGATCGGCGTGACAAGGAAGAAAAAGAGGTAAATTTTTACATTATCTTTTTCTTACTGTGTATATATATATATATATAAATCGGTCTAGAGTTTCTTGATTTTCTCTCCCTTTTTTCTTTTGTAGCCGTACGGTGACAAAGAAATAAGAAAGGGAAATTTTCCTCAGAAAAGGTTCTCTGTTTCTTTTGTCTTTTCTATCGGCCATAAAACAGAAAAAAGGTATGATTTTCTATTCTTTCTTCAAATTCATACATATATGTGTTTGTTTTTCTTTGGATCAAGATTTTGGGATTTCTCAATTTTTTCTTTCCGGGTTGACAGTCAACAGGAGAAAGCAAAAAGATTTCTTTGTTTTTTGAATCAGCCTTGTTAAGAGAGAAAAAAGGTACTTTTATTCTCTTCTGCTATTAACCTTATTCTTTTAGCTTTATTTCCCTTTTCTAGTAGTTGTGGAAATTCGGCTGTGGCATATATATATAATCTATATAATCTGATAGAAAAGAAATTCTTGACAAAATTTGTATTTGTTAAATCTTCCTTTTCTGGTAGTTGTCGAAATTCGGCTGTGGCAGTAAGTATCTGTTGGTGGGGAAGCATAACCCTTTTCCAATTGTACGGCAGTGGTGGTGAGGAAACTTGAAAGAAATATTCCTCTCTTTCACAGTTCAGCAAGGGTTGGTTACTCTTTCTTATGTCTTTAAAAAATTTATATCTTTGCTTCTGTTCTTTTTGTGAAATCATATAGATTGGTATATATTTTTATAACTCAACAATATGAATCTGTCCTTGATCATTTCCATTACATATGATATATGCATTCAAGAATTTTATATGTTTGTTTAGCTTTAAACGTGCTTGTTTTGCAAAAAATTGCTATTAATTCTGAGACTTGACTCGAATTTATGCATATTTCAAAAACATATACCGATGCATGTGTGCACTATGTATTTCTGTTGAACAAGCTTTCTTTTTCTGAAGTAGTCTTGAATGTATTGGGTGCTCATGTTAGAACACAATCTTTATGTATCTTTGTAATGGTTTTTTGTAATGGTTTGTCTCAAATGTAGGAAAGGTTTTGATTTATGTCCTTACTAGGATTCTTGTTTGGTACAGGTGTCGTTTCTGCCTTCCCTTTGAAATTTGAAAGGCTAGAAGTTTTTTGGACGTTAGAAGCTTTGTTTTAGGTTGTCACCATGTCTGAGGCTAGTAGTGACCATGTTGAGGAAGCTAGTGGGTCCCAGCCTAAGGTTGGCAAGGTTAGGAGACCTCCTACCTTAGCCAAAGAGTGTTGCACCTCTGTTACTGCCGGTAGCTTAGCCAAGCTAGTTGAGACTTATCCCTGCCTTGCCAAGTACAACCCCATTGTTCCTGAGGATACTGAGAGGGTGAACCTTCCACCTTCCGGGAAGGTTGCTTTCTATAGGGATTACCTTATTTGGTCTGGCCTTAGAGTTCCACTGACATCTTTCTACCTTGAGGTTCTCTCTCACTATAAGATTGGCCTTACTCAGCTACATCCGCTTGCAGCTGGAAAGATTGTGCGGTTTGAGATGATCCTTAGGGCTTTAGGGCAGCCTTTGTCCCTGCCTATGTTTAGGAAGGTGTTCCTGCTTTCAAGGCTTGGTGATTGTTTTACTTTCCTTTATAGGGATAAGAATTTTAGGTTAATAGAAACTCCTCCCAAGATTCCTCCCTGGAGATTTGATTTCTTCTTCCTAGATGATACATTTCTTCCAAATGATAATAAGAAAATTCTTCGAAAGGGTAGTAAGAATTATTCTTCAGACATGGTGGCTAAAGTTAATAAGAAAGTTGCTGACGAGCTGATTGACCCTGACCATTATGGAGAGCTTCTTGGTAGTTGTATTACTTATCGGTCTTTCCCCAGAGTTTGAGGGTTTGTTAGCTATGGTTGGGATTAGCCCCGACTGGGATTGGCGTGTCATCCCGATCATCATAGAGAAATCTACGAATCGACGTATGAAATCCATCCTTTATATATGCTTCTTTATTTGCACTGTGTATGCTTGTATTATTTGAGTTCCAACACTTTGTTTCTTCTCTTATTTGTAGCTCTTAGATTGATGGATTGCTTGGACTATCCCTTCGAAAATTATGATGTTCGTTCTGAGTCTGACACCGAAGCAGAGAAGCTTCGAGAGACAGCTGGGGAGGTTCTTTCTCTCCGCCCTGATGGAGTTTCATATGATGATGAGTATGTCTCTCTAAGTATCTATCAAGCTGTGGATCGAGGCGTGGATCGAGGTGATCATTCCTTGGCTCCCCCTACTGCCTTTCTTTCTTCTTCTCTTATTTGTAGCTCTTAGATTGATGGATTGCTTGGACTATCCCTTCGAAAATTATGATGTTCGTTCTGAGTCTGACACCGAAGCAGAGAAGCTTCGAGAGACAGCTGGGGAGGTTCTTTCTCTCCGCCCTGATGGAGTTTCATATGATGATGAGTATGTTCTCTCTAAGTATCTATCAAGCTGTGGATCGAGGCGTGGATCGAGGTGATCATTCCTTGGCTCCCCCTACTGCCTTTCTTTCTTCTTCCTAGATGATACATTTCTTCCAAATGATAATAAGAAAATTCTTCGAAAGGGTAGTAAGAATTATTCTTCAGACATGGTGGCTAAAGTTAATAAGAAAGTTGCTGACGAGCTGATTGACCCTGACCATTATGGAGAGCTTCTTGGTAGTTGTATTACTTATCGGTCTTTCCCCAGAGTTTGAGGGTTTGTTAGCTATGGTTGGGATTAGCCCCGACTGGGATTGGCGTGTCATCCCGATCATCATAGAGAAATCTACGAATCGACGTATGAAATCCATCCTTTATATATGCTTCTTTATTTGCACTGTGTATGCTTGTATTATTTGAGTTCCAACACTTTGTTTCTTCTCTTATTTGTAGCTCTTAGATTGATGGATTGCTTGGACTATCCCTTCGAAAATTATGATGTTCGTTCTGAGTCTGACACCGAAGCAGAGAAGCTTCGAGAGACAGCTGGGGAGGTTCTTTCTCTCCGCCCTGATGGAGTTTCATATGATGATGAGTATGTTCTCTCTAAGTATCTATCAAGCTGTGGATCGAGGCGTGGATCGAGGTGATCATTCCTTGGCTCCCCCTACTGCCTTTCTTTCTTCTTCTCAGGCTTCTGGTAGCCTTGGTAGCCTTGAGGGTGGTAAGTTCCTTTAGCATGGCTAAATGTTATTGTTATCATTGTATATATATGTATGTATAACTTAAAGTTCTTTACTTTTCTTGTAGGTGATTATTCAGACAGAGAGCAGCCTGCCACTGTTGAAGATTTTGAGGATGATGAAGATAGTGATTCCTATCTTAATCCACCTGCAAAGAAGAGATCAGGAGATGAGCTTTTTGGTTCTCCTCCCAAGCTTTAGAAGACTACTCAGCCTACTTTTGCATCTTATGGGAGTGCTGGAGGCTTTACTCCCTATAGTCAAGTGGGGCAGACACAGGCTCAGATTACTTCAGCTCCTTTGATGTTTCTTACTTCTTCTCCTACTCAGACTACTTCAGCACCTTCTTCTTCTTCCTTCTTACTTGGTGCTGCTTCCGGTCCTAGCTTTCCTATATTTGCTAACCGTATTGTGGAGAATTGCTATTTCTCCGGTTCTGAGTCAGCTCTTAGGGTGGACTCTTTTTCCCCTGCTCATTTGCATGACATAGATCGTCTTGCCGAAGCTAGGGTAAAATCTAGCTCTCTTACTGCCCCCTTTCAGCCTTCGCGGGCGGGGTCTACACTTATTCCCACAGAAGCTTGCGATCTCAACAGGTACATTGGGAATTTATATTATGCTCATCCGACATCAATTAAAGTTAAAGACGATGGTCAGAATCCTGAGCACGCGAAGAAGCTTTTGGAGGCCATGATTCCTCCAGTTCTTGCTGCTGAGGCTCGCTTTAGAGACATCTCCGAGCTCTCCCGTCTTCAGTATGTCAACACTCTTAATTGTGTTGCTAGTAGTGTGGCGTTTCAGACTGCTGCCTTGGGTAAGATTGATTTGTTGACTAGTGAGGTTGAGAGGCTTCAGGGAGAGTTGTCTTCTCGTGATGCTAGACTTGCTTCCCTCTCTAAGGACTTAGAGGAGGAAAAGCTTACTTGTACTAGCCTTAGGGAGGGTAAGGAAAAGGCTGATTCTGAGCTTGAGTTGGTGAGGGGTACTCTTGAGTCTCTAACTCAAGAGAATACGAGGATGACAGAGAGAGTTTCTGAGTTGGAGAGTAAGACTAATATCTTAGAGGTTGGCATGGCTAATAAGGATAAAATGCTTCAGGGGCTTAGGCAGGAGAGTGAGGATTCCCACTCTAAGTTGGAGGTCCAGGCTAGTGACATTGAGCGCATGAGATCTTTATTGACTTACTTTCCTCAGTTTTTTAATGATCTACTTGGCCATCCAGACGTGAGGGAGACTTTTGCTCGTTTCCTGCTTGCTGCCATTAATTTTGGCCATTGGGATGGTGCTTACAAGAAGTTGGTTTTCCATAAAGGCAGTGCAACTACGGCTCGTGAGGTGATGGACGATATTGGTAAATTCTGGACTGGGCGTAAGTTTCCTGTATTGGACAAGGTTGCGTCTTTACTTAGCACGCCCGAGGTTTCTGTTGAGGACCTATCTAAGCTCATCCGTATTCCCGAGACCCCAGAGGCTTATCGTGCTGCATTTAAGTTGGATGAGGAGCCCTTTTCTCGCATCTACTTCTCGAGCTTCTGTTGTCCCGGCTACTTCTGCCTCGACCTCGATTGCTTGCATTGATCCTATCGTTCAGGATGTTCCAGATACTTCAGCAGTTATTGAGGATGCTTCTGCTGACTTAGCTTAGTTCACTTGATCATATTTGTCATGTATCTTTTAGACTTTATATTTTGTTATACTAATTGGTATTTCCATTTAGAGACTATGTATTTGCACTTATTTTTCATTTGTATTGGCATGTTTGCCTTGTCTCTTATCGTTTCTTGTTTAAAGATGTGTGTTGGAAAAACTATGTATGTTGTTTGGCTGTTTTAACCTTTATTGTATACTTGTTACTCGCGAGTGTCGCTTCCCAATAGGAAGTGCTTGCCTTTTCTCCAATAGATAAAAAGACGAAAAATTATCTAAGTGTTCAGCCTTAAAGAATTACGTTTTTCTTTGGCTTTTTACATCTTACAAGATAATTACATCCAAGGGTATACCTTGGGACTTTGGGAATTATTTAGCTAGCATTTTTGTTTCCCATGCTCGACTCTATGTTCGAGACTTTGTTCTCAACTTGTGAGTGCAAATTGCAAAGGTTCATATAAAACTTTATGATTTTTCTTAAAAGAGGGTAACTTGTTTCAAGCAATGTAAATAACATAAAAGGTATAAATGGGAATCCTTTTCATTGATAAACCAAATGAATACAAGATAGAAGGATTCTTTTTTGTTCAGTCCTTCTCCCATAAATGGGAATCCTTTTCATTGATAAACCAAATGAATACAAGATAGAAGGATTCTTTTGATTGAAATATAAAGACATGATTCATTGATCAAAGTACAGATAAATGAGATCTATAGATCAGACCATAAAATTAAACTGCATTAAGTAGCTTTGTTTAGACATAACATTTTTTCAAGTTTGTGGCATTCCATGTTCTAGGCACTGGGTACCCATCAAGCTCAATAAGAATGTATGAACCATCTCCATTTGCTTGGCTAACCATGTATGGTCCTTCCCAGTTAGGTCCAAGCTTTCCCAAGTTCTCCACTCTACTTGCTTCATTCTTCCGCCAGACGTAGTCCCCCGGTTTGAAAGACACATGGTGGACTCTCTTGTTGTAATACTTGGCCATTTTTTGCTTGTTTTCAGCAAGCTTGATGTGAGAGACTTCTCTCCTCTCTTCAATGAGATTCAAGTTTTCTCTCAAAGCTTCTTCGTTCTGGGCTGGGTTAAAGCTTACAATGCGATGGCTTGGTATGCTTAGTTCTGGTGAAATGACTGCCTCAGTTCCATAGACAAGGCTGAATGGTGTTTCCATTGTGCTTCCTCTAGGAGTAGTCCGGTGGGCCCAAAGTACTCCTGAAAGCTCATCCACCCAACCGGATCTACACTTGCCAAGCCTTGCTTTGATGCCTCCTACTATTGCTTTGTTCATCACTTCCACCTGCCCATTTGCTTGAGGATGGGCAACGGAGGTAAATACTTGTCTAATGTCCATGTCTTCACACCAAGTCTTGAAAGGATTTTCAGCGAACTGTTTTCCATTGTCACTTACTAAGACATGAGGTACTCCAAACCGGCAGACTATGTACTCCCAAAGGAAATTGATCACCCTTTGGCCAGTAATTGTAGCAAGTGGCTTAGCTTCGACCCATTTTGAGAAGTAGTCGACGGCCACTATCAAAAACTTTACATTTCCAACTCCAGCCGGGAATGGGCCCACAATGTCTATCCCCCATTTGTAAAATGGCCAAGCAGTGTTTACTGGAATGAGATCTTGCTTTGGCAATCTTGATATCGGAGCATGTATCTGGCAGGACTCACACTTTTCTATCTCTTCCTTAGCATCTTTGTTAATTGAAGGCCAGTAATAACCAAGCCTCATTATCTTTGTGACTACAGATCTTGGTCCAGCATGAATTCCACATGTGCCCCCATGGACTTCTTGGATGAGCCTTTGTGCTTGAGAGGGGCCTACACATCGGAGATGTGGACCTAGAAATGACTTTCTGAAGAGTTTATCTTCAATGAGAAGATACATTGGTGCTTTCATTCTCACCTTCTGAGCCTCGTGGTTGTCTTCAGGAAGTATTTCATTTTTGATAAAGTTGTAAATTGGGGTCATCCAACAGTCTTCTTCTTCTTCAACCTGAGATACTTCACTTCCTTTTGTTATTGACTTTTCTTGCAGGACTTCAACCAAGACTTCTTTGGTGAGGTGAGCAAAAGTTGCTAACTTGCTTAAAGCATCAGCTTTCTTATTTTGGTTCCTTCGAACTTGCTCTATGTGAAAGAACTCAAATTCTCCAATAAGCTTCTTTGTTTCTTCTAGGTAAAGTTGCATAGATGCTTGGTTAGCTTCAAATGTTCCATTGATCTGGTTTGCCACTAATTGAGAGTCTACAAATACTTGTATCTTTTTTACTCCCATTTGTTTTGCCATTCTGAGGCCAGCAAGGAGAGCCTCATACTCTGCCTCATTGTTGGATGCTGGGAAGTTGAATCTCAAGGCATAAGTGTATTCTCTTTCTTCTGGATCAATTAAGATGAGACCTGCTCCTGATCCTTCTTGATTCGATGCTCCATCTGTGAAGAGGGTCCACTTTGGGCTTTCTTCTTGGTGAGGTTCTTGGACTTCCTTTCCTGAAACATCTGAGGAGTCAGTCTCTGCCAAGAAATCAGCCAAGATTTGGCCCTTTATAGATGTTCTTGGGTGAAAGCTTATTTCGTGTTCACCCAGCTCGATAGCCCACTTAGCTAATCGACCAGATACTTCAGGTTTGGCCAACACTTGCCTTATTGGTTTGTCGGTCAGAACCCGAATCGGGTGACCTTGAAAGTATCGCCTTAGGCGTCTGGCCGCGTGGACCAAGGCAAGAGCCAACTTTTCCAAACATGGATAGTTTATTTCTGGGCCTTTTAAGGCTCTGCTTACGAAGTAAATTGGCATTTGGCCATTGCTTCTTTCTGCAAGTAATACTGCACTAACACATTCTTTAGAAGCAGCAAGATATAGAGTAAGTGTTTCACCTGCGATCGGAGTTGTGAGAGTCGGGAGATCGGCAAGGAATTTCTTCATATCTTTGAATGCCTCTTCTGCCTCTGCTGACCAAGAGAAGTCTTGCTTCCTTATGCACCCCTTTAGTGTTCTAAAGAAAGGTAAAGATCTTTCAGCAGACTTTGACAGGAATCTTGCTAAGGCCGCCAACTTCCCATTAAGACTTTGAACTTGTTTCTTGGTTCGAGGGGATGGCATGTCTAGTACTGCCTGAATTTTCTTTGGGTTTGCTTTGATTCCTTTAGGAGTGACTATTTGTCCAAGAAACTTTCCTTCTTCCATTCCAAAGCTACACTTTGATGGGTTTAACTTCATATTGATGCTTCTCAAGGTTTCAAAGGTTTCTTGTACGTCTGCCAACATCATCTCCTCTGCATGACTCTTTATCACAATGTCATCCACATTTCTTCCAATTTGATCTTTGAATGATTTGTCTATCAAACGCTATGTAGCTCCCGCATTTTTTAGACCGAAAGGCATTTTCTTGAAACAATAAATTCCTTGGTCTGTGTGGAAGGCTGTCTTGTCTTCGTCCATCTTTTTCATAGAAATTTGATGATACCCTTTATAAGCATCTAAGAAGCATTTCAATCTAAACCCATCAAGGGATTCTACCTTCCAATCTATCTCTGGGAGAGAATAGTTGTCTTTTGGGCAAGCCTTGTTGATGTCTTTGAAATCTACACAGAGTCTCCAAGAACCATCTGGCTTCTTTACCATGACTGGGTTAGCTACCCAGGTTTGGTACTTAACTTCTCTAAGAATTCCAGCTTCCACCATTTCATTAACTTGTTCACATGCAGCTTTGCTTCTATCTTGACACATTCCCCTCTTCTTTTGTCTTATTGGTGATATGTTGGGGTTGGCATTTAATGTGTGCTCAGCTAACTCTCTTGGGACTCCTGTCATATCGGATGTCTGCCAGGCAAAGATGTCCAAATTATTTTTTAACAAGTCAATCAATTCTTCCTTGGCTCTTCTTGGGAGTTGTGACCCTATAATCACTGGTTGATCAGGAAACCTTTTATTGATTATCACTTTTTCTTCGGGACCATCTTGCACTTGGCTTTCTTGTACTTTTTCAACCTTCCTTGGTGAAGCTTTCTCAACTTGCTTACACTCCTCTGGCCAAGTCATACGCCCTCTAATGGTAGCCACTCCTGAAGGAGTTGGAAACTTCACCATTCCATGGATGGTTGATGGAATTGCTCCAAACTTTTGCATTGAGGGTCGGCCTAGTATGACGTTGTAAGCTGATGGGGCTCTTATTATCATGAAGTCAATAAGTTCAATTCTGTGATAAGGGTATTCCCCCATCATAACTTCCATAGTAACCTCCCCGACTGGCCTGTTGGACTCTCCCATGAAACTAACAAGTTGTGTCATCAAAGGTCGCTTAAGATCTCTAATTCTCTGGGGTAACTTTCGGAAACAATGGTCATATATTATGTCTGATGAGCTTCCATTGTCCAAGTATACCTTTCCAACTTCAAAGTTTGCCACCCTAGCTTGTATCACTACTGGATCGGAGGAAACAACCTTAACTGGTGGGAAAGAGATTGAGACCATCCTCCATGGCTCAAGAACTTCTGCTTTCCTTTTTTCGTACTTGGTTTTTCCTCTTATCATGTAAACATGGCCATCTGGAGGTGGGGGTCGATCGTTCCTCCCGTCTCTCTTTTGCCAATTATAAGTCTTCTTAGCTTGGGTAGTTCTTTTTGCTTGCTTTGCACCTGGGACCAAGTGTTCCAACTTTCCCTCATCTAAAGCCCTTTTTATCTCGATCTTAAGCTCCCTGCAAGCATTTGTTTCATGACCATGGTCTTCATGGAATTCACAGTACTTTGACATGTCTTTCTTTCCAGACCTGTGTATCAAAGGTCGAGAAGGTTTGAAATTTTCACCAACTCGCTCAGTCTTAAGGATCTCCCTTGGGGATTTTATCAAGTTGATCACTCTGTCATACGGGCCACTCCTCTTCTCCCTTCTGTCATCTCTCCTATCATCTCTTCTTTCTTCTCTCCTTTTAGTGTCTCTATGATCAAACCTTCTATCATTTCTTCTAATATCATACCTTCCACCACCCAAGCCTCCCGACGTCCTAGGACCTCCTCCAGGCCTATCCTTTCTGACTGCCCCCTTCACAAGAAGGGCAGTTTCCTTGGAGCGAATGAAATCGAATGCCCTATCAGTAGCCTCTCCAAACGTCAACGGGATTCTCTTGCTTAGATCGTATTGGAGTTCGCCAGGGAGCAATGCCAAAGTAAAACCTGAGACTTGTTGGCTTTCAGGGAGGCTTGGTATTTTCTGACACTCCTTAGTGTATCTTGAGATGAAGTCCCTCAATGATTCGCTTTCTCTTTGTCTAATCAAGTGAGCTTCCAGGTGACGACTTCTCTGACGCTTCTTCTGCTGGACAAACTGCGCTATAAACTTCTTCTTCAAATCTTCATAGTTTTTGATACTCTTCTCAAGAAGCTTGGTGAACCATTCCAAAGCATAACCCTGCAAAGTGCCTGGGAACAAGTGACATGCCACGGGGTCCACCCACTTCTCAGTTAAGGCTTGATCATAGATTGCGAGATGATCTTCTGGGTCCCTAGTACCATCATAAGTGCCAACGATAGTGGGAACCTTCTGACCGTCTGGGAAGGCATAGTTTGCCACCCAGTCACAAAACTTTGACTTTGTTGCAGACTTTGGCACTGTGGCCACCCTTGCTTGCTCATCAGCCTCCTCCCCCGCTGCAATCTTTAGCATTTTTAACAATTCTTTTGCTGGGTTAACTGGTTCAGGAGCGGCTTTTGCTTTTTCATTTCGTCTACCAATAACTTCATTATTGACTCCATGCCTGTAGGCTGTGGAGCGGGTTGTGGGGCCAGCTGAGGCGGAGCTGGCCTTAACGCCGCAGAGAGCTGAGAAAACCAATCGGTTGGAGGAGGTGGTGGAGCTTGCACTTGCCGAGTGTTCTTGGCGGCTAGCTTTATCAATTCTAATAGATGGCTTTCCTGGATAGTTACAGATTGAGAGGAGCTCGCCACAGATTGCAAGGATGTCTGACCTCCAGTCATGGTTGGGCTAGTCAAGCTAGTTATGTGAGAACTCAACTGACTAGGACCCGAAGAGAGCATAGTGAAAGGAGATGTGCTAGTTGGGGGTGTTGTAAACAAGGATAAGGGAGATATGGAGGATGAGGGTGCGGAGAAAAGTGGTCCCACACTGACACTACCAAACCCAAAGCTAGATGGGAAGCTTACCTTGGGTGGCAGCCTAGATCCACCACCAGAAACAATATTAGTTGCATTTGTCACAACTTCACCAGATCTAGGACCAAAATCTGGGAATTTTTCTCCTGAGATATTTGGAGGATGAGGGTGCGGAGAAAAGTGGTCCCACACTGACACTACCAAACCCAAGGCTAGATGGGAAGCTTACCTTGGGTGGCAGCCTAGATCCACCACCAGAAACAATATTAGTTGCATTTGTCACAACTTCACCAGATCTAGGACCAAAATCTGGGAATTTTTCTCCTGAGATATTTTGAGCATCACCCATCTCAGAAGTTTCCAGATTGATAATTGAAGAATCATCTCCATCAACACCCTTCCCCAACCCAGAAGGTATAACCTGGGAAACAGGAGTAAATTCCTCAGCCATGTAAAGCTAAGAAACAAACAACAAATGAACAAGAACAAAGATGATTTTTGATTTGTAACAACACAAAACCGCCCAGTGATCAGTAAATTCACGGATGGCGCCAATGTTTGAGCATGAAAATGAGAAGCTCAATCAAACAAGGGGTTTAACCATGAAAATCATCAAGAAGTGCAAACCTAATAAACTCTTGACGAATCTAAGGTGTTTGATGATTTTCCCAAAGAGACGTTTCGATCTTTGGAGGATATGGATATAATGTGATTTAATGTTTATGATTGATTGATGATGAATTGATTGATGATAATATCTATGAATATACTGATGATTATATTATTGAATGTACTGCTGCAGAGAATGTTATATTGAATGAGAATGAATTGAATGAATTGATTGTGACTGAATTGATTGTGAATGGAATGTAGAATAAATCTGACAACCAATGATGAGGCATATTTATAGGCTGTCAGATTAGGGTATTCTAGTACTGGGCTATGCATATATGGGCCCTGGCCCGGATTCCAAAGAGATGGTAAGAACATTCGAGAATTATTAGCTGTCACTCGTTTTTTAAGAGAGCTGGGAGCATACTTGATATATGTATATATATTTATACGTATACATATATGTATGTATATTTTTCTTGCTTGGAAGACTTTAGATAGACACGTCGCCAGATGGGCTCAACTCACAATCTTTGTGTCTATCTTTTTCTGAATAAGTTGGAAATTCTTCCAAGGACAAACTCTCATGAAGTCTCGCCAATGGGCTTGGCCCAACTCTTTGACCTAGCCCGCGTCCTTTTTGTCTAGGTTTCAACAATATATACATATGTATGTATATATATAAGTTAACTTTTGATCCAATATAATCTTTATTTGAACCTAACTTCGGCTGGGCCCCACTTTTACCTTCGACGCCTCGCCAGTGGGCCCCATTCCAGGCTTTGCTTCCCTGTCTAGGTACCTCGCTACCTAGGATTCGATCCATGCTTTCCTAAACTAAGCTTTGACTCCTCTCTCATCTCTTTACACTTCGACCTTGGGCCCCCACCCCTAGCTTCGAAGTCCTTTGTTTCCTTTTATCTAAGCTTCACTGGATGTGGGCCCCATTCTAAGCTTAGGGCTCGATTCTTGAAGTCTTGGCAGCTCCCATGTGAAGAGAGAGAATCGACACCTCCTAGCTTCGGTGCATCTAAGCCTCGACAATCCTTCCTTGCTAGTCTAGGCTTCGACGATATATATTCATAAATATATGTACTCTCTAGACTCCGCTCCTCTCTCTTGTCTATCCTTAGCTTCGCTGCCTTCTATCTTTTTCTGAATAAGTTGGAAATTCTTCCAAGGACAAACTCTCATGAAGTCTCGCCAATGGGCTTGGCCCAACTCTTTGACCTAGCCCGCGTCCTTTTTGTCTAGGTTTCAACAATATATACATATGTATGTATATATATATTGCTTGGAAGACTTTAGATAGACACGTCGCCAGATGGGCTCAACTCACAATCTGTGTCTATCTTTTTCTGAATTTGTTTGGAAATTCTTGGACATCGCCAGATGGGCTCATCTAATTGTGTCTATCTTTTTCTGAATAAGTTGGAAATTCTTCCAAGGACAAACTCTCATGAAGTCTCGCCAATGGGCTTGGCCCAACTCTTTGACCTAGCCCGCGTCCTTTTTGTCTAGGTTTCAACAATATATACATATGTATGTATATTTTTCTTGCTTGGAAGACTTTAGATAGACACGTCGCCAGATGGGCTCAACTCACAATCTAATCTTTGTGTCTATCTTTTTCTGAATAAGTTGGAAATTCTTCCAAGGACAAACTCTCATGAAGTCTCGCCAATGGGCTTGGCCCAACTCTTTGACCTAGCCCGCGTCCTTTTTGTCTAGGTTTCAACAATATATACATATATATGTATATATATTTATACGTATACATATATGTATGTATATTTTTCTTGCTTGGAAGACTTTAGATAGACACGTCGCCAGATGGGCTCAACTCACAATCTTTGTGTCTATCTTTTTCTGAATAAGTTGGAAATTCTTCCAAGGACAAACTCTCATGAAGTCTCGCCAATGGGCTTGGCCCAACTCTTTGACCTAGCCCGCGTCCTTTTTGTCTAGGTTTCAACAATATATATTCATAAATATATGTACTCTCTAGACTCCGCTCCTCTCTCTTGTCTATCCTTAGCTTCGCTGCCTTCTATCTTTTTCTAAGGTTCGCTACTTTGCTAGCTTTGCTAGACTCACAGCCTCTTACCTGTCCTTATAGCCTTCGATTAAAATTCCTTTTTCCTTTCTTGAAGGCTCGACAGTCCAATTTCTTATATATATATATATTGAATGTCGCAGTCCGATCTCTCTAAAGCTTATTGAAGCTTAGCCTCGACAAATATGCCAAAAAGAAGGAATTGAACTCGATCCATTCATATATATAATTTAGGGTTTATTGTTTTGGTGAGATTCCACCATAATCATCCGTTGCTAATTATGGGATATCATGAAAGTTATTAAGGTTATGAACTAATGGCTATATATAATTTAGGGTTTATTGTTTTGGTGAGATTCCACCATAATCATCCGTTGCTAATTATGGGATATCATGAAAGTTATTAAGGTTATGAACTAATGGCTATATATATGTTCGAGCGCAGAAGACAAACAATAACTACCAATAAAAGGCTATGATTAGTGCTTCGAATGAAACTCAGTAACTACCAATAAAAGGCTATGATTAGTGCTTCGAATGAAACTCAGTAACTACAATTATTTCAAAAAGATTTACCTGATGAAACCATTTCAGGTACTTGACTAGAAAGTGCATTTGATTCTGGTTGGAGACCATCTTCATTCTCTGCATCTTGTTGTCCATCATTCATCTCCATATCTGAAATATCTGCTTGTTAGGGCAAATACCTTACTTCAGTTTACATCACGACACAATGAGACCACTTTAATTTCTAAAAGGAATTGAAGACAATAGCTTCCGACAACTTTGCACATGCTAAGGACAAAATAACTAGATTACACCTGAGTTAACCTTAAAAAAATGAAGGGTAAAAAAGGATTAAACTTATCAACTACAATTTTTTTCTAACAGACCTAATTGAGAAGTTTTTGGACGTGCCAGTTGTATTTTAGGTTCAGACTGCCATCTGGGGTCCCATCCGGGAGGAGGTCCATCGTCATCGGACTCATGCTGTTCCACTTCTGTATCTGTTTTAGCATTCATTAGTTCTTGCATATCATGAAGTTTATTATGATTATTATAAATGATAACATACTCTTTTTCAAAATCCTAATAAAAACTAGCAATACAGGATTACAAGCATTCGTCCAACCACAGTTACTATGATAGTTACAAACAAAACTTTGTACCTGATGGAGCTCGTTCTGGTGCTGGGCTAGGATGTCCCTGTGACTGTGGTTGATCTTCATCATTTTGGGTATCTTCTGGGACATCCTCAGTTATTATATCTGAGATTGTTACTTGTTAGGACACATGTACCTTAGTCCTTCCACATATTAGAAAAAGGCCACTTTAAATCTAGAAGCACTTCAAGACAACATCGTCTTGACATTATTTCACAAGTGTAGATTACACATTATTCTCAAGTCAACCTTTAAAAATGAGGGGTAGTATGGAAGCAATAAGTTAAATATAATGGTATGCTCATGGGTTTGCGCAATGCCCAAATTTATACCGAGACTGAAGTTAATAAACTAAAAAGTGATCTAACAAGTCACCTGATTGACAAGTTGTTGGACATGCCGTTTCTAATTCGGGTTCGGGCTGACATTTGGATTCCCATCCGGGCGGAGGTCCATCATCATCTGAATCTTGTTGATTCTCGTTTATATCTGTTTGCAAATTTGCATTCAAAAGCTAAAAACTAACAAGGAATGGGTGTCTGAATGGTGGATCAGGCAGGTTGGGTAATGGGTAAAAACAGATTCATGGTGAAACAGGTCATATCAAACCAAGTAAACCACCAAACACTTTTTTCTGTCTATTTTTAAAACTCATTCATTTGAAAAGCCAAAGTATCTAATTCACAGTTTTATTACAATAACAACAATCTAAATATCGGAATGAAACAATCACAGAGGCGGGTTCGCTATAAATACAGCCTTTGGTCAGATTTCAATCCGTGTCACCCATTCGACCAGTTCCCCTTTTGGCTAACAATTCTGTATATAGCCGATAAGAGATAAAACACACCACTTAAATGGACCCATTCATATATAACCAGGCCGAAACTGGCACTTGTATATATAAGAGTGGAGTCAATAATCAATATTTGAAATGAATCTTGCCCACTAAAAGTGTAATAATACTGACAAAAAAAAAAAAGATTTACCTGATGTAACTAGTGGTTGTGCCGGAATAGGATGCACCTGAGATTGAGGTTGACATTCTTCATGTTGGTGTACATCATCCATCTTCATATCTGATGATGGAAAATATATATGTTTAATCAACAGCACACGTGCATTACTATTACTAGAGAGATTTAGTTTTACTCGATCCATGACAGTCAAAAGAGTGCACTCCACCACCCGATAATCCACAACGTCGAATCGCAAACTAGAAACTTATATTTCGAACAGAATAAAAATAATATAAAATAGAAACACTATATAGATTCAGGGAAATGTAAGTCTGGTCTGGATTAGATTAGTGTTTAAACGAAACAATAAATAAATAAGGCAGTAAGTAGTAGGTAATTGAAATAAACATACAATAAATAAATAAATAAATGAATGAATAAACATACAATAAATAAATAATATTCACCAATAAATAAATAAATAAATAAATAAATAAATAAATAAATAAATAAATAAATAAATAAATAAATAAATAAATAAATAAATAAATAAATAAATAAATAAATAAATAAATAAATAAATAAATAAATAAATAAATAAATAAATAAATAAATAAATAAATAAATAAATAAATAAATAAATAAATAAATAAATAAATAAATAAATAAATAAATAAATAAATAAATAAATAAATAAATAAATAAATAAATAAATAAATAAATAAATAAATAAATAAATAAATAAATAAATAAATAAATAAATAAATAAATAAATAAATAAATAAATAAATAAATAAATAAATAAATAAATAAATAAATAAATAAATAAATAAATAAATAAATAAATAAATAAATAAATAAATAAATAAATAAATAAATAAATAAATAAATAAATAAATAAATAAATAAATAAATAAATAAATAAATAAATAAATAAATAAATAAATAAATAAATAAATAAATAAATAAATAAATAAATAAATAAATAAATAAATAAATAAATAAATAAATAAATAAATAAATAAATAAATAAATAAATAAATAAATAAATAAATAAATAAATAAATAAATAAATAAATAAATAAATAAATAAATAAATAAATAAATAAATAAATAAATAAATAAATAAATAAATAAATAAATAAATAAATAAATAAATAAATAAATAAATAAATAAATAAATAAATAAATAAATAAATAAATAAATAAATAAATAAATAAATAAATAAATAAATAAATAAATAAATAAATAAATAAATAAATAAATAAATAAATAAATAAATAAATAAATAAATAAATAAATAAATAAATAAATAAATAAATAAATAAATAAATAAATAAATAAATAAATAAATAAATAAATAAATAAATAAATAAATAAATAAATAAATAAATAAATAAATAAATAAATAAATAAATAAATAAATAAATAAATAAATAAATAAATAAATAAATAAATAAATAAATAAATAAATAAATAAATAAATAAATAAATAAATAAATAAATAAATAAATAAATAAATAAATAAATAAATAAATAAATAAATAAATAAATAAATAAATAAATAAATAAATAAATAAATAAATAAATAAATAAATAAATAAATAAATAAATAAATAAATAAATAAATAAATAAATAAATAAATAAATAAATAAATAAATAAATAAATAAATAAATAAATAAATAAATAAATAAATAAATAAATAAATAAATAAATAAATAAATAAATAAATAAATAAATAAATAAAAAATAAATAAATAAAAATAAATAAATAAAAAAAAATAAAAAATAAAAAATAAATAAATAAATAAATAAATAAATAAATAATAAATAAATTAATAAATGTCCATTACAAAAATAACAAAAGTTAGTGATGAAAACGATAGAGCATTATACAAAACGATGCTTCAATGTGTCAACTCAAAAATAAGACTGGTACAAACCAGTAGCTCAAACCTGAGATCCAGGTTTAGAAGTATTGCATTTCCTCATGTTACAAACTGTTCTAAAAGAAAAATCGACATTTCCACATTCCAGGCATTCCTAGTCATTTTCCCGTGTTCCATCTAAATATGAGAAGCAAATGAGGAAACAATAAACAAATCTTATCTCGTCTTTATCAACTTTAAAGTACAAAATGTAGTCACATATCAAATACCTTTCTTTTTAGACGTCTCTTCCGGAAAAAATCCAGGCCGTGGGCCCTGTTGAGTTTCAAATGTTACATGACCCAAGTCAAACAGCTTAACTACAAATGAATTAAATCTAATATTCAAGAGAAGGCACCGGTTGACAATCCAAATAGGGTAATTTAACTTTTTCATTCATAGCAATGTGTTAAATACTGTCAAACCTCATACATACCATGGCAGCCTGCCCCAAGGGCAATCGTAAACCAAATTGTTCCATCAGCCGAGGTAAGCCATACAACCCACCTGCACAAAATGTAAGCAAAAGACAATAATATGTCAGAGTAAACGCTTCATAAATAAAAGACTCAAGTGTAAGACAAAAGTGTGAGACAAACATTCCCCACATGCTTCTTAGAAAGTCTTCCAGTTTTTAGTGTTCCCATGTGTGTCTCTAGCAAATTCACGATTCCTTCACGTTTAGCCGCCCCCAACTTTTAATCTGAACAATCTTTTTCCCAGTCACCATGGCCTCCGGCCGGTGACCGGTGGTGTTGCAACTTCTGACACACAAAAAGCATGACAAAAATCAAAAAATACATGTTTGCATAAGATAATTTCATCAACATTAGATCAAAAAACACATATGGGATAAACAAGACAAATCTGGTGTATCAGTAACCATACAAACACAAACTGGGAGATTATGGTACAAACAAAAAAAGTCAGTTGAGGAAAGTAACAACTGATCATCAACCTATTGATTTGGTCAACGAAGCGAGAGAAGGAAGGTCCGATAATGACCAGATGTTTCACAGTGAACTGCATCATTCAAACTCTTATTACTTTTTATGGTACTCGTTCTTTATATATTGCATATCGATCTCAGTTCTTATCACAATCACCCTTATAAGGGTAGTGTCGTTGGTCTTTGTATATTGCATTTGGTCCCTAAGCCTTACATTTAATTTTTGAAAGTTCCAGTATTTTTTGGATGAAACTCGGAATTAGAAAAGTGAACCAAAACTACTCATTTTTTTTTTGTGAACAACAACAAAGCAAAGTACTCATCTAGTTTACACAATGACTCTTTTCTTATGACTCGAGTATTGTATCACAATCTTAATTGATCCACAACCAAAAAAAAAATACAAAAAAAAAAAAAAAAAAAAAAAAAAAAAAAAAAAAAAAAAAAAAAAAAAAAAAAAAAAAAAAAAAAAAAAAAAAAAAAAAAAAAAAAAAAAAAAAAAAAAAAAAAAAAAAAAAAAAAAAAAAAAAAAAAAAAAAAAAAAAAAAAAAAAAAAAAAGCATGACAAAAATCAAAAAATACATGTTTGCATAAGATAATTTCATCAACATTAGATCAAAAAACACATATGGGATAAACAAGACAAATCTGGTGTATCAGTAACCATACAAACACAAACTGGGAGATTATGGTACAAACAAAAAAAGTCAGTTGAGGAAAGTAACAACTGATCATCAACCTATTGATTTGGTCAACGAAGCGAGAGAAGGAAGGTCCGATAATGACCAGATGTTTCACAGTGAACTGCATCATTCAAACTCTTATTACTTTTTATGGTACTCGTTCTTTATATATTGCATATCGATCTCAGTTCTTATCACAATCACCCTTATAAGGGTAGTGTCGTTGGTCTTTGTATATTGCATTTGGTCCCTAAGCCTTACATTTAATTTTTGAAAGTTCCAGTATTTTTTGGATGAAACTCGGAATTAGAAAAGTGAACCAAAACTACTCATTTTTTTTTTGTGAACAACAACAAAGCAAAGTACTCATCTAGTTTACACAATGACTCTTTTCTTATGACTCGAGTATTGTATCACAATCTTAATTGATCCACAACCAAAAAAAAAATACAAAAAAAATCACCTTGAGGCACATTGCTAGCTTCTTAGCGTGCAATCCATTAGCAAGCTTCAAATGCCCATAAGCATAGAAAACCTTCTTAGCAAACCTTCACAGTCTAGTTCTTGTTAACAAGAAGATTTGGAGACCCATCATTGTCCATCCAAAACTACAAAAAAAACATACAAATCATACTTTTTGCACTTTCTACATACTAAATGAATAAATTCACCCAATCTCTAAAGCATAAACAACAAAACTTTAACATAACTGTTACCTTTGTTTTCTTCAATCTTGGGTGGCAGCAAAAACCTTTTACCAGTGAAAAATGGAGTCTATGGGTCATAAACTGAAGCTTCGGTATCTTCAAAGTGACATCAATTCAAAGAAAATCAAACCTCAATCAAGTTACATCAGCTGGCTATTAATACATGAAGAAAACACAGCTTTAATGTTTCTAAAACCATATCTAGCATAAAAATATAAAACAAAGTTTTTTATTTCATTTTTAATTTTAATTAAACCAGGTGTAGCATAAAACAAATCAACAAAACCCTAAAATCTAGTATAAAAAGAAAAAGAAAATAAACATTTGTTCATTTGTTTCTAATTTGATTAAACCAGATATAACATAAAAAAATTAACATAAAACAATGAAAATAAAATATAATATATCTACCTATTTGCCTGTCGCAAAAAACAACAAATCAAACCTTGAAATCAAAATACTGAAAAGTTTTAAAAGAAACGCTAACCTCATCGTATTCGTCATCAAGGGGTTCATCAACGATTAATAACGCCAGATTCATCGATGATTATATCAATATATTCATCTGAATAAAGGTCCGTCGTCGCCCATATGCCGACGTTTGATTTTGGTGATGGCGGTGGTGTAGAGAAAGAGAGAGAGAGAGAGAGAGAAGAGGGCGTTGGAAAGAAGAAAAGAAAGAGAGTAGATGGCGATGTAGGGCAGTTATGTAAGTAAGGGTAGTTTAGGTATTTCCCCTTGTGTAATTTCAACAGGGATGCTATTTCTTTTAATAAAGAGTATAGATAAAGCAAATTCACTTTTGATTTTCAACATTGAACTTAAAATTTTAATATTGATTTTAAGTTTCAACAATGTACACATTCTATTGCATGATGTACCATACATCATAGCCACATTACATCAATAACTTTCACTACTCACCGGCGCCACCACCACCACCACCACCCCCCACCACCACCGCCGCCACCACCACCACCCCACCACCACCACCACCACCACCACCGCCACCACCACCACCACCACCACCACCACCTACCACCACCACCACCACCACCACCACCACCACCACCACCACCATTACCAATAACTTTCACTACTCACCGGCGCCACCACCACCACCACCAATCTCCGCCGCCACCATCGCCGCTCGCCGCCACCACCACCCGTCACCGCCACCACCGCCGCCGCCACCTCCATCACCGCCGCAACGCGCGGGTACCGTTCTCGTCTAAAATAAAAATACTATTTTCCGATTTATGAAAGATAGAAAATGTCCATTTGGGCATCTTAATATATACTAAAAGGCAACTGACCTCCTAACCTCAATTAACCAATCACAACTCTCAATTTTTCTAAATATTCAAATTAAACATGTGACTCAATTCAATTTATTAAAATTAAGATATCTTATTTAAAACTAAAATTAAATGTCGATCAAACAAGAAGACTTTAGATAGATACTAGAGTGCATCCCCGTGCGATGCACGGCTAGATAAGTGGGTCTGGGATGCACACGTGGGTAAGTGTTTTTGTTCGACGGTTTTTAGGTTTCATCCCACATTGACAGCTACTTCAGTGTAATATAGTTGATGAGCGTGTTCATGCAGTGAAACATCCTTTTGCATCAATGCGGCCAAGTGTGTATTTTGTTTTATACGGCTGGTGCTATTTTTCATTAGCTCCAATAGTATAACAAAATGGTTATGTGTTGTCATCCCTTCCCAGTAACAACAAAGATGCAATACCTATCATGGTTTTAGGAAATGTAAGCAAATGATGTTGAAAACAAAACATAAGTGAACAAATTTTGATCATATACTTTACCTTTTTGATCATATACTTTACCTTTTTGATCATCAACTTGATTGAAGATATATATTTATAATAGTAATATTATTAGTTTGTAAGCATTCTATGTTAGGTTTGTATTGAATTAAAGGTCAGCATTTGATGGATTGTTCATGAAAAGGGGAATGTTATTTTTGTTCCTGTTTCTAGTTTGTGTAAATCCATTTAGTAGAAACATCAATGAAATTAATCAAACTTATCAAGATAAGTATTAAATTTGGCTTTCTAAAGAGTTGTAAATCATATATAATTGATTGACTTCAAATTAGAATGCAGCACCGTGCGATATACGGATTTGATAATTGTTATTAATATTTAATGTGGTCCGTACTAAATAGTGTATCAAATTAACAACTCATTGTTTGCATTGTGTACAATAGAGGTGTCAATCTAAACTTAAGAGTGTTGTCATGGCTTACATCTCATCGTTCAAATAGGCCAAACAAAAATGAGCTAAAAGATAATGGGTCAAAAGGTTGAAATGGACAACACTATTAATAATTAATAATAAAAACTTGTTACAATTACTCCCTTGTATATGAACGGTCATGAGATATGTATATACATATGTTAGAAAAATTTATTGTATAACATGAACACATACAAAGAATGTGAAAGGTCATATGCGATTTTTTGTTATACTGCACATTGCCAAAATACAACTACATTAGATTAATCCTTCATACATTTGTTGACATGTATCAACCAACACTTCTATATCCTTACATACAAATGAATTGAAGTATTTCTTACTTGTTTGTGAAAATTAAGAAGCCAAGAAGTTAAGAAATTGATACGTATAATCTGAAAACACATGACCATGACCCAACTTTTTAGCTGATAATAAGTTTAGTTGTGCAAGAAAAAAGAACTTCATATAGTTAAAATTTGAATATGAATCCAAAAACATATTACCTTCATTCCATCCTATAGTTTAGGATGAGGAGTACCCACTATAAGGAGTAAAAGAGCTTTTTTCATATCTACATGTCCAAAATCTCTGCGGCCAATGAGCGAGCCAGCTTGCTATCACCAAGATCATCAGCTTCAACATCTGCTATCCATTGCAAGTGTTCTCTGGAGAATTCATACTCCAATATCCTTCTTTAATCACTAAAGAAGTCTAAAGTAAATATTGAAGCAATCACCTAAGTCAAAACAACTATAGAACCAATTTTATATGGAATCTTCAATACAACTTACAAAAATAGCAAACACCTTTCAGGAAACTAAAACAATACCAACTCTATCCAAAGATGATACGCGACAGCAGGCTGGTTTGGGTTTCTATAATCACCGTATTTTTGAACGCAAATGGAACCTGATATTAGTTTTGTTAGCCCTGCAATAAGCTGTATGGAGAATTCAAAAGAAAATAGACCATGTGATCAAGTATACAGGGACAAACATATATATATAATACAGTCTCGAAAACTAACCTGCAAAAGAGTAGTCTTACCACTTCGACTCCGGCCAAATATCAAGCCAAAACTGCAGCAAGTAGAGACAATGAATGGAAAATATTTAAAAGAAAACCACCCACCAAGTGCTTTTGATCTAAACCAAATGAAAGCAGTTAACTTCTCCCAGGTAGAGTAAAATTAACATCATTTACAGGATTGAGTTTGGTTCTAAGATGTCTATATCTAAAACCCGTTATCTACATACCAATGCAAAAACATAAACAACCCTATGGTAAAATTAAGGCCTCAGAGTTGCTGAGTGAACTTGTGAATAATGTTGATTAAAGCATATGAGACAGAGTGACAGACCAGATGCCTAAAAGAATATAGTTTTTGTTGTATACGAAGATGACTTCCTCAAAATTCTTCCACCAGTCTCTTTATGTGACTGAAAGCTTAGGTTGTGCACATAGAAAAGGGCAATATAAGTTTGTGCCTGGAGACCCAACTTACATTCAAAAACTCAGCCATAGCCCATAGAGAAATCAATATAAACTCACACAATTCTAGAATAACTACTCAAAATATTGCAAAAAGGAGGATTTTGAATGCAGAATGAGTGAACCATAAATATATAAGGCAAAAAATGCCCAAAGATGCCAATAAAGTGCTAAAAGCATATATAGGTGTATGTGAAATAAGTGAAAAGGGGGATTAAAATCACTAACCTCATGAGCACCTAAATTCTCGATCACTGGAATTGTATTACAATTTATAAAAACATACCTGTAAATACTAATGGAAACCCCAACTGGTTCATCAAAGTTCATCAAATATGTGAGATTAGATGATGATTATGTATACGGAGAGAGAGAAAAAAAGTATACCTCTTTTGGTTGGATATGGAAAATCACAGAAAGATATTATGTATATGTGTATGGTGTAGGTAACGTTGAATTTTCCTAGGATTTAAGTGATATGGATGGAAGCTGATCTTAGAAATCCCAACAATCTCTTTTCTCAGTTGATATTCATTATCATTATTATTCATTATTAAGAATTACTCATTCATTCACGATTGTTAATCATCTCACAGATTGGAATTCCAATCATCATAACAATCTGTTCAACCTTTGAAACACACATAACCACGGAAACGTGATTGTGAAAGTCATAGTAGTGATTATAAAATGACAAAGAAATAGATACAAATACATGTATATATATCCGTAAGAGATTGACAGAGAGACAAAGCATACCTTGAGAGAGAAAATAAAAAGGAAGCCATCGGCGGATGAAACAATTGAGAGATATCCAGAACTATTTTGTTTAGGAGGGAAGAAGGATGGTCTCTCCTGTTTTTGGAACTTGGACATGGAAGGGTTGTTCTTAGCGGACTTAGGCAAGTCATAAAATTCATTAACTCATGCAATTAATTGTGCTTTCAGTCATACTCAATGGATCCAAACGAACAACCAACATCATTCACTGACCTTTTCAATGATGCCTGCGAAGAACACAACCCAAACCAACAATCATCAAACCAACCGGGTATGTTTACACAACCGGGTATGTTTCCACAACCTGGTATGTTTCCACAACCAGGTATGTTTCCACAACCAGGTATGTTTCCACAACCGGGTATGTTTCAACAATTTGGTGGTTTTGATCAACAACAATTAATGCAATGGCAACAATCTCAGATGTTTCAGTTCCAACAGCCTTCGATTACACAACAACAACAACAGCCAACACCATCTCAAGTTGATGCAACACCGTCAAAGACGAAAAAAGCTGGTAAAAAGAAAGGGAAAACAACACAACAACCCATATCATCACATCAAGCTAGCTCACCCTCCAAGGGAAACCGAATAGCGTGGCCACAAAGTGACGAGGAAGCTTTGGGTATGGCTTGGTTCCATGTTTCAACGGACTCCATCGTAGGAAACAACCAACGGGATGGAGTGTTTTGGAAAAGTGTGGAATGTCACTATAACCAATCAAATCCTAAAGTTCCTAGAGACTTTGCCCATCTAAGGAGCCATTGGTTTTTAGTAAAGCCCAAAATCAGTAAATTCAATGGGTTTTATTTGTCAATCAAGTCTCGTTACCATAGTGGTTGGTCGGAGGAGCAGTTTATTGATACCGCTAAAGAAGAATACGTGAATGATCCATCTAACAAGACTGGCCAAGCTTTCAAGTATGAGCATATTTGGAAAAAAGTGAGGGCTCACCAGATCTTTTCAAGTTGCACATCAGTCCATGGAAACCAACATTCCAAAAGAAGCAAGACCAACAGCACGGGGGGTTATACTGCTAGTTCAGCCTCCGATGCTAACTTCGGAGAAGAAGAGTTTCGTATCATTGTTGATGACGAAGAGCCAATTCAAGAAGAACAAGTAACCCCTGAGAGTCGGCCAATGGGTAGGGATAGGGCCAAAGCACAAGCTAAAGCACAAAAAGGCAAAGGCGCATCTTCATCATCATCAGCAGCAATTGAAGAACACATGTCGACTATGATTACGAATATCAACAACACAGCTCTGCAGAAGCAACAAGTACTCAAAACCTACGAGGATTCGATTAAATCCGTAAGTTTAGCTGAACATGAGAGGGTCGTTATTGAATACAAGAAGTTGAGATACATGGATACCAGTCACATGTCAAAGAAGAAACGAGCCAACCAGAAGACCTATCTTGCTCATCTCAGGGCCAAGTTCAACATCGAGGATTCGGGTTCAGATTCGGATTCAGAGTAGAAATGTCTAGTATTTTAATTTAGGACCCGTGTGTTTGAAATAAGTAGATTTAGGACCCGTGTGTTTGAAATAAGTAGATTTAGGATCCGTGTGTTTTAATTTGTTTTAATGGTATTTGAGTTTTAAATTTATATTTATTGTTTTAATAATTATTTAATTAATTATATGTTTAATTAATTAAATACATAATTAATAAATTTAATGTTTATTAAATGGTTATGAGAAATAATGATGTGGAAATTAAGTGAAATTTGTAGTAAGAATTTAATGTTTAGCATTGGGGTCAAAAAGAGATTTGTAGTGAGAATTTATGAAAAGCTGATGTGGCATGCTGACTGGACAAATTTGTAGTAAGAATTTGGTTTTGGGTTGGAGATAGTCTAATAAGTAAACTTACAAACCTTTTGCCTTCTCAGAGACTATTATGCTTCAAAACCCAAGCATTAATTAACTTGTCAATCAATTAATGGGACTTAGATGAATTAATAAAAAAACTGGCATTATTGATTCATGTAATCAACACCCATTTACGGAATTACTCATGCATTACGACTTTCATCATAGTAAACCTTCGATATACATATACAATCTACCCATAATTAACCACATTAATCAAATCCTTAATTACCATCATAAAGAGAGGGGCTAATCCTCCTTTAGGCCTTTAACTTTATATATATATATATATATATATAGATATATATATAATTATACAATCATAAATTAGAAACTATAAATCTTATAAATATCATAAAAATTGATGATTCAAAAACTGTTGTAACAAAATATATATATATATATAATATATATATATATATAATATAGTTCGCTAAAATAAAACTAATTAAATTACAAATAAAAGGATAGATTTATAATATATATATATATATATATATATATATATAATATATATATATAATATATATATATATATAATATATATATATAATATATATATATATAATATATATATATATATATATATAATATATATATATAATATATATATATAATATATATATATAATATATATATATATATAATATATATATATAGGTACATGTCAGGTAAGTTTTAATCATCCCAAAACCGAATAGAACTTGAACAATAGAGAAGTATTATTAGATCAAATAACTTTATGCTTTCTTTTACTTCAAAGAGGATATATAACCATTTCATTTAGCATTTAGTATTTACATTTGAATATCTTAATTTTTTTAAAATATAGTTTTACATTTAAACCTATAAGTATTTTTGTCTTCCATATACTATTTCTTATAATGATAAGACAACTGACCTAACCTCAATTGACCAATCACAACGTTCAATTTCTCAAAATTAATTAAATCAACACATGTCTAAATTAATTTACACTTTTTGGTTTTCCATCACAAATTTACACTTTAACCCAATTTAAAAATAATTAATACTTTATTGCATAATGTCTATCTAATAACAAAATATAGCTAAAAGTTAGAGATGTTACAACATTTGGATTAATACAAATAAATATTTATATCAAGTATTTTATTTTATATTATTAATTGTAATCAAGCTAATTGTAATATTGTTGTTATTAGTAATTGTAATCAGACTATAATTAGGATAATCATTGTTGTTATTAGTAATTAAAATCAAATTATATTTAGGATACAGATTCTTCTTATATAAACTGAACCCTACAAATAAAATCACAACACACAAAATCATTGAAAACCCCACGAACCAGCTGCTACTTTTATTGTTCTTAACAACCATGGCTAGCAAAAATAAATATTACTTTTTTGTAAGACATCAATGAGAACTCAATTTACACTTTTTGGTTTTTTATCACCAATTTACAATTTAACCCATTTTAAAAATAATTAATATTTTATTGCATAATGTCAATCTAATAACAAAATATAGCTAAAAGTTAGGGAGGTTACATATTTATATCAATATTTTATTTTATATTATTAATTGTAATCAAATTAATTGTAATATTGTTGTTATTAGTAATTGTAATCAGACTATAATTAAGATAATCATTGTTGTTATTAGTAATTAAAATCAAATTATATTTAGGATACAGAATTCTTCTTATATAAACTGAACCCTACAAATAAAATCACAACACACAAAATCATTGAAAACCCCACGAACCAGCTGCTACTTTTATTGTTCTTAACAATCATGGCTAACGAAAATAAATTACTCTTTTGCAAGACATTAATGAGAACTCGATCAATTATGTAATCAAAGTTAAGATATTGTTTCTCTGGAAGAGTTTGTATAAAAGAAACCTGCTACACCATCCAACCTGATTTATCATTCAGTATTTACATTTAAATATCTCAATTTCTTTTTAAGTATATCTTTACATTTAACGTATAATTTTTTTTCCATATATTAATTCTTATATTAATAATGTTGTAAAACCCGTGTATATGATACGGGTCTAAAATCTAGTATATAATAAAAGACAACTGACCTAACCTCAATTGATCGATTTCTCCAAATTGAATTATTAAACATGTGACTAAATTAAGTTATTAAAAAAATGACATTAAAAAAAATAGTTGACCAAGATGTGGTGTCAATTTGGATTAGCATATATTGTATTTAGATTAGATAATTTATTTGGATTTACATATAGTCGATAAAGTATTAATTTAGATTAATGAAAGAACCCGAACTCATTTTAGGAAAATAAGAGATTTTTTTTTTTTTTTATAAGCCCCCACTGCGCCGCAGTGGAGGTGTACACCTCCCACTGCGCCGCAGTGGGAAGTTACGGAAGCAGACGACCAAACTTCCCCACTGCGCCGCAGTGGGGTGGAAACACTCCCACTGCGCCGCAGTGGGATATTTCGTACCTCAGCCTGCAGTTTTCCTGCAGGTCTAAAACTTGTGAAAATCATAATCCAAACTTCAATCTTGCACAACCTTTTACTAGTCATATTCAAACCTTAAATCCCTTTACCCAACTTTAAAATGAGTTAAAGATACGTGATTTAAAATCCCGAAAGCTTTTATTTGATCAAGTGTAGCATTTACAACGAAACGGGTCAATTACCCAAGTTGACACATTACAAAAGACGACATTCAAAATTGGAAATTTCGGCATGACCCATTCGTAAAATCATCATCCAAACCTGTTACGGATTATGAGTTCTCCAAAACACATTTGAACAAAATCAATACATTACGACTACAAAACGACCCATTTAAAATACCCAAAAACTCGAGTCTAACCCTAGACATCATAATAATTTTCCAAAGGACAAAACAAGAGTACAAAGAGCCGATAGTTCAAAGGGGTCACTATGGGTCCTATTACCAATTCCATTATCCGCATTTAGCTAAAGCAATCAATATCCAAAAGCATCTTTAACTTCAATCTTTACATTACTTAACTTTCTTCCGCATCCGGGACAACCTATAAAAAGGGTAAACAACTAAAAAGTAAGCAAAGCTTAGTGAATAATCTTGCATACGTTTATACCTACGAAGGAGGGCAATGCACAAGGACTGTTGCATATAGACTATGACACCGTCGTGTCATATCTATAATACTCACCTTGCACGCTAAACAACATATATGGATCCATTAGAGAATATCGGGGTTCTTAGGCCCCGAGAGGTTCTTAGGCCTTTTCTCAAAACAACAATAGGGGTTCTTAGGCCCCGAAGGTTCTTAGGCCTCATAACATTTGACCCCACCCGGGTCTAGCCAAATCAATTACCACACATGAATATCACATTTCATCATGATGTGGTCAATTGACCCAACGTAAACATAAAGGTATGCAAGAGTACTCACCTCCTCCGCGACAACCAAAATCATAAATCAACAAGACCGCAAGTACACAATACGTATGCCTTAACCTAGCAATAGTTCACAATTTACACATATAAGGTCATCAAGCTCAATTATCTCAAACACAAGGCTAACAAGCCATACATTACTACCTTTACTAGCATTTCAATGCCCAACCCAACTTTTACAATCTTATAATAATCTTGGGTTGGTTCACATAACATGTACTACTTATATCATTTTCAATTGGCCAAGAGTTACTTTCATATCAAAATCGTCATTTTCATATTTGACCTAGCCGACTTCACACAAGCATAACTCAAGTTCTACTTACTCTTTTAACATGATTCCAGTGGCCAAATTTACATGACACATATACCTACCTTTTATCTTTAGTGACCAATATGTGGATTGTCCTTCAAAGGTGGCTTCTGGTCGTTTTAAAAACCAAAACTGCTGCTGTTAAACAGCTTTGACCTCACTGACTTCAAATGACCATAACTTGAGTTCTACACAATATTTTGACCTCATTCCAGTGGCCACTTCTTCTTAACACATTTTAGCACATTTTATCTTCAGTGACCAACACAAGATTTGACTCATACACGTGAGTTTTACTCGTTTTAAAAACTGACACAGAATCATTTTTGCTGAAAGATCAGCATGACTACCCTGAATTCAAAAATTCATAACTAGAGTTCTACTTCGTATTTTCAACCCATTCCAGTGGCAAAATTTGCTTAACACAATAACCTACATTTTCTTTTTAGGGCTCAACAAGTGAAAACTCTGACATGGGGGTGTTTTACACGTGACAAGGTCAGGGACAGAATCTGTCCAGTTTTTGTTCTCACATAACACTCATCAAAACTTTCATGCACCCAATTAGAAATCCCCAAATTGATTAAATTACCATAACCCTAACTTGTATTATATAAATTAACTCATATATATGAAAACCCCAAAATTTCCCAAATATAATTTATAGTAAGAACCCTAATTTCTAAAAGAAATCCAAATTAGGTTAAAGGAAAATCATTACCTCAAGGATTCAAGAATAAAGTCAAGGATTAAGAACACAAACTCTTCTCCACCCTCTTTGCTCTTGAAATTCAGCCCACACAACACACATACACTCTTAATTTCTCCCAATTAGATGATTAAGACTTGAATGTTATTATTATTAGTTAGGAGGAATTCTTGGATTTGAATGATATTAGAAATATTCTTGAAGAGATTGAATTGGAAGTAAAATGGAGAAAGGAGATGATGATGATGATGATGAAGAGAAGGGTGAGTCATAAACAAGGAAATGGCTGGCACCTCCCTGATATGCCACGACCCCCTTCCAAGTTAAGTGGGTAAAATACCCGCTATCCGCTATAGGTCCAACTAAATTAACCCTAATTTCAGAAATAAAATACTAGGAAACTATTTTAATGTTAAAACTATAATAAAGGTTTATTTTATTTGCTTTAAAATTTCGGGATGTTACAATTAATACATATGGTATTAATAAATATGAATAATTTGGATTTACATAGGTATATGGTATTTATAGAGTCTTAACCAAATAATAAAATATTGTTGTTATTGATAGTTGTAATTGTAATCAGAATATATTTAGGAATAAGACTATATTTAGGATATAAATTCTCTTTATATAAAACCCACGAAATTATTGAAAACCCCATACAATAGTTGTTATTCTTATAGTTCTTAACAACCATGATTAATGAAAAGCAAATAACCTTTTTGCAAGACATCAATGAGCACTCGGTCAATTGCGCATTTTAAGGTTAGAATAACCGAGAATATATTCTTTTTTATTTTGATTTAGCTTACATTATTTACATCTAACTTTCCCAATTTTTTTTTTGAAGTATATATTCTTACATTTGAATTTATAAGGCTTCTTGAATTGCATATACTTTTCTTATTTTTATAGTGTCATAAGACTCCCGTGTATAAATGTTAAACTAAAATCACATCTCTTTATATAATAAAAGACAATTACTCTAATAACTTATTAGCCAATCACAACTTTCAATTTCTTAAAATTTTAATTTTGACTTTTGTTGACTTGTATTATTTTAATAAATACATTAAATAAATAATGATAATTACTATGAACTAAAAATCGCTCCCTATAGATCTATACATCATAATTAGTATTAAATAAAATAATTAAATCACCATATATATATACATTACAATTACAAGATAAATATTAAATAAAATATTTAAATCGTCAACCATATATCTATAATAAATATTAAATTAAATAAAATAATAAACCTATTAAAAAGTAGAACACGAAACAGAACACAATTATTATTAACCCATCATCTAATCTAATTCATATTCATATTCATATTCATATTCATATTGATATAATAAAGAATAAAAAACATAACATGAAACAGTAACTTTGGGGATATCATATACTTACACATATCTATCTTATAAAACCAAAAAACCTTAATATTAAGAATTATCATTTTCTAAATTCTTTTTATTAATTGTCAAGACACATACAAGCAAAAGAAAGCATATAAAAACGTCATCTCTATGGTAAATACCTATAACATTCATATTCAATGTATTTGCACGAGTAAACAAAACCATTAACCCAAAATCAACTATTATGATTTTTTAATATTCAAGTATCGCTAAACATATCACAGTAAACAAATTCAATGGAATTTTTATTTTTATTTTTGGTAACGTATCATCAAACATTTATACACAACTCGTGTAATTGACATAGGCAAACAAACCCATCTATCTCAAAACAAAACCAATATGCTTACATCCAGGGTCACGATTCAGGATTCATGCTTTATCTTAATCCAATCCCAAACCCAAACCAATATGGTTCCTTATATCCAGGGTAAGGATTCAAGTTCGATTGACGATTCATGTTGTCTCTTAACCAAAAGGATACAAATTTCTCCCTTTTTGTGTATTAATCTTCAGTAAACATGTCTTGGAAAAGATGAATGGAGATATATGCTTCTACCGTTCTTTTATTACATTATCTTCCTTTTTATATGCTAACATTCTTGGAGTTGAACATTTAGTTTTTTTCGTATATTTTCAACTTTAAAGTTACAAGTTTTTATGAGTTACATGTATGAATATCTAATAATATAATGTCGTAAATGTTGGAATATGATCACGTTAAATAAACGCATGTCCGAAAATATATAAGCCTACGGGGTCACACGCAATGACACTTAGATATCCGGTAATATGTATATATTGTATCTACATATTTATAATCACCAAATTGAGAGAAAGATAATTGGACATTATTAACTAGATATGTTAATTAGAATTATTTATTAATTAATAAATATGAATTATTAAATATTAATTAATAATTAATGTAATTATTAATTAAACCCTAGTCCAAGTCAAAAGATGTTAGCTTAAAGGTTAAGTTATTAGAGATATATTTATACCCTATATATATCCTAATAATTAACTCTAACATAATATAACTCAATACTTGTTTCGGTCGTACAAAACGAAAACATATAAAGCCATTCTTCTATCCATAGAACATATGAACTAGAATTATAATAATAATGCCTTTTGATTGGCTATGGGGTTTTGTATTGAGGAAAACATACTTTTGTTTCCCACGTGAGTTCGACGAAACAATAGTGTAAGCAAATTATGAGTTTTAGGCTTTTGGTGATTTAAGATCTAGCAATCTTAGGGTATTATTCGATGTGTCGTGTGTGCGATCGTAGAAGGGTTTTACTTTAAACCCTAATCAATAATAATCATCATTATTATTATTATTGGAAGCTAAGTTAAAAGGTACACATTCACTTTTACTTTGTTAATTATTATATTGCATATACGATTTATTCCGCTGCGTACTCGTGATTGTTTATGTGATTATTGTGCATGAATCCTAACAGTGGTATCAGAGCCTAATATGTGATATATTAGTTACAAAGTTCAAAACTTGAAGGGGGGTTTAGGGTTGGTTCGATTTATTTAATAATTAAATATTAAAATCGATTTTTTATTTATTTATTTTAATATAAATCGAAATTTAATAAAAATAAAATTAGGGTTTTTGTTTTTATTATTAATTCAACCTAATTAAGTTAATGGTTAAATTAAACCCTCTATGCAAGTTTTGATTGTGTGAATTGGCATGTTTATTTGATATAAATTGCATGTTTTATGTATCTTTTATTTAATATTGTTAAATCATAAGAAATTCATGCAAAATTCTTTATGATTATTACTTAGATATATAGATATAAATTTCTTAGCTTAATGGTCCAATAATTAGGGTTAATTATTTGATAATTGTGTGACTATGTGAATTTTTTGTGTGATTTTTCCTGCTTGACACCAGTTCACTAAAAATTTCATATAAAATCAACCGTAATGAGTTAGGAGCTTCCATTTGGACTGTAGATGCACGACTCATAGGGCTACAACTTTGTAGTTCTGGTCGAAGCCTGATTCGGATTGAAAATAGGACTATACTGGTCGTCAAGCTGCTGGAAATTTCCAGTCATCATGTTTACATGTATTTACTTGCTAATAGTTTGTTTAAAGGCTTACGCAATTAAGGCAACTTGATGTATGTGGTCCTCTTCTTTGTAGGGGAGCCGACTTAGACATATACATTAACCATAGTGACCATGATTTAGGTGGCCTACCATAAATCGTTGCATGATTAATTGTTAATAGTTAGTAAGTTTATTATTTTGCTTTTATTGTAAATGGTGATGAAAAATTGTTTTATGGAAAAGAATAAACTTGACTAATAAATATCGAAATATGATTTTGTTTTAATAAAATTGGTGTCTTACAATCAAAAGATACACCGGCTCACCCATTTGAATAAACTCTAAGAGAGGTATAAGTCGGAGGGCGCTAGCCTCCTAAAGGAGCGGGTTTTTAATTGCGTATATCAAAAACCTTTGCTCTTGCGCTTCTTTGTGCGTTCAAATGGAGCTACCGAGCTCTTTTGTGTTGTTAAGACAATAAAAATGATTATTAAACATTATGTTATGAAGATGTTCATGAGTCTTCATACATAAACTTTTGATTCACATCAATTGCTTTACCCAATTAAAGTTAAGTCTTTGCCACCCACTTTGCTAAGAACACTTGCAAGTGCTTTTTGCTCTACGTGAGACGTAGGTGAATTGTAACTCCAAGGTAAATTACTACTCATCGTGAGACGGTGGTAGACTATTTACAAGTTCTTAATTGGGCAACTTAAAGCGAGTTAAGCGGTGAGACCTTGACCCGTGGCATAAGATGGGACAAAACATGTTTACAAAACACTTAATACCCCTATAAGTGTTGTTGTAAGTTCCATAAATCTAGGAATTGTACTTGTAATACAATTACTGCTCGTCACTTACCTTTTGAGTACGTCATTTCTAGCAGATCAATTGATGAAATGATGGTATGTCAATTGGATCATAGCCTTAATGAAATTAATCGTTAAATGATTTAACATTGGGTGATTATATTTCTTAAGGATTTATTATCGAAAATACCGATAATTGAACTTGAATCTGTTTTGTAAATGGAAACAAATCCTTCACAAAACATACACCAATCGCCTTTCAGGTCGATGCTAGAAAGAGAAAAACTTTCTGGAACCAACTTCAATGACTGGTATCATCAGCTGAGAATTGTTCTAGGAGCTGAAAAGAAATCTGATGTCCTTGAAACTCAGATGCCCGCTATCCCTGATGCGAGTGCCACTGCTGTACAGTTGGAAGCATACAATACTCAGTACGATAGACATATTGAGGTTGCTTGTTTGATGTTAGGCAGCATGACTCCCGAGCTTCAAAAGCAATTCGAGACTTATAATCCGTATGATATGATCAGAGAACTCAAGTCTATGTATGGAAAACAAGCTGGAATTGAATTAGTTGAGATAATTGAGTCACCCCATGATTGTAAACACGCGTATAGGAAACCGGTGAGTCCTAATGTACTCAAGATGAAGAGTTACTTTGAGCACTTGGAAAGGCTAAACTATGTGTATCCTCTGCCTATTGCAATTGGCATAATTCTTAAGTCTCTTTCAAGGGATTTTGAGAGTTCTGTACGCAATTACAATATGCACAGCATGAGCAAAACCATAGTTGAACTTCATGCCATGTTAATTGAGTATGAGAAAAACCTTCTCAAGAAATCTGAGACACCCCAAGTTCTTATGATCAAGGGGGGAAAGGTTCAGAAAGGAAAACAACCGAAAGCTAAGGGCAAGAACGTTGGTAAGGGAAAGCAAGGTGCTTCAGTCTCGAAACCTAAAAAGACCCCTCCGGCGAAAAGGAGCATCCGGCTAAAGACCAGGCTTGTCATCACTGTGCTGAAGTGTGACACTGGAAGAGGAATTGTCCTAAGTATCTAGCTGAGTTGAACAAGAAGAAGAAGCAAGCCGGTTTAGCCAGTTCTTGAGGTATCTTCACAATTGAATTATAGGTGTTGTTGTGATTCAAATGATAATTCAATAGCAAAAGAGTCAAACTTAACTTGGACTCTACCTATCTTTGGCATTGTCATCTTGCTCATATTGGCAAGAAACGCATTGAAAGACTTCAACGTGAAGGGATCTTACAATCAAATGATGAATCATTTGAAAAATGCGTGTCTTGTGTTTCCGGCAAAATGACAAGAAAACCTTTTCCGCATAAAACGGAGAGGGCTAAAGAGCTACTTGGACTTATACATAACGATGTATGTGGCCCATTTAGACATGTGTCAAGGAAAGGTGCTAGCTACTTCATCACTTTTACGAATGATTTCAATCGTTATGGTTATGTTTACTTGCTTAAACATAAACATGAAGTCTTCGAAACATTCAAAGAGTTTAAATTGAAGTAGAAAATCAACTCGGTAAAACCATCAAGATTCGTCGTTCGGATCGAGATGGAGAATACTTAAGCCAAGAGTTTAAGGATTATCTAAAAGCTTGTGGGATTATTCAACAGCTTACTCCTCCATATATTCCACATCATAATGGTGTATCTGAGAGGAGAAATCGAACCTTGCTAGACATGGTGAGATCGATGATGAACCTTACGACTCTCCCATTTTCATTTTGGGATTATGCTCTAGAGACTGCTGTGCGCATTCTCAATATGGTTCCAACCAAGAAGGTTGACAAGACACCGCATGAATTGTGGCATGGAAGTGTTCCTAATTTGTCTTACTTAAGGGTCTGGGGATGTGAGGCACTTGTGAAACGAGATACGCCTGACAAACTTCAACCTAGATCCGTTAAGTGCATCTTTGTAGGATACCCAAAGGAAACGATGGGTTACTACTTCTACTTTCCTACCGACAACACTGTTAAAGTTTCTTGATATGCTGAGTTCTTTGAAAAGAATCTCATCACTCAAAAAAACAGTGGGAGGATTGTCGAGCTTGATGAGACTCAAGAAGAAGATGTGTCACCTTCTGAAATACTAGCGATCATCAACTTGGGGGGGGGGGAATGTTCAAAGTGATGAACCTCAAGTTGAAGATAATGTGATTCCAATTCGTAGGTCCTCAAGGATAATACGTGCTCGTGAAAGATTGAATCTTAATATTGAATCTGAAGAACACGTATTAGGAGACTTAAATGAACCTCCTAATTTCAAAGCTGCATTATCAGATCCAGAATCTGACAAATGGCTTGAAGCTGCGAATGTGGAAATGAAATACATGAAAGATAATCAAGTCTGGAGCTTGGTTAATCTTCCACCTAATGGTAGAACCGTTGGGTGTAAATGGATCTTCAAGAAGAAGATCCGACATGGATGGAAATGTACATACCTATAAAGCTCGTCTCGTGGCGAAAGGCTATACTCAGCTTTACGGAGTTGACTATGAGGAAACCTTCTCTCCCGTAGCGGACATTAGAGCTATTAGGATCATCTTAGCCATAGCAGCGTACTATGACTATGCGATATGGAAAATGGATGTCAAAACCGCTTTCTTGAATGGTTACCTAGACGAGGAAGTTTATATGGTTCAACCAGAAGGTTTTGTCGATCTAAAATATCCCAACAAAGTGTGCAAGCTTCAAAGGTCCATTTATGGACTAAAGTAAGCATCAAGAAGTTGGAATAAAAGGTTTGATGAGGAAATCAAAAAGTTTGGTTTTGCTCAAATCCTGATGAGCCATGTGTATATCACAAAGCTAGTGGGAGTAATGTTACTTTCCTTGTCTTATATGTTGAAGACATATTGATAATAGGAAATCACATTCCAATGTTGCAAGATGTAAAATCCCATATTGGAAAGTGTTTTTTGCTATGAAAGACTTAGGAGAAGCAACATTCATTCTTGGAATCAAGATCTATAGAGATGGAAGTAAACGGTTGATTGGACTAAGTCAAAGTGCTTATATTGATAAGATCTTGAAGCGATTCAAGATGGAGAATTCCAAGCGTGGTTTCGTACCTATGCAAGAAGGACTTGAATTATCTAGCAAAAACGGTGCCTCTACACCTAATGAGGTGGAGCGTATGCAAAGGGTTCCTTATGCTTCGGCGGTGGAATCTATTATGTTTGCGGTAAGATGCACTAGACCTGACATTGCGTTCGCGCAAAATATTGTTAGCCGATATCAACAGAATCCGGGTGAGGATCACTGGACTGCTGTGAAGAATATTCTTAAGTACATGCGTGCTACTAAAGATTTATTTCTGGTGTATGGAGAAAATCCCGATACAGAGCTCAAAGTGACTGGATACTGTGATGTTGGATTTCAGACGGATATAGATGATACAAAATCTCAGTCGGATACGTCTTCGTTTTAATTGAAGGCGACGTGGATTGGAAGAGCTTGAAACAAACCATAGTTGCTATGTTTTGCGATAGAGTCTGAGTATATTGCCGCCGCAGAAGCCGCCATGAAAGTCGTCTGGATTAGAAAGTTTATTTCTGGGTTTAACGTGATGCCCTCAAATAACACACCTTTATATATGTATTGCGACAATACTGGTGCAATCTTTATTGCCAAAGAACCCTGAGTTCAGAAAGGTGCCACACATAATTCTAGACGATATCACTATGTTCGTGAGCAAATCGAACTAGGTGAAATCAAGTTACTCAAAGTTCACACAGATTATAACTTAGCTGATCCTTTTATAAAGGTATTTAAGCGTGCCAAGGGCATTGGACTTAAATTTGCTAGTTATATCATGTAAATCTGTGATTGGTATTTGGATAAAGGATGTTAAACAATTATTATTTTACAAATGAATTAAACTACGTGGTATGTTTGTTTTCATTTAATTTTAATTGTATCCTATATTTGCATGTTTAAATCCATGAATATTTAAATATTCTAAATGTCCATTGTCGATTAACTATATGGGAATATAGTTAAACTAAGACAAATATGAGTGATTGGTAATATTCTTAAGAATATTTGAAGATGGTCCTACCAAACTCACATGATATCCATAGAGATGCATATCGGACTACTCCACTTAACGAATCATCACTTTATGGATCGATGTCATTAAGTGAAATTCGTGAAATGGTTGTTTTATTTATCCTTAGACTTGAGATACAAGCAGGTTATGCATGTGTGGATTGCATTTTCTTGATATAGTTCTAACTCAAGTGGGAGCTGTTGGAATATGATCACGTTAAATAAACGCATGTCCGAAAATGTATAAGCCTACGGGGTCACACGCAATGACACTTAGATATCCGGTAATATGTATATATTGTATCTACATATTTATAATCACCAAATTGAGAGAAATGATAATTGGGCATTATTAACTAGATATGTTAATTAGAATTATTTATAATTATGAATTATTAAATATTAATTAATAATTAATGTAATTATTAATTAAACCCTAGTCCAAGTCAAAAGATGTTAGCTTAAAGGTTAAGTTATTAGAGATATATTTATACCCTATATATATCCTAATAATTAACCCTAACATAATATAACTCAATACTTGTTTCGGTCGTACAAAACGAAAACATATAAAGCCATTCTTCTATCCATAGAACATATGAACTAATGCCTTTTGATTGGCTATGGGGTTTTGTTTTGAGGAAAACATACTTTTGTTTCCTACGTGAGTTCGACGAAACAATAGTGTAAGCAAACTATGAGTTTTAGGTTTTTGGTGATTTAAGATCTAGCAATCTTCGGGTATTGTTCGATGTGTCGTGTGTGCGATCGTAGAGGGGTTTTACTTTAAACCCTAATCAATAATAATAATCATTATTATTAATATTGGAAGCTAAGCTAAAAGGTACACATTCACTTTTACTTTGTTAATTATTATATTGCATATACGATTTATTCCGCTGCGTACTCGTGATTGTTTATGTGATTATTGTGCATGAATCCTAACAGTAAACCCCGTGTATTTGACACGGGTTTAAAATCTAGTTTGATCTAAAGAACTTACAAATCATCAACATTTGATTTAAAAGTTCGAAAATATTTATTAGACATGTATTTTGATCTCGGAAAATTTGAATTTTTTTCAAACTAGCTTGAGCTACTAAGTACAAATATAAGTACTTTAATGACAAATAAAAATAGCTGTAAAATTTTATCCAAACTAATACAAGCTTAATGCATTTCTAACAATTATCTATTATTTGCCACCATCAAACCGACGTTATCGTCTACAGTATTTGACGCCGCCACCACCATTATCATCCGTCGTCACCATCACACCAACGTCATCGCCGTCGCATTGCGCGGGTATCATGCTAGTTACATTTTATTTATACATAAAATACTATATAGCATGTTTGGTGGTGTATGGTCAAAAACTTTTAAAGTGTTGTATAGTACAATACTATATAGCATGTTTATGTACGATCAAAATCTGAAAGTGTACAGATCGGTTCCCATAAAATATATCTTTTCATCATGCATTCAATTTTCACTATGTTTAATTATTACATGTTATTTCTTCACAAGTTGACCTGCGTCTCTAGTTTGTGACTTTGTGCCAAAACAAGGCTTTACCACAATCTACGATGGTTTCCAAATAAGGAAGAAGATGTTGGTGCAAAAGAAAATAAGATACATGTCAGATTAACATATTTACAACAAATAATTAATCTGCGCAGTGTTACCAAATCAGTGTATCACTGGTCTACAAGGATTATGCAAAACACCCTATCCACAGTAGCTGGATAAATCTCATAACTGGTTTCCAAATGTTTTTTAGAAGACATACTTGCAACTACGGTTACAAACGTGTTTCAGCTCAGGCCTTTCCTCTCATCAAAAACAGTTGGAAGAAAACTAATCATATGGTACCTAATGTAAAAGAATGTTTATTGTAGTGTGTTTCACTCATTTTTGCACTACAGGACACGAGGACAATCTACTTTCTACTCATTTTACTAGTAATCCTTCAACCTTATATAGTCGCTTTGAAAACAGACATCGGAAACCCCATATAGAACTCAACTGCATTGTATGATACAAATACGCTCACATGATACAATATCAAATCAAAATCATATATTAGTACGTGACACACAAGAAACGATACATGGTCCCGTAATCACGTCAAAGCTCTTGCTCTTCCAGAAACACAACAGATATATAAAAATCTCAAGCGCCTTTCTTCTTGCTGTCTTTAGCTTGTTTGACGTCTTTTGTAAGCATTCTAGGTGCAATTGCCATGGACATGAGCTCTTGAAACAGCAGTTTACATGCATATGGAATATGTACCTGTACACATCACATTGAGTTATGTATTCACTCCATGTCTCCATAAAGTAGGTGGCACAACAAGGAGCCACTCGGGTTGGGCCACAGATCCAGAATGTATAACTTATGAATTACGATAGATTTTTTGTTTGACCTTTTTGAGATTTCTATTATTTAAATTAACGTTGCCAGAAGTTTCACGCATTTAAAACACTCGGGCAACTTTGACAGGTTTGGCCTGTTAGACTCATTTTCTTGTACGATAGTCTGTCTTTTCATGTGAACCGAGATAAAACATAGCTCGAATTGACCCAAACATTAAAGAGTACCATAAATCAAAGAAAAGAAGAACAATCACCTGAACGATATCAGTTTTGTTTTTGCAGCTTCTGCACTCAAAAGAGTTCTTTTTGAGATTAGCAATAGCGATCAAACCACATCGCTCACACACATGAACCCTATACGCATCACTCTGGTCGAAGAGTCTTTCTTTAAGAAAATGAGCAGCACCATGGGCAATCATACAGTCTCGTTCCATCTCTCCAAACCGGAGCCCACCATCACGTGACCGTCCCTCGGCAGGTTGCCGGGTCAGGATCTGGACCGGACCACGTCCACGTGAATGAATCTTGTCATCCACCATATGCTTTAATCTTTGGTAGTAAGTCGGCCCAAGAAATATCATAGCCGGAAGCCTTCGCCCTGTATGGCCGTTGTACATAGTCTCAAACCCACGCATCTGGTAACCACACTTATGAAGGGCCCTACTGATATTATCCACCTGCAACATCAACCAATGAGTCAATAAATTATATGTTGTTCAACCATCAGAATCAGATAATCTGTTGTAACAAAAAGGTCAGTCAAAAAATGTCAAATATAGTGTTCTGATGTGCTTCTGCTAGTTTGAGTTGTAACAATCAGATTTAGAATGTATGGCAAGTGTTATTACCTCAAGTGAATGAATACAATGCAAAAATGCCATTATCGAAAAACAGATAGAAGATACATTTTAGTATTTTTTTAAATGGGAGTGAACCTCCCTCAAATTAGGTTTAAAAGGGGTAAGCATGTAAATTGACATTTCATGTGCAGAATCTGTTTATAGAATCAACAAAAATTAATCGAAATAATCCGATAATCAGTACAAAAACACAAATAACAACACCCAGATAACAGATGTCGTCAAGACGTCAATGGAAACGACCTAGGCAAATACTCCAGTACCCAACTTCAGATATTGTCAGGAGACAGAAGCGATATAGAGTAACTTACAGTAACGTCTGTGAAAGGAGTAGCATCTCCTTCTTTGCCCATATGTGCTGCAACCTTCCCCATAATACACTCGATAAGTTGACCAATTGTCATACGAGAAGGGATAGCATGAGGATTGACTATAATATCGGGGGTAATGCCTTCCACAGTCCACGGCATGTCTTCTTGTGTGTAAGTCATTCCCACAGTTCCCTTTTGCCCATGTCTACTACTAAACTTATCTCCGATTTGGGGTATCCTCACGGATCTCACTCTCACTTTCACAAATCTTAACCCGTCAGCATTTGTCGTCAGCAATACCTGTGGTCAAGCTTTTAGCATCAGCAATAAAAGTGCCAAAAAGGATGGACTGGATAAGGGGTCAATACAGGTAGAACTTGTATAGAATGATACATGTCAAGTTGACCTGCAAAGAAGACACATACCTGATCAACCATTCCAGTTTCACTATGACGTAAGCTTGTGCTGTGATCACGGCGAGTATATCGTGAGGCTGTCCCCTGAGCATCATCCTGAGCGATAGGCGTCGTTTTCCCAATTATCACATCCTCACCTCCAACTCGTGTTCCCTATATTACAATGAATGTGTTTTTTAGAAAACAAATGCAGATAAGCAGATAAGAACTAAATTCGCATCTAATACGACAAAATGGGCACTCACAGGAGGAGCTAGACCATCATCATCCAATTTATCGTAAGAACCATGCCTCATACCCTGTAAAAGAAGAGAAGCCAAACACTAGTCCTCAGGTAACAGATCAAATGGGTTGAATTGAGCCAAAAACTCTTTCCTGGTCAACTTCCCTTAATTTCATAATGAACTAGTAATATAGTAAAAATATGATCCAACTTTTCCAGAATAAAGCAAATCAGAGGTTGTAAGCGTTCAAGTATAGTTTGGCGACTTGGCAAAATTTAATGCCTATCTGACCCGTTATCGATAGAAAAATAGATAATCCAAATTTCCATTTTAACATACATTGGTTCATTTTATCCCCTCAACTGGTTTTGAAGGTAAACTGAGATAACACAAGGTTTACCATGGTATTAGATCTATCAGGTTTACCAAAATCTTCTTTCACAAGTGTCCCCATCTTCTTTTCTTCATCCCTGTACAACACATACAAACATTAAAGAGGAAAACATCGGAATGTCTGTTACAAAACAGAATAGACGAATGGATTCACAAATCACCTGTATGAACGGAAGAAAAGTGATCTGAAGAAACCACGGTCTATTGATGACTGGTTCATGATAACCGAGTCTTCTTGATTATATCCAGAATAACAAGAAATTGCCACAATTGCGTTCTAAAGAAGCAATATAAGATGTCAGGGACGCTATTCAGATGAAAATATAATATCTTATAAGAACTTAGATACTTACAATGCCAGCTGGGAGCTGTCGGAAGTGCAAGTGCTCCATTGCTCGAGTAGTTACAAGAGGTTTCTGAGGATAGTAGAGAACGTATGCCAATGTATCCTAAAACAAACATTATTGCAACAAATCAGTGAGATAAGTAGCAATGGAAAAACCACAAGAATTCACTTCGTCAAGAATACATATTACATACCATACGGAACTGGAAGTTGGTGACATAAATCCCCATCGCTTGCTTACCCATGGCGGACTGATATGTATTACGTGGAGACTGTTCACACATGAAATAATAATTATAGTCATCCCGCAAAATAAATGTCAGTGTAACAATGTAAAGATGAATCTTTTTACTACAAATACTCACCTGATTGTGGTCAGGAAATGGTATAATGGAGGCACAGACACCCAAGATCAATGATGGATGGATTTCACAATGGGTATAAGTGTCAGAATAAGACTCGTCCGGATTTATCCTTGCGCTTACAAGATCCTACGCCCATCAAAAATACACGTTAATACATAGAACTAACAACTAACAAAGAGAATGAAAAAGATCAGCCACTAAACGCAGCTTGATATGATCGCATATACCAAGAAATCCAAATAAACTTGAGGCAGAACAGTTTATTTTGTCCAATTAATTGCATACTTAAATAGAAGATAAGATAAGATGAGTAGATGACAATAACTACATATGTGGTACCGACTCCCTCTCTTAAAAGAAAGCAATTTAAAAGCTTATGAAATTTCAATACGCTTTTAGCAAACTATTAAACCATTTGCTGCATTTTCATTTTAGCTAATGTTGTTAATTTAGCCTTTTGACCAGTTAGCAGAACATTCCACCCAAAGTTGAATCATTTCACATAAATGGGTAAAAAATTTCCCCCTCTACTTACATTAATGGTCATGGAAATCATAGTAGTCTCCTCTTCTTCTGTATCAATATACTCAATAAAGCCGTTTGATACAAGATCATGCCAACCACCATCTTCTGGGGTTTCCTGTGAAGGGATGACACATACAGGGGAGGTTATTCAAGACATAACAAACGGAAAGAAAATTAAACTCCTATTTACAAACAAATTTTGTATACCCTTTGTTGCAGCTTTTGGATGTCTTTCTTTTTTATTAGTAGTCTTTGCTTCTCAACAATGAACAGCGGACGACTGCAACGACCATAATCGGTATAGATTCGAAGTTCTTTCAGACGAATATCTCGGACAACTCCAACTTCAGTGTTCACATCAACCTACACATAAAAGATGATTTATATCAGAATACTTGACCTAACGATGCACAAATCTATGGCAAAGAGTAATAGCATCTATTAAAACTCACCCGTCTTCTTAATCTCCTCAAAGTTCTAACCAACATGTCTGGATCACGATGGATCCCAACCCAAAGACCATTCACAAAGATTTTTGTAGCTTGTGGGATAACAGCAGGAGAAATTTCCTATTTCAGAGATGAAACCATACTCAATAAATATTAGTATACTGAGACATACAATCCTATGAACAAAGTAATGATGTTTACCTCAAAGTTTTCTGTACCCCATTCTTCTAAAAATTCAAGAATTGGATAGGCGGCTGATCCAACCGTAATGTACACCATCAATGCAAGGTTTTTCACTAGCCCACATGCCTATTATCAACATTCACATAGAACAACCATTAGTCCCATAACATAAACAACAATCTATAGCTCTATATGTCTAAAATACACATTCTTTTTTCATTCTGCTTGTTCTGTTGTTCAATTAGTGAAAGATATGTGAAGAATATAACTAGAAGCTAGCATATATATAATAATGTCCATCACCAAATAAATAGAATCCAGCAGCGTAAAACAGCATTTACTACCGTATAATTTAGTGTGACCAATTAGAGTTGGTTAGTCATAGTGAAACTTATGTTATTAATCTGTGCAGTATCAAAGTAAAACTTATGTTATAGAAGGGCACCTGTCCTTCGGGAGTTTCTGCAGGACACATCATTCCCCATTGTGAGTTATGCAGCTGTCTAGGTTTTGCCAACTTTCCTGTTTAAATGTAAAACAACTGAATAATCAAACACTGTAAAGCTAAATACAAAACAAAATGAAACAGCAACCTATGATATCCCAGATTATTACAAACCATTAATAAAAATTAACAGATTTACCTTCACGCCCAATAGGAGAGTTAAGTCTGCGTAAATGTGACAGTGTAGATGCATACGTCAAACGATTTAACACCTGAAGATTTCACAAAGCATATGTAATAGAAAGAACTTACAAAAACCAACATATTGTTGGATGAAATTGATGTGATTGGAAGAAAGAATTGAACAAACAAACCTGTGAAACACCGGCCCTTGTTCCAGCAGCATTTGCTTGCCCCCAATTCCCAGTAGCGAGTGAATATTTAAGGCCACTGGTTATTGTTTTTGCTTTAATAGCAAATTGCAGATTAACATCCTTCCCATTGTCTACACACTGCAAATTCATGAAATATGATGCTCTTTGACCAGTTAAAAAAAATTAAACAATATGCCGTTGATGAACTTGAACTTTGTAATTACCTTCTGTACATATCCTCTTACATCTCTTGTTAACTTTCTAAAGAGCTGCATCAAAAGCCAACAAGTTGTTATTACAGTTTCTTATTAGTATGATAACCCAGTCTCAAAGAAAACAAAATCCACCATTCTAAAAAGGCCTCCAAGCAGAGGACCGGCAAGATCAAGCCTCTTATTTCCATAATGATCTCTATCATCCTCGGCCCTCCGGCCAAGAGCACATAACAATAGACGGTGGATGATGTATCTGATAAGAGTTGAGAAACATTACTTCTACATAACCAAGACGATTACCGACAAAAACACGTAATAAAAACAAATATGATTTTACCCGAAGTAGTATGCCTTCTTTGTTTCACAATACTCTCCGACACCTACATGAGGAAGCATTTCTTTTTGAAGAATATCACGTGCATACCTGTGAATCAACAGATGTTGAAAAGAGTATATAGCAATAACTGCTGCAATTTCATCTATAAGATAAGATGAACAAAGATCATACTTTATTCTCTTCTCTTTTGTGACACCGACAGTTGCACCTCTTTTTCCAATGTAATCTAGCGCCACCTGCGATAAGTAAGAGAAGGGTCAGAGATTGACTATTAAACTTACAAATGAAGAAGCTGTTAACTCAGGGCTCTATAATACACAATAATCATTTATAACTGCAGCTCCTGCATTCAAATTTCCTTGATAACTTTTGGGTGATGTTTGGATGTTGAATTGTTGTAGCAACTGATCATTGCAATTGGAAGTTGCTATAATCAACTACGGGTAGTAGGTTAACTTGATTATGATCGAATGTCCTGACTAAAAAGGCTCAATACAAAAAGATTGAGATAATCAATCAAGGAGTTTTGTAAGTAAATAGATTATTGAGATAAATGCAAAACTCTCCTAGTACCCTGAGCTTAAGCAACTGATAATCCCAATTGATTGATTCTTCGCATCTAAACACTCACTTTCATAACACACACATCCAAACACTCTTATATGTCAAAAAAAGAATTTAGCCTATTGGAAAATTTAGTAAAAAACGGGTTATGATTATATGTAGTTATACTCAACAACGGTGAAATGATATATGTTCACACAGAAAGAAAGATGCAGAAACTTACTTGTTGATTTTGTATCACAAAAGCTTCTTCTAATGAAGGCCGCAGCAACTCCATCATTTGAGTATCAGCAAAATCATAACAAATGTGTTCTAATATATCTTTATCAGCAACGAACCCCAGTGCTCGAAACACAATAATGATAGGAATCTCAGTGCGGATATATGGAAGTGTAGCACGGATATATTGACCTGAAGAACCCTGCAATTGTAAAAGTGTCATATTAACAACAAAAAACTAATAAGAGTTGTCTATTGAAAATTCGGAAAATTTATATTAAATAAATTGTATACCCCTTTGGCACTAGTTCGAGCAAGCATCCGAACAAACATGGTACTCGGTGGCCTATTCTGAGACTCTGCCATTGAACGAACTTCGGCCACATAAGCATATTTGTTAGGCTGTCTCTTCTTAAACACATAGACATGATTGGTGCTCATCTTCTCTTGCGCAATTAGAACCTTTTCACTCCCATTGATAATGAAATATCCACCTTGATCATATGGGCACTCTCCAAGCTCAGTCAAGTCCTTTTCTGAATTTTGATATAGTGTACAGTAACTTGAACGCAGCATTATAGGAACCTGACATATTTGATATAAAATGATTAAGTAAGGCCACATTTTCACCTCAAAACGTCAACCAATTAACTGGAACTTTGTTTTAGCTACCTTTCCAATGAAAACTTTAGTAAAATCTTGAGTTTCAGTGACTTCTTCACCATCATGACCTTTCTTTATAGCCCTTTTTGTTACATCAACATATAATGGTGCAGAGTATGTTAGATTCCTTAGCCTTGCTGCCTTTGGAAACAATGTGGCGGTTTCACCATCTGACTCTGTCATCATCGGTTTACTCAGATAGATCTGACCAAAGCTGATCTTATAGATGGTCTGCAATTAATTGAACATAAATACATGAAATACATAGCATAAATGTTGGTTTAGTTTAGAGAGCGAGTTAAATCCCACAAAGTAAACAAACAATCATCTTCATGTAGTTTTGGGAAAAATCAAACGGGGTTTTAAATCATTTAATCTCAACCACCCCTTAAGTATTGCCAAGTATTCTTTGTTAAGTCTGAAATTCCATACACCCAAACGATTTCAAACTACTCCAGAAGAAAAGTTCCACACATGTATAATATATATATATATATATATAATATATATATATATATATATATATATATATATATATATATATATATATTTCCTCCAAATTCAACACCCTAATTCCTAAAAGTCATGATGCCAAGCTCTGGTTACAATTTCCACTAGGAATTTCAATCAACCAGTTTTCAAAAAAGTTCTACTCCAAAACAGATGCGTATAATGGTTTAAATTTTAAACAATTTTGTCAAGTACCTACTTTTCCTCCAAGTATAGACACTACAAGGGCGAAAAATGCCACCAAATTGTAGAGGATTGTAACCCAAAGCTGAAAACATGACCTTTAAAACTCCAAACATGATGTTCATATATAGAAAGTAATATGAAGCCCAATCATTAAAATACACGGCATGAAATAGGAACGGAAGAAATACAGCTTAATTTCTGAATGAAATCACAAAGTATCAGCAACTGGGCACACTTAAGCATCATTCTACCAAAAAAAAAAAAAATGAACCTGAAGAATTGCTTAAAGGGATTACTTAAAACCTATCTTATTTCAACAAACATAATAATACAGTTCAATGTAGCCAACTGTTTGGTTCTGTTTGGCATAACTCATATCTATAATAAATTAATAATGTATCAGATTCCAGGATTCTAACCAGTCCAACAATTTCCAGTCATCAGTAGTCAAATTTCACCCCCAATTTCAAAACCCTAAAATTCAAAATATCACTTTTTTAAAACCCTAGAATTTCAAATTTTTATTTTTTAAAACCCTAATTCTATATATACACATACATATATAGAAAGATTGATTTGAATAATGAATCGGAGAGATCCACCTCGGAAAAATCGGGTTGATGACCCGGATTGTGCTGGGATTCCGGTCGGATCTCGATATCAGCAGATTCATCAACGATTTCTTGTATAGTTTTTGAATGAATTCATCAAAAGAATCAAGCTGTTGACGAACAAGTCCTTTCTCTTCAAAATAAGAACTGATAACTGCCCATGCGTCTTCCTGTGTTATATCCTCTTCGTCTGAATCATACTCTCCCCCTTGTTCCTGCTCTTCTTGTTCATATTCTTCTTCTAAATCCATTCTATATCTATATTATTTTGTATACGTATTATAATATCTATATATCTATATTAATTAATATATGTTGTTTTTAATTTAACATAAAAAATTAAATCTCAAAGGTTTGTTTTTTCGTTCGATTGAAGAGGGAAACCAGAGAGAGTGTTTTGGGTCTCCGCAAAAAGTCTGAAGAGAAGTGGGGAAAAATTAGTAGCCGCTGGATATATATCACGGGGTGTTATGCCACATTGAAACGTTGTTGGTTTAATAACCCAATGTCAAACACTGAGTTTTTAACCATATTAGTGTTGTGGATAAAATTATTTACCAAAATGGTATAGTTTCAAATTATTTACCAAATTAGTATAAATATTTTTATTATATCCCCTTAATGTTTGTCATATTATCAAGCCTGATACTTCTTTTTATCATTATATCTTTATGGTAAGCAAGAGTATCATTTTATTCCTATTACAAAAATGAATAGATATATATTCACATCTATATCTGTAACTTTGAATAAATTTAATATTATTATCTAACATCATGATCGTTACAAATATATTTATCTAACATCAATATTATCATATATGTTAGCCAAAAACATGTAAAGTTTTATTTGGAAGTAGAAACTAATTGTGATTCATGTTGTCCTGTTTATCATAATTTTTCTAGAACGACATTCTATTATACTCCTACTCGGGATTTTCAAAAAAATCACTACTAATCCACCGCAATAGATGTGGAAAGCGAGACTCGAATTTCCAAGGTCAAATATCTTATCAATGGGCCAAAACTCATTTACACCTATTATCAAAATTACTTTTAACTTTTAGGAGTTTAAATTAGTTCACACCTATGGTTGTTCAATTAAAGGCAATAGTGATTCTTCATAAGTTGTCTAACACTGTCAACCTTTGTTCAATGTGATAAGACACTTATGGATGTTAAGATAACGATTTTATTTGTTATACAGATTTACGTAATCTGATATGAAGTTATATATTTTTTGATAATTTATGTTTTGCAATCTTACATTTACGTAGAAAAAAAAGGTCGGAGTTATTAATAAAATATATATAGTCAAATCGTACATTGTACGAGTATTAAGACTAGTTATTAAACTAAGCCACTACGAAACATAATTGGTTTACATGTAACAATAATATAAATTGTGTGTACAACAGATAACGTCTACAAAATTTTATAGTGCCTATCATAGCTTACTGATGCGTAAATCTTGCGACAAATGACAGCGGAAGACTATTTTTGGTATTTTCTGGATTTTAATGGAGTAAAAAAATAAATAAGGCAATAAAATAAAAAGATAGATAAAAGAATTCACCACCAATATTCGTAAAGGCTAAGCCACCGGAATCAAGGATAAAGGAAACACTCCGCCCCACCACTATAATCGATAAAGGTCTAGCCACCACGATTACAGATAAAGGAAACCGAAGATTTAGACCTCACCACAGTATTTGATAAAGAACGAACCACCACAAATATTGATAAAGGGGTCACTCCTAACCACCAAGATCAAAGATCTCTAAAGGTAAAAGAAGATTTTTGTAAGAAATAGAGGCTGCTCTATTAATTTCATTCAACATCAAAAACTGTCTTTACAAAGAGAAATGAAGCCCCTATTTATAGCCACATGCTATTTCCTAGGAATTAACGAAATAATAAAATAATACATAAAAGCTGTCATGTGCTAAAGACAACCACTAATTAATTGACCAATAGAAAATGGACAGTGTGGGTTTCTAGAATCATTCCCCTGCAAGTGGTCCCACAATACCGTTAGAAATGTCATTGTCACACGCGTCTTCCTTATCCCTGTCAACAGCTGTCATTCTTCTTTATTGGGTCCACAAACATGGGACTTCAGTGGGGACTTTATTGATTGGAAACTGGACACCAAAATCTGGACTTCCACTGGAGACAAAATCTGGAGCATTCATCTGGAGCTGGTCACTCGAGTGCTTCAGTGAAGAACTTCACTGGTGGATTACCAGTGTTGGTCACTGGAGAATCTTGCTACTAGAGAAGTGTTACTACTGGTGACTGGACTGGTTCAGTAAAGACTTGTCTGAAATGGGCCATTGCTGACAGAATCAACATGGCTTGTTCAGATGGCAATATCAGTTCAGTTTCCTTCAGTTCAGTTAGCTTCTTCAGTTCGCTGGGTTTCTCCAGTTCAGTGAACCTGAACATTTCTGCATCATTCTCCTCCTCTGAAAAGAGACGTGTAGTCTTCGAGGTACTCATCCTCCAGATAAGGCATCAGATCTCCAACATTAAACGTGCTTGAAACTGCCATATCTCCAGGTAACTCAACCTTGTAAGCATTATCGCCATATCTCTCCAGAATCTTGAACGGACCTTCAGCTCTGGGCATCAGTTTACTCTTCCTCTTTGCTGGAAACCTTTCTTTTCTCAGGTGCACCCACACAAGATCACCTGGTGCAAAACTGGGTTGCTTTCTATTCTTGTTTGCCCTGGCCTTGTAACTGGCATTTGCCTTCTCTATTCTGGTCTTTACTTGTTCATGAATTTTCTTTATTTCTTTTGCCCTGGTTTCAGCTTCAATACTTGCCTTCGGTTCAATCGAAAATGGAATTAAATCAATGGGAGTCAGTGGATTGATACCATAACAAACTTCAAACGGGGATTTACTGGTAGAATAGTTAGGAGCTCTGTTGAAAGCAAACTCAGCATGAGCAAGCTTCAGATCCCAATCTTTTAGTGTCTTCTTCACCAGTGTTCTCAATAACATACCAATTGTTATGTTTGTGACTTCAGTCTGTCCATCAGTCTATGGATGGTGAGACGTATTGAACATCAATCTAGTACCCATCAACCTCCATAGGGTCTTCCAGAAGTAACTCAGAAACTTCACATCTCGATCTGACACAATTGTCTTGGGGATTCCATGAAATCTGACAATCTCTTTACAGAATAAATTGGCTACTGCTGAAGCATCATTGGTTGTATTACAAGCAATAAAATGTGCCATCTTCGAAAATCGATCAACAACTACCATGATAGAATCTTTTCCCCTCTGGGTTCTGGGCAGTGCAACAATAAAATCCATGCTAAGATCTTCCCAAGGTTGGCTTGGAACTGGAAGAGGAGTATACAACCCTTTGTGAAAAGTTGCCTTCGCCTGGTGACAAGTTGGGCAGCGACTGATGATACTCTAGACATCCTTCAGTAGACTTGTCCAGTAGATGTAACATCCGTGAGTTTTAACCCGTTGACTTTATGTGTAATTTGGCTAACAATTTAAGTTAATGAAATATTTGGATCGTTTTGTGATTAAATGACAATGTGGTATGTTCGTCGGGTCGATAATATGTTTAATCGGTGTTTAAATGCCTAACATTTTGTAATTTGGCTTGAGAAGGAAACGGGTCGGCCTGTGGTTCATCCACGACCCACCAGCCCCTTTATGACCCATTTCCTTTTCTTATCTCATTAGTTCACCACATATTTCTTTCTCTCTTCTCTTTTCTCTATAAGTAAAAAGCAAGACCATCCACCTCTAGTTCTTCATTCTCTAGCATCATTTGGCGTTTTGGAACTAGTTTACCCATTTTACCCATTTTGCCATAAATTGGGTTCTAACTCGGAAAGGAAGTTTTGGTAAGTCTAATTCATCCCATTTACTTCTATTTATGTTAGTTTACTCATTTCTAGTCATCTCATACATTTACAGGTTCTAAATCGACTTAAAATGAGTTTGAGGTCAATTTAGGGTTTGACTAGGGTTTGATTGATTTGGAAGATTCGATGATGTTATGGATGGAAATATGGGTTTGGGTAAGTGTATTTAGGTGTTAGGAGGTCATATGTATCATCAAAACGAGTCCCACGACCTCTTATATCAAATTAGGGTTTTAGGGTTGAAATTAGGGTTTTGATTAGTTAGAATGATTTGGAAGATTCGATGATGTTATGGATGGAAATATGGGTTTGGGTAAGTGTATTTAGGTGTTAGGAGGTCATATGTATCATCAAAACGAGTCCCACGACCTCTTATATCAAATTAGGGTTTTAGGGTTGAAATTAGGGTTTTGATTAGGTTAGAATGATTTGGAAGTGATTTTGATGTTTTGGGTCGGATTTGTGGATTGGGTTATGTGTACTTATGTTTGATGGTGCTTATTTATGCTTCAAAACAAGTTTAAAGCTCTTGTAAATCGTTTTGGGGTGATTTGGGTCGAGTTTAGAGGTGTTTGGTTCGGATTTTCTGCAGGAAACAAAACTGCTGTTGCTGGTGTATGGTCTCACTGCGGCGCAGTGGAAAAGCAGGGCCTTGACTACGGCGCAGTGGTTTCCCCCTGGTTTGAATCTCACTTCCTGACTGCGGCGCAGTGGATGAAATGCATCCTGACTGCGGCGCAGTCATGAGGCCCTGTTTCGCGCGTCAGTTTTCAAACATTAATAACTTTTGAACCGTAAGTCCGTTTTAGACGTATGACCTATCGTTGGAATCTTGAGAGAGTCTACTTTATCATGGTATAACCCTTATATCTTAAATCCATCATCATTTCCGAAAATGTCATGTTAAAGTGTCCTTGTTAAAATCGGTTGAACCATTTAGATGCTTGAGAGTTGTGACGAGACCGAATTGAGTCCCAATTACCATCCAAAGTTAATTTACTCTTCTAAAACCTAGATAGGGCTTGACTCGTGATTTGTAATGTGTATGTTAATGTGTACGTATATGATCGATATTTAGGTTTTGGACGCGAAGCGAACATCGAACGACTGTAACGCGACTTTATATCAAACTTTACTTCTTTGCCGATCAGGTGAGTTCCGTAGCTCCCTACTCAATTGAGATTCGGGCTGAAAAGTGTACACATACGTGTTTGTTTGATTGTTTGGTTGATTTGATTGATGGCTTAATGATTGTTTTATTGATTGTTGATTGATGGATGGTTTTAATTGATTCCACGATTGTTTGATGGATTTACGCATATGATTGTGATGTTGTGATTATTTAGGATAGTCGTACATACATGGAAGTCGGTTATGCCTTCAAAGGGTTTTAGATGTGGTGGGAAGGCTGCGGGTGACCCTATATATAAGCATCTAGGACTCGTTGAAAGCAGAATCCTCATAAGTGTATGTACGTATAGTTTGGTTGGATTGATGGTTTTGATGATTGATGGACTCGTGATTGAGACAACACGCATGCATAATGATATGGTTATTGATGAGACGCACGCACCCCCTTTTGTATGGGAAACGTGAGCGATAACGTACGCACCCCCTTTTGTATGGGAAACGCGTGCGAGGCCGTTCGCTCCCCGGGGAACTTAAACATGCATATGTATTGATGAGACGCACGCACCCCCCTTTTGTATGGGAAACGTGAGCGATAACGTACGCACCCCCTTTTGTATGGGAAACGTGAGCAATAACGTACGCACCCCCTTTTGTATGGGAAACGTGAGCGATAACGTACGCACCCCCTTTTGTATGGGAAACGTGTGCGAGGCCGTTCGCTCCCCGGGGAACTGGTGCACTTTTGATGATTGTTGAGAGACGCATGATATACACTCATGCATTGCTTGATCATGCCGCATGCACATATACTTTATGCATCCTTATTGCTTCGCATACTCATTGATGTTGGTATTACTTATGCATAATCGTGACACGCATCCCTCATTCTTGTTGATACACTATTGGCTTGTTATGTGACAAGGTTTACTATCGGTTTACCTATTTGCTTGACATTGTGCCTTATAAAGGCTACCTGTAAGACATTACTTACTCTTCCTTATACATATTGTGATTGCTCACGATGGTTCCTTGTGATCCATTACTACGAACTCACCAACCTTGTGTTGACTATGCTTAGTACACTTTTCAGGTAACCAGGTTAATCCAGGGCGTGGAGTTTGATTGTTAGCTTGCTGTTGAACCCGGACTTGGACTTATATGGATCAAGGATCCATTTGACTTCTTTTGCATTGTACTTAGAACCGTTAGCCATCTTATGATATTCTGTTGTAATCTTTGATGATGACATGCTCTTTATTTATTTTGATGATTGTTTATCTTACTGTATGGATTCACTGAATCCTTTATTTGCATTTAGTTCATGTTCTACATTAATCTCACCCTATGCTATATGATTTCCGTGATATTCTGAGCCTTGGCTTGGGGTGTTACAGTAGAAGTGTTCAGTGAGAATCTCTCCAGTTTTATTAATACCAAAATGGCCAGCCAGACCTCCTCCATGAGCTTCTCTTATCAGTAAATCTCTTATCGAACCCCTGGGAATGCACAACTTTCCATTTTTAAATAAGAAACCATCTTGAACAACAAATGGTCCTTTCTGGTGAGCTTCAGTGAGGCGATCAGCGAAGTCTGGATCAGCAGCATACAACTCTTTAATGAAAGAAAATCCAAGAACTCTTGCCTTCAGAATTGATAACAACGAATATCGTCTGGAAAGTGCATCAGCAACAACATTAGCCACTCCAGCTTTATGTTTAGAAACAAAAGAATAAGACTGCAAAAATTCCATCCATTTTGCATGTCTGGCATTAAGTTTATGTTGACCATTAATGAACTTCAGTGCTTCATGGTCAGAAAATAAGACAAACTGCTTTGGCTTCAGATAATGTGGCCAGTGAGTGATAGCACGAATAATTGCATAAAATTCCTTGTCATAAGTGCTATACTTCAGTTTAGAACCATTGAGCTTTTCACTGAAATATGCAACTGGACGCCCTGCTTGTACTAAAACTGCACCAATACCTACTCCACTGGCGTCACACTCTAACTCAAACAACTGATCAAAATCTGGCAAAGATAGAACTGGAGCTGAACTGAGCTTTTCCTTCAGTGACTCAAAAGCCAACTGGGCTGACTTAGGCCAGTCAAACACACCCTTCTTCAGACAGTCAGTGATTGGAGCCACAACTGTAGAGAAATTCTTGATAAACCTTCTATAAAAAGATGTCAGTCCGTGAAAACTTCTGACTTCAGTGATTGTAGTAGGAACTGGCCATGATCTGATGGCTTCTACCTTTGAAGGATCCATAGAAATACCTTATTTTGAAACAACATACCCCATAAATATTACACTCTCTACCATAAAGTCACATTTATCCAGTTTACCATATAACTGGTGTCTTCTCAGTAAATCAAACACATTTCTTAAATGATTAACATGTTCAGCTTCAGATTTTGAATATACCAGAATATCATCGAAATAAACAACAACAAACTGACCAATAAGTGGCCCGAGAACTTCATTCACCAGTCTCATGAAAGTACTAGGAGCATTAGATAAACCAAAAGGCATTACTAACCATTCATAAAGGCCTCCTTTAATTTTGAATGTAGTCTTCCACTCATCTCCATCCTTCATTCTGATCTGGTGATAGCCACTTCTGAGATCAATCTTAGAAAACACATCGGAGCCATGTAATTCATCAAGCATATCATCCAATCTGGGAATGGGATATCTATACTTAATAGTTATGTTATTTATGGCTCTACTATCAACACACATTCTCATCGAACCATCTTTCTTCGGGACCAGGAGAGCTGGGACTGAACAAGGACTCATACTTGCTCTGACATAACCCTTGGCAACCAACTCATCTACCTGCCATTGCAACTCCTTTGCTTCAGTAGGTGAACACCTATAAGCAGCTTTGTTCGGAAGAACTGAACCTGGAACCAGGTCAATCTGGTGTTCATTTCCTCTTACTGGTGGCAAACCTTCAGGTAGGTCTTCTAGGAAAACATCAGTGAATTCCTTCAGTAGAGACTTCAGGAGACTGGGGACTCCAGTGAACTCCTTCTCTTCAGTACGCTCAAGCACCAGTAACATCATAACTGGAGAGCCTCCAGTTAACTCTTCTTCTACTTCAGTTTGAGACATAAATAAAGACTTGCTGGGCGGTTCTTTCTTATTAATTTTCAATAATTCATTGGGTTTTAAAGAAGTCAGAGTGACCTTCTTCCCACTTACAAATAATGAATAAGAGTTCATACGACCATTATGAAAAACATTATTATCAAATAACCAAGGTCTACCCAGTAATATATGACAAGCATCCATAGGAACAACATCACACACAATTTTATCTTGATAAATAGATCCAATGGAATGTTTCATCAAGATCCAGATTTCTTATTTGTTGTCGGATCAACTCAG
>CM067167.1:12807431-12872431 GCA_034093135.1 Erigeron breviscapus
AGAGAGAGAGAGAGAGAGAGAGAGAGAGAGAGAGAGAGAGAGAGAGAGAGAGAGAGAGAGAGAGAGAGAGAGAGAGAGAGAGAGAGAGAGAGAGAGAGAGAGAGAGAGAGAGAGAGAGAGAGAGAGAGAGAGAGAGAGAGAGAGAGAGAGAGAGAGAGAGAGAGAGAGAGAGAGAGAGAGAGAGAGAGAGAGAGAGAGAGAGAGAGAGAGAGAGAGAGAGAGAGAGAGAGAGAGAGAGAGAGAGAGAGAGAGAGAGAGAGAGAGAGAGAGAGAGAGAGAGAGAGAGAGAGAGAGAGAGAGAGAGAGAGAGAGAGAGAGAGAGAGAGAGAGAGAGAGAGAGAGAGAGACAGAGAGAGAGAGAGAGAGAGAGAGAGAGAGAGAGAGAGAGAGAGAGAGAGAGACAGACAGAGAGAGAGAGAGACAGAGAGAGAGAGAGAGAGAGAGAGAGAGAGAGAGAGAGAGAGAGAGAGAGAGAGAGAGAGAAGAGGGCGTTGGAAAGAAGAAAAGAAAGAGAGTAGATGGCGATGTAGGGCAGTTATGTAAGTAAGGGTAGTTTAGGTATTTCCCCTTGTGTAATTTCAACAGGGATGCTATTTCTTTTAATAAAGAGTATAGATAAAGCAAATTCACTTTTGATTTTCAACATTGAACTTAAAATTTCAATATTGATTTTAAGTTTCAACAATGTACACATTCTATTGCATGATGTACCATACATCATAGCCACATTACATCAATAACTTTCACTACTCACCGGCGCCACCACCACCACCACCAATCTCCGCCGCCACCACCGCCGCTCGCCGCCACCACCGCCCGTCACCGCCACCACCGCCGCCGCCATTACATCACCGCCACCGCCGCCACCTCCATCACCGCCGCAACGCGCGGGTACCGTTCTCGTCTAAAATAAAAATACTATTTTCCGATTTATGAAAGATAGAAAATGTCCATTTGGGCATCTTAATATATACTAAAAGGCAACTGAAACCTAACCTCAATTAACCAATCACAACTCTCAATTTTTCTAAATATTCAAATTAAACATGTGACTCAATTCAATTTATTAAAATTAAGTTATCTTATTTAAAACTAAAATTAAATGTCGATCAAACAAGAAGACTTTAGATAGATACTAGAGTGCATCCCCGTGCGATGCACGGCTAGATAAGTGGGTCTGGGATGCACACGTGGGTAAGTGTTTTTGTTCGACGGTTTTTAGGTTTCATCCCACATTGACAGCTACTTCAGTGTAATATAGTTGATGAGCGTGTTCATGCAGTGAAACATCCTTTTGCATCAATGCGGCCAAGTGTGTATTTTGTTTTATACGGCTGGTGCTATTTTTCATTAGCTCCAATAGTATAACAAAATGGTTATGTGTTGTCATCCCTTCCCAGTAACAACAAAGATGCAATACCTATCATGGTTTTAGGAAATGTAAGCAAATGATGTTGAAAACAAAACATAAGTGAACAACTTTTGATCATATACTTTACCTTTTTAGCATCCAACTTATTTGATCATATACTTTACCTTTTTGATCATCAACTTGATTGAAGATATATATTTATAATAGTAATATTATTAGTTTGTAAGCATTCTATGTTAGGTTTGTATTGAATTAAAGGTCAGCATTTGATGGATTGTTCATGAAAAGGGGAATGTTATTTTTGTTCCTGTTTCTAGTTTGTGGTAAATCCATTTAGTAGAAACATCAATGAAATTAATCAAACTTATCAAGATAAGTATTAAATTTGGCTTTCTAAAGAGTTGTAAATCATATATAATTGATTGACTTCAAATTAGAATGCAGCACCGTGCGATATACGGATTTGATAATTGTTATTAATATTTAATGTGGTCCGTACTAAATAGTGTATCAAATTAACAACTCATTGTTTGCATTGTGTACAATAGAGGTGTCAATCTAAACTTAAGAGTGTTGTCATGGCTTACATCTCATCGTTCAAATAGGCCAAACAAAAATGAGCTAAAAGATAATGGGTCAAAAGGTTGAAATGGACAACACTATTAATAATTAATAATAAAAACTTGTTACAATTACTCCCTTGTATATGAACGGTCATGAGATATGTATATACATATGTTAGAAAAATTTATTGTATAACATGAACACATACAAAGAATGTGAAAGGTCATATGCGATTTTTTGTTATACTGCACATTGCCAAAATACAACTACATTAGATTAATCCTTCATACATTTGTTGACATGTATCAACCAACACTTCTATATCCTTACATACAAATGAATTGAAGTATTTCTTACTTGTTTGTGAAAATTAAGAAGCCAAGAAGTTAAGAAATTGATACGTATAATCTGAAAACACATGACCATGACCCAACTTTTTAGCTGATAATAAGTTTAATTGTGCAAGAAAAAAGAACTTCATATAGTTAAAATTTGAATATGAATCCAAAAACATATTACCTTCATTCCATCCTATAGTTTAGGATGAGGAGTACCCACTATAAGGAGTAAAAGAGCTTTTTTCATATCTACATGTCCAAAATCTCTGCGGCCAATGAGCGAGCCAGCTTGCTATCACCAAGATCATCAGCTTCAACATCTGCTATCCATTGCAAGTGTTCTCTGGAGAATTCATACTCCAATATCCTTCTTTAATCACTAAAGAAGTCTAAAGTAAATATTGAAGCAATCACCTAAGTCAAAACAACTATAGAACCAATTTTATATGGAATCTTCAATACAACTTACAAAAATAGCAAACACCTTTCAGGAAACTAAAACAATACCAACTCTATCCAAAGATGATACGCGACAGCAGGCTGGTTTGGGTTTCTATAATCACCGTATTTTTGAACGCAAATGGAACCTGATATTAGTTTTGTTAGCCCTGCAATAAGCTGTATGGAGAATTCAAAAGAAAATAGACCATGTGATCAAGTATACAGGGACAAACATATATATATAATACAGTCTCGAAAACTAACCTGCAAAAGAGTAGTCTTACCACTTCGACTCCGGCCAAATATCAAGCCAAAACTGCAGCAAGTAGAGACAATGAATGGAAAATATTTAAAAGAAAACCACCCACCAAGTGCTTTTGATCTAAACCAAATGAAAGCAGTTAACTTCTCCCAGGTAGAGTAAAATTAACATCATTTACAGGATTGAGTTTGGTTCTAAGATGTCTATATCTAAAACCCGTTATCTACATACCAATGCAAAAACATAAACAACCCTATGGTAAAATTAAGGCCTCAGAGTTGCTGAGTGAACTTGTGAATAATGTTGATTAAAGCATATGAGACAGAGTGACAGACCAGATGCCTAAAAGAATATAGTTTTTGTTGTATACGAAGATGACTTCCTCAAAATTCTTCCACCAGTCTCTTTATGTGACTGAAAGCTTAGGTTGTGCACATAGAAAAGGGCAATATAAGTTTGTGCCTGGAGACCCAACTTACATTCAAAAACTCAGCCATAGCCCATAGAGAAATCAATATAAACTCACACAATTCTAGAATAACTACTCAAAATATTGCAAAAAGGAGGATTTTGAATGCAGAATGAGTGAACCATAAATATATAAGGCAAAAAATGCCCAAAGATGCCAATAAAGTGCTAAAAGCATATATAGGTGTATGTGAAATAAGTGAAAAGGGGGATTAAAATCACTAACCTCATGAGCACCTAAATTCTCGATCACTGGAATTGTATTACAATTTATAAAAACATACCTGTAAATACTAATGGAAACCCCAACTGGTTCATCAAAGTTCATCAAATATGTGAGATTAGATGATGATTATGTATACGGAGAGAGAGAAAAAAAGTATACCTCTTTTGGTTGGATATGGAAGATCACAGAAAGATATTATGTATATGTGTATGGTGTAGGTAACGTTGAATTTTCCTTGGATTTAAGTGATATGGATGGAAGCTGATCTTAGAAAGCCCAACAATCTCTTTTCTCAGTTGATATTCATTATCATTATTATTCATTATTAAGAATTACTCATAACCGGGTATGTTTCATCTCACAACCGGGTATGTTTCCACAACCGGGTATGTTTCCACAACCGGGTATGTTTCCACAACCGGGTATGTTTCCACAACCGGGTATGTTTCCACAACCGGTATGTTTCCACAACCGGGTATGTTTCCACAACCGGGTATGTTTCCACAACCGGGTATGTTTCCACAACCGGGTATGTTTCCACAACCGGGTATGTTTCCACAACCGGGTATGTTTCCACAACCGGGTATGTTTCCACAACCGGGTATGTTTCCACAACCGGGTATGTTTCCACAACCGGGTATGTTTCCACAACCGGGTATGTTTCCACAACCGGGTATGTTTCCACAACCGGGTATGTTTCCACAACCGGGTATGTTTCCACAACCGGGTATGTTTCCACAACCGGGTATGTTTCCACAACCGGTATGTTTCCACAACCGGGTATGTTTCCACAACCGGGTATGTTTCCACAACCGGGTATGTTTCCACAACCGGGTATGTTTCCACAACCGGTATGTTTCCACAACCGGGTATGTTTCCACAACCGGGTATGTTTCCACAACCGGGTATGTTTCCACAACCGGGTATGTTTCCACAACCGGGTATGTTTCCACAACCGGGTATGTTTCCACAACCGGGTATGTTTCCACAACCGGGTATGTTTCCACAACCGGGTATGTTTCCACAACCGGGTATGTTTCCACAACCGGGTATGTTTCCACAACCGGGTATGTTTCCACAACCGGGTATGTTTCCACAACCGGGTATGTTTCCACAACCGGGTATGTTTCCACAACCGGGTATGTTTCCACAACCGGGTATGTTTCCACAACCGGGTATGTTTCCACAACCGGGTATGTTTCCACAACCGGGTATGTTTCCACAACCGGGTATGTTTCCACAACCGGGTATGTTTCCACAACCGGGTATGTTTCCACAACCGGGTATGTTTCCACAACCGGGTATGTTTCCACAACCGGGTATGTTTCCACAACCGGGTATGTTTCCACAACCGGGTATGTTTCCACAACCGGGTATGTTTCCACAACCGGGTATGTTTCCACAACCGGGTATGTTTCCACAACCGGGTATGTTTCCACAACCGGGTATGTTTCCACAACCGGGTATGTTTCCACAACCGGGTATGTTTCCACAACCGGGTATGTTTCCACAACCGGGTATGTTTCCACAACCGGGTATGTTTCCACAACCGGTATGTTTACACAACCGGGTATGTTTACACAACCGGGTATGTTTCCACAACCGGGTATGTTTCCACAACCGGGTATGTTTCCACAACCGGGTATGTTTCCACAACCGGGTATGTTTCCACAACCGGGTATGTTTCCACAACCGGGTATGTTTCCACAACCGGGTATGTTTCCACAACCGGGTATGTTTCCACAACCGGGTATGTTTCCACAACCGGGTATGTTTCCACAACCGGGTATGTTTCCACAACCGGGTATGTTTCCACAACCGGGTATGTTTCCACAACCGAGTATGTTTATACAACCGGGTATGTTTCCACAACCTGGTATGTTTCCACAACCAGGTATGTTTCCACAACCGGGTATGTTTCCACATCCCGGTATGTTTCAACAATTTGGTGGTTTTGATCAACAACAATTAATGCAATGGCAACAATCTCAGATGTTTCAGTTCCAACAGCCTTCGATTACACAACAACAACAACAGCCAACACCATCTCAAGTTGATGCAACACCGTCAAAGACGAAAAAAGCTGGTAAAAAGAAAGGGAAAACAACACAACAACCCATATCATCACATCAAGCTAGCTCACCCTCCAAGGGAAACCGAATAGCGTGGCCACAAAGTGACGAGGAAGCTTTGGGTATGGCTTGGTTCCATGTTTCAACGGACTCCATCGTAGGAAACAACCAACGGGATGGAGTGTTTTGGAAAAGTGTGGAATGTCACTATAACCAATCAAATCCTAAAGTTCCTAGAGACTTTGCCCATCTAAGGAGCCATTGGTTTTTAGTAAAGCCCAAAATCAGTAAATTCAATGGGTTTTATTTGTCAATCAAGTCTCGTTACCATAGTGGTTGGTCGGAGGAGCAGTTTATTGATACCGCTAAAGAAGAATACGTGAATGATCCATCTAACAAGACTGGCCAAGCTTTCAAGTATGAGCATATTTGGAAAAAAGTGAGGGCTCACCAGATCTTTTCAAGTTGCACATCAGTCCATGGAAACCAACATTCCAAAAGAAGCAAGACCAACAGCACGGGGGGTTATACTGCTAGTTCAGCCTCCGATGCTAACTTCGGAGAAGAAGAGTTTCGTATCATTGTTGATGACGAAGAGCCAATTCAAGAAGAACAAGTAACCCCTGAGAGTCGGCCAATGGGTAGGGATAGGGCCAAAGCACAAGCTAAAGCACAAAAAGGCAAAGGCGCATCTTCATCATCATCAGCAGCAATTGAAGAACACATGTCGACTATGATTACGAATATCAACAACACAGCTCTGCAGAAGCAACAAGTACTCAAAACCTACGAGGATTCGATTAAATCCGTAAGTTTAGCTGAACATGAGAGGGTCGTTATTGAATACAAGAAGTTGAGATACATGGATACCAGTCACATGTCAAAGAAGAAACGAGCCAACCAGAAGACCTATCTTGCTCATCTCAGGGCCAAGTTCAACATCGAGGATTCGGGTTCAGATTCGGATTCAGAGTAGAAATGTCTAGTATTTTAATTTAGGACCCGTGTGTTTGAAATAAGTAGATTTAGGACCCGTGTGTTTGAAATAAGTAGATTTAGGATCCGTGTGTTTTAATTTGTTTTAATGGTATTTGAGTTTTAAATTTATATTTATTGTTTTAATAATTATTTAATTAATTATATGTTTAATTAATTAAATACATAATTAATAAATTTAATGTTTATTTGTTTTTTGTTTTTTTTTTTTAAAAATTTTTTTTATGGCTTGGTTCCATGTTTCAACGGACTCCATCGTAGGAAACAACCAACGGGATGGAGTGTTTTGGAAAAGTGTGGAATGTCACTATAACCAATCAAATCCTAAAGTTCCTAGAGACTTTGCCCATCTAAGGAGCCATTGGTTTTTAGTAAAGCCCAAAATCAGTAAATTCAATGGGTTTTATTTGTCAATCAAGTCTCGTTACCATAGTGGTTGGTCGGAGGAGCAGTTTATTGATACCGCTAAAGAAGAATACGTGAATGATCCATCTAACAAGACTGGCCAAGCTTTCAAGTATGAGCATATTTGGAAAAAAGTGAGGGCTCACCAGATCTTTTCAAGTTGCACATCAGTCCATGGAAACCAACATTCCAAAAGAAGCAAGACCAACAGCACGGGGGGTTATACTGCTAGTTCAGCCTCCGATGCTAACTTCGGAGAAGAAGAGTTTCGTATCATTGTTGATGACGAAGAGCCAATTCAAGAAGAACAAGTAACCCCTGAGAGTCGGCCAATGGGTAGGGATAGGGCCAAAGCACAAGCTAAAGCACAAAAAGGCAAAGGCGCATCTTCATCATCATCAGCAGCAATTGAAGAACACATGTCGACTATGATTACGAATATCAACAACACAGCTCTGCAGAAGCAACAAGTACTCAAAACCTACGAGGATTCGATTAAATCCGTAAGTTTAGCTGAACATGAGAGGGTCGTTATTGAATACAAGAAGTTGAGATACATGGATACCAGTCACATGTCAAAGAAGAAACGAGCCAACCAGAAGACCTATCTTGCTCATCTCAGGGCCAAGTTCAACATCGAGGATTCGGGTTCAGATTCGGATTCAGAGTAGAAATGTCTAGTATTTTAATTTAGGACCCGTGTGTTTGAAATAAGTAGATTTAGGATCCGTGTGTTTTAATTTGTTTTAATGGTATTTGAGTTTTAAATTTATATTTATTGTTTTAATCTTTTAAACTTATAAATCAAATTCCACTTTTATGGCCTCATTGCCGATTATTCAAGCAAAACTTTTGCTCTATCGCATTCGCATACAAACAAGCAAATACACATTAGCATGCATTTCACGTTTACTATGTATTTATCATAACTTCTTCTTTACTATCATCAAGCAATATATTAACTCATAAACCAATCTCAAATTTTCAATTCTTACCATTCAATAAACCAGTTAGCATGCAAAGCTCATATTCTATCATACTTAGATATCAACGAGTAAAATCATAAAACACTTCACATTGCCAAATAAGGTCTCCAACCTATGGCTTCACACTAACATACTTCCATATTTAACGGACTTAACTTGAGCTATTATAGTATGTGATCATAATAACGCTGCAGTCATTATTATAATTACTTATTATAACACCTCAAGTGAACTTCGCTAAATACTTCCGTATGTCACTAGAAACCGAACTATACACATAAGGCCAAGTCACGTCTATGGTTTAAGTCTAGGTATCCGTGTAATAATAAAATACCTAAATCCCTTAAACCACGGCTTTGATACCACTTGAAAGAACCCGAACTCATTTTAGGAAAATAAGAGATTTTTTTTTTTTTTTTTTTTTTTTTTTTTTTTTTTTTTTTTTTTTTTTTTTTTTTTTTTTTTTTTTTTTTTTTTGGGTGAAAGAACCCGATCTCATTTTTAAGAGATTTTTTTATTTTTTTTTTTTTTTTTTTTTTTTATAAGCCCCCACTGCGCCGCAGTGGGAAGTTACGGAAGCAGACGACCAAACTTCCCCACTGCGCCGCAGTGGGAAGTTACGGAAGCAGACGACCAAACTTCCCCACTGCGCCGCAGTGGGATATTTCGGACCTCAGCCTGCAGTCATTATTATAATTACTTATTATAACACCTCAAGTGAACTTCGCTAAATACTTCCGTATGTCACTAGAAACCGAACTATACACATAAGGCCAAGTCACGTCTATGGTTTAAGTCTAGGTATCCGTGTAATAATAAAATACCTAAATCCCTTAAACCACGGCTTTGATACCACTTGAAAGAACCCGAACTCATTTTAGGAAAATAAGAGATTTTTTTTTTTTTTTATAAGCCCCCACTGCGCCGCAGTGGAGGTGTACACCTCCCACTGCGCCGCAGTGGGAAGTTACGGAAGCAGACGACCAAACTTCCCCACTGCGCCGCAGTGGGGTGGAAACACTCCCACTGCGCCGCAGTGGGAAGTTACGGAAGCAGACGACTAAACTTCCCCACTGCGCCGCAGTGGGAAGTTACGGAAGCAGACGACCAAACTTCCCCACTGCGCCGCAGTGGGAAGTTACGGAAGCAGACGACCAAACTTCCCCACTGCGCCGCAGTGGGATATTTCGGACCTCAGCCTGCAGTTTTCCTGCAGGTCTAAAACTTGTGAAAATCATAATCCAAACTTCAATCTTGCACAACCTTTTACTAGTCATATTCAAACCTTAAATCCCTTTACCCAACTTTAAAATGAGTTAAAGATACGTGATTTAAAATCCCGAAAGCTTTTATTTGATCAAGTGTAGCATTTACAACGAAACGGGTCAATTACCCAAGTTGACACATTACAAAAGACGACATTCAAAATTGGAAATTTCGGCATGACCCATTCGTAAAATCATCATCCAAACCTGTTACGGATTATGAGTTCTCCAAAACACATTTAAACAAAATCAATACATTACGACTACAAAACGACCCATTTAAAATACCCAAAAACTCGAGTCTAACCCTAGACATCATAATAATTTTCCAAAAGGACAAAACAAGAGTACAAAGAGCCGATAGTTCAAAGGGGTCACTATGGGTCCTATTACCAATTCCATTATCCGCATTTAGCTAAAGCAATCAATATCCAAAAAGCATCTTTAACTTCAATCTTTACATTACTTAACTTTCTTCCGCATCCGGGACAACCTATAAAAAGGGTAAACAACTAAAAAGTAAGCAAAGCTTAGTGAATAATCTTGCATACGTTTATACCTACGAAGGAGGGCAATGCACAAGGACTGTTGCATATAGACTATGACACCGTCGTGTCATATCTATAATACTCACCTTGCACGCTAAACAACATATATGGATCCATTAGAGAATATCGGGGTTCTTAGGCCCCGAGAGGTTCTTAGGCCTTTTCTCAAAACAACAATAGGGGTTCTTAGGCCCCGGAGGTTCTTAGGCCTCATAACATTTGACCCCACCCGGGTCTAGCCAAATCAATTACCACACATGAATATCACATTTCAACATGATGTGGTCAATTGACCCAACGTAAACATAAAGGTATGCAAGAGTACTCACCTCCTCCGCGACAACCAAAATCATAAATCAACAAGACCGCAAGTACACAATACGTATGCCTCAACCTAGCAATAGTTCACAATTTACACATATAAGGTCATCAAGCTCAATTATCTCAAACACAAGGCTAACAAGCCATACATTACTACCTTTACTAGCATTTCAATGCCCAACCCAACTTTTACAATCTTATAATAATCTTGGGTTGGTTCACATAACATGTACTTCTTATATCATTTTCAATTGGCCAAGAGTTACTTTCATATCAAAATCGTCATTTTCATATTTGACCTAGCCGACTTCAAACAAGCATAACTCAAGTTCTACTTACTCTTTTAACATGATTCCAGTGGCCAAATTTACATGACACATATACCTACCTTTTATCTTTAGTGACCAATATGTGAATTGTCCTTCAAAGGTGGCTTCTGGTCGTTTTAAAAACCAAAACTGCTGCTGTTAAACAGCTTTGACCTCACTGACTTCAAATGACCATAACTTGAGTTCTACACAATATTTTGACCTCATTCCAGTGGCCACTTCTTCTTAACACATTTTAGCACATTTTATCTTCAGTGACCAACACAAGATTTGACTCATACACGTGAGTTTTACTCGTTTTAAAAACTGACACAGAATCATTTTTGCTGAAAGATCAGCATGACGACCCTGAATTCAAAAATTCATAACTAGAGTTCTACTTCGTATTTTCAACCCATTCCAGTGGCAAAATTTGCTTAACACAATAACCTACATTTTCTTTTTAGGGCTCAACAAGTGAAAACTCTGACATGGGGGTGTTTTACACGTGACAAGGTCAGGGACAGAATCTGTCCAGTTTTTGTTCTCACATAACACTCATCAAAACTTTCATGCACCCTTTTTTTTTTTTTTTTTTTTTTTTTTTTTTTTTTTTTTTTTTTTTTTTTTTTTTTTTTTTTACTGAACCACTTTTACTCTTTTTTTTTTTTTTTTTTTTTTTTTTTTTTTTTTTTTTTTTTTTTTTTTTTTTTTTTTTTTTTTTTTTTTTTTTTTTTTTTTTTTTTTTTTTTTTTTTTTTTTTTTTTTTTTTTTTTTTTTTTTTTTTTTTTTTTTTTTTTTTTTTTTTTTTTTTTTTTTTTTTTTTTTTTTTTTTTTTTTTTTTTTTTTTTTTTTTTTTTTTTTTTTTTTTTTTTTTTTTTTTTTTTTTTTTTTTTTTTTTTTTTTTTTTTTTTTTTTTTTTTTTTTTTTTTTTTTTTTTTTTTTTTTTTTTTTTTTTTTTTTTTTTTTTTTTTTTTTTTTTTTTTTTTTTTTTTTTTTTTTTTTTTTTTTTTTTTTTTTTTTTTTTTTTTTTTTTTTTTTTTTTTTTTTTTTTTTTTTTTTTTTTTTTTTTTTTTTTTTTTTTTTTTTTTTTTTTTTTTTTTTTTTTTTTTTTTTTTTTTTTTTTTTTTTTTTTTTTTTTTTTTTTTTTTTTTTTTTTTTTTTTTTTTTTTTTTTTTTTTTTTTTTTTTTTTTTTTTTTTTTTTTTTTTTTTTTTTTTTTTTTTTTTTTTTTTTTTTTTTTTTTTTTTTTTTTTTTTTTTTTTTTTTTTTTTTTTTTTTTTTTTTTTTTTTTTTTTTTTTTTTTTTTTTTTTTTTTTTTTTTTTTTTTTTTTTTTTTTTTTTTTTTTTTTTTTTTTTTTTTTTTTTTTTTTTTTTTTTTTTTTTTTTTTTTTTTTTTTTTTTTTTTTTTTTTTTTTTTTTTTTTTTTTTTTTTTTTTTTTTTTTTTTTTTTTTTTTTTTTTTTTTTTTTTTTTTTTTTTTTTTTTTTTTTTTTTTTTTTTTTTTTTTTTTTTTTTTTTTTTTTTTTTTTTTTTTTTTTTTTTTTTTTTTTTTTTTTTTTTTTTTTTTTTTTTTTTTTTTTTTTTTTTTTTTTTTTTTTTTTTTTTTTTTTTTTTTTTTTTTTTTTTTTTTTTTTTTTTTTTTTTTTTTTTTTTTTTTTTTTTTTTTTTTTTTTTTTTTTTTTTTTTTTTTTTTTTTTTTTTTTTTTTTTTTTTTTTTTTTTTTTTTTTTTTTTTTTTTTTTTTTTTTTTTTTTTTTTTTTTTTTTTTTTTTTTTTTTTTTTTTTTTTTTTTTTTTTTTTTTTTTTTTTTTTTTTTTTTTTTTTTTTTTTTTTTTTTTTTTTTTTTTTTTTTTTTTTTTTTTTTTTTTTTTTTTTTTTTTTTTTTTTTTTTTTTTTTTTTTTTTTTTTTTTTTTTTTTTTTTTTTTTTTTTTTTTTTTTTTTTTTTTTTTTTTTTTTTTTTTTTTTTTTTTTTTTTTTTTTTTTTTTTTTTTTTTTTTTTTTTTTTTTTTTTTTTTTTTTTTTTTTTTTTTTTTTTTTTTTTTTTTTTTTTTTTTTTTTTTTTTTTTTTTTTTTTTTTTTTTTTTTTTTTTTTTTTTTTTTTTTTTTTTTTTTTTTTTTTTTTTTTTTTTTTTTTTTTTTTTTTTTTTTTTTTTTTTTTTTTTTTTTTTTTTTTTTTTTTTTTTTTTTTTTTTTTTTTTTTTTTTTTTTTTTTTTTTTTTTTTTTTTTTTTTTTTTTTTTTTTTTTTTTTTTTTTTTTTTTTTTTTTTTTTTTTTTTTTTTTTTTTTTTTTTTTTTTTTTTTTTTTTTTTTTTTTTTTTTTTTTTTTTTTTTTTTTTTTTTTTTTTTTTTTTTTTTTTTTTTTTTTTTTTTTTTTTTTTTTTTTTTTTTTTTTTTTTTTTTTTTTTTTTTTTTTTTTTTTTTTTTTTTTTTTTTTTTTTTTTTTTTTTTTTTTTTTTTTTTTTTTTTTTTTTTTTTTTTTTTTTTTTTTTTTTTTTTTTTTTTTTTTTTTTTTTTTTTTTTTTTTTTTTTTTTTTTTTTTTTTTTTTTTTTTTTTTTTTTTTTTTTTTTTTTTTTTTTTTTTTTTTTTTTTTTTTTTTTTTTTTTTTTTTTTTTTTTTTTTTTTTTTTTTTTTTTTTTTTTTTTTTTTTTTTTTTTTTTTTTTTTTTTTTTTTTTTTTTTTTTTTTTTTTTTTTTTTTTTTTTTTTTTTTTTTTTTTTTTTTTTTTTTTTTTTTTTTTTTTTTTTTTTTTTTTTTTTTTTTTTTTTTTTTTTTTTTTTTTTTTTTTTTTTTTTTTTTTTTTTTTTTTTTTTTTTTTTTTTTTTTTTTTTTTTTTTTTTTTTTTTTTTTTTTTTTTTTTTTTTTTTTTTTTTTTTTTTTTTTTTTTTTTTTTTTTTTTTTTTTTTTTTTTTTTTTTTTTTTTTTTTTTTTTTTTTTTTTTTTTTTTTTTTTTTTTTTTTTTTTTTTTTTTTTTTTTTTTTTTTTTTTTTTTTTTTTTTTTTTTTTTTTTTTTTTTTTTTTTTTTTTTTTTTTTTTTTTTTTTTTTTTTTTTTTTTTTTTTTTTTTTTTTTTTTTTTTTTTTTTTTTTTTTTTTTTTTTTTTTTTTTTTTTTTTTTTTTTTTTTTTTTTTTTTTTTTTTTTTTTTTTTTTTTTTTTTTTTTTTTTTTTTTTTTTTTTTTTTTTTTTTTTTTTTTTTTTTTTTTTTTTTTTTTTTTTTTTTTTTTTTTTTTTTTTTTTTTTTTTTTTTTTTTTTTTTTTTTTTTTTTTTTTTTTTTTTTTTTTTTTTTTTTTTTTTTTTTTTTTTTTTTTTTTTTTTTTTTTTTTTTTTTTTTTTTTTTTTTTTTTTTTTTTTTTTTTTTTTTTTTTTTTTTTTTTTTTTTTTTTTTTTTTTTTTTTTTTTTTTTTTTTTTTGGTAACGTATCATCAAACATTTATACACAACTCGTGTAATTGACATAGGCAAACAAACCCATCTATCTCAAAACAAAACCAATATGCTTACATCCAGGGTCACGATTCAGGATTCATGCTTTATCTTAATCCAATCCCAACTTTCAATTTCTTAAAATTTTAATTTTGACTTTTGTTGACTTGTATTATTTTAATAAATACATTAAATAAATAATGATAATTACTATGAACTAAAAATCGCTCCCTATAGATCTATACATCATAATTAGTATTAAATAAAATAATTAAATCACCATATATATATACATTACAATTACAAGATAAATATTAAATAAAATATTTAAATCGTCAACCATATATCTATAATAAATATTAAATTAAATAAAATAATAAACCTATTAAAAAGTAGAACACGAAACAGAACACAATTATTATTAACCCATCATCTAATCTAATTCATATTCATATTCATATTCATATTCATATTCATATTGATATAATAAAGAATAAAAAACATAACATGAAACAGTAACTTTGGGGATATCATATACTTACACATATCTATCTTATAAAACCAAAAAACCTTAATATTAAGAATTATCATTTTCTAAATTCTTTTTATTAATTGTCAAGACACATACAAGCAAAAGAAAGCATATAAAAACGTCATCTCTATGGTAAATACCTATAACATTCATATTCAATGTATTTGCACGAGTAAACAAAACCATTAACCCAAAATCAACTATTATGATTTTTTAATATTCAAGTATCGCTAAACATATCACAGTAAACAAATTCAATGGAATTTTTATTTTTATTTTTGGTAACGTATCATCAAACATTTATACACAACTCGTGTAATTGACATAGGCAAACAAACCCATCTATCTCAAAACAAAACCAATATGCTTACATCCAGGGTCACGATTCAGGATTCATGCTTTATCTTAATCCAATCCCAAACCCAAACCAATATGGTTCCTTATATCCAGGGTAAGGATTCAAGTTCGATTGACGATTCATGTTGTCTCTTAACCAAAAGGATACAAATTTCTCCCTTTTTGTGTATTAATCTTCAGTAAACATGTCTTGGAAAAGATGAATGGAGATATATGCTTCTACCGTTCTTTTATTACATTATCTTCCTTTTTATATGCTAACATTCTTGGAGTTGAACATTTAGTTTTTTTCGTATATTTTCAACTTTAAAGTTACAAGTTTTTATGAGTTACATGTATGAATATCTAATAATATAATGTCGTAAATGTTGGAATATGATCACGTTAAATAAACGCATGTCCGAAAATATATAAGCCTACGGGGTCACACGCAATGACACTTAGATATCCGGTAATATGTATATATTGTATCTACATATTTATAATCACCAAATTGAGAGAAATGATAATTGGACATTATTAACTAGATATGTTAATTAGAATTATTTATTAATTAATAAATATGAATTATTAAATATTAATTAATAATTAATGTAATTATTAATTAAACCCTAGTCCAAGTCAAAAGATGTTAGCTTAAAGGTTAAGTTATTAGAGATATATTTATACCCTATATATATCCTAATAATTAACTCTAACATAATATAACTCAATACTTGTTTCGGTCGTACAAAACGAAAACATATAAAGCCATTCTTCTATCCATAGAACATATGAACTAGAATTATAATAATAATATGCCTTTTGATTGGCTATGGGGTTTTGTATTGAGGAAAACATACTTTTGTTTCCCACGTGAGTTCGACGAAACAATAGTGTAAGCAAATTATGAGTTTTAGGCTTTTGGTGATTTAAGATCTAGCAATCTTAGGGTATTATTCGATGTGTCGTGTGTGCGATCGTAGAAGGGTTTTACTTTAAACCCTAATCAATAATAATCATCATTATTATTATTATTGGAAGCTAAGTTAAAAGGTACACATTCACTTTTACTTTGTTAATTATTATATTGCATATACGATTTATTCCGCTGCGTACTCGTGATTGTTTATGTGATTATTGTGCATGAATCCTAACAGTGGTATCAGAGCCTAATATGTGATATATTAGTTACAAAGTTCAAAACTTGAAGGGGGGTTTAGGGTTGGTTCGATTTATTTAATAATTAAATATTAAAATCGATTTTTTATTTATTTATTTTAATATAAATCGAAATTTAATAAAAATAAAATTAGGGTTTTTGTTTTTATTATTAATTCAACCTAATTAAGTTAATGGTTAAATTAAACCCTCTATGCAAGTTTTGATTGTGTGAATTGGCATGTTTATTTGATATAAATTGCATGTTTTATGTATCTTTTATTTAATATTGTTAAATCATAAGAAATTCATGCAAAATTCTTTATGATTATTACTTAGATATATAGATATAAATTTCTTAGCTTAATGGTCCAATAATTAGGGTTAATTATTTGATAATTGTGTGACTATGTGAATTTTTTGTGTGATTTTTCCTGCTTGACACCAGTTCACTAAAAATTTCATATAAAATCAACCGTAATGAGTTAGGAGCTTCCATTTGGACTGTAGATGCACGACTCATAGGGCTACAACTTTGTAGTTCTGGTCGAAGCCTGATTCAGATTGAAAATAGGACTATACTGGTCGTCAAGCTGCTGGAAATTTCCAGTCATCATGTTTACATGTATTTACTTGCTAATAGTTTGTTTAAAGGCTTACGCAATTAAGGCAACTTGATGTATGTGGTCCTATTCTTTGAAGGGGGAGCCGACTTAGACATATACATTAACCATAGTGACCATGATTTAGGTGGCCTACCATAAATCGTTGCATGATTAATTGTTAATAGTTAGTAAGTTTATTATTTTGCTTTTATTGTAAATGGTGATGAAAAATTGTTTTATGGAAAAGAATAAACTTGACTAATAAATATCGAAATATGATTTTGTTTTAATAAAATTGGTGTCTTACAATCAAAAGATACACCGGCTCACCCATTTGAATAAACTCTAAGAGAGGTATAAGTCGGAGGGCGCTAGCCTCCTAAAGGAGCGGGTTTTTAATTGCGTATATCAAAAACCTTTGCTCTTGCGCTTCTTTGTGCGTTCAAATGGAGCTACCGAGCTCTTTTGTGTTGTTAAGACAATAAAAATGATTATTAAACATTATGTTATGAAGATGTTCATGAGTCTTCATACATAAACTTTTGATTCACATCAATTGCTTTACCCAATTAAAGTTAAGTCTTTGCCACCCACTTTGCTAAGAACACTTGCAAGTGCTTTTTGCTCTACGTGAGACGTAGGTGAATTGTAACTCCAAGGTAAATTACTACTCATCGTGAGACGGTGGTAGACTATTTACAAGTTCTTAATTGGGCAACTTAAAGCGAGTTAAGCGGTGAGACCTTGACCCGTGGCATAAGATGGGACAAAACATGTTTACAAAACACTTAATACCCCTATAAGTGTTGTTGTAAGTTCCATAAATCTAGGAATTGTACTTGTAATACAATTACTGCTCGTCACTTACCTTTTGAGTACGTCATTTCTAGCAGATCAATTGATGAAATGATGGTATGTCAATTGGATCATAGCCTTAATGAAATTAATCGTTAAATGATTTAACATTGGGTGATTATATTTCTTAAGGATTTATTATCGAAAATACCGATAATTGAACTTGAATCTGTTTTGTAAATGGAAACAAATCCTTCACAAAACATACACCAATCGCCTTTCAGGTCGATGCTAGAAAGAGAAAAACTTTCTGGAACCAACTTCAATGACTGGTATCATCAGCTGAGAATTGTTCTAGGAGCTGAAAAGAAATCTGATGTCCTTGAAACTCAGATGCCCGCTATCCCTGATGCGAGTGCCACTGCTGTACAGTTGGAAGCATACAATACTCAGTACGATAGACATATTGAGGTTGCTTGTTTGATGTTAGGCAGCATGACTCCCGAGCTTCAAAAGCAATTCGAGACTTATAATCCGTATGATATGATCAGAGAACTCAAGTCTATGTATGGAAAACAAGCTGGAATTGAATTAGTTGAGATAATTGAGTCACCCCATGATTGTAAACACGAGTATAGGAAACCGGTGAGTCCTAATGTACTCAAGATGAAGAGTTACTTTGAGCACTTGGAAAGGCTAAACTATGTGTATCCTCTGCCTATTGCTATTGGCATAATTCTCAAGTCTCTTTCAAGGGATTTTGAGAGTTCTGTACGCAATTACAATATGCACAGCATGAGCAAAACCATAGTTGAACTTCATGCCATGTTAATTGAGTATGAGAAAAACCTTCTCAAGAAATCTGAGACACCCCAAGTTCTTATGATCAAGGGGGGAAAGGTTCAGAAAGGAAAACAACCGAAAGCTAAGGGCAAGAACGTTGGTAAGGGAAAGCAAGGTGCTTCAGTCTCGAAACCTAAAAAGACCCCTCCGGCGAAAAGGAGCATCCGGCTAAAGACCAGGCTTGTCATCACTGTGCTGAAGTGTGACACTGGAAGAGGAATTGTCCTAAGTATCTAGCTGAGTTGAACAAGAAGAAAAAGCAAGCCGGTTTAGCCAGTTCTTGAGGTATCTTCACAATTGAATTATAGGTGTTGTTGTGATTCAAATGATAATTCAATAGCAAAAGAGTCAAACTTAACTTGGACTCTACCTATCTTTGGCATTGTCATCTTGCTCATATTGGCAAGAAACGCATTGAAAGACTTCAACGTGAAGGGATCTTACAATCAAATGATGAATCATTTGAAAAATGCGTGTCTTGTGTTTCCGGCAAAATGACAAGAAAACCTTTTCCGCATAAAACGGAGAGGGCTAAAGAGCTACTTGGACTTATACATAACGATGTATGTGGCCCATTTAGACATGTGTCAAGGAAAGGTGCTAGCTACTTCATCACTTTTACGAATGATTTCAATCGTTATGGTTATGTTTACTTGCTTAAACATAAACATGAAGTCTTCGAAACATTCAAAGAGTTTAAATTGAAGTAGAAAATCAACTCGGTAAAACCATCAAGATTCGTCGTTCGGATCGAGATGGAGAATACTTAAGCCAAGAGTTTAAGGATTATCTAAAAGCTTGTGGGATTATTCAACAGCTTACTCCTCCATATATTCCACATCATAATGGTGTATCTGAGAGGAGAAATCGAACCTTGCTAGACATGGTGAGATCGATGATGAACCTTACGACTCTCCCATTTTCATTTTGGGATTATGCTCTAGAGACTGCTGTGCGCATTCTCAATATGGTTCCAACCAAGAAGGTTGACAAGACACCGCATGAATTGTGGCATGGAAGTGTTCCTAATTTGTCTTACTTAAGGGTCTGGGGATGTGAGGCACTTGTGAAACGAGATACGCCTGACAAACTTCAACCTAGATCCGTTAAGTGCATCTTTGTAGGATACCCAAAGGAAACGATGGGTTACTACTTCTACTTTCCTACCGACAACACTGTTAAAGTTTCTTGATATGCTGAGTTCTTTGAAAAGAATCTCATCACTCAAAAAAACAGTGGGAGGATTGTCGAGCTTGATGAGACTCAAGAAGAAGATGTGTCACCTTCTGAAAATACTAGCGATCATCAACTTGGGGGGGGGGGAATGTTCAAAGTGATGAACCTCAAGTTGAAGATAATGTGATTCCAATTCGTAGGTCCTCAAGGATAATACGTGCTCGTGAAAGATTGAATCTTAATATTGAGTCTGAAGAACACGTATTAGGAGACTTAAATGAACCTCCTAATTTCAAAGCTGCATTATCAGATCCAGAATCTGACAAATGGCTTGAAGCTGCGAATGTGGAAATGAAATACATGAAAGATAATCAAGTCTGGAGCTTGGTTAATCTTCCACCTAATGGTAGAACCGTTGGGTGTAAATGGATCTTCAAGAAGAAGATCGACATGGATGAAAATGTACATACCTATAAAGCTCGTCTCGTGGCGAAAGGCTATACTCAGCTTTACGGAGTTGACTATGAGGAAACCTTCTCTCCCGTAGCGGACATTAGAGCTATTAGGATCATCTTAGCCATAGCAGCGTACTATGACTATGCGATATGGAAAATGGATGTCAAAACCGCTTTCTTGAATGGTTACCTAGACGAGGAAGTTTATATGGTTCAACCAGAAGGTTTTGTCGATCTAAAATATCCCAACAAAGTGTGCAAGCTTCAAAGGTCCATTTATGGACTAAAGTAAGCATCAAGAAGTTGGAATAAAAGGTTTGATGAGGAAATCAAAAAGTTTGGTTTTGCTCAAAATCCTGATGAGCCATGTGTATATCACAAAGCTAGTGGGAGTAATGTTACTTTCCTTGTCTTATATGTTGAAGACATATTGATAATAGGAAATCACATTCCAATGTTGCAAGATGTAAAATCCCATATTGGAAAGTGTTTTTTGCTATGAAAGACTTAGGAGAAGCAACATTCATTCTTGGAATCAAGATCTATAGAGATGGAAGTAAACGGTTGATTGGACTAAGTCAAAGTGCTTATATTGATAAGATCTTGAAGCGATTCAAGATGGAGAATTCCAAGCGTGGTTTCGTACCTATGCAAGAAGGACTTGAATTATCTAGCAAAAACGGTGCCTCTACACCTAATGAGGTGGAGCGTATGCAAAGGGTTCCTTATGCTTCGGCGGTGGAATCTATTATGTTTGCGGTAAGATGCACTAGACCTGACATTGCGTTCGCGCAAAATATTGTTAGCCGATATCAACAGAATCCGGGTGAGGATCACTGGACTGCTGTGAAGAATATTCTTAAGTACATGCGTGCTACTAAAGACTTATTTCTGGTGTATGGAGAAAATCCCGATACAGAGCTCAAAGTGACTGCATACTGTGATGTTGGATTTCAGACGGATATAGATGATACAAAATCTCAGTCGGATACGTCTTCGTTTTAATTGAAGGCGACGTGGATTGGAAGAGCTTGAAACAAACCATAGTTGCTATGTTTTGCGATAGAGTCTGAGTATATTGCCGCCGCAGAAGCCGCCATGAAAGTCGTCTGGATTAGAAAGTTTATTTCTGGGTTTAACGTGATGCCCTCAAATAACACACCTTTATATATGTATTGCGACAATACTGGTGCAATCTTTATTGCCAAAGAACCCTGAGTTCAGAAAGGTGCCACACATAATTCTAGACGATATCACTATGTTCGTGAGCAAATCGAACTAGGTGAAATCAAGTTACTCAAAGTTCACACAGATTATAACTTAGCTGATCCTTTTATAAAGGTATTTAAGCGTGCCAAGGGCATTGGACTTAAATTTGCTAGTTATATCATGTAAATCTGTGATTGGTATTTGGATAAAGGATGTTAAACAATTATTATTTTACAAATGAATTAAACTACGTGGTATGTTTGTTTTCATTTAATATTAATTGTATCCTATATTTGCATGTTTAAATCCATGAATATTTAAATATTCTAAATGTCCATTGTCGATTAACTATATGGGAATATAGTTAAACTAAGACAAATATGAGTGATTGGTAATATTCTTAAGAATATTTGAAGATGCTCCTACCAAACTCACATGATATCCATAGAGATGCATATCGGACTACTCCACTTAATGAATCATCACTTTATGGATCGATGTCATTAAGTGAAATTCGTGAAATGGTTGTTTTATTTATCCTTAGACTTGAGATACAAGCAGGTTATGCATGTGTGGATTGCATTTTCTTGATATAGTTCTAACTCAAGTGGGAGCTGTTGGAATATGATCACGTTAAATAAACGCATGTCCGAAAATGTATAAGCCTACGGGGTCACACGCAATGACACTTAGATATCCGGTAATATGTATATATTGTATCTACATATTTATAATCACCAAATTGAGAGAAATGATAATTGGACATTATTAACTAGATATGTTAATTAGAATTATTTATGAATTATGAATTATTAAATATTAATTAATAATTAATGTAATTATTAATTAAACCCTAGTCCAAGTCAAAAGATGTTAGCTTAAAGGTTAAGTTATTAGAGATATATTTATACCCTATATATATCCTAATAATTAACCCTAACATAATATAACTCAATACTTGTTTCGGTCGTACAAAACGAAAACATATAAAGCCATTCTTCTATCCATAGAACATATGAACTAATGCCTTTTGATTGGCTATGGGGTTTTGTTTTGAGGAAAACATACTTTTGTTTCCTACGTGAGTTCGACGAAACAATAGTGTAAGCAAACTATGAGTTTTAGGTTTTTGGTGATTTAAGATCTAGCAATCTTCGGGTATTGTTCGATGTGTCGTGTGTGCGATCGTAGAGGGGTTTTACTTTAAACCCTAATCAATAATAATAATCATTATTATTAATATTGGAAGCTAAGCTAAAAGGTACACATTCACTTTTACTTTGTTAATTATTATATTGCATATACGATTTATTCCGCTGCGTACTCGTGATTGTTTATGTGATTATTGTGCATGAATCCTAACAGTAAACCCCGTGTATTTGACACGGGTTTAAAATCTAGTTTGATCTAAAGAACTTACAAATCATCAACATTTGATTTAAAAGTTCGAAAATATTTATTAGACATGTATTTTGATCTCGGAAAATTTGAATTTTTTTCAAACTAGCTTGAGCTACTAAGTACAAATATAAGTACTTTAATGACAAATAAAAATAGCTGTAAAATTTTATCCAAACTAATACAAGCTTAATGCATTTCTAACAATTATCTATTATTTGCCACCATCAAACCGACGTTATCGTCTACAGTATTTGACGCCGCCACCACCATTATCATCCGTCGTCACCATCACACCAACGTCATCGCCGTCGCATTGCGCGGGTATCATGCTAGTTACATTTTATTTATACATAAAATACTATATAGCATGTTTGGTGGTGTATGGTCAAAAACTTTTAAAGTGTTGTATAGTACAATACTATATAGCATGTTTATGTACGATCAAAATCTGAAAGTGTACAGATCGGTTCCCATAAAATATATCTTTTCATCATGCATTCAATTTTCACTATGTTTAATTATTACATGTTATTTCTTCACAAGTTGACCTGCGTCTCTAGTTTGTGACTTTGTGCCAAAACAAGGCTTTACCACAATCTACGATGGTTTCCAAATAAGGAAGAAGATGTTGGTGCAAAAGAAAATAAGATACATGTCAGATTAACATATTTACAACAAATAATTAATCTGCGCAGTGTTACCAAATCAGTGTATCACTGGTCTACAAGGATTATGCAAAACACCCTATCCACAGTAGCTGGATAAATCTCATAACTGGTTTCCAAATGTTTTTTAGAAGACATACTTGCAACTACGGTTACAAACGTGTTTCAGCTCAGGCCTTTCCTCTCATCAAAAACAGTTGGAAGAAAACTAATCATATGGTACCTAATGTAAAAGAATGTTTATTGTAGTGTGTTTCACTCATTTTTGCACTACAGGACACGAGGACAATCTACTTTCTACTCATTTTACTAGTAATCCTTCAACCTTATATAGTCGCTTTGAAAACAGACATCGGAAACCCCATATAGAACTCAACTGCATTGTATGATACAAATACGCTCACATGATACAATATCAAATCAAAATCATATATTAGTACGTGACACACAAGAAACGATACATGGTCCCGTAATCACGTCAAAGCTCTTGCTCTTCCAGAAACACAACAGATATATAAAAATCTCAAGCGCCTTTCTTCTTGCTGTCTTTAGCTTGTTTGACGTCTTTTGTAAGCATTCTAGGTGCAATTGCCATGGACATGAGCTCTTGAAACAGCAGTTTACATGCATATGGAATATGTACCTGTACACATCACATTGAGTTATGTATTCACTCCATGTCTCCATAAAGTAGGTGGCACAACAAGGAGCCACTCGGGTTGGGCCACAGATCCAGAATGTATAACTTATGAATTACGATAGATTTTTTGTTTGACCTTTTTGAGATTTCTATTATTTAAATTAACGTTGCCAGAAGTTTCACGCATTTAAAACACTCGGGCAACTTTGACAGGTTTGGCCTGTTAGACTCATTTTCTTGTACGATAGTCTGTCTTTTCATGTGAACCGAGATAAAACATAGCTCGAATTGACCCAAACATTAAAGAGTACCATAAATCAAAGAAAAGAAGAACAATCACCTGAACGATATCAGTTTTGTTTTTGCAGCTTCTGCACTCAAAAGAGTTCTTTTTGAGATTAGCAATAGCGATCAAACCACATCGCTCACACACATGAACCCTATACGCATCACTCTGGTCGAAGAGTCTTTCTTTAAGAAAATGAGCAGCACCATGGGCAATCATACAGTCTCGTTCCATCTCTCCAAACCGGAGCCCACCATCACGTGACCGTCCCTCGGCAGGTTGCCGGGTCAGGATCTGGACCGGACCACGTCCACGTGAATGAATCTTGTCATCCACCATATGCTTTAATCTTTGGTAGTAAGTCGGCCCAAGAAATATCATAGCCGGAAGCCTTCGCCCTGTATGGCCGTTGTACATAGTCTCAAACCCACGCATCTGGTAACCACACTTATGAAGGGCCCTACTGATATTATCCACCTGCAACATCAACCAATGAGTCAATAAATTATATGTTGTTCAACCATCAGAATCAGATAATCTGTTGTAACAAAAAGGTCAGTCAAAAAATGTCAAATATAGTGTTCTGATGTGCTTCTGCTAGTTTGAGTTGTAACAATCAGATTTAGAATGTATGGCAAGTGTTATTACCTCAAGTGAATGAATACAATGCAAAAATGCCATTATCGAAAAACAGATAGAAGATACATTTTAGTATTTTTTTAAATGGGAGTGAACCTCCCTCAAATTAGGTTTAAAAGGGGTAAGCATGTAAATTGACATTTCATGTGCAGAATCTGTTTATAGAATCAACAAAAATTAATCGAAATAATCCGATAATCAGTACAAAAACACAAATAACAACACCCAGATAACAGATGTCGTCAAGACGTCAATGGAAACGACCTAGGCAAATACTCCAGTACCCAACTTCAGATATTGTCAGGAGACAGAAGCGATATAGAGTAACTTACAGTAACGTCTGTGAAAGGAGTAGCATCTCCTTCTTTGCCCATATGTGCTGCAACCTTCCCCATAATACACTCGATAAGTTGACCAATTGTCATACGAGAAGGGATAGCATGAGGATTGACTATAATATCGGGGGTAATGCCTTCCACAGTCCACGGCATGTCTTCTTGTGTGTAAGTCATTCCCACAGTTCCCTTTTGCCCATGTCTACTACTAAACTTATCTCCGATTTGGGGTATCCTCACGGATCTCACTCTCACTTTCACAAATCTTAACCCGTCAGCATTTGTCGTCAGCAATACCTGTGGTCAAGCTTTTAGCATCAGCAATAAAAGTGCCAAAAAGGATGGACTGGATAAGGGGTCAATACAGGTAGAACTTGTATAGAATGATACATGTCAAGTTGACCTGCAAAGAAGACACATACCTGATCAACCATTCCAGTTTCACTATGACGTAAGCTTGTGCTGTGATCACGGCGAGTATATCGTGAGGCTGTCCCCTGAGCATCATCCTGAGCGATAGGCGTCGTTTTCCCAATTATCACATCCTCACCTCCAACTCGTGTTCCCTATATTACAATGAATGTGTTTTTTAGAAAACAAATGCAGATAAGCAGATAAGAACTAAATTCGCATCTAATACGACAAAATGGGCACTCACAGGAGGAGCTAGACCATCATCATCCAATTTATCGTAAGAACCATGCCTCATACCCTGTAAAAGAAGAGAAGCCAAACACTAGTCCTCAGGTAACAGATCAAATGGGTTGAATTGAGCCAAAAACTCTTTCCTGGTCAACTTCCCTTAATTTCATAATGAACTAGTAATATAGTAAAAATATGATCCAACTTTTCCAGAATAAAGCAAATCAGAGGTTGTAAGCGTTCAAGTATAGTTTGGCGACTTGGCAAAATTTAATGCCTATCTGACCCGTTATCGATAGAAAAATAGATAATCCAAATTTCCATTTTAACATACATTGGTTCATTTTATCCCCTCAACTGGTTTTGAAGGTAAACTGAGATAACACAAGGTTTACCATGGTATTAGATCTATCAGGTTTACCAAAATCTTCTTTCACAAGTGTCCCCATCTTCTTTTCTTCATCCCTGTACAACACATACAAACATTAAAGAGGAAAACATCGGAATGTCTGTTACAAAACAGAATAGACGAATGGATTCACAAATCACCTGTATGAACGGAAGAAAAGTGATCTGAAGAAACCACGGTCTATTGATGACTGGTTCATGATAACCGAGTCTTCTTGATTATATCCAGAATAACAAGAAATTGCCACAATTGCGTTCTAAAGAAGCAATATAAGATGTCAGGGACGCTATTCAGATGAAAATATAATATCTTATAAGAACTTAGATACTTACAATGCCAGCTGGGAGCTGTCGGAAGTGCAAGTGCTCCATTGCTCGAGTAGTTACAAGAGGTTTCTGAGGATAGTAGAGAACGTATGCCAATGTATCCTAAAACAAACATTATTGCAACAAATCAGTGAGATAAGTAGCAATGGAAAAACCACAAGAATTCACTTCGTCAAGAATACATATTACATACCATACGGAACTGGAAGTTGGTGACATAAATCCCCATCGCTTGCTTACCCATGGCGGACTGATATGTATTACGTGGAGACTGTTCACACATGAAATAATAATTATAGTCATCCCGCAAAATAAATGTCAGTGTAACAATGTAAAGATGAATCTTTTTACTACAAATACTCACCTGATTGTGGTCAGGAAATGGTATAATGGAGGCACAGACACCCAAGATCAATGATGGATGGATTTCACAATGGGTATAAGTGTCAGAATAAGACTCGTCCGGATTTATCCTTGCGCTTACAAGATCCTACGCCCATCAAAAATACACGTTAATACATAGAACTAACAACTAACAAAGAGAATGAAAAAGATCAGCCACTAAACGCAGCTTGATATGATCGCATATACCAAGAAATCCAAATAAACTTGAGGCAGAACAGTTTATTTTGTCCAATTAATTGCATACTTAAATAGAAGATAAGATAAGATGAGTAGATGACAATAACTACATATGTGGTACCGACTCCCTCTCTTAAAAGAAAGCAATTTAAAAGCTTATGAAATTTCAATACGCTTTTAGCAAACTATTAAACCATTTGCTGCATTTTCATTTTAGCTAATGTTGTTAATTTAGCCTTTTGACCAGTTAGCAGAACATTCCACCCAAAGTTGAATCATTTCACATAAATGGGTAAAAAATTTCCCCCTCTACTTACATTAATGGTCATGGAAATCATAGTAGTCTCCTCTTCTTCTGTATCAATATACTCAATAAAGCCGTTTGATACAAGATCATGCCAACCACCATCTTCTGGGGTTTCCTGTGAAGGGATGACACATACAGGGGAGGTTATTCAAGACATAACAAACGGAAAGAAAATTAAACTCCTATTTACAAACAAATTTTGTATACCCTTTGTTGCAGCTTTTGGATGTCTTTCTTTTTTATTAGTAGTCTTTGCTTCTCAACAATGAACAGCGGACGACTGCAACGACCATAATCGGTATAGATTCGAAGTTCTTTCAGACGAATATCTCGGACAACTCCAACTTCAGTGTTCACATCAACCTACACAGTTGAGATGATTTATATCAGAATACTTGACCTAACGATGCACAAATCTATGGCAAAGAGTAATAGCATCTATTAAAACTCACCCGTCTTCTTAATCTCCTCAAAGTTCTAACCAACATGTCTGGATCACGATGGATCCCAACCCAAAGACCATTCACAAAGATTTTTGTAGCTTGTGGGATAACAGCAGGAGAAATTTCCTATTTCAGAGATGAAACCATACTCAATAAATATTAGTATACTGAGACATACAATCCTATGAACAAAGTAATGATGTTTACCTCAAAGTTTTCTGTACCCCATTCTTCTAAAAATTCAAGAATTGGATAGGCGGCTGATCCAACCGTAATGTACACCATCAATGCAAGGTTTTTCACTAGCCCACATGCCTATTATCAACATTCACATAGAACAACCATTAGTCCCATAACATAAACAACAATCTATAGCTCTATATGTCTAAAATACACATTCTTTTTTCATTCTGCTTGTTCTGTTGTTCAATTAGTGAAAGATATGTGAAGAATATAACTAGAAGCTAGCATATATATAATAATGTCCATCACCAAATAAATAGAATCCAGCAGCGTAAAACAGCATTTACTACCGTATAATTTAGTGTGACCAATTAGAGTTGGTTAGTCATAGTGAAACTTATGTTATTAATCTGTGCAGTATCAAAGTAAAACTTATGTTATAGAAGGGCACCTGTCCTTCGGGAGTTTCTGCAGGACACATCATTCCCCATTGTGAGTTATGCAGCTGTCTAGGTTTTGCCAACTTTCCTGTTTAAATGTAAAACAACTGAATAATCAAACACTGTAAAGCTAAATACAAAACAAAATGAAACAGCAACCTATGATATCCCAGATTATTACAAACCATTAATAAAAATTAACAGATTTACCTTCACGCCCAATAGGAGAGTTAAGTCTGCGTAAATGTGACAGTGTAGATGCATACGTCAAACGATTTAACACCTGAAGATTTCACAAAGCATATGTAATAGAAAGAACTTACAAAAACCAACATATTGTTGGATGAAATTGATGTGATTGGAAGAAAGAATTGAACAAACAAACCTGTGAAACACCGGCCCTTGTTCCAGCAGCATTTGCTTGCCCCCAATTCCCAGTAGCGAGTGAATATTTAAGGCCACTGGTTATTGTTTTTGCTTTAATAGCAAATTGCAGATTAACATCCTTCCCATTGTCTACACACTGCAAATTCATGAAATATGATGCTCTTTGACCAGTTAAAAAAAATTAAACAATATGCCGTTGATGAACTTGAACTTTGTAATTACCTTCTGTACATATCCTCTTACATCTCTTGTTAACTTTCTAAAGAGCTGCATCAAAAGCCAACAAGTTGTTATTACAGTTTCTTATTAGTATGATAACCCAGTCTCAAAGAAAACAAAATCCACCATTCTAAAAAGGCCTCCAAGCAGAGGACCGGCAAGATCAAGCCTCTTATTTCCATAATGATCTCTATCATCCTCGGCCCTCCGGCCAAGAGCACATAACAATAGACGGTGGATGATGTATCTGATAAGAGTTGAGAAACATTACTTCTACATAACCAAGACGATTACCGACAAAAACACGTAATAAAAACAAATATGATTTTACCCGAAGTAGTATGCCTTCTTTGTTTCACAATACTCTCCGACACCTACATGAGGAAGCATTTCTTTTTGAAGAATATCACGTGCATACCTGTGAATCAACAGATGTTGAAAAGAGTATATAGCAATAACTGCTGCAATTTCATCTATAAGATAAGATGAACAAAGATCATACTTTATTCTCTTCTCTTTTGTGACACCGACAGTTGCACCTCTTTTTCCAATGTAATCTAGCGCCACCTGCGATAAGTAAGAGAAGGGTCAGAGATTGACTATTAAACTTACAAATGAAGAAGCTGTTAACTCAGGGCTCTATAATACACAATAATCATTTATAACTGCAGCTCCTGCATTCAAATTTCCTTGATAACTTTTGGGTGATGTTTGGATGTTGAATTGTTGTAGCAACTGATCATTGCAATTGGAAGTTGCTATAATCAACTACGGGTAGTAGGTTAACTTGATTATGATCGAATGTCCTGACTAAAAAGGCTCAATACAAAAAGATTGAGATAATCAATCAAGGAGTTTTGTAAGTAAATAGATTATTGAGATAAATGCAAAACTCTCCTAGTACCCTGAGCTTAAGCAACTGATAATCCCAATTGATTGATTCTTCGCATCTAAACACTCACTTTCATAACACACACATCCAAACACTCTTATATGTCAAAAAAAGAATTTAGCCTATTGGAAAATTTAGTAAAAAACGGGTTATGATTATATGTAGTTATACTCAACAACGGTGAAATGATATATGTTCACACAGAAAGAAAGATGCAGAAACTTACTTGTTGATTTTGTATCACAAAAGCTTCTTCTAATGAAGGCCGCAGCAACTCCATCATTTGAGTATCAGCAAAATCATAACAAATGTGTTCTAATATATCTTTATCAGCAACGAACCCCAGTGCTCGAAACACAATAATGATAGGAATCTCAGTGCGGATATATGGAAGTGTAGCACGGATATATTGACCTGAAGAACCCTGCAATTGTAAAAGTGTCATATTAACAACAAAAAACTAATAAGAGTTGTCTATTGAAAATTCGGAAAATTTATATTAAATAAATTGTATACCCCTTTGGCACTAGTTCGAGCAAGCATCCGAACAAACATGGTACTCGGTGGCCTATTCTGAGACTCTGCCATTGAACGAACTTCGGCCACATAAGCATATTTGTTAGGCTGTCTCTTCTTAAACACATAGACATGATTGGTGCTCATCTTCTCTTGCGCAATTAGAACCTTTTCACTCCCATTGATAATGAAATATCCACCTTGATCATATGGGCACTCTCCAAGCTCAGTCAAGTCCTTTTCTGAATTTTGATATAGTGTACAGTAACTTGAACGCAGCATTATAGGAACCTGACATATTTGATATAAAATGATTAAGTAAGGCCACATTTTCACCTCAAAACGTCAACCAATTAACTGGAACTTTGTTTTAGCTACCTTTCCAATGAAAACTTTAGTAAAATCTTGAGTTTCAGTGACTTCTTCACCATCATGACCTTTCTTTATAGCCCTTTTTGTTACATCAACATATAATGGTGCAGAGTATGTTAGATTCCTTAGCCTTGCTGCCTTTGGAAACAATGTGGCGGTTTCACCATCTGACTCTGTCATCATCGGTTTACTCAGATAGATCTGACCAAAGCTGATCTTATAGATGGTCTGCAATTAATTGAACATAAATACATGAAATACATAGCATAAATGTTGGTTTAGTTTAGAGAGCGAGTTAAATCCCACAAAGTAAACAAACAATCATCTTCATGTAGTTTTGGGAAAAATCAAACGGGGTTTTAAATCATTTAATCTCAACCACCCCTTAAGTATTGCCAAGTATTCTTTGTTAAGTCTGAAATTCCATACACCCAAACGATTTCAAACTACTCCAGAAGAAAAGTTCCACACATGTATAATATATATATATATATATATATATATATATATATTATATATATATATATATAATATATATATATATTTCCTCCAAATTCAACACCCTAATTCCTAAAAGTCATGATGCCAAGCTCTGGTTACAATTTCCACTAGGAATTTCAATCAACCAGTTTTCAAAAAAGTTCTACTCCAAAACAGATGCGTATAATGGTTTAAATTTTAAACAATTTTGTCAAGTACCTACTTTTCCTCCAAGTATAGACACTACAAGGGCGAAAAATGCCACCAAATTGTAGAGGATTGTAACCCAAAGCTGAAAACATGACCTTTAAAACTCCAAACATGATGTTCATATATAGAAAGTAATATGAAGCCCAATCATTAAAATACACGGCATGAAATAGGAACGGAAGAAATACAGCTTAATTTCTGAATGAAATCACAAAGTATCAGCAACTGGGCACACTTAAGCATCATTCTACCAAAAAAAAAAAAAATGAACCTGAAGAATTGCTTAAAGGGATTACTTAAAACCTATCTTATTTCAACAAACATAATAATACAGTTCAATGTAGCCAACTGTTTGGTTCTGTTTGGCATAACTCATATCTATAATAAATTAATAATGTATCAGATTCCAGGATTCTAACCAGTCCAACAATTTCCAGTCATCAGTAGTCAAATTTCACCCCCAATTTCAAAACCCTAAAATTCAAAATATCACTTTTTTAAAACCCTAGAATTTCAAATTTTTATTTTTTAAAACCCTAATTCTATATATACACATACATATATAGAAAGATTGATTTGAATAATGGATTGGGAGATCCACCTCGGAAAAATCGGGTTGATGACCCGGATTGTGCTGGGATTCCGGTCGGATCTCGATATCAGCAGATTCATCAACGATTTCTTGTATAGTTTTTGAATGAATTCATCATGAGAATCAAGCTGTTGACGAACAAGTCCTTTCTCTTCAAAATAAGAACTGATAACTGCCCATGCGTCTTCCTGTGTTATATCCTCTTCGTCTGAATCATACTCTCCCCCTTGTTCCTGCTCTTCTTGTTCATATTCTTCTTCTAAATCCATTCTATATCTATATTATTTTGTATACGTATTATAATATCTATATATCTATATTAATTAATATATGTTGTTTTTAATTTAACATAAAAAATTAAATCTCAAAGGTTTGTTTTTTCGTTCGATTGAAGAGGGAAACCAGAGAGAGTGTTTTGGGTCTCCGCAAAAAGTCTGAAGAGAAGTGGGGAAAAATTAGTAGCCGCTGGATATATATCACGGGGTGTTATGCCACATTGAAACGTTGTTGGTTTATTATCAGCGGGCATGCTACATATGAGTTTTTTACCATATTAGTGTTGTGGATAAAATTATTTACCAAAATAGTATAGTTTCAGAATTATTTACCAAATTAGTATAAATATTTTTATTATATCCCCTTAATGTTTGTCATATTATCAAGCCTGATACTTCTTTTTATCATTATATCTTTATGGTAAGCAAGAGTATCATTTTATTCCTATTACAAAAATGAATAGATATATATTCACATCTATATCTGTAACTTTGAATAAATTTAATATTATCTAACATCATGATCGTTACAAATATATTTATCTAACATCAATATTATCATATATGTTAGCCAAAAACATGTAAAGTTTTATTTGGAAGTAGAAACTAATTGTGATTCATGTTGTCCTGTTTATCATAATTTTTCTAGAACGACATTCTATTATACTCCTACTCGGGATTTTCAAAAAATCACTACTAATCCACCGCAATAGATGTGGAAAGCGAGACTCGAATTTCCAAGGTCAAATATCTTATCAATGGGCCAAAACTCATTTACACCTATTATCAAAATTACTTTTAACTTTTAGGAGTTTAAATTAGTTCACACCTATGGTTGTTCAATTAAAGGCAATAGTGATTCTTCATAAGTTGTCTAACACTGTCAACCTTTGTTCAATGTGATAAGACACTTATGGATGTTAAGATAACGATTTTATTTGTTATACAGATTTACGTAATCTGATATGAAGTTATATATTTTTTGATAATTTATGTTTTGCAATCTTACATTTACGTAGAAAAAAAAGGTCGGAGTTATTAATAAAATATATATAGTCAAATCGTACATTGTACGAGTATTAAGACTAGTTATTAAACTAAGCCACTACGAAACATAATTGGTTTACATGTAACAATAATATAAATTGTGTGTACAACAGATAACGTCTACAAAATTTTATAGTGCCTATCATAGCTTACTGATGCGTAAATCTTGCGACAAATGACAGCGGAAGACTATTTTTGGTATTTTCTGGATTTTAATGGAGTAAAAAAATAAATAAGGCAATAAAATAAAAAGATAGATAAAAGAATCCACCACCAAGATTCGTAAAGGCTAAGCCACCGGAATCAAGGATAAAGGAAACACTCCGCCCCACCACTATAATCGATAAAGGTCTAGCCACCACGATTACAGATAAAGGAAACCGAAGATTTAGACCTCACCACAGTATTTGATAAAGAACGAACCACCACAAATATTGATAAAGGGGTCACTCCTAACCACCAAGATCAAAGATCTCTAAAGGTAAAAGAAGATTTTTGTAAGAAATAGAGGCTGCTCTATTAATTTCATTCAACATCAAAAACTGTCTTTACAAAGAGAAATGAAGCCCCTATTTATAGCCACATGCTATTTCCTAGGAATTAACGAAATAATAAAATAATACATAAAAGCTGTCATGTGCTAAAGACAACCACTAATTAATTGACCAATAGAAAATGGACAGTGTGGGTTTCTAGAATCATTCCCCTGCAAGTGGTCCCACAATACCGTTAGAAATGTCATTGTCACACGCGTCTTCCTTATCCCTGTCAACAGCTGTCATTCTTCTTTATTGGGTCCACAAACATGGGACTTCAGTGGGGACTTTATTGATTGGAAACTGGACACCAAAATCTGGACTTCCACTGGAGACAAAATCTGGAGCATTCATCTGGAGCTGGTCACTCGAGTGCTTCAGTGAAGAACTTCACTGGTGGATTACCAGTGTTGGTCACTGGAGAATCTTGCTACTAGAGAAGTGTTACTACTGGTGACTGGACTGGTTCAGTAAAGACTTGTCTGAAATGGGCCATTGCTGACAGAATCAACATGGCTTGTTCAGATGGCAATATCAGTTCAGTTTCCTTCAGTTCAGTTAGCTTCTTCAGTTCGCTGGGTTTCTCCAGTTCAGTGAACCTGGACATTTCTGCATCATTCTCCTCCTCTGAAAAGAGACGTGTAGTCTTCGAGGTACTCATCCTCCAGATAAGGCATCAGATCTCCAACATTAAACGTGCTTGAAACTGCCATATCTCCAGGTAACTCAACCTTGTAAGCATTATCGCCATATCTCTCCAGAATCTTGAACGGACCTTCAGCTCTGGGCATCAGTTTACTCTTCCTCTTTGCTGGAAACCTTTCTTTTCTCAGGTGCACCCACACAAGATCACCTGGTGCAAAACTGGGTTGCTTTCTATTCTTGTTTGCCCTGGCCTTGTAACTGGCATTTGCCTTCTCTATTCTGGTCTTTACTTGTTCATGAATTTTCTTTATTTCTTTTGCCCTGGTTTCAGCTTCAATACTTGCCTTCGGTTCAATCGAAAATGGAATTAAATCAATGGGAGTCAGTGGATTGATACCATAACAAACTTCAAACGGGGATTTACTGGTAGAATAGTTAGGAGCTCTGTTGAAAGCAAACTCAGCATGAGCAAGCTTCAGATCCCAATCTTTTAGTGTCTTCTTCACCAGTGTTCTCAATAACATACCAATTGTTATGTTTGTGACTTCAGTCTGTCCATCAGTCTATGGATGGTGAGACGTATTGAACATCAATCTAGTACCCATCAACCTCCATAGGGTCTTCCAGAAGTAACTCAGAAACTTCACATCTCGATCTGACACAATTGTCTTGGGGATTCCATGAAATCTGACAATCTCTTTACAGAATAAATTGGCTACTGCTGAAGCATCATTGGTTGTATTACAAGCAATAAAATGTGCCATCTTCGAAAATCGATCAACAACTACCATGATAGAATCTTTTCCCCTCTGGGTTCTGGGCAGTGCAACAATAAAATCCATGCTAAGATCTTCCCAAGGTTGGCTTGGAACTGGAAGAGGAGTATACAACCCTTTGTGAAAAGTTGCCTTCGCCTGGTGACAAGTTGGGCAGCGACTGATGATACTCTAGACATCCTTCAGTAGACTTGTCCAGTAGATGTAACATCCGTGAGTTTTAACCCGTTGACTTTATGTGTAATTTGGCTAACAATTTAAGTTAATGAAATATTTGGATCGTTTTGTGATTAAATGACAATGTGGTATGTTCGTCGGGTCGATAATATGTTTAATCGGTGTTTAAATGCCTAACATTTTGTAATTTGGCTTGAGAAGGAAACGGGTCGGCCTGTGGTTCATCCACGACCCACCAGCCCCTTTATGACCCATTTCCTTTTCTTATCTCATTAGTTCACCACATATTTCTTTCTCTCTTCTCTTTTCTCTATAAGTAAAAAGCAAGACCATCCACCTCTAGTTCTTCATTCTCTAGCATCATTTGGCGTTTTGGAACTAGTTTACCCATTTTACCCATTTTGCCATAAATTGGGTTCTAACTCGGAAAGGAAGTTTTGGTAAGTCTAATTCATCCCATTTACTTTTATTTATGTTAGTTTACTCATTTCTAGTCATCTCATACATTTGCAGGTTCTAAATCGACTTAAAATGAGTTTGAGGTCAATTTAGGGTTTGACTAGGGTTTGATTGATTTGGAAGATTCGATGATGTTATGGATGGAAATATGGGTTTGGGTAAGTGTATTTAGGTGTTAGGAGGTCATATGTATCATCAAAACGAGTCCCACGACCTCTTATATCAAATTAGGGTTTTAGGGTTGAAATTAGGGTTTTGATTAGAGTTAGAATGATTTGGAAGTGATTTTGATGTTTTGGGTCGGATTTGTGGATTGGGTTATGTGTACTTATGTTTGATGGTGCTTATTTATGCTTCAAAACAAGTTTAAAGCTCTTGTAAATCGTTTTGGGGTGATTTGGGTCGAGTTTAGAGGTGTTTGGTTCGGATTTTCTACAAGAAACAAAACTGCTGTAGCTGGTGTATGGTCTCACTGCGGCGCAGTGGAAAAGCAGGGCCTTGACTACGGCGCAGTGGTTTCCCCCTGGTTTGAATCTCACTTCCTGACTGCGGCGCAGTGGATGAAATGCATCCTGACTGCGGCGCAGTCATGAGGCCCTGTTTCGCGCGTCAGTTTTCAAACATTAATAACTTTTGAACCGTAAGTCCGTTTTAGACGTATGATCTATCGTTGGAATCTTGAGAGAGTCTACTTTATCATGGTATAACCCTTATATCTTAAATCCATCATCATTTCCGAAAATGTCATGTTAAAGTGTCCTTGTTAAAATCGGTTGAACCATTTAGATGCTTGAGAGTTGTGACGAGACCGAATTGAGTCCCAATTACCATCCAAAGTTAATTTACTCTTCTAAAACCTAGATAGGGCTTGACTCGTGATTTGTAATGTGTATGTTAATGTGTACGTATATGATCGATATTTAGGTTTTGGACGCGAAGCGAACATCGAACGACTGTAACGCGACTTTATATCAAACTTTACTTCTTTGCCGATCAGGTGAGTTCCGTAGCTCCCTACTCAATTGAGATTCGGGCTGAAAAGTGTACACATACGTGTTTGTTTGATTGTTTGGTTGATTTGATTGATGGCTTAATGATTGTTTTATTGATTGTTGATTGATGGATGGTTTTAATTGATTCCACGATTGTTTGATGGATTTACGCATATGATTGTGATGTTGTGATTATTTAGGATAGTCGTACATACATGGAAGTCGGTTATGCCTTCAAAGGGTTTTAGATGTGGTGGGAAGGCTGCGGGTGACCCTATATATAAGCATCTAGGACTCGTTGAAAGCAGAATCCTCATAAGTGTATGTACGTATAGTTTGGTTGGATTGATGGTTTTGATGATTGATGGACTCGTGATTGAGACAACACGCATGCATAATGATATGGTTATTGATGAGACGCACGCACCCCCTTTTGTATGGGAAACGTGAGCGATAACGTACGCACCCCCTTTTGTATGGGAAACGCGTGCGAGGCCGTTCGCTCCCCGGGGAACTTAAACATGCATATGTATTGATGAGACGCACGCACCCCCCTTTTGTATGGGAAACGTGAGCGATAACGTACGCACCCCCTTTTGTATGGGAAACGTGAGCGATAACGTACGCACCCCCTTTTGTATGGGAAACGTGTGCGAGGCCGTTCGCTCCCCGGGGAACTGGTGCACTTTTGATGATTGTTGAGAGACGCATGATATACACTCATGCATTGCTTGATCATGCCGCATGCACATATACTTTATGCATCCTTATTGCTTCGCATACTCATTGATGTTGGTATTACTTATGCATAATCGTGACACGCATCCCTCATTCTTGTTGATACACTATTGGCTTGTTATGTGACAAGGTTTACTATCGGTTTACCTATTTGCTTGACATTGTGCCTTATAAAGGCTACCTGTAAGACATTACTTACTCTTCCTTATACATATTGTGATTGCTCACGATGGTTCCTTGTGATCCATTACTACGAACTCACCAACCTTGTGTTGACTATGCTTAGTACACTTTTCAGGTAACCAGGTTAATCCAGGGCGTGGAGTTTGATTGTTAGCTTGCTGTTGAACCCGGACTTGGACTTATATGGATCAAGGATCCATTTGACATCTTTTGCATTGTACTTAGAACCGTTAGCCATCTTATGATATTCTGTTGTAATCTTTGATGATGACATGCTCTTTATTTATTTTGATGATTGTTTATCTTACTGTATGGATTCACTGAATCCTTTATTTGCATTTAGTTCATGTTCTACATTAATCTCACCCTATGCTATATGATTTCCGTGATATTCTGAGCCTTGGCTTGGGGTGTTACAGTAGAAGTGTTCAGTGAGAATCTCTCCAGTTTTATTAATACCAAAATGGCCAGCCAGACCTCCTCCATGAGCTTCTCTTATCAGTAGATCTCTTATCGAACCCCTGGGAATGCACAAGTTTCCATTTTTAAATAAGAATCCATCTTGAACAACAAATGGTCCTTTCTGGTGAGCTTCAGTGAGGCGATCAGCGAAGTCTGGATCAGCAGCATACAACTCTTTAATGAAAGAAAATCCAAGAACTCTTGCCTTCAGAATTGATAACAACGAATATCGTCTGGAAAGTGCATCAGCAACAACATTAGCCACTCCAGCTTTATGTTTAGAAACAAAAGAATAAGACTGCAAAAATTCCATCCATTTTGCATGTCTGGCATTAAGTTTATGTTGACCATTAATGAACTTCAGTGCTTCATGGTCAGAAAATAAGACAAACTGCTTTGGCTTCAGATAATGTGGACCAGTGAGTGATAGCACGAATAATTGCATAAAATTCCTTGTCATAAGTGCTATACTTCAGTTTAGAACCATTGAGCTTTTCACTGAAATATGCAACTGGACGCCCTGCTTGTACTAAAACTGCACCAATACCTACTCCACTGGCGTCACACTCTAACTCAAACAACTGATCAAAATCTGGCAAAGATAGAACTGGAGCTGAACTGAGCTTTTCCTTCAGTGACTCAAAAGCCAACTGGGCTGACTTAGGCCAGTCAAACACACCCTTCTTCAGACAGTCAGTGATTGGAGCCACAACTGTAGAGAAATTCTTGATAAACCTTCTATAAAAAGATGTCAGTCCGTGAAAACTTCTGACTTCAGTGATTGTAGTAGGAACTGGCCATGATCTGATGGCTTCTACCTTTGAAGGATCCATAGAAATACCTTATTTTGAAACAACATACCCCATAAATATTACACTCTCTACCATAAAGTCACATTTATCCAGTTTACCATATAACTGGTGTCTTCTCAGTAAATCAAACACATTTCTTAAATGATTAACATGTTCAGCTTCAGATTTTGAATATACCAGAATATCATCGAAATAAACAACAACAAACTGACCAATAAGTGGCCCGAGAACTTCATTCACCAGTCTCATGAAAGTACTAGGAGCATTAGATAAACCAAAAGGCATTACTAACCATTCATAAAGGCCTCCTTTAATTTTGAATGTAGTCTTCCACTCATCTCCATCCTTCATTCTGATCTGGTGATAGCCACTTCTGAGATCAATCTTAGAAAACACATCGGAGCCATGTAATTCATCAAGCATATCATCCAATCTGGGAATGGGATATCTATACTTAATAGTTATGTTATTTATGGCTCTGCTATCAACACACATTCTCATCGAACCATCTTTCTTCGGGACCAGGAGAGCTGGGACTGAACAAGGACTCATACTTGCTCTGACATAACCCTTGGCAACCAACTCATCTACCTGCCATTGCAACTCCTTTGCTTCAGTAGGTGAACACCTATAAGCAGCTTTGTTCGGAAGAACTGAACCTGGAACCAGGTCAATCTGGTGTTCATTTCCTCTTACTGGTGGCAAACCTTCAGGTAGGTCTTCTAGGAAAACATCAGTGAATTCCTTCAGTAGAGACTTCAGGAGACTGGGGACTCCAGTGAACTCCTTCTCTTCAGTACGCTCAAGCACCAGTAACATCATAACTGGAGAGCCTCCAGTTAACTCTTCTTCTACTTCAGTTTTGAGACATAAATAAAGACTTGCTGGGCGGTTCTTTCTTATTAATTTTCAATAATTCATTGGGTTTTAAAGAAGTCAGAGTGACCTTCTTCCCACTTACAAATAATGAATAAGAGTTCATACGACCATTATGAAAAACATTATTATCAAATAACCAAGGTCTACCCAGTAATATATGACAAGCATCCATAGGAACAACATCACACACAATTTTATCTTGATAAATAGATCCAATGGAATGTTTCATCAAGATCCAGATTTCTTATTTGTTGTCGGCCATTTTGAAAAATTATTTTCATTTGACGTCATTGCTTACGTTATATGAGCGAATAGTACCTCTCAGTAAAATCATGTATTCTTATTCTAGGTACCAGGCCAATATAAGGTGAAATCTACGGGATTTGATTCCTGCATATAATCACTTAAGTTCATAATCTTCTACTACTATCCTGTTTGCTCTTTTCCAGCCATTTTCTTGAACACATTCATCAAATTACTAACCTAAGCTCCATGTTCGTAAAAAAAATGCCTCTTAACACACTAGATCTATTAATATTTCATAATATCTCACTTTACTTAAACATTATAGTCTCCAAAAATCTTAGCTCATTCTATCAGTCAATCGTAACTATAAGTTTGAACTTAGTCTATAGTTCATAATAAATCATTGGTCTACAATTATAGATTATAAGTATCTAAGACCTTAATAAGCACGTATTCTAGATCTTATTCTCATACTGTTATTCCAACAATGACTGATAATTGTAGACAATTATAAGTAATATAACTTAGACATGGGCCATCCGGTAATGCCTATAATATAAGGCATACCATTGGCCAGCCCATCGCATTACTAACCCGTTCAAAATACCCTATGCCTGTACTACCATTTCTATTAGCATAAAATTCAAGTCCACACAATTCACACTTGAATATCAAAATTGACCTTCAAGTAATACATAATTTCCACATCAAGTCCTTAATAAATCATTGGTCTACAATTATAGATTATAAGTATCTAAGACCTTAATAAGCACGTATTCTAGATCTTATTCTCATACTGTTATTCCAACAATGACTGATAATTGTAGACAATTATAAGTAATATAACTTAGACATGGGCCATCCGGTAATGCCTATAATATAAGGCATACCATTGGCCAGCCCATCGCATTACTAACCCGTTCAAAATACCCTATGCCTGTACTACCATTTCTATTAGCATAAAATTCAAGTCCACACAATTCACACTTGAATATCAAAATTGACCTTCAAGTAATACATAATTTCCACATCAAGTCCTTATAAATCATTGGTCTACAATTATAGATTATAAGTATCTAAGACCTTAATAAGCACGTATTCTAGATCTTATTCTCATACTGTTATTCCAACAATGACTGATAATTGTAGACAATTATAAGTAATATAACTTACACATGGGCCATCCGGTAATGCCTATAATATAAGGCATACCATTGGCCAGCCCATCGCATTACTAACCCGTTCAAAATACCCTATGCCTGTACTACCATTTCTATTAGCATAAAATTCAAGTCCACACAATTCACACTTGAATATCAAAATTGACCTTCAAGTAATACATAATTTCCACATCAAGTCCTTATAAATCATTGTATGAATATAGTTATCTCTACAGGGATATTATCATGGCAATAATCTAAGGTTTCAGTAATCGTACAATTTACAATCAACAATACAATCACGAAAACATTCAACACTATATAAATAAAAGGGTCAAGTCATAACAAGGCGAGTAAAGCATAGTCCGAATTTTAACTTCAACATTCGACACATTAAAAGTGTTTGTATACAGGGTGTACCAGCGGCTAACCCTCCACCTAACCAACACTCATTAAACATATCGGGTTAACTACTATACTTTATCCACGAGGCGCAATCCATGAGATCATTAACTTTATATGACATAGGATAACCATAGATTTGTTGATCAGGCGCCTCTAGGGTTATCGAATGTTATACTCCATTAATGCCATCATTTCATTTTGCTGGGGGACAAATAATAAATGCATCCAAGATTCCACACACATCAACGTTTATCACAATAATTCCACAATTCACGGTGTATCCCGACACTATCATATACGTCCATCAAGTTGTCATATAACAATCAAGTCATCAAATCATAAGTAACCTACGAACTCCGTTTAAACCATTTTTATGCATCATACAGTTCATGTTGCACACAAAATTTCCTATCATGCATGCTAATATGAAATGTGGGTGCAATGGCTATAGACTAGGTCAATCCACCTAATTCTCTACAACCACGGCTCTGATACCATTCTGTAACACCCCAACATGGCGGAATCATGGGATATCACTTAGAAAAGCACAGCACGAGATGGAAATTATGTAGAGTCAAACTATATGAAAACATAGGATTGAAACAATCCTTAAACTCACTCAAATGTATACAATAATCAACATCTATCAAAGATACACACTCAATCAATATTAAATGGAAATGTTTAAATGATAGTAGTTGATCCTAAGCATAACCCGTTAAAGGGAAATAAGGATCACGGATCCAGAAAGTCCAAATCAAGTCCAATCTTAGCAATGCAAGTACATAATTATCCATTTTGTCTCTGATTAACCTGATTACCTGAAAAGTGTACTAAAATACGTCAACATAAAGTTGGTGAGTTCGTAGGGACAAGTAACAAGGAATAACCGTATCGGATACAACCGTTAACAATAAGTGAGGATTAGGAGAACTAATCACATCCAAGGAAAACCTATAAGGTTTCACATCATCACAATTCAATACAAGTCAACGTTCAATAATAACGATTCCATATAACGTTCAACAACGTTCCATAACAATCAATAACGATCAACAACGATGCGGCTTACATAGTTAATAATTAACAATGCGCTAACGGTGCGACTTATATAATGAATAATGCGCTAACGGTGCGACTTACATCGTAAACAATGCGCTAACGGTGCGACTTATATAATGAATAATGCGCTAACGGTGCGACTTATATAATGAATAATGCGCTAACGGTGCGACTTATATAATGAATAATGCGCTAACGGTGCGACTTATATAATGAATAATGCGCTAACGGTGCGACTTACATCGTAAACAATGCGCTAACGGTGCGACTTACATCGTAAACAATGCGCTAACGGTGCGACTTACATCGTAAACAATGCGCTAACGGTGCGACTTATATAATGAATAATGCGCTAACGGTGCGACTTACATCGTAAACAATGCGCTAACGGTGCGACTTATATAATGAATAATGCGCTAACATGTCCATATCAACAATTCAATCATACAATCAATCAAATCAACAATTAAGCAAATTGACATCTCGGCCCATATCATAACAAGTGAATCAACCAACAAATACGATGCACATACACTTCTTATAATTCTACTTTAAAGGAATCATCGATGCTTATATATAGGGTCACCCGCAGCCTTCCCACCACATCTACTATTCATAAAAAGTATAATTATCTTCCATGTATGTACAACTATCTAAAGCACAACAAGTATTCATAACGAAGTCAAAGTTAACCGAGCAACAAGTCAATACATTAAACAAACAATCAATTAACAAGCATGTACACTTTTCAGCCCGAATCTCAATTGAGTAGGGAGGGTTTACGAAACTCACCTGGAAGTAAAGCAATTCCAAGTACTAGTACAAGTACTTTACTATGCTCAAAATGTACTCCCGGGTACCTAGAACAAGTATAAGATCAACTTATAAGCTACCACAAAGCCTAAGTGCAAAATAGGGAAATTTCAGCATGTTCCCAGCTTTGCGCCATCTACTAGACAACGACTTTGGGAAGTCAAGAAGACTAGATACAACAAAACTCAGTTCTAGACATTTGTTGGGCACTCAATGGCCTTTTCAAAAATGTAAGGTTTGGCTCTTGAAGAGCTTTAATGAAAGAGTTATGAGTTTTACAAAAACAAACCTGTAGCCTCGTCAGAAATCAGACCAGTTCTAAAAATCGTCGTTTTTGGCACTCTTCTGAGCAAAACCAGAAGAAACTTTGTTCTTATCAAATTTTACTGACACTTGGACCTTTCCAAAAATATAAGATTCGTCTCCTAATTTGTCCAGATGAATCTTCTATGATGTTTGCAAGATGACTGAAAATTTCAGTCCTATAGAGTCCTTAAATTCAACTTGAAACTTCAAGTGATGAACCCAAGACTTTATGGACTTGATTGTTTTGTGTTATGAATGTGAAAGAGAGAGAAAAGAGCAGAGATGGATGATAGAATGATCATCAAATGCTTGCTTATATAGCCCAAGAGTTGCAACTATGTGCCAAGAACACACACCTTGGCCATGAGGTGTTCATCATGTGTTTACAACTCATCCTTGAGTGTAATGGTTGAAACTTTGGCCTTAAAACAAACTAGAATTCAGTAGGAACATGTTCATTGCATGATTACAAGCTATAATCCAAGTCTTGGTTAGTTTGTGTGGGGTTTATGTCAAGAACACAAGCTTGACTTGACTAATTGACTTTGGTTGACTCTAAACTTTGATTCTTGATTATTATTTGTGTAATTAAGTGTAGTAACTAGTTTATATAAGTATAATTACTTTTATCTATGTGGTTATAAATCAATTACATGTATTTATATATTTATTAGTTATCTAATTCAAGTACACAATTGCATATTTATTTTACTAGTATGTACAATATATCTAGCTAGTTAATTGATTCCGAAATTAATAACACAAACAAAATATTCATGAGCGTACAACTTTTATAAATTATTATAAATCCATAATATGGATAAATCATTTCATATAATATAAAGGTTGTGTTGGTTTTTGTCCTATTAATGGAATTATCATCTAACCACCGACACTGTTCCACCGACACTGTTGGAACCGTACATTATACTTAAGGTTTCGTATATACGTTTTTCCTGTTACTACAGTTATTCAATTATCATCTATCATATAATTTCTATAACATGTACTGGGCCAATTTCATAGTCTGCTAATATGGCCCTAATTCTAGAAGTTCAAATATGACATTATAATTGGCCCAATTTACAGATAAATGTACACAATTATGTCCAAATTTCCGTTTATTGAAATAATTAATCAAATTACATGCACAGTCAAACGGTAAAAATCATGAATGTTACAGTTCAGATGGCAATATCAGTTCAGTTTCCTTCAGTTCAGTTAGCTTATTCAGTTAGCTGGATTTCTCCAGTTCAGTGAACCTGGACATTTCTGCATCACTTACGTTTGTTATTTGATAGTAATAAAACTTAGAAGTACACAATGGATATTGGTGAAGAAAATTGTTTGAGCCTGGATGAAAAGGTGGAAGATCTTTAAGAAGATAGATTAGGATGAGGTTGACAAATCTTGATGTAATAAAATTAACTAAATTTAATAAATATATTAATTTGGTAAATAAAATTAAAACTATACTAATTTGGTAAATAAGTTTATTTATTACATCTTTTTGGAAAAAAACTCAAGAAAATTCCTTACAATAAAGGTTGGATTTAAGTAGGTCTGAGTTTGAGCCCTGAGGGAACAAAATTTATCCTTATTAATTGTCATGTCTTTTGACAAATTAATAGGGGTTTTTCCTCTTATTAGGTATTGGGTGAGACGTCCTTCTAGCATGGACTCGATAAAGACAACATAGTCTAAACCCCTGTTGTGATATTTGATCTGCTGTAAAAAAGATACCACATTGAAACCAACCGATTAAAGTTTGTACATGAGTTAAGTTTTCTCAATGTAGACTTGAGTTATTAATATTGAACATTTGTCATTGTGTTTAATTGTGCTATATTCAATGTAATTCGATGAGAAAATGTATTATATCTATCTATAGTTATTAAGTGAATACTCCCGCAATACGATGGTAATCATGGTAACGACAGCGTGTTGATGGCGGTGACTGGTGTCGACAGTGAGCAGTGTAGGTTAATGATGTAAAAAGGTTAGTATAGTTATTTTAAGAATTCAAAGATAAATATTGTAACATAATTTCATTAAGGATATATTGGGAATTCGATATAATTATGAATAACGTTAGTTATATTATTAAGGGCTTTTTTGGTATTTTAAATGTATAAGAGTTGAAAGAGGGAGAGGGGTTTGCTAGTAAGAGGGTGTGTCTTTGTGTTTAAAAAATAGATTATGCGTTTAAAATTGCGTTTTGGAAAAGTATGTCTCTACTTGCTTTTCCAAAATTGCGTTTTCTCTCTAATAAAACGCAGATAGTTACTTATTTCCCAAACACAATTTTTCATTATTTGCGTTATGCAAACGCAATAATCAGATAATCAACTCAAAAGGCAACCCCAAACACCCTCTAAATATAATACGTTATAAAAACCATTTCATTTAAGTGGGTTGGCCACTATGACGCCATTAGATGCATGTTCTCTTGAGCGGCGCAGGTTCAATTCTTGTCAAATGTAAGACTGAGAATGGTAGCTAATCGTCGATGAAAAAAAAACACACAACATGGAGGTTTCATATGTATCAATGCGCTACATGAGATCAAGGGGTTTTCATCGATCTAATTTTTTTAATACGTTATTAAATTGAAACAAACTAAGGTATTTAAATTTTAAATTTTGACAAACAATTATCACAAATGAAGTGATTGAAAAAGTCAAAAGTTAATTCTTGAAATGATCTTTCAAAGTTTTATAATTGATCTTATATACTTTTATACAACCCATCTATTATATTGTATGTGTTTTTAGAATATTAAAATTTAAAACCGATTCATCATAAAAGAAACATACATAAAATGTCCTATCTAAACTTTAAAACAAAATTAAAATAAATTTTACTCGCGCGTACTACAATATCTATCAATCTTAAGATTATATATAAAAAATAAAATAATAAAAAATAATAAAAACCTAGCCATTAATATAGTAGTATTACATTACAAGTCATTATGTTTTTTTCAACCAATATTATTGATTTCCACGATTTAAAATATACATATAGATGTACAAAGTTCTTCTCAAGTTCTCATACAATAGTGAAACTCTAAAAACTTTACATAACATAAAAAGGAGCATGACCCTTTTGATGGAAATTTATTGTTTGCGCATGAAAAAAGTTACAGTATATATTAAGAAATGAAGTAGACGTTAGTGTTGTATCATTATTGTCGTGTTGATATCTTCATGTGTATGAGCTTGAGATAGATATTTTTTCATACAAATGACATATGGTCTCTACCATATTAGTACATCAGATGCGGTATTAGAAAAAAATCTCAAAAGGGACAAAATTAAAAAAATCATGAAAAACACCTTCAAAAGGGAACAAAATGTTAAAAACCTATGCGAAAAATTTAAAAATCCATGTAAAATTTAAAAATACATGACAAAATTTAAATTTTGAGGGGGGCATTGTCCCTTCGCCCCCTTTGGTACCGCCCCTGAGCATATGGTAGAAATAGTGTCAACTTAAACTAATACGCAGGAGAAAGAAAAAACTTACAGTCGTTCTCTTATACTCTTTCAAAATTACACATGGTATGTGTAGCATGAGGATATTTTTGCACTAAACAAGTTATTAGGTGACCAAAGAACAACACACGTACCAACCTTGCCTAACATATTATCTACCTTATTCCATTCATAACATGTGGTAAGTTTCTTCTAAATCTACAATAATAGTGCTAACATATAATTGTACATTATGATTTTATAATAGTATCTTACTTAATATTTAACAATTTTGACTCTGTAAAGTGGCCTACCAAAACCTTATTATAAAGATCATTGATCATGTATGCATGTTTGATAAAAGTTTTGTAAAATTTCAACTCTCTATTTCTCTCTCATTTATTAGTAACATCATCTTTTTGATTTTATTAACTTAGAGGGTCCATGAACAAGTCTCAATGGATCCCAATTATTTGCTTAAGGATAATAGCCATGATTGCAACTTTTGTAGCCGCTATTGTAATGGTCACTAGTCGCGACTCGGCCAAAGTCTTGGGCATGACCTTTGAGGCCAAGTATAACAACTCACCCACGCTCAAGTAAGTCGAACCCATATAGTCTTCATATTCTTCTTTTTGGCAGTGTTAATAGAAATTTATATTGAAAAGCTTTTATGAATTCACGTTTATATATGACACTCAAAGTATTGTAGTAACTTTCTAGCTAGAGAGAGTTGGATTTTAACTTGTTTGAAACAACTAACAAAATCCTGGATTTGAAACTTGGACTTGTGTATTAGTAGTATTACTCCCTCCGTCCCATTTTAATTGTCCTATTTTGACTGGTCAAGTCTTTTTCTTCCGACTTTGACCGTAAATATCTTTGTTTGTGTTATATATTAGTTGATGAAAGTTATATCAATGGAAAGTACATTTAAAACTCAATCAGTTCATATATATTATATCAAGTGTTATCTAACATAGACAATAATATTTACGGTCAAATTTGAAAAAAAAGCACTTAAAAAGTCAAACTATTACATTTAATAACATCTATAAGTACTCGATCCCTAACGAGATATGCTATTATATATTGTTGGATGTAATGTTGACTTGAAATATTTTGCGTAGGTATTTTGTGATCATTAGCATTATCACGACGATATACAGTTTAGGAGCACTCTTTGTTCCTCCAAGGAAGACGGGGCGTCATGTTATTGTTCTTGATTTGGTATCTCAATACATTCCTCCTTTTGTTTTCACAAGTTAACCACTTAATGTTCAAGAATATATAAACCTAATTTGTTGTTTTTGTGTAGATCGTAATGTCGTTTTTGATATCAAGCTTCTCGGCAGCAGTTGGAGTAGGGCAATTGGGGAAGCAGGGAAATTCTCATGCTGGTTGGCTACCCATATGTGGTCAAGTCCCTAAGTTTTGCAACCATGTTACTATAGCTTTGATCGCCGGTTTTGTATCTGTCATTATTTACTTTTTGCTCATACTTTACTCCTTAAACAATGTTCTTAATCTGGTTGTTATTAAAGCCTAGCTATGATAGCGAATTTTATCTCCCTTTTATTATACTACTTTGTAGTCACCTTATTATATCCTTCCTAAAATACTTACAGTGTAATGTAATAGGTAACATATACAGTGCTAATTAAGATTATGTCAAATGTTCATCAGAGAAATGTTTAGGACATAACATTGCTATTTTCCTTCCATATATGGAGATTTTGTATCTTAGCATGTTATCCACAAATACTTTGCTATAATGATAATTTGTATCTAAATTATGCAATGAAAGTTATATGTACTATACATTGTTTTAATTTGTATCACGACCATGTATTTTTTCCCCCTATATTAGCAAATGGATAAGGATTTTAAAACTAACTTTACTAGTAAATTTAGAGAGATCTTGATCTTTAAATTAAAATCAATGGTCAAATTTCAAATATGATTTGTTGATCTTGATCATTGATTTTAATCAAATGTCAAAATTCTTAGCTTTATTAGTAAAGTTGTGTACATTTTTAAAGGATCTTAATCCTTAGCAAATTACCCCGACTTGATGAACTCACATTAATTAGGTTCAAATTCAGAGAAAAGTATGTTTTGCCTAAGAAGCAAAGCATACTAGTTACGATCAATGCCTCTCTTGCCACAAAAATTCTACAACAAGTTTCTTTCTAGCATCAAAGATTCGATTTTTCTTGCCATGAGCATCATGATCAACCTTGATGACTTGCTTTATAGCTTGCAAAATTGTTAAAAGAATGGAAATAATAAAAAAAATGGTGTGCAAAATTGTTGAAGAATGGAAAATATCTAAAAATTAGCGTGCACAACTTTTTGATTTGGACACATACAATTACAAAGAAGTTAACTTTAAATGGTAAAAACCGTTCTCATATGTACCTGATCACGAGAATAGGATCCGTACGTCCAAAAGATAGCGTACTTTAAAGATTATCATTTTACATTTTAATCATGCAGAAAAATAACGGTGTAATTTTCAATCTACGTACTTTCTAAGGGATATAAAAGCTCCTAAAATATCATAGGCACATGTACCATTGTATCGACGGTGCTTTAAAAAAGTACGCATGTTGAAACGAAATTAAGGTTCACACGCACGCATCATCAAGAAAAACAAACACCTCAATTCATTGACCTACCTTGTGGAAAACTCTCAAACATCGTGTTTTGAGGTAATATTTCGTGGAACTTAAAGGGCAATCGACCAAGAGGTAATATTTCGTGGAACTTAGAGGGTAAACGACCAAGTGCCTATGGGAGTATGGGGCATGATTCTAGATGCAAATTAACATATAATAACTATATTATGAATAAGATTTGTGGTCTATATATATAGTCGATAAATAATTCAATATATAGATCAAATTATCTAAGTCAACTACATTAAAGGAAGCTAGTGTTTTTGACAGAATCATACTTTCATCAGTTCATCTTGTAACCATGCATTCTCAAGGACTTTAAGTTGTTACAAACTACGAGTATAACTTTTAAACATTTTCCGTATTTGTTGGTTACATTCTGACGCAGTTGACCCTTGAATATAAACTTAGTTCGCAGCTTAACATTTGGCTTGTCCTTACAAATAAGCTTAATTATATTCAAAAATAAGCCAAAAGATAAACCCAAACCCAAATAAGTCAAGATAGCTAGTTAAACCAGACACGGAAATGTATAGTAAAGGGTGTTTGAGATAGTTTATCTACTTATTACTTGTTTCTTAAACAAATATAACAACAAACCACTTATCTGTTTTTTTAATACAAGTGAACATTTTTTTAAAGAAGGTAATGTAAACTTTTACAAACAGATCATGATAACCGTTATGAATATGTAAAAACTCAAAAAAAAAATCTTTAAAATACAAACAAAATAGTAAAAGTTGGAAGACAACAAAAATGAACAAGAGGTTTGCCATGGAATCTCGATGATGCATATATATCGACTTGGTATAATGCTCACCACTTTCTTTCTTCTATATAACCCATTCTTTCAGTGGCGGATCGAGGGCGGGGTTGGCTGGGGTGCCTAGCCCCCTCCATGAAGCCCAACTTATATACTACATGAAACGCCCGTAAATTTTTTTCTCATTTTATTTATGAATTTGTCAAAATATTAAGCTCTTAACAACTTTTAGAAAGTTCAAACTATAATAATCATGTCTCATTGCTTGCGACATAATGTAACTTAAACTTGACAACTAACAAAGTAGATTCAACCAATTTTACATAACTCAATTTGTTTCTAGTTTCAAAAATGAAAATATACACGTAATATTTATTTTAAAACTTTATAACTTGTGTAAAAGGGCGAACATGGATATCAAAGAAGGGTTCAAGAAATGCTCATTACTACCCTTCCATCGAGCTACACCGTTAGCCATATAAGATACGCTTCTCATGCTCCTTATTAGAGCCACTTTATATACCTATAAAAAAATAAAAATATAAAACGGTAAGTACAACTACTTAGTGAGTAAACGGGATCTATATCGTAAAATGAATGCATATTCTAATATCTATTCTAGTACATAATCTGAAAGACATTCAGATATGTATTCTGAGCATAGTCTGAAACATGTTCAGACACATATTCTAACATATAAGGAATTCCTTTTCTATTACTTCTATAAATGCATTTTAACGTACATATAACATGTGGCCTACCCCATAGGAGAGATATCTAGATCGATCCCATATGGAGTTACCTTCTAAAATATAATAGGTACGTACCCTCATACATGTCTATATGCATTCCGAGTACTACCCATTATTTCTATTCTATCATTTCTAGTAATTTATGCATTCAAATATATAACATATGGCATACCCATACGAGAGATATCTAGATCGATCCCGTATGAAGTAACCTTCTAAAAGTGTGATAGGTACATACCTCATACATATCTAGATGCATTCTGGATATTACCTACCATTCTATTCTATCCGTTACTCACCTTAAAGAAGTCTTCCAAAATTTTATGCAAGCATCGAGAGTTCTCTTCACCTAAACACATAATTTCACAACAACACATAAGACTAATAAAACTTATAAAACTATAGCTTTTTAGGATTGAATATCTATTTAACTAACTTCCAGTCTAGTCAATTATATGAACTTGGCTTTTGGCTAGTATACTAACTAGCTATTTAATTGCTTTAACCTCATTTCAGCCTCAGATTTAACCAACGTTACAAGTTACATATTTGTGACTAATATAGTCATTTAAATCAAAGCATAATAAAAAGAATCATCACGTTAACGTCTAACATGGCTTTGTGAAAATCTAATCATGAACCTTTTTGTTCATAATATATATATATATATATCAAATTTAATAAAACTTTACTTTATATTAAGAAGTCTTTGCTAATTAAAATACCTTAAGTTTTAAGAAACTCTTCATCGAGACCTTTCGTCAAACACATTAACTACATATAAGTTTTAGCCTAATTAAATCCATCACAGGATTACCATATCCTTAAGAGCACAAATAAGATGATATTTAGTGATTAATATCAGTTAAAAACTCATTGTTAGTATCTTTTACTACTAAATTAACTAATCCATCGTGATAAACTTAAACAATTTTGTCTATAAAACCAAAGCTAGTATTTAGATTAAGAGAAAGAATAGTACCTTTAAATCCAAGATGGATGGGTAATCTAGAATCAAATTATCTGAATCTTTAATACTGAATCTACAATTTGCTTTCATCTATTTGGTTTAACAGAAGTGAAACACACACAGAGCATACTATTTTGCTCCCACAACCACGTGTCCTTTTGTGAGGGTGAAAGGCTTTATTCCTTCTTTCTTCTTTTTTTCTTCTTAGAGCAGATGACTTTCTTAGTCATAAGGAAACCTTATGATACATATTCAACCCTTCCACCTTTAATACATGTCATTTTGTTCTTTCTTTTATTTAAGCCATAGCATATAGTTGCAATACAACATATATAAGTATACATATCAAATATACTCCATCATTTAGACTAATTTAGTTTACTAAGAATCAATATATTTATATTAGATTAAAATTTTGAGATGTTACACTACACTATAATAATTACGTCTTTAAATTTGAAAAATCATTCCAATCAGATTATTTACAAATAGCTGTAAATGTAAAATGTCAGAAAAAATGCAATTTCTTATCAACCACAATTACGTCCATCATTAATAAGTAACAAGTTTTGCTATTAATTTTTTTTAAAACTACTTTTATCTTTCAATGTTTAATATGTTTTATCTTAATATATTGGTGATAATATAATATATATTATTATATTTGAATGGTATATTGTCAAAGTTTTCTAATTCATATAACATATTGTAATTATGATATAATGAGTCGTCATTCAGTTTTGTTAAAACTTAAATTTTGATAATTAGTTACTTAATTAAGGTGCATGTCCTAACATTATACATATGGCATTACAATTTTATAATCAAGTACGACCTAAAATTAAGACCCAGACTTCATATGTATGTATTACGGCGCCTTTCGAAGTTGTTTAGAATATGATATGTATTACATTCCATTAGCCCCCTTCAAGTTCAAATCTTGGCTTCGCTTCCGCATTTTTTTACGTGAAAAGTGAAATAACCAGTCGTCACTGCAGCAGGTTCGTACACAACGACGTCTTTCACCACCGTTGCTCATGAATATTTAGTGGTGTTGTCGTCGGATGCATCCGGAATTCATGTTTTATATGTTCCACGAATTTTTACTTTTTTTAAGCACACTATAATTGACGGATTAACATTTAAACAAGTAATATTTAAGTTAGTTTAAAATTAATAAAATAAGTTTTATAAATAAAAAATTAGACTTTGGTTGTATAAATTAACAACAACATTGATAACGTTTAATAATTTTCACTCGTTGTGCAATGTATAAATTTCTAATTGGAAACCTTAATTTTTGTTAAAACTTAAATTTTGATAATTAGTTACTTAATTAAGGTGCATGTCCTAACATTATACATATGGCATTACAATTTTATAATCAAGTACGACCTAAAATTAAGACCCAGACTTCATATGTATGTATTACGGCGCCTTTCGAAGTTGTTTAGAATATGATATGTATTACATTCCATTAGCCCCCTTCAAGTTCAAATCTTGGCTTCGCTTCCGCATTTTTTTACGTGAAAAGTGAAATAACCAGTCGTCACTGCAGCAGGTTCGTACACAACGACGTCTTTCACCACCGTTGCTCATGAATATTTAGTGGTGTTGTCGTCGGATGCATCCGGAATTCATGTTTTATATGTTCCACGAATTTTTACTTTTTTTAAGCACACTATAATTGACGGATTAACATTTAAACAAGTAATATTTAAGTTAGTTTAAAATTAATAAAATAAGTTTTATAAATAAAAAATTAGACTTTGGTTGTATAAATTAACAACAACATTGATAACGTTTAATAATTTTCACTCGTTGTGCAATGTATAAATTTCTAATTGGAAACCTTAATTTTTGTTAAACTTTTATTTTCACTTTTAATGTAATTAGTCACCTATATTATGAAAAATCAGCCGTTTGTTGTTAAAAGACATACATAATATACAAGCGAACAGAGTTGGATACATATAATAGTAAAATTGAGAAAATAAAATAACTTTATATAAAAAATAACAAGATAACAAATTTGAATACATACAATACATAGAAACTTTTTAAAAAGTGATACATACAATATCAATACAACGAAAGATTATTCACACTTTTTGTATTAATTCAAATTTTATAATTACCTCATAATATTAAAAAAGATTATAATAATTATCTAAACAGAATTATAATAGATTTGAGTTCAAGTGGCACATGACCTTTGATCTACATTCTACCATAAAATTATAAGTTAAAGTTAATTTTTTACTCTTTGAGGTTCTTTTTTAGTTTTTTTTTTTTTTTGAGTCAAGAGTTTTTTTAGTATGACAAGCCATTGTTGTTTAATTGTAATAGTTTAATAGTCGGTTATGATTATTTTTCTAAACACCATTTAAAATGCATAAAATACAAATTTTATATGATAAGAAACATGACATTTTATTAATAAATTAACTCAATGATGATTTTTTTTATAATTAATACTTAATTGTTCAATGAAAATCATGAATATGTCAATATGGAAAAAAATGAGAGATGTTTTGTTACGTAGGGATGTCTTTTGATATCCATACCTAACCGTAATTCCTTTCAGGTTCTTTAACTTTAATATAAAGTAAAATAAACTATTATATGTAGTTAATAGTTAATGCTAAAAGAAAAAGTATTATAATCCATCCATGATCAACGTGCTGTATGCTTTAAGAATAGCTTTTTTATTACAAAATTTAAAAAAAGTTCTTAAAAGTAAGATGACTTCTTTTACATGAAAAAATAACAATACATTCTGTTTTTTTAATAACACATATGATGCCCAACCATTAGTTTACGTTAAGCACTTCAATATAGATTCGGATATTTGAAAAAATATAAAATAAAATAAAAAAGGCACAACATAAAAACACAATGCCACAACGGCACCACCTACTCATATGGCGGCCTTTCAGAACAATAATATACGGTGATTGTGCACTGCACGTGACACATCTGTTACAATTTTTGTCCTTTATTTTGAAAAGACATTCAAGAAAACACACACACAAACAACACTCTCTTATCTTATTCCATCTTCCCACTCTCCCCCTCTCAGCGTGTAGTCACGTTTCTTGTCGTCATCATATCATCAAGGTACTGTCTTTTTCTTTAATTTTGATATAGCTTTTTCTTTTCTTTTATAAAAAAAAATCTTTTTAGTATATACCAACATATATTCTGTATCTATCTATCTAGATATATTCTTATGTATTTTTGTATGTGTGTGTTTTTGAATTAGTGATTAAGCTAAAAAAGAAAAGCAATCTCCAACTTTGTAAAGGTTTCAACTTTTTTGTTTTTATATTTATACTTTTTTTTTAACCATCATTTATACTTTTCTTGGTATATACTTTAATGCAGTGATGATTTTGCTACTATTATATGTTTGTGTTTTGTTTCCAAAAAATGATTAATTTTGTATTGCAGGGTGGATTTGAGATGAAGAATTCCAATGAGATGAATTTGAGGCAAAGACAAGTACCCACGCGCGGCCGTGCAGTTCCCCACGCGCCGCCGCGTCCGGTTGGTTCAGAGGAACCTTACAACATAATTCCTATTCACAGTTTACTTTCAGACCACCCTTCTCTCCGGTACCCAGAAGTAAGAGCCGCCGCTGCCGCTCTACGTGCCGTGGGTGACCTCCGGCGACCGCCGTTTCGAGAGTGGAGAGATGGAATGGACCTTATGGATTGGCTTGGTGCCTTTTTTGGGTTTCAGCACGACAACGTTCGGAACCAAAGAGAGCATCTTGTTCTTCACCTTGCAAACGCCCAAATGCGCCTTACTCCGCCGCCAGCCATCGCCGACAATCTTGACCCAAAAGTGCTGAATCAGTTCCGCCGTAAGCTCCTCCGTAACTACGAGACTTGGTGCTCATACCTCCGCCGGAAATCTCAGGTTCGCCTCCCACTTTTCCGGCAAAACCCGGATACTCATCGCCGTGAACTTTTATATGTAGCTATGTATCTATTGATATGGGGTGAAGCCGGAAATCTCCGGTTCACCCCAGAATGCATTTGCTATATTTATCATCATATGACTATGGAACTCAACCAAGTTCTTGGTGGAGACACTGATCCCAACACAGGCCGGTCTTTTAACCCCCCTATCTCTGGTGAAAATGCATTTTTAAACAAGATTATTACACCGATATACCTAACGATAAAAAACGAGGTCGAAAGAAGTAGAGATGGGAAAGCACCACATTCGGCTTGGCGAAATTATGACGATATAAATGAGTTTTTCTGGAGTCGGAAATGCTTCAAGAAACTTAAATGGCCATTGGATCTTTCTAGCAATTTTTTCATTGATGACCCGAAAGTTACTAACCGGGTTGGGAAAACAGGCTTTGTGGAGCAAAGAACGTTTTGGAATGTGTTTAGGAACTTTGACCGGTTATGGGTTTTGTTAATATTGTTCTTCCAAGCTTCAATGATTGTCGCGTGGAGAGAAACTACGTATCCATGGGAGGCGATTAGTGACCGTGATGTGCAAGTTGAACTGCTTACGGTTTTTATAACGTGGGCCGGTCTTCGTTTTGGTCAATCCATTCTTGATGCTGGCACGCAGTATAGCCTGGTTACCCGAGATTCCAAGTTGCTCTTTTTTAGAATGGTAATGAAAAGCGTGGTATCGTTGACATGGGTTATCGTGTTTGTAATCTTCTACATTCAGATCTGGATTCAGAAGAATTCTGATAGGCGTTGGTCGGATGCAGCCAACGATAAAATCATAGTGTTTCTGAAAACGGGTCTGGTTTTTATCGTACCCGAAGTGCTGGCTACGATCCTTTTTGCCTTGCCATGGGTTAGAAATTTCATCGAAAATACCGATTTTATACTTTTTGATGTGTTAACATGGTGGTTTCATTCCAGACTCTACGTGGGACGAGGTTTACGGGAAGGGTTAGTTAATAACATTAAGTATACACTGTTTTGGATAGTCATATTGCTATCAAAGTTTTCCTTCAGCTACTTTCTGCAAATTAAGCCTCTTGTTGCTCCCACAAAAGCCCTTTTGTGGGAGTTAAGCCTTAGACATATTGATTATAATTGGCATGAGTTCTTCGGCAAGAGGAACCGGATGGCAGTTATTCTTGTATGGACTCCAATTGTTTTAATGTATTTGGTGGATACACAGTTATGGTACACGGTTATCTCGGCTTTTGTTGGTTCAATTATTGGTTTATTCTCGCATTTGGGTGAGATCCGGAACATTGAGCAACTCAGATTACGTTTTCAGTTCTTCTGTAGTGCGTTATCTTTTAATTTGATCCCTGAGGATCAAACGCTGGTTGCAAAAGATAATCTTGTTCAGAAGTTACGAAATGCTATTCACCGGGTCAAACTCCGGTATGGGCTTGGTCAACCTTTTCAGAAACTCGAGTCCAGTCAGGTCGATGCGAGGCGGTTTGCTTTGATTTGGAATGAAGTTATCTTTACAATGAGAGAGGAAGATTTGATCAGCGACCGGGATGTGGAGCTAACTGAATTACCGCAGAATTGTTGGGATATAATGGTTGTTCGATGGCCATGTTTTCTTTTGTGTAACGAGCTCCTTCTAGCATTGAGCCAAGCTAGGGAGCTTGCTGAGGCCGGTGCGCCAGACAGGTGGATTTGGTTCAGGATTTGTAACAGTGAGTACAGAAGGTGTGCGGTTATTGAAGCCTATTGCAGCATTCGGTTCATGCTACTTCAGATTATTCAAAGTCAATCTGAAGAACACAGGATTGTTTCAAACCTATTCAGTGAAATTGATCATCATGTAGGGCAGGGGAAGTTTACTGTCTTTTACAAATGTCAAGCACTCCCGCGGATCCACGCGCGGTTGATAAGTCTAGTTGAAATTCTGATGTCACCGGATCAAAACATGAACAAACTCGTCGATGTGTTGCAAGCCCTTTACGAGCTAATGGTAAAAGAGCTCCCGAAATCTAAGAAACCTGTTGCTCAGTTAATGCAAGAAGGGTTAGCCCCAAGGAACCCAGCTACTGCAGAGGAGGGTTTACTTTTTGTGAACAGAGTTCAGTTTCCAAAACCCGAGGATGCATTTTTCTATCGACAGTTAAGACGGTTACATACGATTTTGAGCTCTAGGGACTCGATGCGAAATGTCCCAAAGAATATTGAGGCCCGGAGACGGATTGCTTTTTTTAGCAATTCGCTCTTCATGAATATACCACGAGCCCCGCAAGTGGAGAAGATGTTTGCGTTCTGCGTTTTGACACCCTATTATGATGAGGACGTTCTGTACAAGAAAGAAGGGCTTAGAAAACCAAACGATGATGGGATATCAACATTGTTTTATTTACAGAAAATATACGAGGACGAGTGGGATAATTTTATGGAACGCATGCGTAGAGATGGAATGAAGGATGATGAAGAGATTTTCACTACAAGATCTCGAGAACTTCGTACTTGGGCATCGTATCGTGGTCAAACATTGGCACGGACAGTTCGTGGCATGATGTATTACTATAGAGCCCTTGAGATTCTTGCATATCTTGATTCTGCTTCGGAGATGGAGATAAAGCAAGGATCTATGGCTCTTGGGGGTTCAAGAAGTTTAAACCAAAACAGAGCCATGACGGAATTTGGTGCTGTGATAATGAAGTTCACGTATGTTGTTGCATGCCAGAAATACGGGTCCCAGAAACAAAAAGGGGAGTCACAAGCAGAAGATATTGCAAATTTGATGAAAAACAATGAGGCACTTCGTGTTGCATATGTTGATGAAGTTCATTTGGGTCGGGGTGAGATGGAGTACTATTCGGTTCTAGTGAAGTATAACAGTCAATTAAAGCAAGAAGAAGAGATCTATCGAATCAAATTACCGGGCCCAATGAAGCTCGGTGAAGGAAAACCCGAGAACCAAAACCATGCTATTATTTTCACACGGGGGGATGCACTTCAAACCATTGACATGAACCAAGACAATTCATTTGAGGAGGCGTTAAAAATGAGAAATCTTTTGGAGGAATTTAAACTCAATCATGGGATCAGAAAGCCGACCATTCTCGGGGTTCGTGAAAATATCTTCACGGGTTCAGTTTCATCACTCGCATGGTTCATGTCAACTCAAGAAATGAGCTTCGTGACACTAGGTCAAAGGGTTCTTGCGAACCCTTTAAAAGTGCGAATGCACTACGGTCACCCTGATGTTTTTGACCGGTTCTGGTTCTTGACACGGGGAGGAATTAGTAAAGCTTCTAAAGTTATAAACATTAGTGAAGACATATTCGCAGGTTTTAACTGTACTCTACGGGGTGGTAATGTGACCCATCACGAGTATATTCAAGTTGGAAAAGGTAGGGATGTCGGGTTAAACCAAATCTCGATGTTTGAAGCCAAAGTTGCTTCAGGAAATGGCGAGCAGGTTTTGAGTCGTGACGTTTACCGGTTAGGTCATCGGCTAGATTTCTTCCGTATGCTATCATTCTTCTATACAACCGTCGGGTTCTATTACAACACAATGATAATGGTTGTGATGGTGTACACGTTTTTATGGGGCCGTCTTTATCTTGCATTGAGTGGGGTCGAAGGTGCAGCCATGGACAACACCAAATACAACAAAGCTTTTGGTGCAATCCTGAACCAGCAGTTCGTGGTCCAGATCGGGGTTTTCACAGCCCTCCCAATGATAGTTGAGAACTCCTTAGAACACGGTTTTCTGTCTGCTGTGTGGGACTACATAACAATGCAGCTACAACTTGCATCAGTTTTCTTCACATTCTCAATGGGGACCCGTAGCCATTACTTTGGGCGAACCATTCTTCATGGTGGAGCCAAGTACCGAGCCACTGGACGAGGGTTTGTCGTTGAACACAAGAGTTTTTCCGAGAACTACAGGTTATATGCTCGAAGCCATTTTGTGAAGGCTATTGAGCTTGGTGTGATCTTGACGGTATATGCATCAACAACCCCTTTGTCCATCAGCAATTTTATCTACATAATTTTGAACATATCGAGCTGGTTTCTCGTTGTGTCATGGATCATGGGCCCGTTTGTGTTTAACCCCTCGGGTTTTGATTGGTTGAAAACTGTATACGACTTCAAAGAGTTTGTGAGATGGCTTTTTTACGATGGAGGTTCATTAGTAAAGGCTGATGTGAGCTGGGAAACGTGGTGGTATGAAGAACAAGATCATCTTAGAACAACGGGATTGTGGGGAAAGTTATTGGAAATAGTACTGGATCTTCGTTTTTTCTTCTTCCAATATGGAGTTGTTTATCATCTTAAAATAGCAAACAACAGCACGAGTATTGTCGTGTACTTGATCTCGTGGGTCTTTATGATTGTTGCTGTATCGGTTTACATTGTTATAGCGTATGCTCAAGACAAATTTGCTGCAAAGGAGCACATCAAGTACCGCTTGGTGCAACTTCTGGTGACATTCTTGGTAGTCCTCGTGACAATACTGTTGTTGGAGCTTACAAAGCTAACGGTTTTGGATTTGTTTTCGAGTATATTGGCGTTTATTCCAACCGGATGGGGTATCATATCCATTGCTCAGGTTTTGAGGCCGTTTCTAGAGAACTCGCTTGTTTGGGATACAGTTGTGTCGTTGGCTCGGCTTTATGATATGTTGATTGGGATGTTTGTTTTGGCTCCTCTTGCATTTCTATCGTGGATGCCTGGATTCCAGTCAATGCAAACAAGGATGTTGTTTAACGAAGGGTTTAGTCGAGGGCTTCAAATCTCCAGGATTCTCACCGGGAAGAATATTAACAAGTCATGATATCGAGGTTCTATTCTTCTCTTATTAACATCTGGAATCAGTTATATATCAAACTCTATAGTTGGTGATTTTTGAATTTATGGAGGCGGATATGGCTGCGTTTTATCTGACATAGTTTTCTTTGAGCTAAATAGGCTTATTAAATAAATGGACAAGACGTGTCTGTTGGTCAACCCTGCCCGTCTCATTTTGTCCCACACTAAAAATATATATTCTTTGACATGGTACCCATTTGGTCCAACCCATCCATTTAGCCGCCTCCAGTCTTCAAGACTGAAAAACTACGTGTTTGACTGTAAAGGCTTTTCGAATTAGATCTAATTATTTTGTATAAACTATTTTCAGGCTTGGGAGTATGCAAAGATGTTAGTGTTCTTGAATCCATCAAGCTGGTAGTTGTGGTTGCAGTTTTTCTTCAGACAACAAAGATCCTTTGATGTAAGCCCATTTTTGATGAACAAACTCAAGAAGTGGATACGTGTTTTTTTTTCTTTGCGTTATTGCGTATCATTAACTGCGTTGCTTCAAATTTTTTGACCTAATGGAAGTTAGAAGTAGTGGATTAGAATTTTGCAGTTCAATGATTGAACATCAATCTGTACATATTTGTGTAGGAGTAAAGTAGTTATGTAATTTCTTTTTCTCATGCATTGACATTTTTGTGACTGTACGTGCCTTTACATGCTATAAACTAACCGTTGTTTTAAAATAGAGGTGGCAAAGAGAAAGTAGATAGTTCAATTGTGTTGGTGGCAATACATCAAAACAAAATAATACTCATAAATGGGTCCAAATAACCGAAGACACTTTATGGTCATGTTTGTCTAAACAATTCAAGTGTTTACGTCAGTCCGGAGGCCCCGTGTCCAATCAATTTTCTGACTCAGTGACTCTCATCTCTTGCAATGATTTTCCTTTGCTCTCTCCTTTTTCCATGGTTCAACCGAGTTCAGGTTGGAGGCTCAGATAGATTAAAGTTTCAGATTATTATTATTATTATTATTATTTTTATAAAAATCACTTTTATTAGAAATTTGTGGGTTTACAAGAAATTAGTGGGAAGCCGAGATACTATCTGGGCCCCACACCTCTAGCAATAGCAAAACTAATCCTACTAAATATATGACTTGTAGCACGTGCACCAATGTCTTGAGCCGCAGAGAACCTTCGGATTCGCTTTAGTATTATTATTATTATTATTATCGGCAAATTTAAGCGTCAGATAGATTATTAAGTTCAAAAAGAAGAAAAAATAAAGATAGTTTATTAAGTGCAAGTCAAAGTTCAAATTTCGTTTGATTCTATCAATTGGTCGTTCTTAGAGTCGGTCATGCAACAAATGGAATTTAGTACAAAATGAACCAATTGTCAAATAATTTTAAGTTCAAAGCTCAATATTTCCGTTATAGATGATTTTTGAGGGAAAATATAACTGAAAGTGGCTACATAATATTGTCATTTGTATTGTAAATTGTTGCAAAATTCAGGAACTACAACACATGAACTGATTGGACAAATACCCCTAAAAGACTTTTCTTTACAACCACCAAATGAAAACATATAATCATCAGCCAAATGAGCTCAGAAAATTTGCTGTTCTCTAGTAGTAACAGGTACCTTCTGGTACAAAACACTATCCCTAAATCTCTTCGGCAACAAGGATCGCCCTCCAAATCGTTGTTGCACGTAAACTACAAGAACGCAAATCGTCCCACCGCAACATATAAAAACATCCCACATCGTTGAATAGTAATCCATCCCGGGGTTCGCATATATCTTGTCATAAAACCAAGAAGAACTATGCGTTCTATAAAGATCATATACATGAGGCAACAAACGGACCATGGTTGACCCAATATAAAACGAGGGAGCAAGAGCCATCTCATGGGTGTCGGAGAACAGATTGAACATAATCTGAGGCACCAAGAATGCATCCAGAACTAAACCAACATAAGATTTGAGCTCACCCCAGAAAGTCTCGTGTGCGTGAAATTGTCGTGGCCCAAGATAGTGTGTTTTTGTGTGAGAACTTTGTAAAGAGTGTGTAAACCAAGCAATGAGACCAGCGATGATGTATAATGGTAACGATACACAAATAACCTTTTTATCGGATACCCAAAGGGTTTGATGGCTCAAGTTATCATTTCTTGATGACCAAGTGAGTTGAAGCAAACGAAACTGTAGAAGGAAGGCTATCATTGTAATGACACGAACCAGTACCTCGTTAACTTCTAGCCATTGATCAGTACCAAGAAATAGGTTTTGTTTTCGGTTCAACATAAAAATGGCTTCAAAATTGAGTACTAACGGTATCATATGAGCTAAAGTGAGAACAACCAACATGACAACAGATATAAAAGGAAGGATTTCGGGATTCTTCTTAGCATGAAAAAGTTGCAAACCGATAAAAATGCAGGCAAGCGTGTTGGAGATCAGAACCATGGTTATCTCCAAATCCATTCTCCATATCGATTCCCGTGCTTGGATGGTTGTTATGGAGCTAGTACCAAACTCAAGACGTTCAAAGTAAAGAGGGTCGGATTTCTTTCTCATGCTTTGAATAGTCCCATGAACCATTCCTGCATCTTTTCCGTTCAATGGCGAGTAGTTGACGTTGATCACAAGTTCACAATCTAACGAACCATTCCTCTGGAACTTCTCGTACGGCATATGCTTACAACCTAGCATACATACAACTCCATTTTTGGTATTAAACACACCTTCAGCAGATATTTCAATCATCTTGGATGCGGGAGCTCTACCACCAGACTCAAATTCATCACGAGTCGTGAAGCTCATAACATAGCTAACGTTTACACGCCCGTTTCTTGGCTTCCATTCAGATTCAGACTCAATCTTGGCAAAAGGGGAGTAAAATCTGTCACTTATGTACAACGGAGATGCATAGCCATACGCCATTTGACCTTTCTTGTTTCTCACCAACATGTCAAATCTCAAGTTTGGAGATTTATCATCAGGGTAAGTCCCTTTCTTCCCTTTACTGTCGATACTCTTTTTGCACAAACTTTCGACCTTTTCATATTCTAAATACTCATAGGACGAATCTTTAAGCCTCGTGTTTAGGTTTGCTGGACTGTAAAACGAAACATTACCAAGATTCTTAGTTTTTGTACTCCACATCTTCCCGACTATACTACTCCTATGTTTCAAACTTAAAGTCGAAGGGAAACTAAAAGCTACCCTAATCGAACAGCCACTAAGATCCCATTTACCAAACAATTGGCAAGCAACCAATGCAAGCCGTTTTTTCTCCTTTTCCCATTTCCCTTCCGCAACTAAACTAGTAAGTGGATAGAACGACAACCCTTTATCAAAACTCGAATTCGAAAACTGCAAAATGTACCTCACTTTCCCATCCTCCAAACAATCCACAACTTTAATAGACATAAACCGCGGAAACATTTCATCACCAACCGTTCCAAAGCTACACGAAACATTCTTACAGTCATAGCTACTATAATCCAACTCAAACCTAAGACCCCATGTTATAACCGAACATATCCCGCGCCCATTAACCATTTGTGCATCA
>CM067167.1:12877431-12886784 GCA_034093135.1 Erigeron breviscapus
ACTTATGTTATGTTTAAACTTGTTATTTGGACTTAAGTAATGTGAATGATTACATATTGATCAGAGTTTTGGTATGTTTAATGTTTACGACTTGTATGAATGTGATTATAAATAACATACAGATACAAGTGATAAACTTGTCACGTTTTGAGTAATTAAAGTATACTTAAAAGATGACAAAAGGAAGTGTGTACAAACTCGTGCTACAGTAACACGAGTTTGCCTAAACTCGTGCTACAGTAACACGAGTTTGTCTAAACTTGTCTAAACACGTGGTCATCACGTGTTTACATATTAACACGCGTTTGTTAATGGGCTATGGGCTTTAAGACATACGGTCCATATTAGCACGCGTTTATGAACAGTATAGTATAAATACACACACATAATACGTATTTTAGTACAGTTAATTAAGATAATACGTCGAAACTCTGTCCAATTGCAAACTCGCGCGCGTTTAAGGTCTTAGGTTGTATAAACAACGAAAGACGATAATATAATTAAGCAAACAAGTTATCACGAGAGGATTCCGCACTCTCGTCATAACTATAAGCGTTCTCGTTGACGATCAGTTCACAAGGACCTACAAGTGGTATCAGAGCCAATAGATTTTTCAATCTGAAGGTTCGAGATCGCTTTGTTTGGCTTAATTTTGCCTAAAATCGTGCAAAATTTTGTGCACTGACTTTTAAACTCGTGTGTTTATTAAACACGTGTTTAGCTCTTGTTTTAAACACGTGTTTGCTTTCTTAACCCGTGGTGTGTTCTAAACACGTGTTTGCTTCTTAACCCGTGGTGTGTTCTAAACACGTGTTTGCTTTCTTAACCCGTGGTGTGTTCTAAACACGTGTTTGCTTTCTTAACCCGTGGTGTGTTCTAAACACGTGTTTGCTTTCTTAACCCGTGGTGTGTTCTAAACACGTGTTTACCTCAAACACGTGCTACTGTTCACGTGTTTGTTTTTGTTTTTCCTTTGTTGTGTTTCTATGATGTCTGGAATACCTGCAGTTTCATCCAAAGAGGCTCAATACATTAATGCATTAATTCTTCACGATCATGAAGTCGGTCGTATCAATTCACCTCCAAAATTAATAAAACTTGAGAACTTCTGGAGTTGGAAAAAACGCTTTGAATCCTATATTCGCCTTACTGATGTCAACCAATGGGTGATGATTACTGAAGGATATGAGTGGCCAACTCATGAAGATGTTAATGGAAATGAGGTCCAATACAAGCTTGGGGATATGACTGAAGTGTTGAAGAAAGAATATGCCGTTGAAGGAAAGGCCTTGTCGAACTTAGAAATTGTAACACCCGTTTCATAAAAATATGGATTTCCAAAAATTTTCGCCTAACGGCGTTAAATCATGCGGAAACGATTTAGGAAAATACTCAACTAAGGAAAACAGTTGAGAAACATAAGTGGTGTTACTAATATCATATCGTAAACATATCATTAACCACCGTCATCATAACATATCATATCGTAAACATATCATTAACCACCGTCATCATAACATATCATATCGTAAACATATCATTAACCACCGTCATCATAACATATCATATCGTAAACATATCATTAACCACCGTCATCATAACATATCATATCGTAAACATATCATTAACCACCGTCATCATAACATATCATATCGTAAACATATCATTAACCACCGTCATCATAACATATCATATCGTAAACATATCATTAACCACCGTCATCATAACATATCATATCGTAAACATATCATTAACCACCGTCATCATAACATATCATATCGTAAACATATCATTAACCACCGTCATCATAACATATCATATCGTAAACATATCATTAACCACCGTCATCATAACATATCATATCGTAAACATATCATTAACCACCGTCATCATAACATATCATATCGTAAACATATCATTAACCACCGTCATCATAACATATCATATCGTAAACATATCATTAACCACCGTCATCATAACATATCATATCGTAAACATATCATTAACCACCGTCATCATAACATATCATATCGTAAACATATCATTAACCACCGTCATCATAACATATCATATCGTAAACATATCATTAACCACCGTCATCATAACATATCATATCGTAAACATATCATTAACCACCGTCATCATAACATATCATATCGTAAACATATCATTAACCACCGTCATCATAACATATCATATCGTAAACATATCATTAACCACCGTCATCATAACATATCATATCGTAAACATATCATTAACCACCGTCATCATAACATATCATATCGTAAACATATCATTAACCACCGTCATCATAACATATCATATCGTAAACATATCATTAACCACCGTCATCATAACATATCATATCGTAAACATATCATTAACCACCGTCATCATAACATATCATATCGTAAACATATCATTAACCACCGTCATCATAACATATCATATCGTAAACATATCATTAACCACCGTCATCATAACATATCATATCGTAAACATATCATTAACCACCGTCATCATAACATATCATATCGTAAACATATCATTAACCACCGTCATCATAACATATCATATCGTAAACATATCATTAACCACCGTCATCATAACATATCATATCGTAAACATATCATTAACCACCGTCATCATAACATATCATATCGTAAACATATCATTAACCACCGTCATCATAACATATCATATCGTAAACATATCATTAACCACCGTCATCATAACATATCATATCGTAAACATATCATTAACCACCGTCATCATAACATATCATATCGTAAACATATCATTAACCACCGTCATCATAACATATCATATCGTAAACATATCATTAACCACCGTCATCATAACATATCATATCGTAAACATATCATTAACCACCGTCATCATAACATATCATATCGTAAACATATCATTAACCACCGTCATCATAACATATCATATCGTAAACATATCATTAACCACCGTCATCATAACATATCATATCGTAAACATATCATTAACCACCGTCATCATAACATATCATATCGTAAACATATCATTAACCACCGTCATCATAACATATCATATCGTAAACATATCATTAACCACCGTCATCATAACATATCATATCGTAAACATATCATTAACCACCGTCATCATAACATATCATATCGTAAACATATCATTAACCACCGTCATCATAACATATCATATCGTAAACATATCATTAACCACCGTCATCATAACATATCATATCGTAAACATATCATTAACCACCGTCATCATAACATATCATATCGTAAACATATCATTAACCACCGTCATCATAACATATCATATCGTAAACATATCATTAACCACCGTCATCATAACATATCATATCGTAAACATATCATTAACCACCGTCATCATAACATATCATATCGTAAACATATCATTAACCACCGTCATCATAACATATCATATCGTAAACATATCATTAACCACCGTCATCATAACATATCATATCGTAAACATATCATTAACCACCGTCATCATAACATATCATATCGTAAACATATCATTAACCACCGTCATCATAACATATCATATCGTAAACATATCATTAACCACCGTCATCATAACATATCATATCGTAAACATATCATTAACCACCGTCATCATAACATATCATATCGTAAACATATCATTAACCACCGTCATCATAACATATCATATCGTAAACATATCATTAACCACCGTCATCATAACATATCATATCGTAAACATATCATTAACCACCGTCATCATAACATATCATATCGTAAACATATCATTAACCACCGTCATCATAACATATCATATCGTAAACATATCATTAACCACCGTCATCATAACATATCATATCGTAAACATATCATTAACCACCGTCATCATAACATATCATATCGTAAACATATCATTAACCACCGTCATCATAACATATCATATCGTAAACATATCATTAACCACCGTCATCATAACATATCATATCGTAAACATATCATTAACCACCGTCATCATAACATATCATATCGTAAACATATCATTAACCACCGTCATCATAACATATCATATCGTAAACATATCATTAACCACCGTCATCATAACATATCATATCGTAAACATATCATTAACCACCGTCATCATAACATATCATATCGTAAACATATCATTAACCACCGTCATCATAACATATCATATCGTAAACATATCATTAACCACCGTCATCATAACATATCATATCGTAAACATATCATTAACCACCGTCATCATAACATATCATATCGTAAACATATCATTAACCACCGTCATCATAACATATCATATCGTAAACATATCATTAACCACCGTCATCATAACATATCATATCGTAAACATATCATTAACCACCGTCATCATAACATATCATATCGTAAACATATCATTAACCACCGTCATCATAACATATCATATCGTAAACATATCATTAACCACCGTCATCATAACATATCATATCGTAAACATATCATTAACCACCGTCATCATAACATATCATATCGTAAACATATCATTAACCACCGTCATCATAACATATCATATCGTAAACATATCATTAACCACCGTCATCATAACATATCATATCGTAAACATATCATTAACCACCGTCATCATAACATATCATATCGTAAACATATCATTAACCACCGTCATCATAACATATCATATCGTAAACATATCATTAACCACCGTCATCATAACATATCATATCGTAAACATATCATTAACCACCGTCATCATAACATATCATATCGTAAACATATCATTAACCACCGTCATCATAACATATCATATCGTAAACATATCATTAACCACCGTCATCATAACATATCATATCGTAAACATATCATTAACCACCGTCATCATAACATATCATATCGTAAACATATCATTAACCACCGTTCATCATATCATATCATATCATAAACATAACTACGGGGAAGCATTTTAAGCATAGGCATCGTCATCATTATTCCCCGAGTACCTCCCATATCAACCCAACCACATTATAGGTTATACATTACCATTATGGAGGTTATAGTTTATGAAACCATTTTCGTTGCACCCTCATCATAACATATCATATCGTAAACATATCATTAACCACCGTCATCATAACATATCATATCGTAAACATATCATTAACCACCGTCATCATAACATATCATATCGTAAACATATCATTAACCACCGTCATCATAACATATCATATCGTAAACATATCATTAACCACCGTCATCATAACATATCATATCGTAAACATATCATTAACCACCGTCATCATAACATATCATATCGTAAACATATCATTAACCACCGTCATCATAACATATCATATCGTAAACATATCATTAACCACCGTCATCATAACATATCATATCGTAAACATATCATTAACCACCGTCATCATAACATATCATATCGTAAACATATCATTAACCACCGTCATCATAACATATCATATCGTAAACATATCATTAACCACCGTCATCATAACATATCATATCGTAAACATATCATTAACCACCGTCATCATAACATATCATATCGTAAACATATCATTAACCACCGTCATCATAACATATCATATCGTAAACATATCATTAACCACCGTCATCATAACATATCATATCGTAAACATATCATTAACCACCGTCATCATAACATATCATATCGTAAACATATCATTAACCACCGTCATCATAACATATCATATCGTAAACATATCATTAACCACCGTCATCATAACATATCATATCGTAAACATATCATTAACCACCGTCATCATAACATATCATATCGTAAACATATCATTAACCACCGTCATCATAACATATCATATCGTAAACATATCATTAACCACCGTCATCATAACATATCATATCGTAAACATATCATTAACCACCGTCATCATAACATATCATATCGTAAACATATCATTAACCACCGTCATCATAACATATCATATCGTAAACATATCATTAACCACCGTCATCATAACATATCATATCGTAAACATATCATTAACCACCGTCATCATAACATATCATATCGTAAACATATCATTAACCACCGTCATCATAACATATCATATCGTAAACATATCATTAACCACCGTCATCATAACATATCATATCGTAAACATATCATTAACCACCGTCATCATAACATATCATATCGTAAACATATCATTAACCACCGTCATCATAACATATCATATCGTAAACATATCATTAACCACCGTCATCATAACATATCATATCGTAAACATATCATTAACCACCGTCATCATAACATATCATATCGTAAACATATCACGGACTTATAATTTGACCTAACGACGTTAGTCAACATATACGTTTAAGTTTTGGGATGTTACAATTACCTCCCCCTTAAGAGGATTCCGTCCCCGGAATCACTTCAGCATCAAAAAGGTGGGGATAGGTCTCCCGCATTACGGACTCGGTCTCCCAAGTCATACTTTCGCCGTGATTGTGTTTCCACTTTATGAGAACTAGATCGATAGTCTTTCGTCGTAGCTTCTTTTGTTTCCTTCCCAATATAGCAACAGGTTCATCGACAATCTGCTTGTTGGGATTAATACTTACGTCCTCGAGTGGAATGACATCCGTTTCATTCGCATAGCACTTACGTAGATAACACACATGAAATGTGTTGTGAATTCCATTAAGTTCTGGAGGTAAGTCCAGCTTAAATGCCTGTTCATTAACCTTCTTAATGATCTTAAAAGGTCCAATGAATCTGGGGCTTAACTTTCCACGTTTTCCAAACCGTAATACACCTTTCCAAGGCGACACCTTGAGTAAAACCATTTCGCCTTCTTTAAAATCGAACGGCCTCCTTTTCTTATCAGCATATGACTTTTGCCTTTCACGAGCAACACGTAAGGCTTTCTTTGCTACGTTAACTTTATCGGCCGTAATTTGTACTAATTCGGGTCCAGCAAATTGCTTTTCCCCGGGCTCCAACCAACAACTAGGAGTCCGACACTTTCTACCATATAACATCTCATAAGGTGGCATTCCAATGCTCGCATGATAACTATTGTTATACGCAAACTCAATAAGAGGTAGGTGTTTATCCCACGAACCACCATAATCCATTACACAAGCTCTGAGCATATCTTCGAGCGTTTGAATAGTCCTTTCACTTTGCCCATCGGTTTGCGGATGGTAGGCTGTGCTCAGACGAACTTGCGTACCAACTTCCCGTTGAAAACTCTTCCAAAAGTTGGAAACGAATCGAGCATCACGATCTGACACAATCGATATCGGAACACCATGTTTAGTAACCACTTCATCAATATACAACGTAGCGAAGTTCTCCATAGGAGCAGTCTCACGAACTGGGAGAAAGTGAGCACTCTTCGTTAATCGATCGACAATAACCCATATCATATCGTGACCACGAGGCGTCCTCGGAAGTTTGGTCACAAAATCCATCGTAATGTGATCCCATTTCCACTCAGGGATCTCAAGTTGCTGAAATTTCCCGTAAGGCTTTTGATGTTCAGCTTTCTCTTGAGCATCGGTCCACACAAACTTCACACCTTTCTTCGTTAATTCAGTCATTGGCTTGGCAATGCGCGAGAAATCCTGAATGAAACGTCGATAATAGCCAGCCAAACCGAGAAAACTTTTAATTTCAGTAGGAGACTTAGGCTGCTCCCACTTCGACACTGCTTCTATCTTCGAAGGATCTACTTTTATACCATCAGAGGAGACGACATGGCCGAGGAAATGAACTTCCTTTAGCCAGAACTCGCACTTGGAGAATTTAGCATATAGCTTTTTCTCTCTGAGGACTTGAAGGACAGCTCTCAAATGCTCTCTATGTTCCTCTTCCGACTTTGAATACACAAGAATGTCGTCGATAAAAACAATAACGAAATGATCCAAAAATGGTCGACAGACACGGTTCATCAAATCCATAAACTTCGCTGGAGCATTTGTCAAACCGAATGGCATGACAAGGAACTCATAATGACCATAACGAGTTCGGAACGCTGTTTTGGCTACACTTTCTTCTTCAACCTTCAATTGATGATAGCCAGAACGTAAGTCAATCTTTGAAAAATAAGAAGCACCTTGAAGTTGATCGAATAAATCATCAATACGAGGGAGTGGATATTTATTCTTCACCGTTCTTTTATTCAGCTCGCGATAATCGATACACATGCGCATGGATCCGTCTTTCTTCTTTACGAAAAGGATAGGAGCACCCCATGGAGAGGAACTCGGACGAATGAAACCTTTATCTAAAAGTTCCTGAATTTGAGTCATCAGCTCCTTCATCTCTGTCGGAGCTAATCGATACGGAGCTTTGGCTACAGGAGTAGCACCAGGAATGAGATCAATAGAAAATTCAACCTCACGATCAGGAGGAAGACCTGGAAGATCTTCAGGGAAAACATCAGGAAACTCGGAAACAACTTCAACATCAGAAACTGTAGGCTTCGCGATACGAGAATCAATTACATAAGCTAGAAAATGTGACTTAGTTTGTCGTATACAACGAAGCGCTTTCATCATCGAGATCACCTTAACATTTCCCGGCTTCTTGTCACCATAAACACAGACACCTTTACCGTCAGGAGTAGCGATACGGACTATCTTTTTCGAACATAGGACGACAGCATCATTCTTAGACATCCAGTCCATACCAAGTACAACATCGAAACTAGGAATGGTAGCGGGTAACAGGTTAGCAGTAAATGAACGACCCTCTATTTCTATCGGACAATCAGAATAACCTTCCCGAATAATAGACGTCGCACCATTAGCCACCTCTACTTCTATAGGGCACCGTAAAGAACTAGTAGTCATGTCTAACTTAGGAGCAAACAGAGTAGACACAAAAGATTTGTTCGCACCAGAATCAAATAACACATTAGCAGGTTTGGAGTTAACAATAAGGGTAGCAGTAACTACCTGATCATCGTCTTTTGCCTCCTCGGCCGTCATCTGAAAAGCACGGGCTTTGGCCTGGGAAGCTCCTGCCTTCTTTCCCTCATCTTTCTTCATCTGCGGGCAGTCTGCAATACGGTGCTTGGTGTCTCCACATTTATAACATCTAGCCTTGTCAGTGCATTGATCAATGGTATGACCCTGAGTTCCACACTTATTGCACCTGCGGGTCTTTGTAGAACACTGACCAGAATGGATAGATTTGCAGCCAGGGCACCATTTTCCATCCTTGTCTGCCCTTCCCTTGTCAGAGGACGATGAAGAACCCTTAAATTTCTTACCAAAACGATTTGACCCACCAAACCTCCGTTTATT
>CM067167.1:12887784-12962784 GCA_034093135.1 Erigeron breviscapus
TGCAATTGTCTAATAGGTGACGTACATGGGTTTGTTGTAAGTACCTTATGTGACGTTGTTATTACATATGATAATGTTATTGATGATGGTTTCTTGTAAACCATTAATACGAACTCACCAACCTAGTGTTGACCTTGTTTAGTACACTTTTCAGGTAACCAGATTAAATCCAGGATGTGAAGTATGATTGTTGCTTGCTTTGAACCCGGGCATTGGACTTATATGGATCAAGGATTCATTTGCCTACTTTTGCATTTATGTATTTTGTACTTGAGTTATCTTATTTGATGGATTCACCGAATCCCTTTTTATTCATATAGTTCATGTTCTACGATAATTCCACTGTGTGCTATATAATTTCCGTAATATTCCGGGCCCAGCTCGGGGTATTACAGAATGGTGGCTCATGCGTGGTCGTAGAGAATTAGGCGGTTTGACCTAGACTATGGCTTAAGTTAAAAACTCTTCATATAGCATGCATGATTAGGAATTTTGTGTGCAACATGAATTATGTGAACCCTAAAAGGTGTACATTGTGAGTTCGTAGACAAGACCATTTATGACTTGAGTACAATGTGATGAACGTATGACGAGTACAATGTGGTTAATGTGTACATTGATTGAACTTGATTATGATTGAGATGAATTGTTGTTATTGATTGATAATAGTTTGATGAATTAGGGCAAAATGAAGTTATGGTGTTAACTTGATATAACATTGTGGCAACCCTAAAAGAGCCTGATCAACTATTTTATGGTTACCCGGTATTATAACAAGTTAATGACATCACGGATTGCACACGCTTGGTTTAGGGTATAATAAGGAACCGATATGCTTAATGGAAGTTGATTAGGTGGAGGGTTAGCCGCTGGTACACCCTGTATACAAACCCGGTCAATAACTAGAAGGCATATCGAATTCGAATTATACTTTGAACCACTTGTGTTAGTTGCTTGATTGTGTGACGTGTTGAACCTGAGTACTTGTATTGATGATAAATTATTGAAGTGAATATGGTATGATGGTATGATACATAATGATTTCCCCTAGAATATTAGTACTTTTGCCTTAGTGTAAATATATGATTTATGTGTGATATGTCGGCATGAGAGCATTAATTACTTGTGTGACTAACATGCGAGCATTTTGAGACTATGATGTTCAAGTAAATTAAGATACTATGAAATATTATGTGATCTAGTGTGTTAAGAGGCGTTTGTATGAACGTTGAGCTTGAGTTAATAATTTAACGAATGTGTTCAAGAAAATGGCTAGAAAAGAGCAAACAGGATAGTAGTAGAAGATTATGAACTTAAGTGATTATATGCAGGAATCAAGTCCCGTAGATTTCACCTTATATTGGCCTTGTACCTAGAGTAAGAATACATGATTTTACTGGGAGGTACTATTCGCTTATATAACGTAAGCAATAACATCAAATGAAAATAATCTTTCAAAATGGCAGTCAACAAATAAGACATCTGGATCTGGATGGAACAAGATAAAGTAGGATAGCTTTATCAGTCTATCTTAATATAAGCGATAATAAAAGTATTGACTATGAACATGTTTCGCAATAAAGAAAAGAGGGATATAGACATGCAAAAATCAATAACTGTTTATGTAATCCTACTTTATAGTTTAAGTAGCCAAATCCCTGAATCTAAGAAGATCACATATTTATCTATTCACTGCATACTTGTTAGTCCCAAGTTTAACCCAATGATCCTTCAAGTCAATTGGACAATCGAGATCGTACCCTGCTAACAATAATTTCTCTATGACCTTTGTGAATGTACCACAACCCATTCTTCTCCCCGATAACCTTACAATACGACTTGTCCCGACATATGTTGGCAACGGATACACGGAAAGAGCAGCTGTACAACAAGTGGAGGTTCATCCCTCTGTACTCCACCCGCGACAGGTCCTAGGTATCCCTGTGCATGAGCATATCGGTGTTGGCATCTCTGATATGTCCATTTCTTCTCCAAATACTACCAAAGTAGTATTAGGTTTCACAAACTGGTAAGACCTTCTCGACCTTACATTTCTTTGGGCTTTCGAGGACGATACTTCTGCGGATCTTTTCTTACGGCTATAAAGCTTGCAAATATAAGCCCATGAGTCTTCTACGAGCTTCTCAAACTCTGGTCCGTGATTCATTATCGTATCAATCGGTCCTACCAGGTTCGAGGTTGAGACCTCATAATATGTGTCACTAATTGGATTGGGGGATAGTGTGGGCAAGTCTGACATTGGTCGTTTTCCTGGTGCCCTGTTACCCTCCTCAGAAGGTTCTGGTTGGAATGTTGGTTCGGGTTGGAATGTTGATTCCAACTGGAATGTCGGTTCCGGTGTATCGAAAAACCAGTTCTGATGAAAAGGTTCTATTAGGCTAGAAGATGAGGCCCCATGATGAATTGCATCGATAGGATTTGAGAACAATGCACTGACATTTTCTGTTGGGAGTTCTAGCTGTGATGTCGGTACTGTATTTTGGAGAAGCCAGTCTTGGCAAGAATCATCGATTGATGTTCCCCATTCACTAGTACCAATCATCGGGTTTTGCCATGCGTCCATGACTCTCTTGAGTTCTTTTTATCTACAATAAAAATTTGTCAGGTAACTGACATAATAAATACGCAAGAAACATTCTCAACAATAATATCCTGGACAACTTAAGATCTTATTTATTAAATAACACAAAAAATTTATAATGGAATCAAGACATTTCTATAAAATCCCTCTCGACTTCAAGCACTGGGAGTTCTGTCAGAGCTCGATCCCGGAATGTTGCTTCCTCCGACAACATCTCTTTTTCTTCTCCTCAGGGGTTGAACATTAGGATCTTCTTTTTCATTATTTTCTTCTTCTTCACTTTCTTCTTCTTCTTCTTCTTCTTCTTCTTCTTCTTCTTCTTCTTCTTCTTCTTCTTCTTCTTCTTCTTCTTCTTCTTCTTCTTCTTCTTCTTCTTCTTCTTCTTCTTCTTCTTCTTCTTCTTCTTCTTCTTCTTCTTCTTCTTCTTCTTCTTCTTCTTCTTCTTCTTCTTCTTCTTCTTCTTCTTCTTCTTCTTCTTCTTCTTCTTCTTCTTCTTCTTCTTCTTCTTCTTCTTCTTCTTCTTCTTCTTCTTCTTCTTCTTCTTCTTCTTCTTCTTCTTCTTCTTCTTCTTCTTCTTCTTCTTCTTCTTCTTCTTCTTCTTCTTCTTCTTCTTCTTCTTCTTCTTCTTCTTCTTCTTCTTCTTCTTCTTCTTCTTCTTCTTCTTCTTCTTCTTCTTCTTCTTCTTCTTCTTCTTCTTCTTCTTCTTCTTCTTCTTCTTCTTCTTCTTCTTCTTCTTCTTCTTCTTCTTCTTCTTCTTCTTCTTCTTCTTCTTCTTCTTCTTCTTCTTCTTCTTCTTCTTCTTCTTCTTCTTCTTCTTCTTCTTCTTCTTCTTCTTCTTCTTCTTCTTCTTCTTCTTCTTCTTCTTCTTCTTCTTCTTCTTCTTCTTCTTCTTCTTCTTCTTCTTCTTCTTCTTCTTCTTCTTCTTCTTCTTCTTCTTCTTCTTCTTCTTCTTCTTCTTCTTCTTCTTCTTCTTCTTCTTCTTCTTCTTCTTCTTCTTCTTCTTCTTCTTCTTTTTCATTATTTTCTTCTTCTTCACTTTCTTCTTCTTCTTCTTCAGATGACATGGCAAAAATGGACTTCTCCCTTCTCGCTGAGCTAAGGCTTTTGCGAACTTTTCATCTTCTTTTATTTGACGGTTCACAAGAATAGATTCTTCCTCTTTTAAAATTTGAGATAAAATTTTTGCCAGCTTTTCGTCTTCGGTAGTTTGCTTCTCAACAAGGTCGGCATCTTCGTCTACCATCACCTTGTAGTCTTCATAAGAGATACCTAACATTTTGGCCTCCCGCTTGATCCTTTTGACCCTGTTGCTTTCCCTGGCCACTTTTTCAAGATTTTCAAGTTCATCTTGAGTCATTGGCCTTTTGCCTTTTGGATCACTAGATGAGGCACCGGAGTTTTTCATTGTCTTATGATAAACAAACAATATTAACCATTGGTGTAACAATTTCATTAGCTAGGCAATCATAAATTAAAAGACCAATATTTTATATAAACATATAAATAGTCACCATATCAATTAAAATGAGTAAAAGGACAAAGGATAACATACCAAAGAAAATGTTGTAGATCTTGAAATACACACAAGTTGGTTATGAGCAGTTTACAACAAATTATCAGAAGAAGAACTAAGTGAGTTAAAGAGATATGGAAGAAAGATTTAGTATGTATTTTTATTCCACAAAACGCGTTTCTATTATAAGGAAAGGAAGAGGGAGTGTGACTTGTAAGAACGGACAGGTGTCCAAAAGCTACAGTAAATCTATAATGACTAACAATCATTGTTACAGTAATTAGTAATTATTGATTTTTTTTTATACTAAAGATAGATTTTTAAACTTTACCATCCCTTTAACCAATGTTGAGAGGCGCTGAACAGCTTGTTCAAAGGCGCATGCTACGTCGAGAAGATCCTTAACTTGATTAATAGCTTAATGAATAGATCGTGTTGTGTCGATTAAATGGATTACAGGAAGACATGTATCCATAACCATCCTCCCTACATCACCATTTTTCTTCACTGCTTCTTTTTCAAGAACCATATCAGTTGCCAATTCATCTTTTGAACCCTTTAATTTATTTGATTTCTGCTTCGAGTTTTGTTTGGTTATCAATAGATTCTCGTAATAGTGCCCTATCGGCTGCAAGAAGAAATGGTGCACTGAAATGAATTTGGTCAATTTGGGATGTAAGGGATGTAAACAAGGTGGTTTGTTCTGTAGAAAGTAATGCTACGGTACTGTTAAGTTGTTCAAATTGCTTTGACAAAAGCTCGATTGAACGTTCAAAAGTAAAATATGTGGGAGTGGCCATAGCTAAAGTGAAATTGATAGAGGTGGTCGATTAGATTGCGTGGAAATATAGCTTCACACAAGAATAATGTAAAGGAGAGAAGGAAATTTTAGTGTGTCTATCATCTCTACAAGTGTCCTTCTTATATAGAGAATAATAGATGAAGTGTGATCGGGAAGAACGGATAAGAGTCCAGAAACTATAGTAAATTATAACTACTGCGACGGTTAGAAAATATTTAGTAGTCGTCTTTAAATCACGTTGCAATTAGTCAAAATGATTTAAGGGAAATTCTTTTAACTGGGGAATTTTCCTACATGACAAAAACAATATAAGAGGGTGGACAGTTAAGCAATAGTCTATAATAGGTAACATGTTGTATTTCATCACTGTTACAAATTGAACGAGGCTCATTACATTATTTAAACAGAAATACAACAACTGAGACTATAACACACTTAAAAACCATACAAAGAAACCCATGTGGCGACGAACAGTAAGGGAACCACACCAAGAACAAACGCTACTAACCAAGGATAAGCCTCATCCAATGGTAGTTGAGCCACAGTAATTAACCACGCTATAATAATTATGTAAATCACGATTAGGAAAGGGCTCAACATTTTTGATATTAGGTTTCGGGTTTTGGTTAGATTCTGAAGAAAGGAAAATGTTAAGTTGATATGGTTTGGAGAAAAGTATGCTATGGTGTTACTATATAGTTCAAAAATGAGCCGTTTCTAACGGTCAAATATAAAAAGAGAAAGTGAATTTGAATCCCGTATAGTGTTTTAGTCAGACTTACTTGTGTCTAGACAGATCATCTATGCTATACCATAGATGTGTAAGTAGTCCATACTATATGTGTACAAACTATTGATTTCTTCATGAGTACAAGTTGTAGGATGTTATACATGCTATCTCTAAATGTTAATCCTGTCAAGGATTGTGTACAAGTTCATCCTACTCTGTTGAGAGTAGAAGGGTTCAGTTTGGAATCAAATGAGTTCATCTTACTCTGATTGAGAGTAGAGTGTATCGATTAAGAGATGCTCTCTAAACCTGGCTTTTAATTATGTGTGTAAATGTGTATGTGGGATATCACATCTTCTAATATCTATTAATTGTCACTGAGACAAAACATAAATCAAGTTAAGTATATTTTTACTCGATATAATCAGAATTTCGAGGACGAAATCCTTTTAACGGGGGAATAATGTAACATCTGTGATTTTGACCCGTTTTACCTTGCATGTAATTTGACTAACTATTTCAATAAATGAAATAGTTGTGTATATTTATCTATATATTGGGCCAATTATAGTGTAATAATGAATTTCAGGTGTCATATTTGGATTTCTAGAATTAAGCCCATATTATGAGGCCATGATATTGGACTATACGTGTTATGATGGTTATATTATAGTTAATGTTTAAGTGACTGTGGTAACACGAAGAATGTAAATACAAAGCATTAGTATAATGTACGGTTTCAACAGTGTCGGTGGCTATCCAATAATTCCATTAATGGAACAAAAGCCGACATAACTTTATGTAAATGAGAAATACGCGTGATATCTCTTGTTGTTTATTGATCATGAACCTAATCCCTTAGCTGGATAACTACCTCTCTCTCTATATATATCTACCTATTATATTATATCACTCAATATGTCCAAAACTAAATATAACTTTAAATGTGCTAAAAATGATAAATTAACGTTGCTGTAATGTTTTGACTATAACTTCTTCGTCCGATATCCGTTTTTGACAAGTAAGCTGTCTACGGAAAGAGGAGAGAAATATCTACAACTATAAATATGAATTTAATCATCAATCCTACTCATAGTGGCCAGCTAAACCACGAATTTTAGTGGGAGACAAGTACCTAACACACTAATTGAACTAAACAACTCACAAATTGTCTTTTAGTATCTAATTCAATCTATCTTTTAATTATTCATTCAATCCTTGTTTGATAGGAACCAGTGTTTACACTACATCCTTGTTTGATAGGAACCAGTGTTTACACTACATCCTTGTTTGATAGGAACCAGTGTTTACACTACATCCTTGTTTGATAGGAACCAGTGTTTACACTACATCCTTGTTTGATAGGAACCAGTGTTTACACTACATCCTTGTTTGATAGGAACCAGTGTTTACACTACATCCTTGTTTGATAGGAACCAGTGTTTACACTACATCCTTGTTTGATAGGAACCAGTGTTTACACTACATCCTTGTTTGATAGGAACCAGTGTTTACACTACATCCTTGTTTGATAGGAACCAGTGTTTACACTACATCCTTGTTTGATAGGAACCAGTGTTTACACTACATCCTTGTTTGATAGGAACCAGTGTTTACACTACATCCTTGTTTGATAGGAACCAGTGTTTACACTACATCCTTGTTTGATAGGAACCAGTGTTTACACTACATCCTTGTTTGATAGGAACCAGTGTTTACACTACATCCTTGTTTGATAGGAACCAGTGTTTACACTACATCCTTGTTTGATAGGAACCAGTGTTTACACTACATCCTTGTTTGATAGGAACCAGTGTTTACACTACATCCTTGTTTGATAGGAACCAGTGTTTACACTACATCCTTGTTTGATAGGAACCAGTGTTTACACTACATCCTTGTTTGATAGGAACCAGTGTTTACACTACATCCTTGTTTGATAGGAACCAGTGTTTACACTACATCCTTGTTTGATAGGAACCAGTGTTTACACTACATCCTTGTTTGATAGGAACCAGTGTTTACACTACATCCTTGTTTGATAGGAACCAGTGTTTACACTACATCCTTGTTTGATAGGAACCAGTGTTTACACTACATCCTTGTTTGATAGGAACCAGTGTTTACACTACATCCTTGTTTGATAGGAACCAGTGTTTACACTACATCCTTGTTTGATAGGAACCAGTGTTTACACTACATCCTTGTTTGATAGGAACCAGTGTTTACACTACATCCTTGTTTGATAGGAACCAGTGTTTACACTACATCCTTGTTTGATAGGAACCAGTGTTTACACTACATCCTTGTTTGATAGGAACCAGTGTTTACACTACATCCTTGTTTGATAGGAACCAGTGTTTACACTACATCCTTGTTTGATAGGAACCAGTGTTTACACTACATCCTTGTTTGATAGGAACCAGTGTTTACACTACATCCTTGTTTGATAGGAACCAGTGTTTACACTACATCCTTGTTTGATAGGAACCAGTGTTTACACTACATCCTTGTTTGATAGGAACCAGTGTTTACACTACATCCTTGTTTGATAGGAACCAGTGTTTACACTACATCCTTGTTTGATAGGAACCAGTGTTTACACTACATCCTTGTTTGATAGGAACCAGTGTTTACACTACATCCTTGTTTGATAGGAACCAGTGTTTACACTACATCCTTGTTTGATAGGAACCAGTGTTTACACTACATCCTTGTTTGATAGGAACCAGTGTTTACACTACATCCTTGTTTGATAGGAACCAGTGTTTACACTACATCCTTGTTTGATAGGAACCAGTGTTTACACTACATCCTTGTTTGATAGGAACCAGTGTTTACACTACATCCTTGTTTGATAGGAACCAGTGTTTACACTACATCCTTGTTTGATAGGAACCAGTGTTTACACTACATCCTTGTTTGATAGGAACCAGTGTTTACACTACATCCTTGTTTGATAGGAACCAGTGTTTACACTACATCCTTGTTTGATAGGAACCAGTGTTTACACTACATCCTTGTTTGATAGGAACCAGTGTTTACACTACATCCTTGTTTGATAGGAACCAGTGTTTACACTACATCCTTGTTTGATAGGAACCAGTGTTTACACTACATCCTTGTTTGATAGGAACCAGTGTTTACACTACATCCTTGTTTGATAGGAACCAGTGTTTACACTACATCCTTGTTTGATAGGAACCAGTGTTTACACTACATCCTTGTTTGATAGGAACCAGTGTTTACACTACATCCTTGTTTGATAGGAACCAGTGTTTACACTACATCCTTGTTTGATAGGAACCAGTGTTTACACTACATCCTTGTTTGATAGGAACCAGTGTTTACACTACATCCTTGTTTGATAGGAACCAGTGTTTACACTACATCCTTGTTTGATAGGAACCAGTGTTTACACTACATCCTTGTTTGATAGGAACCAGTGTTTACACTACATCCTTGTTTGATAGGAACCAGTGTTTACACTACATCCTTGTTTGATAGGAACCAGTGTTTACACTACATCCTTGTTTGATAGGAACCAGTGTTTACACTACATCCTTGTTTGATAGGAACCAGTGTTTACACTACATCCTTGTTTGATAGGAACCAGTGTTTACACTACATCCTTGTTTGATAGGAACCAGTGTTTACACTACATCCTTGTTTGATAGGAACCAGTGTTTACACTACATCCTTGTTTGATAGGAACCAGTGTTTACACTACATCCTTGTTTGATAGGAACCAGTGTTTACACTACATCCTTGTTTGATAGGAACCAGTGTTTACACTACATCCTTGTTTGATAGGAACCAGTGTTTACACTACATCCTTGTTTGATAGGAACCAGTGTTTACACTACATCCTTGTTTGATAGGAACCAGTGTTTACACTACATCCTTGTTTGATAGGAACCAGTGTTTACACTACATCCTTGTTTGATAGGAACCAGTGTTTACACTACATCCTTGTTTGATAGGAACCAGTGTTTACACTACATCCTTGTTTGATAGGAACCAGTGTTTACACTACATCCTTGTTTGATAGGAACCAGTGTTTACACTACATCCTTGTTTGATAGGAACCAGTGTTTACACTACATCCTTGTTTGATAGGAACCAGTGTTTACACTACATCCTTGTTTGATAGGAACCAGTGTTTACACTACATCCTTGTTTGATAGGAACCAGTGTTTACACTACATCCTTGTTTGATAGGAACCAGTGTTTACACTACATCCTTGTTTGATAGGAACCAGTGTTTACACTACATCCTTGTTTGATAGGAACCAGTGTTTACACTACATCCTTGTTTGATAGGAACCAGTGTTTACACTACATCCTTGTTTGATAGGAACCAGTGTTTACACTACATCCTTGTTTGATAGGAACCAGTGTTTACACTACATCCTTGTTTGATAGGAACCAGTGTTTACACTACATCCTTGTTTGATAGGAACCAGTGTTTACACTACATCCTTGTTTGATAGGAACCAGTGTTTACACTACATCCTTGTTTGATAGGAACCAGTGTTTACACTACATCCTTGTTTGATAGGAACCAGTGTTTACACTACATCCTTGTTTGATAGGAACCAGTGTTTACACTACATCCTTGTTTGATAGGAACCAGTGTTTACACTACATCCTTGTTTGATAGGAACCAGTGTTTACACTACATCCTTGTTTGATAGGAACCAGTGTTTACACTACATCCTTGTTTGATAGGAACCAGTGTTTACACTACATCCTTGTTTGATAGGAACCAGTGTTTACACTACATCCTTGTTTGATAGGAACCAGTGTTTACACTACATCCTTGTTTGATAGGAACCAGTGTTTACACTACATCCTTGTTTGATAGGAACCAGTGTTTACACTACATCCTTGTTTGATAGGAACCAGTGTTTACACTACATCCTTGTTTGATAGGAACCAGTGTTTACACTACATCCTTGTTTGATAGGAACCAGTGTTTACACTACATCCTTGTTTGATAGGAACCAGTGTTTACACTACATCCTTGTTTGATAGGAACCAGTGTTTACACTACATCCTTGTTTGATAGGAACCAGTGTTTACACTACATCCTTGTTTGATAGGAACCAGTGTTTACACTACATCCTTGTTTGATAGGAACCAGTGTTTACACTACATCCTTGTTTGATAGGAACCAGTGTTTACACTACATCCTTGTTTGATAGGAACCAGTGTTTACACTACATCCTTGTTTGATAGGAACCAGTGTTTACACTACATCCTTGTTTGATAGGAACCAGTGTTTACACTACATCCTTGTTTGATAGGAACCAGTGTTTACACTACATCCTTGTTTGATAGGAACCAGTGTTTACACTACATCCTTGTTTGATAGGAACCAGTGTTTACACTACATCCTTGTTTGATAGGAACCAGTGTTTACACTACATCCTTGTTTGATAGGAACCAGTGTTTACACTACATCCTTGTTTGATAGGAACCAGTGTTTACACTACATCCTTGTTTGATAGGAACCAGTGTTTACACTACATCCTTGTTTGATAGGAACCAGTGTTTACACTACATCCTTGTTTGATAGGAACCAGTGTTTACACTACATCCTTGTTTGATAGGAACCAGTGTTTACACTACATCCTTGTTTGATAGGAACCAGTTTACACCATGATGTGGACCGAGTACTTTCAAGTACTTGATGCCAAGTATTGGCCATACTTGATGATATGATATGATTTACACCACGATGTGGACCGAGTACTTTCAAGTACTTGATGCCAAGTATTGGCCATACTTGATGATATGATATGATTTACACCACGATGTGGACCGAGTACTTTCAAGTACTTGATGCCAAGTATTGGCCATACTTGATGATATGATATGATTTACACCACGATGTGGACCGAGTACTTTCAAGTACTTGATGCCAAGTATTGGCCATACTTGATGATATGATATGATTTACACCACGATGTGGACCGAGTACTTTCAAGTACTTGATGCCAAGTATTGGCCATACTTGATGATATGATATGATTTACACCACGATGTGGACCGAGTACTTTCAAGTACTTGATGCCAAGTATTGGCCATACTTGATGATATGATATGATTTACACCACGATGTGGACCGAGTACTTTCAAGTACTTGATGCCAAGTATTGGCCATACTTGATGATATGATATGATTTACACCACGATGTGGACCGAGTACTTTCAAGTACTTGATGCCAAGTATTGGCCATACTTGATGATATGATATGATTTACACCACGATGTGGACCGAGTACTTTCAAGTACTTGATGCCAAGTATTGGCCATACTTGATGATATGATATGATTTACACCACGATGTGGACCGAGTACTTTCAAGTACTTGATGCCAAGTATTGGCCATACTTGATGATATGATATGATTTACACCACGATGTGGACCGAGTACTTTCAAGTACTTGATGCCAAGTATTGGCCATACTTGATGATATGATATGATTTACACCACGATGTGGACCGAGTACTTTCAAGTACTTGATGCCAAGTATTGGCCATACTTGATGATATGATATGATTTACACCACGATGTGGACCGAGTACTTTCAAGTACTTGATGCCAAGTATTGGCCATACTTGATGATATGATATGATTTACACCACGATGTGGACCGAGTACTTTCAAGTACTTGATGCCAAGTATTGGCCATACTTGATGATATGATATGATTTACACCACGATGTGGACCGAGTACTTTCAAGTACTTGATGCCAAGTATTGGCCATACTTGATGATATGATATGATTTACACCACGATGTGGACCGAGTACTTTCAAGTACTTGATGCCAAGTATTGGCCATACTTGATGATATGATATGATTTACACCACGATGTGGACCGAGTACTTTCAAGTACTTGATGCCAAGTATTGGCCATACTTGATGATATGATATGATTTACACCACGATGTGGACCGAGTACTTTCAAGTACTTGATGCCAAGTATTGGCCATACTTGATGATATGATATGATTTACACCACGATGTGGACCGAGTACTTTCAAGTACTTGATGCCAAGTATTGGCCATACTTGATGATATGATATGATTTACACCACGATGTGGACCGAGTACTTTCAAGTACTTGATGCCAAGTATTGGCCATACTTGATGATATGATATGATTTACACCACGATGTGGACCAAGTATTGTGATACTTGATGATTTTGAGGTACATTGCATGACATTGACTCGCATATAATGTACGTATAGACATTTATACCTATTTGATACATTGCATGACATTGACATGTATACGATACATTTATTGGTAAATGATACCATTTGTACTTGATTGTATACGAACTATTTGTATCATTTGTTGTTTGGTTACTTATTTGACAAGGTTGAACGATTTGTTAACCTCAATTGTCTAATAGGTGACGTACATGGGTTTGTTGTAAGTACCTTATGTGACGTTGTTATTACATATGATAATGTTATTGATGATGGTTTCTTGTAAACCATTAATACGAACTCACCAACCTAGTATTGACCTTGTTTAGTACACTTTTCAGGTAACCAGATTAAATCCAGGATGTGAAGTATGATTGTTGCTTGCTTTGAACCCGGGCATTGGACTTATATGGATCAAGAATTCATTTACCTACTTTTGCATTTATGTATTTTGTACTTGAATTATCTTATTTGATGGATTCACCGAATCCCTTTTTATTCATATAGTTCATGTTCTACGATAATTCCACTGTGTGCTATATAATTTGCGTAATATTCCGGGCCCAGCTCGGGGTGTTACATTTTGTTAGCATGCTTGAATTGTTTTAGATAACATTGAGACATGTATTATTTCTCTAGCCTTTCTTTTTGATCCGTGTTAATTTTGCTAAATGGTGAATACCCCACACTTCTAAACTCGAATATGAAGTGTCACTTCCGAACTTAAGCAATAATACAAGAGTGCTAAACAGAATTTCTCTTAATATTTTTACAATTATCATAGCCTAAATGATCCTCGACTTTGATCTTCAACAAATCCTTTATGCGCGGAAGCTAGCTAAAAGTCCATTGCTCTATCTTTCTTAAAAACCTGCCGGAGGGAAAGAAAAATTGCGGCTGAGCCAATTGCTCAGTGCGCGGATATAGAAATACATATAATAATTTTCAAAATAGACAAGATATACTTTTCTAACAAATAATCATTTGACTCTTACAAACAATTTAAAATATATTTTTTTAACGAACCAAAGTAATAAAGACACATTTTAAATAAATAATATTAATTCCAAACAAATATAGTCATAATATCAAATCAACATTTTTCAACTTATCAAAATTACATATCGATATCCAACATAATCAAAAAGCCGACAAAGCTTCATATTTTCAAATCCAACATTATCAAAATACTTACATTGCAGAGTTCCATAATTTCAAAGCCAACCGAGCTCCTACAACAAAATCGCATACATTTGCATATCGAATCCAATGGACCGACACAACAAATGCCAAACAAATGTACAATGGACCTGCAGATCCAAATGTACCCTACAAACGTGAAATGGAGTGTCGGACACAACACAACCATCCACCCTACGAGAACCTACAAACTAGAGTCGACTCATACGCCTTCTAACAGAAATGGCCAATGCCATTATAGTAGACAAAAGAAGACGCCGTAACCAATCACACTGTCACGGAAGTGTCACACCATTTGCCCCAAATGATGTGCCTGTTGTAACACCCTGCTTTATTAAAAATGTGAATTTCCAAAAATTTTAAACTTTAAATATAACAACGTTAACAAAATGCGGAAGCGACGTTAAAAATCCCAATTGATTTCTAAAGGAATCATTTATCAACTTTAAAGAGTGTTACTAGCAATGTATCATTACAATAATTAAAGGAAATCCACAATCAACATTATGAAATACCAACCGACATAATACATAAGTCTACCTAAAGCTACTAGCAAATGGGTAACTAAAAGCCATCTTTATGTATCATCAATAGCTACCCCATATCTCGCAAATCTACTAGCTCCATCAGCGCCTAACCTGAGGGCACAACACATTTTCCACAAAACACAAGTGTCAGCTTAAAAAGCCGAGTAAGATAACAGGTTAATACAAAACAAGGATTGCCAATTAAAATATTTCATAAGAAATCATCTCACACATATGTATAGGCACATCACACACATCCACATAATCACACATAAAAAGGTTCATCAATCCTATAATGTGCCTAGCAATCCTTAATACTCCACTTTAATCCACTTAATAATTCCACATTTATCCACTTTGATCAGTTTAGGTTATGCCAATTATTTACAACTTTAAAGAGTGTTACTAGCAATGTATCATTACAATAATTAAAGGAAATCCACAATCAACATTATGAAATACCAACCGACATAATACATAAGTCTACCTAAAGCTACTAGCAAATGGGTAACTAAAAGCCATCTTTATGTATCATCAATAGCTACCCCATATCTCGCAAATCTACTAGCTCCATCAGCGCCTAACCTGAGGGCACAACACATTTTCCACAAAACACAAGTGTCAGCTTAAAAAGCCGAGTAAGATAACAGGTTAATACAAAACAAGGATTGCCAATTAAAATATTTCATAAGAAATCATCTCACACATATGTATAGGCACATCACACACATCCACATAATCACACATAAAAAGGTTCATCAATCCTATAATGTGCCTAGCAATCCTTAATACTCCACTTTAATCCACTTTATCTACTTTAATCCACTTTGTCTACTTTAATCCACTTTATCACATTAGGGCCCTTAACGTGCACGTGACATGGCAACATAAATCATGTCTAGTGTACTATGTGTACAAGTCCACAAATATCCACAATATCACATTCACAAACCACTTTAGTCCACATTATCACAATATAGCTCACAACCACTAAGCATGCATAAATGATGTCATTCACAAACTACTTAAAGTCATAATATCACAATAGAGATCATACCTATTAAGCATGCATAAACAATACCCCAATCACCTCCCACATATATCTCATACCCAACATATGCATGAGATATTTTAAACAACATAAAATGAGAAATAATTATCAAATCTATGTTTTGTTGTGTCCCTCATGTGTCAAAAGTAAGTTATCTTACCTCAACGGCTTCACCAACAACTATAATAGGTATAGTTTATCAAGCTGGTGATATATCTCTAAAAACCAAAATCTACAAAATCTTGAATCACAAAAAAACCAAAACACTTGTTTCTCTCTCTTGCTCACGTGAAACAAAACTACATAACAACATAATGTTCTGCTTCCTTCGCTCGTTCGTTTACAAAGCCCATCAAATGCAAGAATTGTATTATTATAGTAAAACAATCAAAATAAATGTTTTGTTTCCTATCTTTTTTTTATTTGCTCGGCTATAATATCAAACAACAAAAGGATGACTTTTGTCTTCCTTCTTATCCGTAATTTTGCGGCTAAACACTATCCGATCCTTTTTCTCTTTTTCCTTCACAGCCACACTTACAAGACAAAAGAATCTTAGCTTCAACCAGACACAAATTTATTTCGATGTGTTGTTGACTTGTTGTACATTGTGCATGGATTATAGTAGGCAAGCTTACAAGGATGTCATGCATTGAGTGTATTTGTACATTTTGCTTTAAGGTTTGTAGCAGTTTAAAGTCAAAGACAGGTGAAAGTCAAGTCGGATGGGGATCCTCTAAAGTTACTTTCAACTTTACTAGTAAAGTTGGAAGCATGTTGACCTTTGGATTGAAATCAAATGTCAAGATTCAAAGATCATCTTTGAATCTTGACCCTTGATTTTAATTCAAGGGTTAGGATCACTGTTATGCCTGAGATTTTCATCTTCAAGATATTCGTGGTCCAAGATCTTCGTGGCCCAAGATCTTGGGGCTCTAAGATATCTGACCATTATTACTTTGACTTAGTAGTACAGGAACAGGTAAAACGGAAGACTTGCCCCAAAGTCGAAATTTATGGTTGAAAACGTGTGGAAATGGCTTCACAACGTCCATTTACCAAGCCATCAAGTCAAAGAGAAGAATCTGCTCAAGATCCCTGATTTCCAGCTCAAGATCCCAGATTTTTAGGATAGTTGGTTGGTTATTTTCTCTATAAAAGGGGCAAGTGATTGCTAAGTTGATTCACTCCGTTTTTCCTCTGAAAACACACTTATTTCTCTCTAATTTCTTCTGTAAACACACTACACTTATCACTTTTCATCATTGTAACACTTAGATCAATCACTTGGGCTCTCGAATTGTGATTAACTTCGATTTATAATAATAAAAGTAGCACGGAAGGACGATTGCTTCTTCCCGGGGTTTTTATGCCGGCAATCCAGAAGGATTAAGGGCTTTTCCTCGTCAACAAATCACGGTGTTCTTATTCCTTTATGCATTTTACTTTATTTATATTTTATATAACGTTTTTTTTACGATTATCGCTCATATCTTGCATTTTGCTTACTTTAGATCAACTTTTACAAAGTAATCTTTTTATTTACGTTCAAGTACTTTAATTAGTCATATTTCATGCTTTTATACTGTTTGTCAACGAATTCTTAAGTATTATCACGTTTTAACGTTATTTATTCAAGATCTTGACACTCTATTTGTTCATTTGTTAAGTTTTATAAGTAGATCTTTATTTTTACAGTCCTATCTTGATAAAAACAATCATTTTAGCTCTATTTTACGTGATTATTCAATATTTAGCAAATACGTTACATTTTCGCAATTATTTCAACATCTCAGTATACTGACCTTTCAAGATCTTTAAGCACACAACCTCACGAACGAAAGTTTGGTTACATAATTAATCTAGGTCTTCAACGTAGATTATCTTAGGTAAATTTTTGACCAAAACAATCACCAACTTTACCAATAAAGTTATAAATAACCTTAGAGGATCCTCATCCAAGTCAAGAGGAAGTATTTGTGAAATAAACCCCAAAGTACTGAATTACTGAATTTGCACATTGAATGTGAAGTTATTAGAGCAGCCGAGCGAGTGCTACCATGCTTTTGTGTTTCACCATCACCCCGTGGAGGAGCTATGTGGTAGCTAAAAATGGCCATGACAACCACAATTTTTATTAAATTTTATATTTCTAGTACTATTTTTAAGTATTTATTTAGTTTTAAGGTAATTGGCAACCCCAGATTAGTCTAGTTAAATTTTTTAGTTTAATTTTACATTTGTTAGTATCATGAAAACTGTTCGTCGACCCCTGAAAAAAAAATCTTGGCTCTACCGCTACCATCATCATGACCACATCGACCATTAGAGAAAAACTCATGGTGCATGAGGGTCGTGTTCGTCAAGGATAACGAGAAAAATGGTACATTGAGAAACGAAAAGGAGAGTGGAATTCAACGTGTAAATATCAAGGGTCACTCAAACACCTTAGCATTGTTAAAAATGAAGCGATTTTAAAAATCCATAGGAGCTTTAATCACCTCTTTTGAAGTTAGATATCTTTAGAATCATTTCATAGTGTTTTCAGGCTTTCAGCAAGATCCTTAATTTCCACAAAATACCTTAGAAAGTTAATATTCTAAAGTTTGACTTTCTTTCTTGATTTGTTTTCATTTCTTTCTTAGAATATCAACTATTCAAACTTTTATCAAAACCTATCTATCTATATTATCTTATAAAAAAAAATATCCCCCATGATAAAAGTTAAATGAGGAAAATGTCTAAAATACCTCTAATGATTATATTACATTATCAGTCATTTATCTTTTAAGATATCTCCATAACTCTTTACATCAATTACTTTTACATCAATTATCTATATCACTCGACGCCGCCTCTACCACCAACAACCGTCCCCCACTATCACACCGTCGCATTGCGCGAACCGTGCTAGTTAGAGAAAATAATATTGGTTAGGGTATATTGTAAATTTGCAAGGGTTCGAGATATAAAGACAAGTAGGTGGTCGTAATTTATACATCTTATTTAATATAGTAAAAGTTTATCATTGTTGCTATACTTAGATAAATATAGTACAACATGATGAGTTGATGACATACTTCATAAGTTTTCTTTGTTCATTCAAAAGTATTACTAAACATAACTCTTATAAAACAAAAAAATGTTATGCATAAAAAAAGCTGTTCTTAAAAAAATAATGATCAATCAGTATGTCCAACACTTTTCTACGTATTAAACATGCCAAAATCCTTGTTTCTTAACTGACTTCTAACCTAAATTTTCATAGGTATACATGATTCAAAAAGCATGATCATATAGACAATTAAGAACTCACCTTCAATAAACTGGAAGAAATTGATGTGCAATAAACGGATTATTATAATATTTTCAAAATTGTATATACAACAAAAAAAATGTGTCACTGGTCAACTAAGAAAAAGAAAACATGTATGTATAACGAAGAATGCTCATCTTCAAACGATTTTCCTAGACCAAAAATGACTTCTCTAATTAAACAATGAAGGTAAGAATGATTTCCTTTGCTTGCATTTAATTTCAACTTCGCGTAATGGTGCTTCTTGTTCCCGCAGCAACTTTTCTGTGCCCCCTAGAACTTGATTTTTTGTCTCGTCGGTGTTTTCTTGATGGTGTCTTCTTTGGATTACTTACATTTAATACTGTGGAATTTTTTGGTAGTTTATCAATAAGAAGAGAAGATTGAGAATTGATGACAACAGGTGCACCAGGACGGGGTGGCGGTGGAGCCCAATGCTCCAGAACGTCTCTATGGTATCCCTGGAACATCACAAATGTATACCAAAATGTATCAATTTTAATGTATATCAAATTAATTAGAACAGTGTATAGATATATACAAACTATTAGATTTCAGGCTCAGAAGGAGAGATTTCAAGGTTATATAAATTTGATACAAATTTTTTGTTAGTTTTGCAAACATATATTTAGATTTTTGAATTAAAGTTATTTAAGTTTTTCAAAGAAAAGCATGTTAAATTTGAAACGGACTTGGGAACTGATATCAACAATGCATTTGAAAATTAAGTGCTTTGGCCTGAAAAACCAACATGCATTGTAAGATAAGGAACAGAGGGACAAGGTAAAAGCTGGATACCTGAAGTACAAAGTTTCGCCTTTCACAATCCCAAAACATGTTTACAGTCCAATTCGTCTTTGACCTGATCTTGTCCCGCACTGTGGAAAAACTAATCTGGTCTCTTGAAGTAAAGCGGTCAACTTCATTAAACCAAAGACATGCAAAGAGATTGGAGATGGGAACATGTTCTCTTATTACCACGCATCCTTCTGGGACATCTGCCAAATCCAACCATGTTAAATACTATAATGACCATGTAAAAGCTGCTTTTCAAATCTGATCATATTAACTCTATATAACCAGAAAACCAAAAATCATAAACACTTTTACACAAATACTCCAAACTGATTATTTTGTGGTGTAAATGCACATCCAAACATCTCCTACTTCTTAAACTATAATATAAAATGAAGTAAATTGCCCTACCACTTCTAATAGGAAGCTTGGCAGTTGAATACGGGGTCAAACCCTCCTTTTTGTAAAAGTCAATCTGGAAATCAATGGATGCATTGTCGTATTTTGCAGCCACCTTATTAGCTTCGGCTTCTTGAAACACGTCAAAGCGTTTATAATGCCTGGATATCGCAAAACTGGCATTTTCTCTCCACAAAAACCTGTAAGCAATGTGAGAAATTTTGTTGTATCAGCATAAGTTCAAAGTATACCAAAAATTAGGCTACTCCATAGTAATATTTCCTTGACATTGAAACTAGGAGTACCTAGTTATCCATACTAAAGCTCACAAAATGCTAATGCTATAGTATCCTACTTGAGACAATTGACGAATACCAACAGAGTAACAGATGGACCCACGTGGAAGCTGAGCAATGCATAACTGCATATGCATACCCTAAAAAACTTTGTAGAGTAGATATAATTTATTTATTTATAGCAGTGTATACACTGGTCGAAAATCCTAGATTTACCATCGGAGAGAGGATGTATGGGGCTTTTGGACTAGCATCACGGCGGCCCAACAACTAAAAGGTTGTGGATTCAGATCTCAAATGGGACAAAGGTGTATTAAAGGTGGTGATGGGTGTGAGGTTTAAATGTACGGAAACGAGCCTCGAGGCGTTTTCCCTTCGCCTCAAGAGGCGTAAGCCTCGAGGCGAACCGAGGCGTAAGGTCGAGGCGATAATAAAAAAAATATAGAAATTATATATCTAATATCTTATATTAAAAAAGAAAATACTAAACATCAAATAAAGTTCATAATCAATCAAATAACATAATTTGCATCATCTCCCAAGTCATAAAAATTTATAAATATACCAAAACTCATACATATTGTACTCTTATATGATTTTTTAAAGAAAAATAAACAAATAAAAGTATAAATGTATGATTATAAATAGGCTTGAGATAAACAAACGTAAATTTTTTTAAAAAGTAAGACAAAAGTGACATAATAGACAAAACTCAAAAGTGACATACAGCTGTAACCATCATTAATATATTAAAATAAAAGTTTTCCTTTTCCCATCATACATTTGGAACGGATCTCATCAGTCATCACATACCCCTCTCTCTCTCTCTCTCATCTTTCCATCTTCTCCATTAAACCCTAACCACCATGGAACCACCACAACCACCAACATCAGTAACCATCATCGTCCACCACCATCAGCCACCAATAATCGCCACCAATAAACGCCTCAGCCCTTAGAACCGCCTCGTGCGCTTTTATACCGCCTCGCCTACCAGAGGCGTACGTACCAAAAGACCCCCCCTTAGAACCGCCTCGTGCGCTTTTATACCGCCTCGCCTACCAGAGGCGTACGTACCAAAAGACCCCCCTGAGGCGCCGCCTCATATGCGTTTTATGTCCGCCTCGCCTCAAAACGCGCCTCGAGGCGCGCCTCAAAACCGCTTTTTTAAACGATGGGTGTGCAAGCCTTTGCAATTCATAAAACATGGTCTAGTTATGACATATCGTGGAATTATTATATTTCCGTAATGAAGTGTGGAAGACTAAAAAGGAGTAAAAAAGAATAGATGCAATGTGGGCCAATGATACGAACAGAATACATGTATTAGATAATATTGCATTAGAAGGTAATACCTTTCAAGTATTTGATAAGGGTCAACTACAAGCTTAAGTTTTCCATCCAACCATATAGAGTATCGAGCATTCGGGAAAAGCCTGTGTGATAGAAGTTTTGGAACCTGCCACAAACTTAATCTTGTTAAATATAATGATTTTCATTCACCAAATTCATCAATATGTTGTTACAGTTGAGACAACTTTAGATGTCCAACTGATAGTCAATACTGCAATTAAGGTATGTCTTTGGTCAAACTTTTCAGTTATTTGGGATGAAACTAATATGGTATAAATTATCACCAATTAGAATCTGGTGAATACGTATTAATTCCAGATTCGGAAAATATACATAAAAATTCAATATATTAGTTATCATAGTCTAACAAATTACCGTTACTCTCGTGTTTCATTATTTTGTATTATTTTTCATTTACAGTTTTAATCTCCATTTCCCCCCAATATCAAGTAAATGGAATCCAGATGCACATTTTAATTTCCTCTCTGACTACATATATGGTACCCACATCTTCATCTTCATTTCTTCTCAGATTATAATATCTAAAATGGGCGATCTCTAAAACATATTGAAAGCATTGATTGGGTCAAAAGATTCCCTTTATCCGTTAAATTCTATTTAAGGAAGAAGGGAATGACCATACAAAAACTCTGCTTAAAAATCGCTTATTTACCTTTCCGGTGCGCCTTGGGTCAATGTATGGGGGGTTGTGGATAACAACAACTCTCCACAAGCCTATCTTCTTGCTATCATCCAGATAACTTGAATTCCTCATAAACCCTTCTGTTTCTTCATCGATAAACATGAAAAAGCACACACTTTGCTTTGAAGTTTCGCTAATGTTCATTGGTTGTTGAATCAAGTCATAAGCTCCTGTAAAATTTTAAATCATTAGAAAAACCCTTGATTCAAAAGGGTGCAATATACGCCATACGTATGTATCATATTAATATAGAGTGATACCAAATATTGCTGATGCCACCACCACTCCATGACACTGATCCATATGAAAAAGATCTGAATCACTAATGTCGTATCCTGAATTACGCCCGGGCCTATCTCCTCTGACAAATCTTTTAGTGTAATTATTCACCACAAAAAAAAATGATTAGTGAGGTTAACTGATTAATGGGGTGATTGGATTCGCATCTTGGAAATGGTTAACTGATTGTTCAAATATTAAATAACCACTCTCAAAACACACATCCAAACATCCCTTGTGATCCGTAAATCTGCAGAAAATCATACCCACAATGCACGGCCATGGACTCTTTTATATCATAAGATTCAGCTCTTTGCTTTAAGGAAGGATATCCACCAAAATCCGATCCTCCAAATTCACTTTTAATTAAACTCTCGTCATGGATGTAAGTTAGATTATGCACCGGAGAATATGACGGATATGTTGGCATTAAAGCTATAGCATCTTCCACAGGCAGGTAACACACCGGACAAGCTGAAAGATTATAAAGAAACTATTTTCAAGTTTAAAAAAGAAAGGGGAAATAATTTACAACATTCTGTAGTAGTGATATATTAGTAAGATTAAAAAGGGAAAAGTACTTACGACGTGGGCCTGTCCTTTTCTTGTCTGCTGGAGGAGGTGGCAATGTGAAGGTCTCACAAGGATTTCCAGGAGGAAGAGTGTATCCTGTGAAATAAACAGGCGGTGGAGGTGCGTGGGTGGTCGTGGTTGGAGGTGGAGGAGGGTGGGGTTCAATCCTGTTATCATCATATACTGTGAGCCTCGTTTGATCATTCATTAAAGTAGAATTCAACTCTTGAGCTCTTCTTTCATCAATAATTTGTGAATATCCAGAAAATCTTAGAGACGAATTGCTCTTCTGGTAAACTTCACCTTCAAAAACGCCGAAAGAGGAACTAATAATAAATAAGAAAAATGAATATATCTTTCAACATTGTTGTTCTAAATTCTTGAGTAACAGATTCTGATGAAACTGGCATAAATGAATTAACTAGCGTCGATGCAAAAAATGAGTGAATGTTGACTCTTGTTGCAGACATACTATTGTTCTTGAGAAAATGCAGATACAATTCCTTTTATGAGGAATATATATATATATCCCTAAATTTGGTAAGCCTTTATCATAAGGTCAGTTTAGGTAATTCCATCATATGTTTACTCCATCCTTAGTCAACAAATTGTCGTAAAGATGGAAAAAGAGGTTGGCACAGAACTCCCGGGTCCTGAATCTAACTTAATGTGCAATTTAGTAATATGCTTTAATCATTAACAAGTAATCCATAATAACTTCAAGATTACTCAAAAATAACGTTGTAGATATCAATAAAAACAACTTTAGCTCATATACCGAATTTGATTAAATGTATACACGTCAAACCAATATATTAGAGTGAAAACCACATGAAATGGACCGTGCACAAGGTCATATAGATATGTTCTGAATATTACTACTAAGCTTCATTAATCAAACTATTACAAAGCAGCATGAGACTACATTAAGCTACAGTTATAAGAAGTGTTGCAAAAAAAACAAAAGGATTACTTATGAACTAAGTGGGTGTTTCAGACGTCAATGCTGATTTAGTTTATAACAACTTGAACAAATCAGAATAAGTTTATAAGGTAGTCATTTGATTAATGCTACAGACAGGAATTCACTTAACATTTATCTCAATGTTTTGATGGTTCATCCTAACGAGCAAAGATTTGTCATCGCTTTTAACCTAACATGCAAAGTTGATTATTGAGTTTAATGACTTTAAGCTCACATCTGTGAAACACCCCCTATTTTTAGCAAAGAGTTGATAACCGGCAACCCTGACCAGCCCACATGTCCCTCCATAAGAACAATATACGGAAGATAATGGTCAGACTGGCTCAGTGGCCCGCTAGGAGAGGGTCTGGCCAACTAGGAAACAAGACCATGTTTGGAAAATCCTCGCTACCAACTAAGCTACAAAATATGTGGGAAGACAATGTTCAGACTGACTTCGCATCCCGCTAGGAGAGGGTCTGCCCAACTAGAAAAGAAGACCATATTCGGAAAATCCTTTAGGCCAACTAAGCTACACATCTGAAGGCTGGCCCGACCTGGGTCTCCACTGCAGATTCCCAAACTCCCAACCACTAGGCTACCACCTTGGCTTCCCCCACATATACCATACCCTTGAAAATAATACATATTCATTGATTTATGAACATATAATAAAAACAAACTGAGCATGAGAATACATTGAGATACACTAAAAGGAAATGCACCAAAAACCTGAAAACATTAACAATGAACAAAACAAACTTAGGGGGTGTTTTAGTGTGCATTTGCATTATCATAATCTATTAATTAATCACTCCTAAATTGTGCAACAAACATAATCCCATGAAAGAAAACAACAAATTAGATAGATAAACAATTTAACATCAACAACAACACTCAATCACACAGATATGCAGTGAATGGGGAGGTAAGATTTAGACCGTCATACCCCTATCATAAAATGCTGTACAAAATTCATCATATTTGTCAAGTAAAATTTAATAATTTGGAGTAAAATAAATATAAAAAAGAAAAGAAAAGCATACCTTTAGCAATATAAAGTATCCATAACATAGCTGCAAATGAAGCAAGTGACAAAAGCAGCATTCCAACTTTCTTTCTAGGTACAAATTTAAAGATCCAATTCCAAATAAATGAGACATTACTATAACTATTACTACTACTAATATTACTATAACTATTAGTATAATAATGGCTATAATAATAATAATTATAATACTCTTTATCTTTATTTCCAATAAAAACTTTCTTAGAAGAAACAGATGGTGGTGAAATCAATGGCTCATTTGGTTGTAAACTGCCATTACTTGATGATCTTACAACCAATGACCCTAAACTTCCTACACTTGATGATGACGATCTTCCTCCCTCCACCCCATTTGTCATTATAATTTTTTTTATTCGATATTTATTTATTTTTTATATTTAATCAAAAAATAAAAGATTTTCACTTTCATTGGATTTTGATGTTGCGGATCTAATGGGGTTGGTTTTTTTCATGTGGGTATTGTGATTTCAGAGTTTGATTTTATTCAAATCTATATTATAATGGACTAGTATATATATATATACATATAATGACAGTATGTATGTATGTAATGTATATGGTTATGGTTGGATTGAAGAAAAAGAAGAATGAGGAGGAGGAGAATGGGGTTGTTTCATTGGAACATTTTTTCTCTTTAAAGATTTCTTTATGTTATTTTATGACGCATTCATGTCATGTCAACATAATATTATAATATTATTTATTATTTTCTTATATCGTATTTCCTAAAATGGTAAGTATCTGTACATTTAAGAGAGAACATGACGGGTATAACGTCGGCCATGCCGACTACCGGCGTGGTTCATTACGTGCGCAACGTGTGGCTTTGTGTTATGAAGACCAAGTTCATGCTTTAAGAATTCTCACTTTAAGTGTTTTGTATATAACAACAACAACAACAACAAGGTACCCAATCCCGACATAAGTCGGGCTATGGGGGAGGTATGATGTAGACAGACCTTACCCCTACTCAAAGGTAGGGAGGCTGCTTCCGGTTCCACCGCAGTGGAAGGGACCTCCGGCCCGGGTGAAAAAAATAAGGTTAGATCCACCGGAGTGGAAGCTTAACCGGATAGGGATAATCTCGATCTCAAACTCTCAATCTCAATCTCAATCTCAATCTCAATCTCAATCTCAATCTCAATCTCAATCTCAATCTCAATCTCAATCTCAATCTCAAACTCTCAATCTCAATCTCAATCTCAACCCCTACTTTAAGTGTTTTGTATAAATGCAGAAAAAAGGACTATATATGTTGATTTTATTCAAGACAGGGACTAAAGCTGTACAATTCATATTCTAGAAGTTAAAGAGCAGAAAAGAAAGAAGGAAGAAGAAGAGGGGTTACATTGAAACATGAAGATATATATATACTCGTTATAACCCATTTTAGGGTTAATCTTTCATCATTCTACTGCTCATTCGATCATATTCTCTCTATATATTTTTCATATATTTCTGTAATAATATATATCATCATCTTGGTGATATATATATATTGTTCTTGAATAACCGGACGGATATAAACCGGATATATATGTTATATATCATATATGCTATTAGACTTAATTTTTAGGCAGTGGCGGAGCCATGTGATGGTCAATGGTGGTCATGACAACCCACAATATCTATAAAACTCTATATTTTTAATACTATTTTTATGTATTTATTTACTCTAATGGTAATTGGCAATTCCAGACCAGTGTAATTGAAATTTTTAATTTATTTTTACGCTTGTTAGTATCATGAAAATTGTGCGACTCCTGACTGGAAATCCTAGCTCCGCCACAGTTTTTAGGTAAACCAAAGTGATAATCCGTAGAATTAATTAATTCTAATAAACATCTTCCTATTAATAATAGATGATGGACTTCAAAGCATATGACATATTTACTGATTAACATGTAAAGTAGTAGTTTGAGTAAATTACAAATTTGGTCCCTGTCGTGGGTCAAAAATTACCGTTTTCGTCCCTACCTTTCATATATTACCGTTTTGGTCCAAAAAACTTTGGTCCGTCAACGCTTTTGGTCCAATTCTCTAAACGGACGTTAAACACCCATCACGTGATCTGCACGTGATGGGTATTTTAGTCTTTTCATTAGCACAGGGACGAAAACGGTAATTTTTGAGCCACGACAGGGACCAAAATTGTAATTTACTCTTTATTTTATTTTTTGTTTTCTTTCTTTTTTTTTTTTTTTTTTTTTTTTTTTTTTTTTTTTTTTTTTTTTTTTTTTGGTTTTTTTTTTTTTTTTTTTTTTTATTCTTCACGATAATTTTTTTTTTTTTTTTTTTTTTTTTTTTTTTTTTTTTTTTTTTTTTTTTTTTTTTTTTTTTTTTTTTTTTTTTTTTTTTTTTTTTTTTTTTTTTTTTTTTTTTTTTTTTTTTTTTTTTTTTTTTTTTTTTTTTTTTTTTTTTTTTTTTTTTTTTTTTTTTTTTTTTTTTTTTTTTTTTTTTTTTTTTTTTTTTTTTTTTTTTTTTTTTTTTTTTTTTTTTTTTTTTTTTTTTTTTTTTTTTTTTTTTTTTTTTTTTTTTTTTTTTTTTTTTTTTTTTTTTTTTTTTTTTTTTTTTTTTTTTTTTTTTTTTTTTTTTTTTTTTTTTTTTTTTTTTTTTTTTTTTTTTTTTTTTTTTTTTTTTTTTTTTTTTTTTTTTTTTTTTTTTTTTTTTTTTTTTTTTTTTTTTTTTTTTTTTTTTTTTTTTTTTTTTTTTTTTTTTTTTTTTTTTTTTTTTTTTTTTTTTTTTTTTTTTTTTTTTTTTTTTTTTTTTTTTTTTTTTTTTTTTTTTTTTTTTTTTTTTTTTTTTTTTTTTTTTTTTTTTTTTTTTTTTTTTTTTTTTTTTTTTTTTTTTTTTTTTTTTTTTTTTTTTTTTTTTTTTTTTTTTTTTTTTTTTTTTTTTTTTTTTTTTTTTTTTTTTTTTTTTTTTTTTTTTTTTTTTTTTTTTTTTTTTTTTTTTTTTTTTTTTTTTTTTTTTTTTTTTTTTTTTTTTTTTTTTTTTTTTTTTTTTTTTTTTTTTTTTTTTTTTTTTTTTTTTTTTTTTTTTTTTTTTTTTTTTTTTTTTTTTTTTTTTTTTTTTTTTTTTTTTTTTTTTTTTTTTTTTTTTTTTTTTTTTTTTTTTTTTTTTTTTTTTTTTTTTTTTTTTTTTTTTTTTTTTTTTTTTTTTTTTTTTTTTTTTTTTTTTTTTTTTTTTTTTTTTTTTTTTTTTTTTTTTTTTTTTTTTTTTTTTTTTTTTTTTTTTTTTTTTTTTTTTTTTTTTTTTTTTTTTTTTTTTTTTTTTTTTTTTTTTTTTTTTTTTTTTTTTTTTTTTTTTTTTTTTTTTTTTTTTTTTTTTTTTTTTTTTTTTTTTTTTTTTTTTTTTTTTTTTTTTTTTTTTTTTTTTTTTTTTTTTTTTTTTTTTTTTTTTTTTTTTTTTTTTTTTTTTTTTTTTTTTTTTTTTTTTTTTTTTTTTTTTTTTTTTTTTTTTTTTTTTTTTTTTTTTTTTTTTTTTTTTTTTTTTTTTTTTTTTTTTTTTTTTTTTTTTTTTTTTTTTTTTTTTTTTTTTTTTTTTTTTTTTTTTTTTTTTTTTTTTTTTTTTTTTTTTTTTTTTTTTTTTTTTTTTTTTTTTTTTTTTTTTTTTTTTTTTTTTTTTTTTTTTTTTTTTTTTTTTTTTTTTTTTTTTTTTTTTTTTTTTTTTTTTTTTTTTTTTTTTTTTTTTTTTTTTTTTTTTTTTTTTTTTTTTTTTTTTTTTTTTTTTTTTTTTTTTTTTTTTTTTTTTTTTTTTTTTTTTTTTTTTTTTTTTTTTTTTTTTTTTTTTTTTTTTTTTTTTTTTTTTTTTTTTTTTTTTTTTTTTTTTTTTTTTTTTTTTTTTTTTTTTTTCTTTTCTTTCTGGCTTTTGTTACTTAGATTAAAGAAGACAATTCAAAGATGAAAGAGAGAGATAATACATTGAATATATATTATATTTATATCTTAAATAAATAAAGGTTCTGTGGGGTCCTGTACACATGGGTTCCATGTAAGCAATGACCTGCTCCACATCAGCCTTTATCCGGTACAGTCCCACAATAGAAGTTTTTACCGGTTTCAAACCATATATATATATTTATATCTTAAATAAATAAATAAAGGTTCTGTGGGGTCCTGTACACATGGGTTCCATGTAAGCAATGACCTGCTCCACATCAGCCTTTATCCGGTACAGTCCCACAATAGAAGTTTTTACCGGTTTCAAACCCCACAATAGACATTTTAAAAGTATGGTCATATAAAAGATATTCGGAACAAGTTGGAGTACTTTCCAATCAAATAGCCCTAAAGAAAATATAGGGGGAAAAATGTTAATTTAAAAATATAAAACAATATCTAGTTCGAGTAAATTACATATTTATATCTTAAATAAATAAAGGTTCTGTGGGGTCCTGTACACATGGGTTCCATGTAAGCAATGACCTGCTCCACATCAGCCTTTATCCGGTACAGTCCCACAATAGAAGTTTTTACCGGTTTCAAACCCCACAATAGACATTTTAAAAGTATGGTCATATAAAAGATATTCGGAACAAGTTGGAGTACTTTCCAATCAAATAGCCCTAAAGAAAATATAGGGGGAAAAATGTTAATTTAAAAATATAAAACGTTAATATCTACTTCGTATACTATATATATTTATATGATTAATTTAGGGTTATGCATATAAAAAACACATCCCCAAAGTTCCATCATCTCTTTTCTGACAACAAAAAAAAAAACCAGGCACCAAAAGCAGCCACACAAAAACACATCTTCAACAAATTGATGTTACGAACAACAAATCTGCTAATCATCTCCATCAAAGATTCAAAGCTACTTGCTAGATCCCTGCCATTTACGACCCCGTCAGGCACCTTCTTTTTCCAGCCATCTCCGACGAGCTCGTTTTTCCGGCCAAGTATTCACGTGTTTGACCGGTTTGACACGGGTTAAAAGCGGTCCGGTTCAGTCCGATTCGCACGGGTCACCCCGGTTTGATCCGACTCATTTTCATCAATTCGACCGGAAGTTTTTAAGCCGGATTTTGAAAAAAATCCGACCGGACCGCGGTCCGATCGGCCCGACCGGCCGGTTCAAAAACATTGTATATATATATATATTCTTCTTTCGATATATACATTTATGTAATAATAAACATTCTCTATTCATATTAATAATAAAATCATAATAATAATAATAATCTCTTGATTAAGTTTGTTCTTGATCTGATTGTTTATATCAGATTTAGTTTGATCTTGTTGTTTTTACATGGTATCAGAGACATCACCGTTGTTCGGTGATTATTGATCGTGTTTCTATTCAGATCTGATTAAATCTAGGGCGAATTCCACTTCGGAACCCTAGATTCTAATATTTGGGGATTTTCGGTTTTTTGTTCGATTCAGTTAGGGTTTTCATAAGATAACCTAAAATAAAGTTATTCCGCTGCTTAATCTGGTGTTTTCCCTAATTTCTAAGGGTTCCTTTGTTCAGATCCTGATTATTCTCTTGACTAAGTGAATTAAGAGATAATTAGGGTTCCTCTACCTTCTGCTTATAGCACTGTATTGTTATCTCTTTCTCTTATCTCTTATTTCTTATCAAAACAAAATTATTTTTATTAAAATTTTTATCTTAGTTCTCATAAAAACTTTCGTGTTATCCTTGACTGTCCTTCATCGAGAGGATTGGAATCCTGTCACTGGCACGATAGTGAGAATAAGATTCTTTTTCTGAAATTTTTTATTTTATTTCAAGTATTTTTTAAATAAATTGTTGCTGGTTTATTATTTGTTATTTGATAGTTGTGATTGTTTTCTGATTAATTGTGATATTTGTTATTGTTTGCTTGAATTTTTTTGCTTTATTTGCTAAAGTTTTAAGTCTGTGTGCTATTTGGTTGATTGATTGATTATCTGTTATAATTTTTTGATAATTGTGTGATTATTTTAAATGGATAAACCTGAAGATAAGAAAACTGGTAATCCATCACCTAAGAAAACTGGTAATACTCCACCTAATTCACCTACTCATTCTAGGCATAGTTCTGGATCTGAATTTGATGATGTAACTAAGATTAGTAAATTAGACTTTGGTGATCCTCTCTATCTGCATGCAAGTGATACTACAAGTACTCCTTTAATTGGTTTTAAGTTACTTGGAACTGAAAATTATAAAGTATGGGCTTGTGCAATTGAATTGGCTTTGGAAACTAAAAATAAAACTGGATTTATAGATGGCACATGTTTGAAAAACTTTGATGATCCTGTTTTATCTAAACAATGGAATAGATGTAATGTTGTAGTTCTTAACTGGATTTTAGGCTGTGTTTCACAAGAGTTATATCTGGGACAAATTTATTCTAAAAATGCTTGTGTTGTATGGCAAGAACTTAAGGATACATATGATAAAGTAGATGGATCTGTTACATTCAATTTATATCAAAAGATTAATTGTCTTACTCAAAATGGATCTTCTCTGTCTGATTATTATCACAAATTATCTGCCTTATGGAAACAATTTGATGCTATGATTCATTTACCTGCTTGTTCTTGTGCTGCTGCAACTGAAATTCAAAAACATGTTGATCTTATGAAATTAATGCAATTCTTAATGGGATTAGATGATGCATATATGTCTGTGAGAAGTAACTTGTTAACTAGAGAACCTCTTCCTTCTGTTAAAACTGCTTACTCTATTGTTTCTAGAGAAGAATCTCATAGAGGGGGGATGGGTGATAAATCTGTTCCTTTTTCTTCTGCTTTCATTACTAAATCAAATTTCAATAGAAACTCTGGTTTTAAAGGTAATAAAAACTCTTTTGATACTAAAAGGACTTTTGACAATAATTTTGAGTCAAGAAAAACTTTTGATCAAAATCAAAGAGTTCTTAAACCTCCTAATCCTAATCTTCATTGTACTCATTGTAATAGAATTGGGCATACTATTGAAAGATGTTTTCTTCTGAAAAATAAGAATTCTTCAAATCAGTTTAACAGATTTTCAAATAACAATGTCAATATGGATAAATCTGGTTCTGGTTCTAATTCTTATGATAATTCTGGTTCTACTTCTACTTCTTCTAATTCTTTTACTTCTGATCAAGTGGCTAAACTGCTTAGTTTGTTAGATACCAAGCCTGCTTCTTCACCCAGTATGCATGCCAATATGGCAGGTATGCCAATGTGTAGTAATTCTTGGTTTCTAAGTTGTAACAGTTTCTTATTTGATGCTTTGATTAAGTGGATCATTGATAGATAGGTAATCTACATCTTAAAAATGGTATTGTGTTGTTTGATGTACTTGTTGTACCTGAATATAATGTGAATCTTATGTCTGTTCATAAACTTGATAGAGACAACAATCTGTTTATAGGTTTTGATCCTAGTACATGTTACATTCAGGATTTACATCAAAAGAATGTGTTGGGGACTGGTAGTGAACAAGGTGGCTTATATTGTAAGTCCCAACTCAATAGATGGTACTACCTGAAGACACCTCTATGTCGATGGTGGAGTTACTTTGCAATATAAACACTGAACTGGAGACGACCAGTTACAGGAGTATATACCAAGTTCTAGATAGATTACTTATTTAAGTGACAATAAGTAAAGAACAATGCAATAATATAGAATACTTGTAAAGTAAATTGGTGAGACAATATGTAATTTTCAAGTGTAATTTATTTATTAACTTTAAATAAATTACAAGGTTGTTGCGGAACCAAGATAATACAAAGTATGTAAATATCCTAACAACCTATGAACTACAATTGATCTACACTTGGAATTTCTCTAAACAATCGAAACACTTAAAGTTGTGAAATGTTCCTTTTTCCGATTGAGAGAATATTGCACAAGTTCACCAAGAATATTGCAGGTTTGCAAAGTGTGTGTTCTCTCTGTTATTCTTGTTGTGCAATGACTTGTATTTATAGGCAAAGTTAACATTGGGATGTTAACTTTGGCCGTACAAATATGGTTGAGAACATTTAAGGAATAGCATTTAATTCCTTAAAATGTTGTGTAAAGTTGCAGTATAAAGCAACTTTACTCAACCAGCTTTATGTACCTTTTGTACTTTATACATAGATAAATCTTATTATCCGTGTAATAGCACATAAAGCATAAAAGTCAATTCCTCGTAATCAGTGTAAAGCTTTGTAAGAACTTTCCACTGATGGTCTCCAGTTTGTAACTGACTAGAATGTCAACTGGGCTTCGCTGCCATTGTCATTCTCTATTTTCCACTTGTTGTCTTCGACTTCAACTGGAATGATTCTTCAACTGGTCAGTTCTCAACTGGAGGAAGTCTTCAGTTGCGTTAACTGTACGATGCAACTGGACTTCAATATATTTCTGGACAAATCTTCTTGGTCTCCAGGTGCAACTGGAGACTGGCCAGTTTCACCGAAACTGGTCCTAACAAATTCCCCCTATTTGTCCTGAAATATTGCCAAGTCTTTTTCAGTTCTTGTATCTATACAAGTGTGAACTGGAAAGACTTGTTTGATTAAATCTATCTAAGTTTTCCAAGGCATTTTTATAGATCAGTAAATGCCTTGGGTTTTTCTTTTAAGTTTGTTAGATCTAATCTATTATCTATCTTGTGGTTACAAACTGGTAACTTCATTTATACAAGGAAATGAAATATACATAAGTTACAAAATGTAAACAAAATTACAAGCAGATAAACTGAAGAAAGAACTTAATCAGATGGCCCTTCGCCAGTTCTCCTTCTCTTTGACACGGAAGAGATAGGCTGGGAGTCTTCAGGATCAATATTCAACTTAAGCTCCAGATTCTCTTTGTGTTGAATCTTGCCCTTCAAAAAGTTAACCCAAGCCTTCTCAAACCTATTCTTTTGTGCCTTAGCCTCCAAAAAGTTTACCATTTCTACCCATTCCGAGAACCCATATTGCATTGCACCAGGATTGTCAGTTCTAACCAGTGGCCCTCTGGCATAACTGACTTCAACATGAAAGTACTTGGTGCCTGGTTTAATTGTTACATGAACACCATTGATTGCCTCACTGTGTCTTCTGGTTGCCATGATCTGGGAATAATACTCTCTAGCTTCAGATTCATTTGAAATTTTAATACTCCCAGCACAGCATTCTTGATGTCATCATTTGATACATCGCCAGTTGGTTCAACGAAAGTTCTAAGATCAGCATCTCTATGTAGTGGCTTTCTTGGTTGAGGGTTCCTTCTAGGTGGATTCAATACCATTTTCAAACCTTTCTTACATTTTCAATTCTTTTCTGAATCCCACTGGCCCTGTTCTCCTTTGCCTTCTCCACTGATATATTTAAATTTCTGGCATCATGCTCAGCTTCATCATCAGGATAGTGCCTATCCAGTTCAATGTCAAGCATTTCTTTTAACATACCCACTATCCTGGCATCATCTTTCACTTTAGCATACTCCTCCTTAGTGATTCCCAACAAGTGAGCATCACTAATATCAAGCAATTTAATCTTGGCCAGATGTTGTCTGGCTTCAGCTTGGTTGGCTTGTTTCATTTTCTTTCTTTCTTTAATTTGATCACCAAGCCTTGCTAGACGCTTGCTATCACTTTCAGAAACTGGAGGAAGTACATCAGCATTGCCAGTTTCCAACATTGGTACATCAGTGACCGGCTGGGCTTCATCAGATGCTAAACCTTTACCTTTATCCAGATTCCCCCTATCCATCACATCCACATTCTCTTCAACCCTTTGCTCACCAGTTTCAGTACTGGCAGCCACAATCATTTCACCACCAGATTGACTTTCAGATGGAGTTCTTCCAGGTGCAACTGGTGCAAGGACTGCACTTCTTTCCCCCTTGGCAGCATCTAGACCTGCCCTTATAGCTTCCCATTCAGAGGGGTGAGATGGCAACCGGTCAAGAGGCTGCCATGTTTGTAAGTCCTTGCACTCTTTGAAAATTCCACACATCATCCTGAAAGACCTCCATAGATGGTTGGTCTCCTTTGACTGGGTCAGAACATTAGTTGTAACCAGTTGCTGACCAGTTTTCAGTTCATCCAAAATTTTAGAGTCTTCACTAAGACCCGAAACTACCTTTTCCTTAACTTCTTCATCCTTTTGTTTCAAATTATTTACTTCAGTTGTCAGATTTGCAATGGACTGAGTATGATTAGATACCTGGGTGCTCAAATTATCAATGCTGCCTCTCAACTGGTTGATCTCATTAGTGAGTGGGGCCAGATCAACCTGAGGAGTGGCCAGCTTGGTGATCTCAGACATCACCTTTTCTATCAATTGTGTTTCCCTTGCACCCAGCATATCATCGATCTTCTGACCAACTGAAACCATTAACTGCTGCCCAAGCTCAGCCACATTCAACCCAGGTTTGTCAACCAACTCTTTCACCTGTTTTTCAATCTCCTTCAAATCAATTTCTGATCTTCTAACAGTGTTACCCAGCAGATTTGAGATTGAGGTTGTGACTTTGGTCTGAGTAAGATCAAAGGCTTCTTTTAAAGATGAAGCCAAATTATTGCAGCCAGTGACCAACTCATTCAGCTTCTTCAACACCAAGTCTTCATTATTTGAAAACTTGTTAATCCCCAGATCAACCACTTTAATATTGGTCAGATGATCCTTGTGGTATCTGGAGAAAGACTTGGTGTTTTTGTCAAGTGTCTTTTGAATATCCTCTACCCTGGTAAGAAGGTTTTGGATATCGGTTTGAACAGACACAAATTGACTGTCCAGTGACGAAGGAGAAGGTGTCACTGGACCAGCAGCAGTTACCACTGGAGTAACTGGAGGAGGCAAATTGAGAGAAGCCTCCCCAGTTGACATCGCAGCAGTCAAAGGAGTAATAATAGGAGTGGTAGAAGAAGAAGGAACAGAAGTAACAATGTGTTGTTCATGCTGAGAATGTTCAGGTGTGAACAACGGCGGCGGTGGGGGTGGCATTTCTCGAAGGAGTGAGAACTGCCCAGATGGTGATGGTGCCATACGTCTGTTTCCAGACATATAGTTATAAGTGGGAAAAGGAATTTTAGTAGGCTCATTTATTTGGGATGGTAAAACTGAAATTGAAGTATCTGGAGGCGAGACTTGAGATGAAGGGTTTTGATCTTGTACAGAAGACTCAAAAATCTCCAAGTCTGAAGCAGTACCTTCTGAATCCGAAGACTCAATAAGGATTTCCTCGTCATTGACATTCATGTCCAGATCCATGAATGTAACTGAGGGCTGACCAGATGGGTCAGTCTCCAGATGACCTTCTCTAGTTTCCTGGAAGGTTGCATCTATTGGAGGATCAGATACCAAGGTATCTTCACCAGGGATAGAGGTGTAACATCCCAAACTTTTCTTTACTAGTTGACTAATGTCGTTAAGTCAATATTGTGTGTGTCGTTAAGTCTATTTTAGATTTAATGCTTATATGTAGTTAATGTGTGTTATGTGTGAGGCTTGTAAGCCTAAGTGTTAATGTAGTATAAATGTGTGTAATATGAAGATTAATGTCTATGCAGTGACATTTAATGAAGGATTAATGATGTATATGGTCAATAAAGTAGTTTGTGACCAATAATGAAGGATTAGGAAGCTTAGGGGCTAGTTTTGACATAGAAGGAAAGTTAAAAACGGGTTTAGGGAGTTAAGGGGTGTCATTAGGTTGGCATTTGCAGATTTTATTCTCCTAAACAAAGCCCTAGCCGATCCCCTCCCTTCCCTCTCAAGTTTCTCACTAGATCTATTCGTTGTGGAGCCAAATCGATCGTGTATTGCTTAGATCTTGAATCTTTATCACCAAATACAGGTAATATAGGTATTCCTCATCTGAGATCTGATTGTGTGAGTCTTATATTAGTCTTAATCCAGGCCATAAGGGTTTGGGTTGGGTTATTTAATTAAACGTTCACCGATTTCATGTTATTCGGGTGATTAAATGATTGATTTATGATGTAAAGGATTAAAGGATTAATAGGATGGTTAAAGATGATGAAAGTGCAATTAAAAGGGTTAATTTTAAGTCCCCAGGTTGGATTTGGGGTATGGGTTCGTATGGAATTCGTTTAATCAAAGAACAAAATTGAGTTGCTGATCTGCACCCCAGGTGCGGCGCACCAAGGGAGTGGTGCGGCGCACCACTGCCCAGTTTAGGTTTTTGGTTTTTGATGGGAGCCCGATATGCGACGCACCAAAGGGTAGGTGCGGCACACCTATTGTTGATAGGAAATTTCTGGAGGATTGGTGCGACGCACCACTTGGCAGGTGCGGCGCACCACCTGCCCAGATTTTACAAAAGGTGTCGTTTAGCTTATATTTCGATCTTATACTTGTTCTAGGTTATTGGAGACACCTAGTCATCGTTGTATTGTGGTTGTAGCTTGTTGTTAAGCTGTATCAAGGTAAGATACACTACTTTTGTCACGCTGAGGGTTCAACAAGCAAAGGTTTCATACTTATAACTTCCTTAACGGTAACATACGATATATGTGGGTATCTCGGGTTACACGGGAGGTACTATGGGATATGTAGTTGACCATGAGACCTGAAATGCAGACCCTAATGTAGTAAAATGAAGTATTGTTTAATGTAGTGTATTGATATGTAGTTTATGTAGAATTACGAAGTATCTTATTATGTGTGAAATGTAGAAATGGAGTTAATGTGTGACATATGCATACTACATGGCTTGTACACCTAGCACACTAGACTTGGTAGGTTGCCATGTCACTTGCACGTTTAAGGGCCCAAACGAAATGAAGGTAATGTGTGATTATGTTTAGGTTATGTGTGTTGCCTAAACTATTATGTGTGAAATCGAGCTCGTAAATATAATGCAGGGAAAGTGTTAAGCTTAACCCGTACAAGTCTTAGCCGGACGAGTACGTTGACGTAGTTGTTGCTTGGGTGGCTCCTTGCAACATGGTCTTTATAATGCAGGGCGAGTAATACGAGGGGTTTGACCAACCTCCACATACGGATTACTCTTGGATTGGCTTGCCATTCCTTAATGACATACGATGATTAGCCTTTGGTTGATCATCCAGTCGGGTGTGATGCAGGGCACACTCATATGCAGTAAACGAAGATATGTGTGACAATGTGTGAACTAATGCAGGATAGGCACATTTAGGATGATTATCCTAATTGATATGAAGTTGTTATGCAGATATGTGTGTTGTGTGTTGTGCCTAATGAGTTTGTCTATTAACGAAGAAATGTTTTAAATGGATAATTGCTTTTAAATTAAGTGTGATCTTACTTAGCTATTCTTATAGCTAACACTTGTTTCTTTAATGTGGTTGTTCCCTCAGGTTTAGCTTGAAGGACTTGTAGGTGCAGGACGTGAGAGCGTTGGTAGAAAGCATGCAGATTCCTTAGCTACCCCTAGTTGCTAATTATGGAGACTTTTGATTACATTTCATTTTGATGTCGAATATATGTAATAATGTGTGAACGGTTGTTTAATGTTGGGCAACCGTTGGGTTTTCATTTGAACTATTGTTTGATATGGCGTGTAACACCAACTAAATGCAGAAACCGAAATGTTTTTATCGGTTTTGACTTTTACAGTCTTTACTTCCGCAATTTTAATACCGTAGGGTGAAAGATTTTTGAAAACCCATATTTTTAAACGTCGGGTGTTACAAGTTGGTATCAAAGCATTGGTTTAAGTGAACCAAAATTCGACTTATGCCGTAGGATTTTGGACTTAGACCGACGAGAAGTAGGTTAGGCTTAAGTAGGATGCCTAGCTAATGAAGTGGAATGCTCTAAGACGGGTTGGGGAGTGAGTGAGAGTGTGATTTAAGGCTTGTTTATTGTGTGTGATAATGTAGTTATATGTAGTAGAGCCTTAACATATGTAGTCACTCTTTAACTCTTGCTAACCGTCATCGTTGCTTGGTAGAGTTAATGGCAAACACTAGAGCTAGTAACCAGAGAGCAGGAGGAAATGGTGGTGGTGTTCCTCCTAACGGAAACGGGGCTGGAAATGAAGTAGAACAAAGGCTACCCCGTGTACAAAATCGCCGTCTTGGTGATCCACCAACCGCCTCCGAAGTAGATAGGGTAAACCCGGTAATAGAGCAGGTTCCCAATCAAGCCCAATTACATGAAGAATTGAGAGCTATCCGAGCTCTCTTAATGAGAAATGAAGAGGAATTAGCTCAATTGAGGGCTGAAAGAAATGCAGAAAGGATTGGGAGTGAACAAAGGGGTGAGCGTTCGGAAGGGAATTACTCTAATCTGTAACATCCCAAAACTTAAACGTATATGTTGACTAACGTCGTTAGGTCAAATTCTAAGTCCGTGATATGTTTACGATGATATGTAATGATTACGGTGGTTAATGATATGTTTACGATATGATATGTAATGATTACGGTGGTTAATGATATGTTTACGATATGATATGTAATGATTACGGTGGTTAATGATATGTTTACGATATGATATGTAATGATTACGGTGGTTAATGATATGTTTACGATATGATATGTAATGATTACGGTGGTTAATGATATGTTTACGATATGATATGTAATGATTACGGTGGTTAATGATATGTTTACGATATGATATGTAATGATTACGGTGGTTAATGATATGTTTACGATATGATATGTAATGATTACGGTGGTTAATGATATGTTTACGATATGATATGTAATGATTACGGTGGTTAATGATATGTTTACGATATGATATGTAATGATTACGGTGGTTAATGATATGTTTACGATATGATATGTAATGATTACGGTGGTTAATGATATGTTTACGATATGATATGTAATGATTACGGTGGTTAATGATATGTTTACGATATGATATGTAATGATTACGGTGGTTAATGATATGTTTACGATATGATATGTAATGATTACGGTGGTTAATGATATGTTTACGATATGATATGTAATGATTACGGTGGTTAATGATATGTTTACGATATGATATGTAATGATTACGGTGGTTAATGATATGTTTACGATATGATATGTAATGATTACGGTGGTTAATGATATGTTTACGATATGATATGTAATGATTACGGTGGTTAATGATATGTTTACGATATGATATGTAATGATTACGGTGGTTAATGATATGTTTACGATATGATATGTAATGATTACGGTGGTTAATGATATGTTTACGATATGATATGTAATGATTACGGTGGTTAATGATATGTTTACGATATGATATGTAATGATTACGGTGGTTAATGATATGTTTACGATATGATATGTAATGATTACGGTGGTTAATGATATGTTTACGATATGATATGTAATGATTACGGTGGTTAATGATATGTTTACGATATGATATGTAATGATTACGGTGGTTAATGATATGTTTACGATATGATATGTAATGATTACGGTGGTTAATGATATGTTTACGATATGATATGTAATGATTACGGTGGTTAATGATATGTTTACGATATGATATGTAATGATTACGGTGGTTAATGATATGTTTACGATATGATATGTAATGATTACGGTGGTTAATGATATGTTTACGATATGATATGTAATGATTACGGTGGTTAATGATATGTTTACGATATGATATGTAATGATTACGGTGGTTAATGATATGTTTACGATATGATATGTAATGATTACGGTGGTTAATGATATGTTTACGATATGATATGTAATGATTACGGTGGTTAATGATATGTTTACGATATGATATGTAATGATTACGGTGGTTAATGATATGTTTACGATATGATATGTAATGATTACGGTGGTTAATGATATGTTTACGATATGATATGTAATGATTACGGTGGTTAATGATATGTTTACGATATGATATGTAATGATTACGGTGGTTAATGATATGTTTACGATATGATATGTAATGATTACGGTGGTTAATGATATGTTTACGATATGATATGTTATGATGACGGTGGTTAATGATATGTTTATGATATGTTATGATGACGGTGGTTAATGATATGTTTATGATATGTTATGATGACGGTGGTTAATGATATGTTTATGATATGTTATGATGACGGTGGTTAATGATATGTTTATGATATGTTATGATGACGGTGGTTAATGATATGTTTATGATATGTTATGATGACGGTGGTTAATGATATGTTATGATATGTTATGATGACGGTGGTTAATGATATGTTATGATATGTTATGATGACGGTGGTTAATGATATGTTTATGATATGTTATGATGACGGTGGTTAATGATATGTTTATGATATGTTATGATGACGGTGGTTAATGATATGTTATGATATGTTATGATGACGGTGGTTAATGATATGTTTATGATATGTTATGATGACGGTGGTTAATGATATGTTATGATATGTTATGATGACGGTGGTTAATGATATGTTTATGATATGTTATGATGACGGTGGTTAATGATATGTTTATGATATGTTATGATGACGGTGGTTAATGATATGTTTATGATATGTTATGATGACGGTGGTTAATGATATGTTTATGATATGTTATGATGACGGTGGTTAATGATATGTTTACGATATGATATGTAATGATTACGGTGGTTAATGATATGTTGTATATGTTATGATGACGGTGGTTAATGATATGTTATGATATGTTATGATGACGGTGGTTAATGATATGTTTACAATATGATATGTTGTAATGTTGTTATGTGCATGTATATGTGGCTTGTTCATCTAGAACACTAGACCTTTTTAGGTTGCCATGACACGTGCACGTTTTAAGGGCCCTAACGTGAAAAGATGATAGTATGGATTAGTTTAGGTTAAAGGTGGAAATCTAAACTAAATACGATAAATGCTCGAGCTAATTAGATGTTAAGTGTTATGCATAACCTGTGCCTTACGGTGGTAATAGGTACATCGTGCCTTACGGTGGTAATAGGTACATCGTGCCTTACGGTGGTTAATGATATGTTATGATATGTTATGATGACGGTGGTAATAGGTACGGCATGCCTGACGGTGGTTATAGGTATGTAAAATAAGATGACATAGTCACAACTTAATGAAATGAGATGAAACGGTGGTAACGGTAACTTCGGTTACAACTTAACGGTGACCTAGTCACAACTTAATGAGATGAGATGAGATGACGAAATTGATTAGGCACGCTTAGGGTCATGAACTCTATGCTTATATGTGATGTGGATATGTGATGTGGATATGTTTATACGGTGGTATGAATGCCTAATTAAAATGACGTAATGTTTTAAAGTGACGATTTAAATGGATGAAATGTTTGCTTAAACCTGGTGTTATCTTACTTAGCTTTATAGCTAACACTTGTTTCTTTTAATGTGTTGACACCCCTCAGGTTAGGCATTGAGATGACGTGTGAAGCTTTGGCGAGAGATGGGTAGATGATCAAGCTGGCTTTAGTTTACCCAATAGCTTCGCATAAACCTTATGTTATTGATTTCCTTTATGGAACTTATGTAATGACTATGTTATGATTTCCTTTATGGAACTTATGTAATGACTATGTTATGATTGCTTTATGTTGGGCAATCTTATGGATTTCTTTTATTACTGATTTGATGCTATTAGTAACACCACTTATGTTTCTCAACTGTTTTCCTTAGTTGAGTATTTTCCTAAATCGTTTCCGCATGATTTAACGCCGTTAGGCAAAATTTTTGGAAATCCATATTTTTACGAAACGGGTGTTACAAGTTGGTATCAGAGAAGTAGTTTAAGTGAACCAAGGCCTATTGACCATAGGATTTGGACTTAAACTTAAGATGCGTATGCTAGGTATTCGTAGGATGCCTTAGCTAGTGATGACATGTGATGTAGGATGGGTTGGGACGAGTGCGAGTGTGATAGGGCTTATGAGATGTTTTACGATACGAAGTATGTTATAGCCTTATCTTTGCGCTTATCGACTCTATCTTTCAGTGAAGGAAAGATGGTTAACACTCGTCAAGGCAACTTACGACGCGATGGAGTTACTGCTAGCGTTACTCCACCTGTCCATCCGGGTGCAGGTGCTTCTAATGCTGCTACTGCTACTGCAGCTAACGTGAATAGAAATCAAGTGAATCCTCAGCAGGTCAATCGACAAGGCTCGTTAGGCCCTATGCCTCCACCTCCTGGTAATCAACCTATAGTTAACGAAGCAGTGGTGGAGCAAATCCCTAATGCAGCTGAACTGTACAACCTTGTGCTGACTCTCCAAGCCCAGTTAGCACAGACTCAGGAGCAACTGAACAACGCTCTTGCTGAGAATGCTGAAGGAACTGATGGCAACTACTCAGTGCCGTCTCACCACATTGAGCCACCAGTGGATAATGTTGTCGTTCCCCCTGTTAATGTTGATGTGGCTCCTCCTAATGTAGTTCAAGCTCCTCGATTTAAGTTCGAAAGTTTCCAGAAGTGTGGAGCTCAGAAATTCAATGGAACACTTAACGCAGTAGGCTGTATGGAATGGCTTGATGATACTGAGATGGTCTTTGAAGCTTGTGACTGTCCAGAGGATAAAAAGGTGTTGTGTGCGAGTAGAATGTTGAAAGAAGGTGCTCGAGACTGGTGGAAGAGCATTACTATTTCAATGACTCCGGCTATGGTAACTGCTATTACGTGGGCTGACTTTAAGCAGAAATTCATTGAGGAGTATATCGGGACTCATGAACAGCGCAAAATGGAAAAAGAGTTCCGTGCTTTAACAGCTGAAGTTGGCAAAATTAATGACTATGTTATGATTGCTTTATGTTGGGCAATCTTATGGATTTCTTTTATTACTGATTTGATGCTATTAGTAACACCACTTATGTTTCTCAACTGTTTTCCTTAGTTGAGTATTTTCCTAAATCGTTTCCGCATGATTTAACGCCGTTAGGCAAAATTTTTGGAAATCCATATTTTTACGAAACGGGTGTTACAAGTTGGTATCAGAGAAGTAGTTTAAGTGAACCAAGGCCTATTGACCATAGGATTTGGACTTAAACTTAAGATGCGTATGCTAGGTATTCGTAGGATGCCTTAGCTAGTGATGACATGTGATGTAGGATGGGTTGGGACGAGTGCGAGTGTGATAGGGCTTATGAGATGTTTACGATACGAAGTATGTTATAGCCTTATCTTTGCGCTTATCGACTCTATCTTTCAGTGAAGGAAAGATGGTTAACACTCGTCAAGGCAACTTACGACGCGATGGAGTTACTGCTAGCGTTACTCCACCTGTCCATCCGGGTGCAGGTGCTTCTAATGCTGCTACTGCTACTGCAGCTAACGTGAATAGAAATCAAGTGAATCCTCAGCAGGTCAATCGACAAGGCTCGTTAGGCCCTATGCCTCCACCTCCTGGTAATCAACCTATAGTTAACGAAGCAGTGGTGGAGCAAATCCCTAATGCAGCTGAACTGTACAACCTTGTGCTGACTCTCCAAGCCCAGTTAGCACAGACTCAGGAGCAACTGAACAACGCTCTTGCTGAGAATGCTGAAGGAACTGATGCAGATCAAGTCGCCTGCTATGTCGATGGTTTACCTCCAAGTTATCGAGGTATCTGTAGGCAGCATAAGACCCTAACGGAAGCAATCAAGGAATCCAAAAAGCTTGATGATGATTTTGCTGCGGATAAGAAAGTTGAAAAGAAAGAAGATGAGAAGAAGTCTGGCAATAAACGGAGGTTTAGTGGATCAAATCGTTTTGGTAAGAAATTTAAGGGTTCTTCATCGTCCTCTGACAAGGGAAGGGCAGACAAGGATGGAAAATGGTGCCCTGGCTGCAAATCTATCCATTCTGGTCAGTGTTCTACAAAGACCCGCAGATGCAATAAGTGTGGAACTCAGGGTCATACCATTGATCAATGCACTGACAAGGCTAGATGTTATAAATGTGGAGACACCAAGCACCGTATCGCAGACTGCCCGCAGATGAAGAAAGATGAGGGAAAGAAGGCAGAAGCTTCCAAAGCCAAGGCCCGTGCTTTTCAGATGACGGCTGAGGAGGCAAAAGACGATGATCAGGTAGTTACTGCTATCCTTATTGTTAACTCCAAACCTGCTAATGTGTTATTTGATTCTGGTGCGAACAAATCTTTTGTGTCTACTCTGTTTGCTCCTAAGTTAGACATGACTACTAGTTCTTTACGGTGTCCTATAGAAGTAGAAGTGGCTAATGGTGCAACGTCTATTATTCGGGAAGGTTATTCTGATTGTCCGATAGAAATAGAGGGTCGGTCATTTACTGCTAACCTGTTACCCGCTACTATTCCTAGTTTCGATGTTGTTCTCGGTATGGATTGGATGTCTAAGAATGATGCTGTCGTCCTATGTTCGAAAAAGATAGTCCGTATCGCTACTCCCGACGGTAAAGGTGTCTGTGTTTATGGTGACAAGAAGCCGGAGGAAATGTTAAGGTGATCTCGATGATGAAAGCACTTCGTTGTATACGACAAACTAAGTCACATTTTCTAGCTTATGTCATCGATTCTCGTATCGCGAAGCCTACAGTCTCTGATGTCGAAGTTGTTTCCGAGTTTCCTGATGTTTTCCCTGAAGATCTTCCAGGTCTTCCTCCTGATCGTGAGGTTGAATTTTCTATTGATCTCATTCCTGGTGCTACTCCTGTAGCCAAAGCTCCCTATCGATTAGCTCCGACGGAGATGAAGGAGTTAATGACGCAAATTCAGGAACTTTTAGATAAAGGTTTCATTCGTCCGAGTTCCTCTCCATGGGGTGCTCCTATCCTTTTCGTAAAGAAGAAAGACGGATCCATGCGTATGTGTATTGATTATCGTGAGCTGAATAAAAGAACGGTGAAGAATAAATATCCACTCCCTCGTATTGATGATTTATTCGATCAACTTCAAGGTGCTTCTTATTTTTCAAAGATTGACTTACGGTCTGGCTATCATCAATTGAAGGTTGAAGAAGAAAGTGTAGCCAAAACAGCGTTCCGAACTCGTTATGGTCATTATGAGTTCCTTGTCATGCCATTCGGTTTGACAAATGCTCCAGCGAAGTTTATGGATTTGATGAACCGTGTCTGTCGACCATTTTTGGATCATTTCGTTATTGTTTTTATCGACGACATTCTTGTGTATTCAAAGTCGGAAGAGGAACATAGAGAGCATTTGAGAGCTGTCCTTCAAGTCCTCAGAGAGAAAAAGCTATATGCTAAGTTCTCCAAGTGCGAGTTCTGGCTAAAGGAAGTTCATTTCCTCGGCCATGTCGTCTCCTCTGATGGTATAAAAGTAGATCCTTCGAAGATAGAAGCAGTGTCGAAGTGGGAGCAGCCTAAGTCTCCTACTGAAATAAAGAGTTTTCTCGGTTTGGCTGGTTATTATCGACGTTTTATTCAGGATTTCTCGCGCATTGCCAAGCCAATGACTGAATTAAAAAAAAAAAAAAAAAAAAAAAAAAAAAAAAAAAAAAAAAAAAAAAAAAAAAAAAAAAAAAAAAAAAAAAAAAAAAAAAAAAAAAAAAAAAAAAAAAAAAAAAAAAAAAAAAAAAAAAAAAAAAAAAAAAAAAAAAAAAAAAAAAAAAAAAAAAAAAAAAAAAAAAAAAAAAAAAAAAAAAAAAAAAAAAAAAAAAAAAAAAAAAAAAAAAAAAAAAAAAAAAAAAAAAAAAAAAAAAAAAAAAAAAAAAAAAAAAAAAAAAAAAAAAAAAAAAAAAAAAAAAAAAAAAAAAAAAAAAAAAAAAAAAAAAAAAAAAAAAAAAAAAAAAAAAAAAAAAAAAAAAAAAAAAAAAAAAAAAAAAAAAAAAAAAAAAAAAAAAAAAAAAAAAAAAAAAAAAAAAAAAAAAAAAAAAAAAAAAAAAAAAAAAAAAAAAAAAAAAAAAAAAAAAAAAAAAAAAAAAAAAAAAAAAAAAAAAAAAAAAAAAAAAAAAAAAAAAAAAAAAAAAAAAAAAAAAAAAAAAAAAAAAAAAAAAAAAAAAAAAAAAAAAAAAAAAAAAAAAAAAAAAAAAAAAAAAAAAAAAAAAAAAAAAAAAAAAAAAAAAAAAAAAAAAAAAAAAAAAAAAAAAAAAAAAAAAAAAAAAAAAAAAAAAAAAAAAAAAAAAAAAAAAAAAAAAAAAAAAAAAAAAAAAAAAAAAAAAAAAAAAAAAAAAAAAAAAAAAAAAAAAAAAAAAAAAAAAAAAAAAAAAAAAAAAAAAAAAAAAAAAAAAAAAAAAAAAAAAAAAAAAAAAAAAAAAAAAAAAAAAAAAAAAAAAAAAAAAAAAAAAAAAAAAAAAAAAAAAAAAAAAAAAAAAAAAAAAAAAAAAAAAAAAAAAAAAAAAAAAAAAAAAAAAAAAAAAAAAAAAAAAAAAAAAAAAAAAAAAAAAAAAAAAAAAAAAAAAAAAAAAAAAAAAAAAAAAAAAAAAAAAAAAAAAAAAAAAAAAAAAAAAAAAAAAAAAAAAAAAAAAAAAAAAAAAAAAAAAAAAAAAAAAAAAAAAAAAAAAAAAAAAAAAAAAAAAAAAAAAAAAAAAAAAAAAAAAAAAAAAAAAAAAAAAAAAAAAAAAAAAAAAAAAAAAAAAAAAAAAAAAAAAAAAAAAAAAAAAAAAAAAAAAAAAAAAAAAAAAAAAAAAAAAAAAAAAAAAAAAAAAAAAAAAAAAAAAAAAAAAAAAAAAAAAAAAAAAAAAAAAAAAAAAAAAAAAAAAAAAAAAAAAAAAAAAAAAAAAAAAAAAAAAAAAAAAAAAAAAAAAAAAAAAAAAAAAAAAAAAAAAAAAAAAAAAAAAAAAAAAAAAAAAAAAAAAAAAAAAAAAAAAAAAAAAAAAAAAAAAAAAAAAAAAAAAAAAAAAAAAAAAAAAAAAAAAAAAAAAAAAAAAAAAAAAAAAAAAAAAAAAAAAAAAAAAAAAAAAAAAAAAAAAAAAAAAAAAAAAAAAAAAAAAAAAAAAAAAAAAAAAAAAAAAAAAAAAAAAAAAAAAAAAAAAAAAAAAAAAAAAAAAAAAAAAAAAAAAAAAAAAAAAAAAAAAAAAAAAAAAAAAAAAAAAAAAAAAAAAAAAAAAAAAAAAAAAAAAAAAAAAGAAGAAGAACAGACTCCAAATGGAAGAAAATAGTCGTGGCCTTCGAACCTACAAAGGTAGAATATGGGTTCCTCTCTATGGAGGCAATCGTGAGTTAGTAATGGATGAAGCTCACAAAACTAAGTATTCTGTACACCCTGGTGCCACAAAGATGCATGCAGATTTGAAGCCTATTTATTGGTGGCCCAGTATTAAGAACGATGTGATGATGTATGTGCAGAAATGTTTGACGTGTGCGAAGGTGAAAGCTGAACATCAAAAGCCTTACGGGAAGTTTCAGCAACTTGAGATCCCTGAGTGGAAATGGGATCACATTACGATGGATTTTGTGACCAAACTTCCGAGGACGCCTCGTGGTCACGATATGATATGGGTTATTGTCGATCGATTAACGAAGAGTGCTCACTTTCTCCCAGTTCGTGAGACTGCTCCTATGGAGAACTTCGCTACGTTGTATATTGATGAAGTGGTTTCTAAACATGGTGTTCCGATATCGATTGTGTCAGATCGTGATGCTCGATTCGTTTCCAACTTTTGGAAGAGTTTTCAACGGGAAGTTGGTACGCAAGTTCGTCTGAGCACAGCCTACCATCCGCAGACGGATGGGCAAAGTGAAAGGACTATTCAAACGCTCGAAGATATGCTCAGAGCTTGTGTTAATTCGTTTTCTGGGATTAAGCAATTCGTTGCTGATGAGTAAATTCGTTTTCTGAACGAAGTTAAGCTTAAGTTCGTTTGATGAAGTAAATTCGTTTTCTGAACGAAGTTAAGCTTAAGTTCGTTTGATGAGTAAATTCGTTTTCTGAACGAAGTTAAGCTTAAGTTCGTTTGATGAAGTAAATTCGTTTTCTGAACGAAGTTAAGCTTAAGTTCGTTTGATGAAGTAAATTCGTTTTCTGAACGAAGTTAAGCTTAAGTTCGTTTGATGAGTAAATTCGTTTTCTGAACGAAGTTAAGCTTAAGTTCGTTTGATGAAGTAAATTCGTTTTCTGAACGAAGTTAAGCTTAAGTTCGTTTGATGAAGTAAATTCGTTTTCTGAACGAAGTTAAGCTTAAGTTCGTTTGATGAGAAATTCGTTTTCTGAACGAAGTTAAGCTTAAGTTCGTTTGATAAGTAAATTCGTTTTCTGAACGAAGTTAAGCTTAAGTTCGTTTGATGAGTAAATTCGTTTTCTGAACGAAGTTAAGCTTAAGTTCGTTTGATAAGAAATTCGTTTTCTGAACGAAGTTAAGCTTAAGTTCGTTTGATGAGTAAATTCGTTTTCTGAACGAAGTTAAGCTTAAGTTCGTTTGATAAGAAATTCGTTTTCTGAACGAAGTTAAGCTTAAGTTCGTTTGATGAAGTAAATTCGTTTTCTGAACGAAGTTAAGCTTAAGTTCGTTTGATGAAGAAATTCGTTTTCTGAACGAAGTTAAGCTTAAGTTCGTTTGATGAAGAAATTCGTTTTCTGAACGAAGTTAAGCTTAAGTTCGTTTGATGAAGTAAATTCGTTTTCTGAACGAAGTTAAGCTTAAGTTCGTTTGATGAAGAAATTCGTTTTCTGAACGAAGTTAAGCTTAAGTTCGTTTGATGAAGTAAATTCGTTTTCTGAACGAAGTTAAGCTTAAGTTCGTTTGATGAGTAAATTCGTTTCTGAACGAAGTTAAGCTTAAGTTCGTTTGATAAGAAATTCGTTTTCTGAACGAAGTTAAGCTTAAGTTCGTTTGATGAAGAAATTCGTTTTCTGAACGAAGTTAAGCTTAAGTTCGTTTGATGAAGAAATTCGTTTTCTGAACGAAGTTAAGCTTAAGTTCGTTTGATGAAGTAAATTCGTTTTCTGAACGAAGTTAAGCTTAAGTTCGTTTGATGAGTAAATTCGTTTTCTGAACGAAGTTAAGCTTAAGTTCGTTTGATGAAGAAATTCGTTTTCTGAACGAAGTTAAGCTTAAGTTCGTTTGATGAAGTAAATTCGTTTTCTGAACGAAGTTAAGCTTAAGTTCGTTTGATGAGAAATTCGTTTTCTGAACGAAGTTAAGCTTAAGTTCGTTTGATGAAGTAAATTCGTTTTCTGAACGAAGTTAAGCTTAAGTTCGTTTGATGAGTAAATTCGTTTTCTGAACGAAGTTAAGCTTAAGTTCGTTTGATAAGTAAATTCGTTTTCTGAACGAAGTTAAGCTTAAGTTCGTTTGATGAGTAAATTCGTTTTCTGAACGAAGTTAAGCTTAAGTTCGTTTGATGAAGTAAATTCGTTTTCTGAACGAAGTTAAGCTTAAGTTCGTTTGATGAGTAAATTCGTTTTCTGAACGAAGTTAAGCTTAAGTTCGTTTGATGAGTAAATTCGTTTTCTGAACGAAGTTAAGCTTAAGTTCGTTTGATGAAGTAAATTCGTTTCTGAACGAAGTTAAGCTTAAGTTCGTTTGATGAGTAAATTCGTTTCTGAACGAAGTTAAGCTTAAGTTCGTTTGATGAGTAAATTCGTTTTCTGAACGAAGTTAAGCTTAAGTTCGTTTGATGAAGTAAATTCGTTTTCTGAACGAAGTTAAGCTTAAGTTCGTTTGATGAGTAAATTCGTTTTCTGAACGAAGTTAAGCTTAAGTTCGTTTGATGAAGTAAATTCGTTTTCTGAACGAAGTTAAGCTTAAGTTCGTTTGATGAAGTAAATTCGTTTTCTGAACGAAGTTAAGCTTAAGTTCGTTTGATGAAGAAATTCGTTTTCTGAACGAAGTTAAGCTTAAGTTCGTTTGATGAAGTAAATTCGTTTTCTGAACGAAGTTAAGCTTAAGTTCGTTTGATGAGTAAATTCGTTTTCTGAACGAAGTTAAGCTTAAGTTCGTTTGATAAGAAATTCGTTTTCTGAACGAAGTTAAGCTTAAGTTCGTTTGATGAAGTAAATTCGTTTTCTGAACGAAGTTAAGCTTAAGTTCGTTTGATGAAGTAAATTCGTTTTCTGAACGAAGTTAAGCTTAAGTTCGTTTGATGAAGTAAATTCGTTTTCTGAACGAAGTTAAGCTTAAGTTCGTTTGATGAGTAAATTCGTTTTCTGAACGAAGTTAAGCTTAAGTTCGTTTGATGAAGTAAATTCGTTTTCTGAACGAAGTTAAGCTTAAGTTCGTTTGATGAAGTAAATTCGTTTTCTGAACGAAGTTAAGCTTAAGTTCGTTTGATGAGAAATTCGTTTTCTGAACGAAGTTAAGCTTAAGTTCGTTTGATAAGTAAATTCGTTTTCTGAACGAAGTTAAGCTTAAGTTCGTTTGATGAGTAAATTCGTTTTCTGAACGAAGTTAAGCTTAAGTTCGTTTGATAAGTAAATTCGTTTTCTGAACGAAGTTAAGCTTAAGTTCGTTTGATGAGTAAATTCGTTTTCTGAACGAAGTTAAGCTTAAGTTCGTTTGATGAAGTAAATTCGTTTTCTGAACGAAGTTAAGCTTAAGTTCGTTTGATGAGTAAATTCGTTTTCTGAACGAAGTTAAGCTTAAGTTCGTTTGATGAGAAATTCGTTTTCTGAACGAAGTTAAGCTTAAGTTCGCTGATGATAAATTCGTTTTCTGAACGAAGTTAAGCTTAAGTTCGTTTGAGCCATCTTCGTTGAGCCTAAATTCGTTTTCTGGAAAACTAACTTCGTTTGACAAAACGAAGATGATCTTCGTTTGAAACATTCTAAGTTCGTTTGATGAAGTTAAATTCGTTTTAAGAAGCTAAGTTCGTAAGAACAAAACTAAGTTCGTTTTCAAGTTAATTAAGGTCCCAAATGACTTATACTTCATATGTTAATGTACGATAGGTGTCGGGGGATTACTATTAAGCACTACTAGCTGTTATTACGCGCATACACTACTACGAGGTAAGATACACTACTTTTGTCACGCTGAGGGTGCAACATAAATGGTTTCATAAACTATAACCTCAATAACGGTAATGTATAACCTATAATGTGGTTGGGTTGATATGGGAGGTACTCGGGGAATAATGATGACGGTGGTTAATGATATGTTTATGATATATGATGAACGGTGGTTAATGATATGTTTATGATATATGATGAACGGTGGTTAATGATATGTTATGATATGATATGTTATGATGACGGTGGTTAATGATATGATTATGATATGATATGTTATGATGACGGTGGTTAATGATATGTTATGATATGTTATGATGACGGTGGTTAATGATATGTTGTAATGTTGTTATGTGCATGTATATGTGGCTTGTTCATCTAGAACACTAGACCTTTTTAGGTTGCCATGACACGTGCACGTTTTAAGGGCCCTAACGTGAAAAGATGATAGTATGGATTAGTTTAGGTTAAAGGTGGAAATCTAAACTAAATACGATAAATGCTCGAGCTAATTAGATGATAAGTGTTATGCATAACCTGTGCCTTACGGTGGTGATAGGTACATCGTGCCTTACGGTGGTGATAGGTACATCGTGCCTTACGGTGGTAATAGGTACGTATAAATGGTGCCTGACGGTGGTAATAGGTACGTCATGTGCCTGACGGTGGTTATAGGTATGTAAAATGAGATGACATAGTCACAACTTAATGAAATGAGATGAAACGGTGGTAACGGTAACTTCGGTTACAACTTAACGGTGACATAGTCACAACTTAATGAGATGAGATGAGATGACGAAATTGATTAGGCACGCTTAGGGTCATGAACTCTATGCTTATATGTGATGTGGATATGTGATGTGGATATGTGATGTGGATATGTTTATACGGTGGTATGAATGCCTAATTAAAATGACGTAATGTTTTAAAGTGACGATTTAAATGGATGAAATGTTTGCTTAAACCTGGTGTTATCTTACTTAGCTTTATAGCTAACACTTGTTTCTTTTAATGTGTTGACACCCCTCAGGTTAGGCATTGAGATGACGTGTGAAGCTTTGGCGAGAGATGGGTAGATGATCAAGTTGGCTTTAGTTTACCCAATAGCTTCGCATAAACCTTATGTTATTGATTTCCTTTATGGAACTTATGTAATGACTATGTTATGATTGCTTTATGTTGGGCAATCTTATGGATTTCTTTTATTACTGATTTGATGCTATTAGTAACACCACTTATGTTTTCTCAACTGTTTTCCTTAGTTGAGTATTTTCCTAAATCGTTTCCGCATGATTTAACGCCGTTAGGCAAAATTTTTGGAAATCCATATTTTTACGAAACGGGTGTTACAATTCAAAGTGTGAACCATCCATGGCAGCCGTAGGTGTTAATGAAGTTAATGGTGGAGGACTTGGAGTTGTTAATGCACCTCGTGTTAATAACTTCAAATATGAAAGTTTTCAGAAATGTGGTGCCAGGAGTTTGATGGTACCCAAAATGCAGTGGGTGCTATGGAGTGGATCGAGGACATTGAGGTAGTTTTTGCATCTTGCTATTGTCCGGATGATATGAAGGTTTTGTGTGCTAGTAGGATGTTGAAGAAGAATGCCCGTAATTGGTGGAGGGCTACTAAAGTGTCTATGGCTCCTGAGGTACTTGCAGTTATGCCTTGGGGAACATTTAAGGAGAAGTTTTTAGAGGAGTATGTGGGAACACGTGAGTTAAGGTTGATTGAAAAGGAGTTTAGATCGTTGGTTGCTAAACCCGGTGCAATTTCTGATTATGCACACTCGTTTATGGAGAAGTTGAAGTTTGTTGGACAATTGGTTCGAAGGCAGGAGGACCAAATTGAGGCTTATTGTGATGGTCTCCCCGTTAGTTATCGTGGATTATGTAGACAACATGTGACTTTATCGGCGGCTATTAAGGAGTCAAAGAGGTTGGATGATGACTTCAAAAGTGAGAAAGTTGTGGTGAAGGTTGATGACAAGAAAGCAGGGTTCAAAAGAGGGTCAAATTGGTCATCTAATAACAATAATAAGAAGTTTCGTGGGAATTCTAGCTCAAGTGGTGACAAAGATAAAAAGAAGAATGGGTCTTGGTGTGCTTTTTGCAAGAATGTTCATGAAGGTCAATGTTCCGACAAGACAAGAAGGTGTCATAAGTGCGGGAAGTCGGGACATCTTGCAACGGAATGTAGGGACAAGACTCGTTGTTACAAGTGTCAGGAAACGGGTCATCTTATTGCCGATTGCCCACAAATGAAGAATGACGGAAAGAAAGCAGCCACTTCAGCAACAAAAGTGAGAGCCTTGCAGATGACTGTGGATGATGCTAAGAACAACGACGAGGTGGTAAGTGGTACTTTCCTTGTTAATTCAAAACCTGCTTCTGTTTTATTTGATTCGGGTGCAAATAGGTCCTTTGTGTCTACTTTATTTGCTCCTAAGCTAGGAAGAGTCACTACCCCTTTAGATTACTCGATAGAGGTGGAAATTGCTAATGGTACGGTTAGTGATATACGTGTGGGTTATGATGATTGTGACATTGAGATTGAAGGTCGTTTGTTTCCGGTCCAGTTATTGCCTACTACTTTAGCCGGTTTTGATGTAGTGATTGGTATGAATTGGTTGTCTAGAAATGAAGCTAATATTTTGTGTTCCCAAAAGATTATTCGGGTTCCTACATCCGATGGTAATGTGGTAACGGTTTATGGAGATAAGAAGAGAGGGGGGAGATAAAGATCATTAGTATGATGAAGGCTATTAAATGTATAAGGAAGAATAAGAGTCATTTCTTGGCCTATGTTATTGATGTGAGAAAGGAGAAGCCTTCTATTGCTAGTGTTGATGTAGTATCCGATTTTCCCGATGTGTTTCTCGAAGATCTTCCCGGTATCCCTCCTGACTGTGAAGTTACTTTTCAGATAGATCTTATTCCCGGTGCTACACCTGTTGCTAAAGCACCTTACCGATTAGCTTCTACAGAAATGAAAGAGTTAATGTCCCAACTTCAGGAGTTACTTGACAAAGGTTTCATTCAACCTAGTTCCTCGCCTTGGGGAGCTCCGGTTCTCTTTGTTAAAAAGAAGGATGGATCTATGCGTATGTGCATAGACTACCGTGAGTTGAATAAGCGAACGGTTAAGAATAAATATCCTCTCCCGCGAATTGATGATCTCTTTGATCAACTACATGGTGCTTCATATTTTTCAAAGATAGATTTACGGTCTGGTTATCATCAATTGAAGGTTAAGAAGGAGGATGTAGCAAAGACAGCTTTCCGGACTAGATATGGTCATTATGAGTTCTTGGTCATGCCATTTGGGTTGACTAATGCTCCAGCCGCGTTTATGGATTTAATGAATCGGGTATGCCGTCCCTTTCTAGATCATTTTGTTATTGTGTTTATCGACGATATTTTGATCTATTCTAAGTCAGAAGATGAGCACCGTGAGCACTTGAAAGCAGTTTTGGAGGTGTTGAGGGAGAAGAAGTTGTATGCCAAGTTTTCTAAATGCGAGTTTTGGCTTCGAGAGGTGCAGTTTCTTGGTCATGTTATTTCGTCGGAAGGTATTAAAGTAGATCCTTCAAAGATTGAAGCTGTTTCAAAGTGGGAGCAGCCAAAGACTCCTACTGAGATTAAAAGTTTTCTTGGTTTGGCTGGATATTATAGAAGGTTCATTCAGGATTCTCCCGAATAGCCAAGCCTATGACTGAACTAACGAAGAAAGGAGTAAAGTTTGAGTGGACCGATAAGCAGGAGAATGCATTTCAAACGTTGAAGAAGAAGTTGTGTGAAGCTCCTATACTTGCCTTACCTGAAGGTACCGATGATTTGGTTGTGTATAGTGATGCATCTATCACGGGTATGGGTTGTGTACTGATGCAGAGGGACAAGGTGATCGCCTATGCTTCCCGCCAGTTGAAACCACATGAGAAGAATTACCCTACCCATGATCTTGAACTGGCCGCAGTTGTTTTTGCATTGAAATTGTGGAGACATTACCTTTATGGTACAAGATGCACTTTGTTTACCGATCATAAAAGTTTACAGTATGTCTTTAATCAAAAGGAAATGAACGTGAGACAAAGGAGGTGGATGGAATTACTTAAGGATTATGATTGTGAAATCAAATACCATCCGGGTAAAGCCAACGTAGTGGCGGATGCACTAAGTAGGAAGGTGCAAAGTTCTTCTTGTAAGTTGATGAGCATGCAAGTTCAAGCCAAGTCGGGGCTACTTGATCGAATTAAAGAAGCACAAGTGAGGGCATTGATGAAGGATAACATTGACAATGAAAGCATTGGGAAGAAGAAACGTCTTGTGATGGAGACTAATAGCCGTGGGTTCAAAACATACAAGGGTCGAATTTGGGTGCCATTGCTTGGTGATAACCGAGAATTGATCCTTGAGGAAGCCCATAGAAGTAGATATTCGGTTCATCCCGGTGTCACCAAAATGTATGCAGATTTGAAGTCGATTTATTGGTGGCCGGATATTAAAGGGGAAGTAGCTCATTTTGTAGCAAAGTGTTTGACGTGTGCACGTATGAAAACGGACCATCAAAAGCTGTATGGTTTGTTGCATCAATTAGACATTCCCGAGTGGAAATGGGATCATATTACCATGGACTTTGTAACGAAGCTACCTAAAACGCCGAAAGGGAATGATATGATATGGGTGATTGTGGATAGATTGACGAAGAGTGCTCATTTTCTAGCTACCCGACAAGATGTGCCTTTAACGAAGATGGCAAAGATGTACATTGATGAAGTAGTTGCGAAACATGGAGTTTCTTTATCTATTGTTTCGGATCGAGACTCGAGGTTGTGTCAAACTTTTGGAAGGGTCTTCAACGGGAGTTGGGTAGTAGAATAAATTTGAGTACCGCCTATCATCCTCAAACCGATGGGCAAAGTGAGAGAACCATTCAAACCTTGGAGGATATGTTGAGAACGTGTGTACTTGAATACGGTGGAGCATGGGATGATCATTTGAGGATGATCGAGTTTGCTTACAACAATAGTCACCATGCAAGCATTGGAATGCCACCATTTGAGATGTTATATGGTAGAAGGTGTAGGACTCCAAGTTGTTGGATGGAGCCCGTGTGAAAAGCAGTTGACCGGTCCCGAAATTATTGAAATTACCTCTGAAAAGGTTAATGTAGCTAAGGAAGCCTTACGTGTGGCAAGAGAAAGGCAGAAAACATATGCAGATAAGAAAAGGAGACCGATTGAGTTTAATGTTGGTGATTTAGTGATGCTGAAAGTATCACCTTGGAAAGGAGTTATTCGATTTGGAAAGAAGGGAAAGTTGAGTCCACGTTTCATTGGACCTTTTAAAGTTGTGAAGCGCATTAAGGACGTGGCATATCAGTTGGAATTACCTCCAGAATTGGATGGAATTCACAACACCTTCCATGTATCCTACTTGAGGAAATGTTTAGCTGAGGAGTCAAGTGTGATTCCTATTAAAGACGTGAGTATTGACCCAATGAAGAGAATAGTAGACGAACTGGTAGCGATACTTGGAAGAAAGCAAAAGAAGTTACGCCGAAAAGTGATTGACCTTGTGTTGATAAAGTGGAAGCATAATCATGGAGAAAGCTTAACGTGGGAAACTGAAGCAGTAATGAAGGAAAAGTATCCCGAGTTGTTCCTTACTGATGAGATTCCGGGGACGGAATCCTCTTAAGGGGGAGGTAATTGTAACATCCCAAACTTTTCTTTACTAGTTGACTAATGTCGTTAAGTCAATATTGTGTGTGTCGTTAAGTCTATTTTAGATTTAATGCTTATATGTAGTTAATGTGTGTTATGTGTGAGGCTTGTAAGCCTAAGTGTTAATGTAGTATAAATGTGTGTAATATGAAGATTAATGTCTATGTAGTGACATTTAATGAAGGATTAATGATGTATATGGTCAATAAAGTAGTTTGTGACCAATAATGAAGGATTAGGAAGCTTAGGGGCTAGTTTTGACATAGAAGGAAAGTTAAAAACGGGTTTAGGGAGTTAAGGGGTGTCATTAGGTTGGCATTTGCAGATTTTATTCCCCTAAACAAAGCCCTAGCCGATCCCCTCCCTTCCCTCTCAAGTTTCTCACTAGATCTATTCGTTGTGGAGCCAAATCGATCGTGTATTGCTTAGATCTTGAATCTTTATCACCAAATACAGGTAATATAGGTATTTCTCATCTGAGATCTGATTGTGTGAGTCTTATATTAGTCTTAATCCAGGCCATAAGGGTTTGGGTTGGGTTATTTAATTAAACGTTCACCGATTTCATGTTATTCGGGTGATTAAATGATTGATTTATGATGTAAAGGATTAAAGGATTAATAGGATGGTTAAAGATGATGAAAGTGCAATTAAAAGGGTTAATTTTAAGTCCCCAGGTTGGATTTGGGGTATGGGTTCGTATGGAATTCGTTTGATCAAAGAACAAAATTGAGTTGCTGATCTGCACCCAGGTGCGGCGCACCAAGGGAGTGGTGCGGCGCACCACTGCCCAGTTTAGGTTTTTGGTTTTTGATGGGAGCCCGATATGCGACGCACCAAAGGGTAGGTGCGGCGCACCTATTGTTGATAGGAAATTTCTGGAGGATTGGTGCGACGCACCACTTGGCAGGTGCGGCGCACCACCTGCCCAGATTTTACAAAAGGTGTCGTTTAGCTTATATTTTGATCTTATACTTGTTCTAGGTTATTGGAGACACCTAGTCATCGTTGTATTGTACTTGTAGCTTGTTGTTAAGCTGTATCAAGGTAAGATACACTACTTTTGTCACGCTGAGGGTTCAACAAGCAAAGGTTTCATACTTATAACTTCCTTAACGCTAACATATGATATATGTGGGTATCTCGGGTTACACGGGAGGTACTATGGGATATGTAGTTGACCATGAGACCTGAAATGCAGACCCTAATGTAGTAAAATGAAGTATTGTTTAATGTAGTGTATTGATATGTAGTTTATGTAGAATTACGAAGTATCTTATTATGTGTGAAATGTAGAAATGGAGTTAATGTGTGACATATGCATACTACATGGCTTGTACACCTAGCACACTAGACTTGGTAGGTTGCCATGTCACTTGCACGTTTAAGGGCCCAAACGAAATGAAGGTAATGTGTGATTATGTTTAGGTTATGTGTGTTGCCTAAGCTATTATGTGTGAAATCGAGCTCGTAAATATAATGCAGGGAAAGTGTTAAGCTTAACCCGTACAAGTCTTAGCCGGACGAGTACGTTGACGTAGTTGTTGCTTGGGTGGCTCCTTGCAACATGGTCTTTATAATGCAGGGCGAGTAATACGAGGGGTTTGACCAACCTTCACATACGGATTACTCTTGGATTGGCTTGCCATTCCTTAACGACATACGATGATTAGCCTTTGGTTGATCATCCAGTCGGGTGTGATGCAGGGCACACTCATATGCAGTAAATGAAGATATGTGTGACAATGTATGAACTAATGCAGGATAGGCACATTTAGGATGATTATCCTAATTGATATGAAGTTGTTATGCAGATATGTGTGTTGTGTGTTATGCCTAATGAGTTTGTCTATTAACGAAGAAATGTTTTAATTGGACAATTGCTTTTAAATTAAGTGTGATCTTACTTAGCTATTCTTATAGCTAACACTTGTTTCTTTAATGTGGTTGTTCCCTCAGGTTTAGCTTGAAGGACTTGTAGGTGCAGGACGTGAGAGCGTTGGTAGAAAGCATGCAGATTCCTTAGCTACCCCTAGTTGCTAATTATGGAGACTTTTGATTACATTTCATTTTGATGTCGAATATATGTAATAATGTGTGAACGGTTGTTTAATGTTGGGCAACCGTTGGGTTTTCATTTGAACTATTGTTTGATATGGCGTGTAACACCAACTAAATGCAGAAACCGAAATGTTTTTATCGGTTTTGACTTTTACAGTCTTTACTTCCGCAAATTAACACCGTTAGGTGAAAGATTTTTGAAAACCCATATTTTTAAACGACGGGTGTTACAAGAGGTTACTGGGGTTGCCTCAGTTATAGTTGCTCTATCCAGAACCATAACATCATCAGCCGAAGAGTTAGGAGCCTCAGTCTCCAGTAGTGACTGGCCAGAGACCTCCTTTTTTTTTTTTTTCCCCTTACTTGCCATTTCCTTTTGTTTTCACTTCTTATTTTTCGTCAGTTCGTGCAATAGAAGTGTCAGAAGATAGGCCGTGGACACTTTGTGCTGACTCAAACTCTAATCTGGGTTGGGGTAGCCTAGTTTCATCTTCACCACCCTCTCCTACAGAAATTGTGAGGGTGGCTGCTTGCGGTTATCCCGTTTGACTATCTCCAGGTTCCTGTTGGGAGGAAACTGGAGGGCTGGTCAGGTTTCTACTGTCAGTGGCAAGTGCTGACAAAGTCCTAATGCGACGTGTTCTTGTTGCCTTTGGAACACCTGAAAGACCTGTTGGGAGGTCTCCAGGGTAAATGGTTGTGGGGACAGACACGCTGGAGCTGGAGGGTTAGACTGTTTCCCGGGTTCGGCAATGGTCACAATTCCAGCAGACGAACTGGTGGGTCCCTCATTGTTTTGAGGCCCGCCTAGTTGTCTTTCCGACTCACCTTGGACTGGTGCATCGGTTTTTGTGAATGCCAGCCGCATTCTATCTGGAATCTCGACCTCTCCAGCTTCAGATACTAGAGAGTCAAGATTCCTCAACAAATCTGGGACAGTGTAAAGTGAATCTGTGCTCAAATAAGCTTCACTGCCCAGAATTTGTAGAAAACAAAGAAAGAGAAACCTGGAGAAAGGGATACATAGTCCCCTGGTACCCTTCAGTTTTTGAACCTGGCTTCTGAAAAGGATATCAGCAAAATCCACTCTCAATCCATTCCATAGGCAGTATGCCATCTCTGCCTGTGAGGAGTTAATCTGGTCAAGTCCACCAGAACTCCCACCCATACTTTCCACAAGGTGGATGAAAAAGTACCTCCATGAAGGTGTAAGGCCCTTCATGGTCATCGCACCCTTTGTTTTCAAAACCCCTTTTTCGAGGCACTCCTTGTGTCCCATATCAAGGAGGACCTGGCGAAAATTGATGTTAGGGGAGATGTCAACAGGAGACTCTCCTTGTCTCCAGTAATTGAGGTGTAAAGCATCCCTCAATACATCTGCTGATAAGGTACACCGGACTGTTCCACCTTTTAATGTGAAATTGATGGAGGAGCAGTCAGAAGAAAGAGAGGCGGTGTACCAAAACTCACACAAGTAGTCGTGAAACATCTTGCGTGGGTTTAAGGAGAATGAGGTTCCGATTGGAGAATCCCTCAAAAATCTTTGGATTCTCCCAATAAGGGTATCGGACCCTTGGGTTCCTTGTAAACTTGCCATCGGATTATTTGGATTTAGTTTGATGAGCGTAGTATTACCAGGAGCACCAGATGCCTGTTTGACATCTGGTGGAGGAGCATATGGGACAGATAGGAGATTTACATCTCTAGAATGGGATGATTTAGGTGCCATTTGAAAATGAAATTGAAACTTTGGAATTAGGGTTCTTGATTTATGAAGGAGAGAGAGAAAAGAAGCAATTTTAGATGATTGGGAAGTAAATGAAAAGAATGTAAAGGGAAGTAAATGTGATCGGAGTAAATAAGGGTATTTATAAGGAATTCAAGATCCCAATGAAATACCAAAAATTATATTTTATTTAACAAAATCAATTTTGTAGATATTTTTACAAAATAAGTTTGAATTTTGAATCACAAACATAATTCATTGTGTCAGCATTAAATGCTACGACGGCTTAACTTACCCACGCGCCCACTAATTTTCATTTTCCCAATAAAAACAGTTGTCATTTACCAAAATGTCTATTAACACGTCAGATGACGATATCAAGTGGGTTAAAACACTCGAGTACCATCACGTGTCTCAGATATTGACCAAGTATTTTCTAACGTTATGAAAAATTAAGACAAGACTGAACCTGGACACTGGAGGATTAGTCCAGTTCCAGTTTCCAACTGGAGAGTTCTCCAGTTGCCATTTTCAAACAAAACGAATTTTAGTCAGAAAATTATTTTGAGTCTTTCCCCCTAAAATGATGATCCAGAATTCGATTAGTGCCAGGATAGTATCACAAAGGCGTTCGATAGCCTGGCGAGCAAAGATTATTTGGACCTCCTCAACTGGAGAACTTCATCAGTGTCACTGACGCGTTCATAACAAAAATCTCCAATTTTAAGGATTTAACATTCCCAGTTCGCTGATGAGATGTTTAAAGGTTTTCTCATCAAGAGGTTTTGTAAAAAACATCAGCGAGCTGTTTGTCAGTGGGGATGAAATGAATTTCAATGTCTCCTTTCATAACATGATCACGAATAAAATGATACCTGATGTCAATATGCTTTGTCTTGGAGTGCATCACTGGGTTGTGAGATATAGCAATTGCACTGGTGTTGTCACAAAAGATTGGGGTCCTTGTATACTTTTGACCATAATCTAGTAACTGGTTCTTGATCCAGAGAATCTGGGTACAGCAACTGGCCGCAGAAATGTACTCTGCCTCAGCAGTGGACATAGAGACTGACGTCTGCTTCTTGCTGGTCCAACTTACCAGTTTTCCTCCAAGGAAATGACAACCACCAGTTGTTGATTTTCTATCTATCTACAACCTGCATGATCTGAATCTGAATAACCCATTAGATCTAACCCTGAGCCTTTGGGGTACCAAAGACCAAGGTTAGGATACCCTTTCAGGTATCTAAAGATACGCTTAACAGCGTGTAAGTGTGATTCTTTAGGGTTAGCCTGAAACCTGGCACATAGACATGTTGCGAACACTATATCTGGTCGACTGGCAGTTAAATACATCAGTGAACCAACCATTCCACGATATTCAGTGATGTTCACTGGTATGCCAGTTGGGTCAGAGTCCAAATTTAATGGTGCTGTAATAGGTATGTTTTTCGATGGAATAGAATCATATTTGTATTTTCTTAACAAATCTCTGACATATTTTCCTTGGTTTATGAAAATTTCATTTTCAGTTTGCTTAATCTGAAGACCTAAGAAAAATGTTAATTCTTCCATTAAACTCATTTCATACTCAGATGACATGATTTTAGAAAACTTTTTACACATTGCATCATCAGTTGAACCAAATATAATGTCATCAACATAAATTTGTACCAATAAGATATTACATTTTTCTTTCAAGATAAATAAGGTATTATCTATTGCACCTCTTTGAAAGCCATTTTTTAAGAAGATGTTTAGTTAAAGTATCATACCAGGCTCTTGGGGCTTGTCTAAGACCATACAAAGCTTTGTTCAGTCTATAGACCCAGTGAGGATGCTTCTCATTTATGAAGCCTGGAGTCTGCTTAACATACACAACTTCTTCCAATGTTCCATTAAGGAACACACTTTTGACATCCATCTGAAAGACCTTAAACTGCAGATGGGCTGCATAAGCCAGAAATATTCTGATGGCTTCAAGTCTTGCAACTGGAGCAAAAGTTTCATCAAAGTCAACGCCTTCTGCTTGACAATAACCCTGGGCAACTAATCTGGCCTTGTTTTTTACAACATGGCCATCTTCATCCATCTTGTTTCGGTAGACCCATCTTGTACCAATGGGTTCTTTCTTTAACCCTGGTGGACAAGAAACAAGCTCCCACACATTATTCCTTTCAAACTGGACGAGCTCTTCTTGCATAGCTTCCACCCAGCTTGGGTCTGCCATAGCCTCGTCAATCTTCTTCGGTTCAATTAGTGATAAGAAGGTGACGTTTAAGCATTGCTCACTTGTGGCTCTTCTAGTCTGAACCCCACTATTTGGATCTCCCACAATCTGTTCAATTGGATGTGCTCGAGTCCATCTAGTGTATTGACTAGGCTAATGTAAAACAATATCAGTGCAAATCACCTAGCGATCTTCTTCAGTTGCAGCAGCTTCTGGAGGAGGATCAGTCCAAACTACTTCTACATCCTCATCAGAGTCAATGAGGTCACGATTTACGTCATGAAATTCTTCATTAAAAGGCATTTCTTGAAGAACTGGAGAAGTTGGAGTTTGAACTGGTGCTGATATTGGAGTGGCACGTACATCAGATCCAATCACCAATTCCTGTGGTAAATTGAAATTGATGGAGGGATAGAATGAAGTATCACTGGTGGTGCTCTTCTTCTTAACTGGTTCCAATTTGTTGTAACTGGAAACATCTTTTGGTGAAACAACTGACTGATGAACTTGGTCAGTTTCGCCAAAATTTATTGGAACGACTGGAGAAATATCAAGGCTTGGTCTCTTGTTGATTGCTTCAGTTGATTCGTCGAATGTGACATGAATTGTCTCATGAACCTTTTGGAGTCTATAATTATAAACTCTAAAGGCCTTTCGAATATCTGAATAGCCTAAAAATACACCTACATCAGCTTTTGCATCAAACTTTCCATGCTGACTGGAATCGTTTAAAATATAAACTGGACAACCAAATACATGAAAATATCCAATATTTGGTTTACGAATCCTGAGTACTTCATAGGCAGTCTTCTTATGTCTCTTGATGTAGACTGGCCGGTTTTGGGTGTGACAAGCAGTTGCAACTGCTTCAGCCCAGAAACTGGTGGGAAGACCTGATTCAGATAGCATACTTCTGGCTGCTTCTATCAGTGTGTGATTCTTTCTTTCCACAACTCCATTCTGCTCTGGAGAGTGTGCTGATGAGAAGTTTTGAGAGATGCCAGTGTCATTGCAAAATGTTTCAAGTACCTTATTTTGAAATTCAGTACCATTATCACTTCGCAAATGACAGACTTTTCGAGTATACTTGAGTTCAATTCTTTTGATGAGAGAGATGATTTCAGCAGGTGCATCACTTTTGGATCTAAGGAATACCACCCAACAGTATCTGGTGAATTCATCGACCACAACTAGAGTGTACTTCTTTCCAGCTCTAGTTTGAACATTCACTGGACCAAAGAGATCCATATGAAGCATGTGAAGAGGTTCAGTGATGCTAAAATTTTGCCTAGTTTTAAAACTGGCCCTTTTCTGCTTGCCCATCTCACACCCTGGACATGGCTTTTATTTATTGAAAGAAATTTGTGGTATCCCATCAACCAGTTGTTTGCGAGACAACTTGTTAATATTTTTGAAATTAAGATGGGATAATCTTTTATGCCACAGTCAGTTGGTGTCCTCATCAGCCTTGGTATAGAAGCACTGCTCTTTTGGAGCTGGTTCCATATCCATGATATACACATTACCTTTTCTTGGTGCAACCATCACCACTTTCCAATCCTTGTTAAATATGGTGCCTTGAGCAATGTCGAACAAAACTCTGTAGCCATCATCACAAAGTTGGCTGACACTGATCAGGTTGTATTTCAAACTATTCACAAATGCAACTCTTTTGAATTCGACCTGTCCGTTATTGAGCACACCATATCCTTCAAACTTTCCACTTTGATCATTACCAAATGTCACTGCCGGTCCATCTTGGACAGTGAACTCTTCAAGCAGGGGCTTACATCCGGTCATAGTCCGGCCAGCAGCGCTGTCCAGATACCAGATATTCTTCTTTCGATCGCCCTGCACACCCACAAAAATCATCAGTTATTTTTGTGAACCCATCTTTTCTTGATGGGTTCACTGGACTTCTCTACAGAAGTCACAGTTGATTATTGTGGAGGTAAACTGAAGACTACATCTGGATCTTTTTCACCAGATCCAGGTGCAGGAGTAAAAACGATTGGTATTTGATACTTGCTCCCCTTTTTCTTATCAGATTTAGTTCCAGATGGAACATTCTTTTGTTTTGGCTTTGAATGGGGTTTAATATTTTGTTTTATAACTGGAGGTGATGAACCTCCTTCCAGATTTTTAATCCAGGCAGTACAACTCTGAACCTATCGAGACAAAAGTTGGAGTTGACTTTCCAGTTTAAACAAAATATTATTTTCATCAGGCTGCTGAACCTTGAACCTTGGTTCAGCTGGAGTTTTAGTCTTTTGGGTCTTGGGCTCCTTAGACTTCTGAGGTAAAGGCTTGTTACCAGTGGCCTTTTTGACAGGAGCTTTAACCTGTTTGGCTCCAGGTTTAACCTCATTGGGGGTGGTCTCAATGGGTTCAGTTTCAACAGCCTCAGGTTGATCATAAGGGGTTTCAACCCTGAGAGCTGGAGGCAATGCATGAAGATCTGGTATGAGAGCTGCCATTTCCAGATCTCCAGATTTCATGCATTTTTCTGGGCATCAATTGTTCTAGAAAATGCATAATAATTCTTTCCAGATGCTTTTACCCATGACTTGATAATCATTTGTTCTTTTTCAAGATCAGAAACTAGTTTTTGATTATCAAATTCTAAAGCTTCAATTTTCAAAACTGACTCCTTGAGAGCCAACTGGACACTTTGTAAATCATTAAGTTGTGGTTTAACATTATTCAGTTCAATTAAGATAGTGTCCAGATATCTTTCACTATCTGCTTTAACAGTTTCCACAAAAGCCAAATCACCACTTAATGATTCAGCAAGGTCCAGTTTCAGTTCTGGGTCAACCTGATTGTCATAATCACATACCTTTTTCAAAATGATGTTCACCCATCTTCCAGTGATGACATCTTCCTTTGCCACATGCTGCTGTTGATCTTCCAAAGCCATGAAACACATGTCCATTTCCTCTTCTTCATCAGCTGATGAGTCATCAGAGTACTCCCATTTTCCCTCAGTTTGTGCTATCAAGCACTGATCCTTTTCCTTTTCCATGGACAGGAGGGCAATCTGGGCCTTGAGCTTCTTATATTTAGCTTTGTAGCTATCATCAGGCCGATTGAAATTAGGGACAGAGGGTCCAGTTTGGTTGTTCATCTGACTAGATCTGCATTCCTTCATAAAATGACCTTTCTTACCGCATTTATAGCAGGTAAGATTGGTTTTATCGAGAGAGCTGGAGCTGGAAGCATTGTTTGGGCCATTAAATCTTTTAGATTTATGCTTAAACCTATTAAAGGTTTTAGCGATCATGGCTACCAGATCATCATCGTCAGTTTCATCACAACCGTCACTTATTTTAGTGGTAAGGCCAGAGTTCAAGAAACTGTTTAACATCTCCTTCATTGAGTGTGCCTGGACACTCTCTGCAGACATTAAAGCAGTACAAGGTCATTCAGTTACACTAGCAACCTTGGGACTCTGGGCATGGTTCATGGCATCCTGCTCAGCTACCAGTCTTGCAGCTTTATTGTCTTCAGTGAATCTGAAGGCTCAATAGAGCGATGCAAGAGTATGGCTGTGCAGGGTTTTACCTTGTCTTAAGACAAGAACCATATTTTCCCATTTGGAAGGAAGAATATCACAAAACTTCTCAAGAAGAATATCCTTATCCTTCTCTACACCCAAGCCTCTCAACTGATTAATGAGGCTAGAAAACCTGGTGTAAGTACCAGTTAGACTTTCATTGGGCAGAGCAAAGAAGGATTCATACTTCTTGTTCAAGGCAACCTTTCTGGTGACAATGGTGTCATCACCTCTTTCAAACTGAATAACTAATTCATCCCACATTGACTTGGCACTGGGGAACAACACAAGTGTTGGAATTAGATCTTCAGGGACAGCTCCAAGGATCATGTTCTTGAGTCTGGTGTCCAGATCTATAAGTCTACGATCCTCATCAGACCAGTGGTCTTCGAGCTTTTCTCTTGAACCTCTTCTTCCAGTTGGATCTAGAAGAGGACTTACCCCAAGAGACATGGGTATATACGGTCCATCCTTAAGGATTTTCAGCATATATCTCTCTATCCCTCCAAAATGCAAAAGCATTCTGGCCTTCCATGTACCGAAGGTCTCACTGTTTCCATCAAATTTTGGAACAGGAGTGTTAGAATAATGTACATGGACGTGGTTTGGGGCAGTAGGAGGAGGAGGGTTTGTATTTACATTTTGAACAGGTGGTGTATTAGTATTCAAAGGGTTTTCACCTGGACCAGAACCATCTCCACCTTCAGTAGTAGTCATCTAAGCAGATCTAGGCAAGTTTATTAGCCTTCTGCTCTGATACCACTTGTAAGTCCCAACTCAATAGATGGTACTACCTGAAGACACCTCTATGTCGATGGTGGAGTTACTTTGCAATATAAACACTGAACTGGAGACGACCAGTTACAGGAGTATATACCAAGTTCTAGATAGATTACTTATTTAAGTGACAATAAGTAAAGAACAATGCAATAATATAGAATACTTGTAAAGTAAATTGGCGAGACAATATGTAATTTTCAAGTGTAATTTATTTATTAACTTTAAATAAATTACAAGGTTGTTGCGGAACCAAGATAATACAAAGTATGTAAATATCCTAACAACCTATGAACTACAATTGATCTACACTTGGAATTTCTCTAAACAATCGAAACACTTAAAGTTGTGAAATGTTCCTTTTTACGATTGAGAGAACATTGCACAAGTTCACCAAGAATATTGCAGGTTTGCAAAGTGTGTGTTCTCTCTGTTATTCTTGTTGTGCAATGACTTGTATTTATAGGCAAAGTTAACATTGGGATGTTAACTTTTGCCGTACAAATATGGTTGAGAACATTTAAGGAATAACATTTAATTCCTTAAAATGTTGTGTAAAGTTGCAGTATAAAGCAACTTTACTCAACCAGCTTTATGTACCTTTTTGTACTTTATACATAGATAAATCTTATTATCCGTGTAATAGCACATAAAGCATAAAAGTCAATTCCTCGTAATCAGTGTAAAGCTTTGTAAGAGCTTTCCACTGATGGTCTCCAGTTTGTAACTGACTAGAATGTCAACTGGGCTTCGCTGCCATTGTCATTCTCTATTTTCCACTTGTTGTCTTCGACTTCAACTGGAATGATTCTTCAACTGGTCAGTTCTCAACTGGAGGAAGTCTTCAGTTGCGTTAACTGTACGATGCAACTGGACGTCAATATATTTTTGGACAAATCTTCTTGGTCTCCAGGTGCAACTGGAGACTGGCCAGTTTCACCGAAACTGGTCCTAACATATATGTTTATGATGATCTTCCTCTTACTTCTTCTTCTGTTGTGTGCAATTCTGCTTCTGTTCCTTGTGAGTCTAAATTGTTGTGGCATATGAGACTTGGTCATCCTGCTGATCAAGCATTATCTGTTTTCTCTAAAAAAATTGAATCTTCCTTCTAAAGTTATTGGTCCTTGTGATGTTTGTCATAAGGCTAAGCAGACTAGAGAACCTTTTCCTTTGAGTGATCATAAATCTGTTGGTTTGGGTGATTTAATTCATTTAGATGTTTGGAGACCATATAAAGTCACTAGTAAAGAAGGTTTTAAGTATTTTTTAACCATTGTAGATGACTTTACAAGAGCAGTGTGGACTTTTATGTTAAAAAATAAAACTGAAGTTTTTGAAAATGTAAAGCAGTTTCTGGAATTAATAAGTACACAGTTTAATACAAAGGTTAAAGTTGTTAGAAGTGATAATGGTACATAGTTTTTAAATAAACAAATGTTTCATTTATTCATTTAGATGTTTGAGGACCATATAAAGTCACTAGTAAAGAACTTTAAAGTTGTGAAATGTTCCTTTTTACGATTGAGAGAACATTGCACAAGTTCACCAAGAATATTGCAGGTTTGCAAAGTGTGTGTTCTCTCTGTTATTCTTGTTGTGCAATGACTTGTATTTATAGGCAAAGTTAACATTGGGATGTTAACTTTTGCCGTACAAATATGGTTGAGAACATTTAAGGAATAACATTTAATTCCTTAAAATGTTGTGTAAAGTTGCAGTATAAAGCAACTTTACTCAACCAGCTTTATGTACCTTTTTGTACTTTATACATAGATAAATCTTATTATCCGTGTAATAGCACATAAAGCATAAAAGTCAATTCCTCGTAATCAGTGTAAAGCTTTGTAAGAGCTTTCCACTGATGGTCTCCAGTTTGTAACTGACTAGAATGTCAACTGGGCTTCGCTGCCATTGTCATTCTCTATTTTCCACTTGTTGTCTTCGACTTCAACTGGAATGATTCTTCAACTGGTCAGTTCTCAACTGGAGGAAGTCTTCAGTTGCGTTAACTGTACGATGCAACTGGACGTCAATATATTTTTGGACAAATCTTCTTGGTCTCCAGGTGCAACTGGAGACTGGCCAGTTTCACCGAAACTGGTCCTAACATATATGTTTATGATGATCTTCCTCTTACTTCTTCTTCTGTTGTGTGCAATTCTGCTTCTGTTCCTTGTGAGTCTAAATTGTTGTGGCATATGAGACTTGGTCATCCTGCTGATCAAGCATTATCTGTTTTCTCTAAAAAAATTGAATCTTCCTTCTAAAGTTATTGGTCCTTGTGATGTTTGTCATAAGGCTAAGCAGACTAGAGAACCTTTTCCTTTGAGTGATCATAAATCTGTTGGTTTGGGTGATTTAATTCATTTAGATGTTTGGAGACCATATAAAGTCACTAGTAAAGAAGGTTTTAAGTATTTTTTAACCATTGTAGATGACTTTACAAGAGCAGTGTGGACTTTTATGTTAAAAAATAAAACTGAAGTTTTTGAAAATGTAAAGCAGTTTCTGGAATTAATAAGTACACAGTTTAATACAAAGGTTAAAGTTGTTAGAAGTGATAATGGTACATAGTTTTTAAATAAACAAATGTTTCATTTATTCATTTCAAAGGGAATTGTTCATCAGACTTCTGATTCTTATACACTTCAACAAAATGAGATTGTAAAAAGGAAACATAGACACCTTCTTAATGTTGCTAGGTCTCTTATGTTTCGGGGGGAGGGAATTCCTTTATATCTGTGGAGTGATTGTGTGCTTACTGCTACTTATTTAATAAATAGGACTCATTCCTCTATTCTTAAAGGAAAAACACCTTATGAAAAAGTGTATGGAAATGAACCTTCTTTAAAACATTTAAGAGTTTTTGGTTGTTTATGAAAAAAGAGATTTCTAAAGATGAGTCTGTAAATCAGTTAAACTTTTTTGATATGTTTGATACACTTAATCATAAGGAAAATGATTTTAAGCCCAATGATGAAGAGGAAGACAATGGTATTGATCTTAACATTGGAGGCGAGCTCCATCATTATGTTAACAATCCTAAAGATGCTATTCAAAGACAATTGCATGACTATTCTCCTGGCAGTTCTATTAGAACTACTGAGAATACTGTTGAGCATTATTTCCCAGATAGTTCTAAAGAGATTGTTAGAAATGATGTTGAGTCTGCAATCATGTTTGAAGATATGAATAATGATGTACAACCTGAGGGCAATGTGGATAATTTTAATACAAATGAAACCGGATTAAGAAGAACTTCTAGACAATCTGTTCTTTCTCAAAGATTAAAAGATTTTGAAATTCAAGGAAATGTTAAATATCCTTTAAACAAAGTTGTAAATTATACACATTTATCTACTGATTTACATTGTTTTGCTACTTCTTTAAACAAAAGTTTTGAGCCTTCCTCTTTTAATGAAGCTAGTAAAGATATAAATTGGGTAAATGCAATGAATGAGGAAATTGAAGCCTTAAACAGAAATAATACTTGGACTATTACTTCTTTGCCTGAAAATAGAGAACCAATAGGCTGTAAATGGATATACAAGATTAAATATAAGGCAAATGGTGAAATAAAAATGTATAAAGCTAGATTAGTAGCTAAAGGATATAGTCAAGAAGTTGGAATTGATTTTGATAACACCTTTTCACCTGTTGTGAAAATGGTTACTGTTAGGTGTTTATTAACTGTTGCAGTTTCTAAAAACTGGCCTCTTTATCAACCTAGATGTTAATAATGCCTTCTTGTATGGTGATTTGAAAGAGGAAATTTATATAGAAATTCCTCAAGGATATTCTAATAATAAGAACATGGTTTGCAAACTTAATAAATCTTTATATGGTGTAAAACATGCCCCAAGGCAATGGAATTCTAAATTAAGTGGTGCTTTACTTGAGTATGGTTTTGTTCAAAGTAAATGTGATTATTCTCTGTTCACCAAAACTCATGGTGATATCTTTGTTGCTTTACTTGTATATGTAGATGATATTGTGTTGACTGGTAATTGTCAAACTGAAATTGACAAAGTGAAAGAGTTTATGAATTCTAAATTTAAAATCAAAGATCTTGGAAAGTTAAAGTATTTTCTTGGTATTGAGGTTCTTGATAATAATTATGGGGTATATTTAACTCAAAGAAAATATTGTTTGGAATTGTTGAATGAGTTTGGTCTCCTTGGATGCAAACCTATTAATACTCCTCTTGAAATGAATATGACTTTGAAACCTGGTTCATCTCCTTTACTTGAAGATTTTTCTGTTTATCAGTTAATTGGAAACTTAATATATTTAACTTTGACTAGACCTGACATTAGTTATTCAGTGCAATGCTTGTCTCAATTTATGCATTCTCCTACTCAAGAACACTTTAATCTTGGACTTAGAGTTCTGAGATATCTTAAAGGTGCTCCAGGTAAAGGTTTGCATATTAAGAAAGGTAATAATCTTGATCTTGTGGGATATGTTGATTCTGATTGGGCTAGATGTCTTACCACCAGAAAATCTATAACTGGTTTTACCATTTTTCTGGGCAATACTCTTATCTCTTGGAAAAGCAAGAAACAGAATACAGTGGCCAAGTCCTCTGCTGAAGCAGAATATAGGGCTTTGGCATCTGTAACTTGTGAAAGTATTTGGCTTTTAAACTTATTAAGTGATATCGGTATTAAGATCGGTCTTCCTGTAAATCTGTTTTGTGATAGCAAAGCTGCTATACAAATAGCAGCAAATCCTGTGTTTCATGAAAGAACAAAACACTTTGAAATTGATTTATACTTTGTAAGAGAAAAAGCTTGTGTAGGAGTAATTAAAATCAATAAAATTCACTATGATCTTAATATTGCAGATGTCTTTACTAAGAGTTTAATTTCAAAGAACCATATAAATGTATATATATATATATATATATATATATATATATATATATATATATATATATATATATATATATATATATATATATATATATATATATATATATATATATATATATATATATATATATATATATATATATATATATATATATATATATATATATATATATATATATATATATATATATATATATATATATATATATATATATATATATATATATATATATATATATATATATATATATATATATATATATATATATATATATATATATATATATATATATATATATATATATATATATATATATATATATATATATATATATATATATATATATATATATATATATATATATATATATATATATATATATATATATATATATATATATATATATATATATATATATATATATATATATATATATATATATATATATATATATATATATATATATATATATATATATATATATATATATATATATATATATATATATATATATATATATATATATATATATATATATATATATATATATATATATATATATATATATATATATATATATATATATATATATATATATATATATATATATATATATATATATATATATATATATATATATATATATATATATATATATATATATATATATATATATATATATATATATATATATATATATATATATATATATATATATATATATATATATATATATATATATATATATATATATATATATATATATATATATATATATATATATATATATATATATATATATATATATATATATATATATATATATATATATATATATATATATATATATATATATATATATATATATATATATATATATATATATATATATATATATATATATATATATATATATATATATATATATATATATATATATATATATATATATATATATATATATATATATATATATATATATATATATATATATATATATATATATATATATATATATATATATATATATATATATATATATATATATATATATATATATATATATATATATATATATATATATATATATATATATATATATATATATATATATATATATATATATATATATATATATATATATATATATATATATATATATATATATATATATATATATATATATATATATATATATATATATATATATATATATATATATATATATATATATATATATATTGCAAATTAAATTTAATATATCTCTCATATATATATATATATATATATTATATGGTTTTGTTCAAAGTAAATGTGATTATTCTCTGTTCACCAAAACTCATGGTGATATCTTTGTTGCTTTACTTGAATATGGTTTTGTTCAAAGTAAATGTGATTATTCTCTGTTCACCAAAACTCATGGTGATATCTTTGTTGCTTTACTTGTATATGTAGATGATATTGTGTTGACTGGTAATTGTCAAACTGAAATTGACAAAGTGAAAGAGTTTATGAATTCTAAATTTAAAATCAAAGATCTTGAAAAGTTAAAGTATTTTCTTGGTATTGAGGTTCTTGATAATAATTATGGGGTATATTTAACTCAAAGAAAATATTGTTTGGAATTGTTGAATGAGTTTGGTCTCCTTGGATGCAAACCTATTAATACTCCTCTTGAAATGAATATGACTTTGAAACCTGGTTCATCTCCTTTACTTGAAGATTTTTCTGTTTATCAGTTAATTGGAAACTTAATATATTTAACTTTGACTAGACCTGACATTAGTTATTCAGTGCAATGCTTGTCTCAATTTATGCATTCTCCTACTCAAGAACACTTTAATCTTGGACTTAGAGTTCTGAGATATCTTAAAGGTGCT
>CM067167.1:12965284-12975284 GCA_034093135.1 Erigeron breviscapus
TATATATATATATATATATATATATATATATATATATATATATATATATATATATATATATATATATATATATATATATATATATATATATATATATATATATATATATATATATATATATATATATATATATATATATATATATATATATATATATATATATATATATATATATATATATATATATATATATATATATATATATATATATATATATATATATATATATATATATATATATATATATATATATATATATATATATATATATATATATATATATATATATATATATATATATATATATATATATATATATATATATATATATATATATATATATATATATATATATATATATATATATATATATATATATATATATATATATATATATATATATATATATCCTCATCCCCTATTTGAACAAACCAATTCATATACAATCAACACAATTTAACATATATATATTCTATCAAAATACCCTTACTGTATTAATCTACAAAATGTATCCCTTTTTTTTTTTTTTTTTTTTTTTTTTTTTTTTTTTTTTTTTTTTTTTTTTTTTTTTTTTTTTTGTTTTTTTTTTTTATTCTTCACGATAATTTTTTTTTTTTTTTTTTTTTTTTTTTTTTTTTTTTTTTTTTTTTTTTTTTTTTTTTTTTTTTTTTTTTTTTTTTTTTTTTTTTTTTTTTTTTTTTTTTTTTTTTTTTTTTTTTTTTTTTTTTTTTTTTTTTGGTTTTAACTTAGATTGGTCCAATTCCTAATTTGGTTTTTGGTTCGCTTTCTGTACGTTGAAATGGGTTTGGTTTTTAGATAGCCTATCAAAGAATTAAAAGATCAAAAAGCCTGAACCAAACAATCCAAATTCCTTAACAGGCGTTGTTGGCTATGGATTGGATTATGAAACATAGTGGCTATGATCAAAGGTTTAGGCCTTAAAATATATGTATAGTGCAAAATGGCCTGGCCCAGTTTAATGGCGTATGTGTGACTGTGTGAGCATACATGTATGAAAATTTAATAATCCAAGATTCCAAGCCTTTTTCGTTATCATGTTATCCATACATTTATAGGACTACAAATATACTCGCACAACATGTAGAGTTATATAATTCAACGCACAAGCTGGCATAGTCGGTTCCGCTAGTCACCAGTGATCAATCGTGATGTAAACAAAATATTAATTTTAAATCTAACTAAAAATAATTATAATTTAGTATTGATGGACTATAAAATAATAAGTTTATTGCATTAATGACTTGCAACAAGATTTCCAATTCTAAAATACTACATATACAGAATACTTTCATATATAAAAAACTCTTACAAACTTAAAAGATTAAGACATTTGTTATCTCATTTATAAGATAGTTAGATAAAGTATCTATAATACATATGACCCTCCTCATCCCCTATTTGAACAAACCAATTCATATACAATCAACACAATTTAACATATATATATTCTATCAAAATACCCTTACTGTATTAATCTACAAAATGTATCCCTTAACTATATTAACTCATTTACATCAATAACTTACATTACCCGATGTTGTCACCACCACCTCCATATTGCCTCCGCTACCACCCACATCACGCAGTTACGTGTCTAGTTAACATTTATTTGGCCTATTTTGTTTTTATTGTTATAAGCTTTTCAATTATCTTAGTACAGAGTATAATATTTTGTCAATCCCATATTTCGCTCAATGTTCATCCCATATTCTTAATCAATGATCAATGAATATAGTTAGCAAAGGTTTAATGTGATGAGTATGGGAAAATTAACAATAATTGTACAAATTAAGGTTTTTTGTTTTTAAGCGTTTAATGTTGTCATTATGTGGAGCAAGAGTGAGACACAATAATTCCTTTATCTCAAATTGATTGTGACAAGTGAACCATGTGTTTATTTGATAATCGATTTTCCACGTATTAATAATTAGGAGATATGTTTCAAAGTGTAAATGAATAGGATGTGACGTGTACCTAGATCGATTCCTTTCCTTGTTTAAGCCATGAACAATTAACATTGACAAAAGTTTAATGTAATTTTTTGAATTACGTGATTTGTTCATTTTGTGTTTTACGTTTTCATTTAAGATTTTAGTAAGATAAGTTTCTATCTCTCATACCATTAGTTTTGTTGTGAGTTACCTCAATGTAGTTTGTTTATTTTTATGGGTTACATTTTTCTTCGGATGTAACTCGTAACAAACTGAACAGTTTGAATCTATTTCGCTAAATTTTTTAAAAAGAAATGTAAACTGTAGAAATTAAAAAAAGATTACATGTTTTTATATCCCTAGAATTCATAATCTTAATTATACATAGGAAAGAAAGTAAAATGATCAGTGTAAATGTAGAATGTAAAATACTCCTTTTTGTAAAATAGTTTTTTTACATTGAAATAAATCCTTGTTTATTTTAATCCTTGTTTTTTTATTAAACTTTTTATTATTTTTTTTTTTTTTTTTTTTTTTTTTTTTTTTTTTTTTTTTTTTTTTTTTTTTTTTTTTTTTTTTTTTTTTTTTTTTTTTTTTTTTTTTTTTTTTTTTTTTTTTTTTTTTTTTTTTTTTTTTTTTTTTTTTTTTTTTTTTTTTTTTTTTTTTTTTTTTTTTTTTTTTTTTTTTTTTTTTTTTTTTTTTTTTTTTTTTTTTTTTTTTTTTTTTTTTTTTTTTTTTTTTTTTTTTTTTTTTTTTTTTTTTTTTTTTTTTTTTTTTTTTTTTTTTTTTTTTTTTTTTTTTTTTTTTTTTTTTTTTTTTTTTTTTTTTTTTTTTTTTTTTTTTTTTTTTTTTTTTTTTTTTTTTTTTTTTTTTTTTTTTTTTTTTTTTTTTTTTTTTTTTTTTTTTTTTTTTTTTTTTTTTTTTTTTTTTTTTTTTTTTTTTTTTTTTTTTTTTTTTTTTTTTTTTTTTTTTTTTTTTTTTTTTTTTTTTTTTTTTTTTTTTTTTTTTTTTTTTTTTTTTTTTTTTTTTTTTTTTTTTTTTTTTTTTTTTTTTTTTTTTTTTTTTTTTTTTTTTTTTTTTTTTTTTTTTTTTTTTTTTTTTTTTTTTTTTTTTTTTTTTTTTTTTTTTTTTTTTTTTTTTTTTTTTTTTTTTTTTTTTTTTTTTTTTTTTTTTTTTTTTTTTTTTTTTTTTTTTTTTTTTTTTTTTTTTTTTTTTTTTTTTTTTTTTTTTTTTTTTTTTTTTTTTTTTTTTTTTTTTTTTTTTTTTTTTTTTTTTTTTTTTTTTTTTTTTTTTTTTTTTTTTTTTTTTTTTTTTTTTTTTTTTTTTTTTTTTTTTTTTTTTTTTTTTTTTTTTTTTTTTTTTTTTTTTTTTTTTTTTTTTTTTTTTTTTTTTTTTTTTTTTTTTTTTTTTTTTTTTTTTTTTTTTTTTTTTTTTTTTTTTTTTTTTTTTTTTTTTTTTTTTTTTTTTTTTTTTTTTTTTTTTTTTTTTTTTTTTTTTTTTTTTTTTTTTTTTTTTTTTTTTTTTTTTTTTTTTTTTTTTTTTTTTTTTTTTTTTTTTTTTTTTTTTTTTTTTTTTTTTTTTTTTTTTTTTTTTTTTTTTTTTTTTGTCTTTTTCTTATTATTTTTTTTTTTACCAATTGACTTTTGGGTTTTTAACTTTAATCATCAAATCTTTATTTTTTACTTTTTATCTCTTATTATAAGGTTTATAACTTTTACCATCGAACTCTCGGTTTTTTCAACTTTATCTATCCATTACTTTCTACTTCTTATAGTAAACTTTAAGTGTCCAAACTTTTGGGTAATGTTAGATGTATGTTTGCATGATACGGCGGCGATATGTCTCCCGTGGCAACGCCCGGGTTAAAATTCTTGTTATGCATATAGATAAACCTAAAGCCTTATATATCCACCATATATGTATTATTATACAGTATGATTCTATTTTATTTTATTTTTTTTAATAATTATCATGTTATATGTTTTCATCTAGATAGATTTATCTTTAGACTTGTCAATTAAGTTTAGCAATAATTTTTTATTTTTAAATTCAAATGCATTCCCTTAGACCATCTTTAAGAGCTAGGTGAAAGAGGTGGGTGAAATGATGTGGCATGTAGGTGAATGGTTAAGGGCTATAGGTGAAATAGAAAGGTGAAATAGGATAGGAGATATGTTTCACCTAGATGAAAGAGAAGATAGTGGGGTCCATTTCCTTTGTTTTTATTATTTTGTTATGTTTTGTTTTATTTTGATTGGTTATATTATGAAGTATTGTGGGGTATAGTGGGGTATTATGAGATATTAAATTTGAAAGTGAATGATTAAGGAGAAAAAGAGAAGGTGAAAAATATGAGAAGGTGATGCTGATGTGGCAAGGAAAAGTGTATGTGAAAAGGTAAACGGTTACGAATAGTCTTACAAACATGTGAAGAACATGGATATACTCCTAAAGTGGTGTCTTTTCTCTCATCACCATTATTGGTAAACTCCAAAAATAATTCGATGGAAAACACTCTGTTGGTATATATATTCTCTGTTGGTATATATATTCTCTGTTGGTATATATATTCTCTGTTGGTATATATATTCTCTGTTGGTATATATATTCTCTGTTGGTATATATATTCTCTGTTGGTATATATATTCTCTGTTGGTATATATATTCTCTGTTGGTATATATATTCTCTGTTGGTATATATATTCTCTGTTGGTATATATATTCTCTGTTGGTATATATATTCTCTGTTGGTATATATATTCTCTGTTGGTATATATATTCTCTGTTGGTATATATATTCTCTGTTGGTATATATATTCTCTGTTGGTATATATATTCTCTGTTGGTATATATATTCTCTGTTGGTATATATATTCTCTGTTGGTATATATATTCTCTGTTGGTATATATATTCTCTGTTGGTATATATATTCTCTGTTGGTATATATATTCTCTGTTGGTATATATATTCTCTGTTGGTATATATATTCTCTGTTGGTATATATATTCTCTGTTGGTATATATATTCTCTGTTGGTATATATATTCTCTGTTGGTATATATATTCTCTGTTGGTATATATATTCTCTGTTGGTATATATATTCTCTGTTGGTATATATATTCTCTGTTGGTATATATATTCTCTGTTGGTATATATATTCTCTGTTGGTATATATATTCTCTGTTGGTATATATATTCTCTGTTGGTATATATATTCTCTGTTGGTATATATATTCTCTGTTGGTATATATATTCTCTGTTGGTATATATATTCTCTGTTGGTATATATATTCTCTGTTGGTATATATATTCTCTGTTGGTATATATATTCTCTGTTGGTATATATATTCTCTGTTGGTATATATATTCTCTGTTGGTATATATATTCTCTGTTGGTATATATATTCTCTGTTGGTATATATATTCTCTGTTGGTATATATATTCTCTGTTGGTATATATATTCTCTGTTGGTATATATATTCTCTGTTGGTATATATATTCTCTGTTGGTATATATATTCTCTGTTGGTATATATATTCTCTGTTGGTATATATATTCTCTGTTGGTATATATATTCTCTGTTGGTATATATATTCTCTGTTGGTATATATATTCTCTGTTGGTATATATATTCTCTGTTGGTATATATATTCTCTGTTGGTATATATATTCTCTGTTGGTATATATATTCTCTGTTGGTATATATATTCTCTGTTGGTATATATATTCTCTGTTGGTATATATATTCTCTGTTGGTATATATATTCTCTGTTGGTATATATATTCTCTGTTGGTATATATATTCTCTGTTGGTATATATATTCTCTGTTGGTATATATATTCTCTGTTGGTATATATATTCTCTGTTGGTATATATATTCTCTGTTGGTATATATATTCTCTGTTGGTATATATATTCTCTGTTGGTATATATATTCTCTGTTGGTATATATATTCTCTGTTGGTATATATATTCTCTGTTGGTATATATATTCTCTGTTGGTATATATATTCTCTGTTGGTATATATATTCTCTGTTGGTATATATATTCTCTGTTGGTATATATACCACGATCTTAACATTTGGTATATATATTCTCTGTTGGTTTACCACGATCTTAACATTTGGTATATATATTCTCTGTTGGTATATATATTCTCTATTTCGGTTTTAAACTACAGGCTACCCTTCTTTTGCACTTTGGATTTCAAACTGCATATATTTTTCTTTCACACTATTGTTTTCAAAGCTGCTCGCACAGGTATATTTCGGACGATACATATATAAATATATATTTTTTCTTTCACACTATTGTTTTCAAAGCTGCTCGCACAGGTATATTTCGGACGATACATATATAAATATATTATGAATATAGATATATATATAGTATGGATATCATCAATAGTTAATGAACTAGATGTTTACTTGTTTACTTGAATTGTTTAAGATGGATAGTTTTGAGGATATTTGGGCAGACCCAGAAAACGTACGTATTGAAGTGCCCGATGATGAGTTTGAGTCACCTGATGCAGACGGTCAATTTGACTGCGAACCTAGAGACTTAGAAACCGAGGAGGTGTTCGCTTCCGTCGAAGAATTGACGGAGTGGGCCAAAAGAACAGCACTGGAGTTGGGTTATGTTTTAGTCACACGGCGGTCGAACAAAAATTCGATAAAGGTGGTCAATAAGGTGACACTAATATGTCACCACGGTGGACCACGCGATAAAAGGTTAACTGGGCCACCCAAACGGTCCAACAAGATAGGGTGTCCCTTTACTTTGGAAGGCCGCCCCGGGTATGATGGTGGTTGGAGGGTAACTGTCAAGGACTGGAAACACAATCATGATCCAGCTACCGATCTGCAGGGGAATGCATACGCGAGACGGATGACGGAAGAAGAAAAGCAATATGTGGGAAACCTATCGGATCGCGGTATGTTCCCACGCCAGATCCTGGTTAACCTGAAAAATGAATTTCCAGGAAACCTGACTCGAAGAGGAGACATTACCAACTTTCTGAAATCGAGACGGAGGGCGGGCCATGCAGGACATACTCCAATGCAGGTACAAACATCATATTAGTGATTACGTACTCCGTTGTTGGAAGTGACTTATTTACCATATCTTGTTCACCTGTCGCAGGTTATGTTCTCACTGCTGCAAGAGAAAAACTACTTTTACCAGTTTACTACAAATAGTAAAAATGGACGGTTGGAGAATCTCTTTTTCATGCATCCAACATCAATGACCCTATGGCGCGCATTTCCCTGGGTTATTGAAATAGACTCCACGTACAAAACCAACGTGTACAACATGCCGCTTGTTGAGATTGTCGGCGTCACTTCAACGGGCCGGACCTTCAGTTTAGCATATGCTTTTATCGTAAACGAGCAGGAGGCGAATTATAAATGGGTGTTACAATGTCTGAAGTCCACCCTTGTTGAAGGCTTTACCGTTCGTGTGGTTTTAACTGACAGGGAGCTGGCCCTTATGAGAGCATTGAAGGTTGTTATGCCGCAAGCGAAACACCTGTTGTGTAGGTACCACATATGGCAAAACATAACCAAACACTGTGAACCGGCATTGCGGGTGAAGAAAGATGTTAACATTGAAAGGCTTAACGTGTGGTGGAAAAGAGTCTATGAATCTCGGACTCTTGACGAGTTTAAATCATACGAGAAGGAGTTAAAGAAAAAATTGGGAGCTTATCCAGGTGTCTACAAGTACCTCAACGATAATTGGTTGTCCCCGTACCGAGAGCAGTTTGTGTCATGTTGGGTCGATGAACATCTCAACTATCAGAACCACACCACAAACAGAGTCGAGGCTGAGCACCACCATCTGAAGGAAGAGCTGAAGGGGAAATGTACATTTACTAGAATCCTGCAATGTGTTGATTCTGTCATTATCGGTCAAGATACTGAAATAAGGGGCCAACTGGGGTATAGCAAGGGAACCCGGTTGGGTAAACATAATTACAACTGTATGAAGGCCCTGCTGGGAACGGTTTCACATAAAGCTTTGGACATCATGGTTGATGAAATCGTTCGCTTAGACAAACAACTGAAAAAACATGTGAAAAAGTGCGGGTGCAAGGTTCGGTATAGTTGTGGGCTACCATGTGCCTGCAAGATTGCCGAGTACATGCACCGTGGTTAGTATGTTTTAATACAATTTTTTTTAATCATACCTACATAATGTCGTATACTTATTGATATAAAAAAATGCAGAGACTCGTATTCAGCCGAATGTGATAGACCCGTTTTGGAGAAAGCTTGACTTATCACCATCGACATCCCTAAAAGACGAAGACGATATAGAAGCTGTCCATGAAGTCGTAGGTGATCTTACGACATTCTTGGTGGAGCAACCCAAGGCCCAACGGAAACATTGGTTGTCGAAGATAAAGGACATGTTTAAGCCGGGTAACTCACAACTGAAAGATCCCATTGTTCAGAAGAGCACACGCGGTAGACCGGTCGGGTCGAAACAAAAGCCGCCAAAGGTAGACCAAACACATCATAAGCTTAATTAGTGATTTAAGAATAATTATAAAAGTAAGTGATTTTAAGTAATTGTTTTATATTAATGGTCTAGGTGCCCGATCTTAACAAAAAGCCGCCAAAGGTAGACCAAACACATCATAAGCTTAATTAGTGATTTAAGAATAATTATAAAAGTAAGTGATTTTAAGTAATTGTTTTATATTAATGGTCTAGGTGCCCGATCTTAACAGGTCGCCACCTGTGCAGCCCGCCAGACAAAGTGAGTACGCGCCCACCAAATCACGGTTTGATGACCCGCAGGGTGCGCGACACAGTATGTACGAGCCGTCCCAATCCGAGTGGGTCAAGGAGAATCCAGACTTTTTCGGAAACCTCAACTCATATCCAGGTCTTGAGAATATATATACATTCGGGGACCCGTCTCAATCCTATGGGTTCGACGGGCTCCAAAATGTATATGGCTGGGGGGAACCCTCCCAATCATATGGGGTCCAATCTGAGCAGCCATATGCCAGCTTTGTTGATGACTTGTTCCGGGCACCATCGCATATAAAGGAGTCAGAGGCAAAGTCAGAGCCAGAGTCAGAGGCAAAGTCAGAGGCAAAGTCAGACACCAGTTGGGTCCGGGCACCATCGAGCAGAGTCAGAGGCAATGTCAGAGCCAGAGTCAGAGGCAAAGTCAGACACCAGTTGGGTTGGGTATATTGCGGAACCGATGAACGCCAGACTGTCCCGAAACATCGCATGGGTACTAGATGAGCTGCCAACGTACATTCGACCTTACGTTGTCGGCGCACAGAATGTCAAAGGAGATGGTAGTTGTGGATTTCGAGCAACCGCGGTTGCTTTGGGGCTAGATGAGGATTACGGTTCAGAGTGGGTTCGTACGCAGATGCTCGAGGAGTTTGAATCTGACCTCGAAGGGTACATGCGAATGTATGGGCCCGAGGGCAAACGGATATTAGAGGCGTTGCAAACCTCTTATTATAAAAAATGGCGTCCCAAAGACCATTGGATGAGTATCATATCACTATCACTATCACTATCACTATCACTATCCAAGCGATGTGTGGGTATCAACCGATCACTATCACTATCACTCGACCACGACCACCATACCTATCACTATCACTATCACTATCACTATCACTATCACTCACTACCTTATCACTATCACTATCACTATCACTATCACTATCACTCACTCTCACTATCACTATCACTATCACTATCAACCATCAACCATCAACGATCACCGACCACGACATCACATCACTATCACTATCACTATCACTATCACATCACTATCACTATCACTATCACTATCACTATCACTATCACTATCACTATCACTATCACTATCACTATCACTATCACTCACTACCTATCACTATCACTATCACTATCACTATCACTATCACTCACTACCTATCACTATCACTATCACTATCACTATCACTATCACTCACTACCTATCACTATCACTATCACTATCACTATCACTATCACTCACTACCTATCACTATCACTATCAC